>OX371178.1:31539688-32739688 GCA_947310635.1 Leptodirus hochenwartii | reverse complement strand
TGAAAATATATTATTACATATTATATTTTTTGAAATTATTGCTTGGCATTTATAAATTTAAAAATAAGTAAAGGTTGCTTGCGGTTCAAATAAACTGGTTGGTTTTTTGGTCTATTGAACAAAATTCTTCTAGCTTCTCTCTATTTTAATCGAATAATTTACCGACAGTATTATTGTATAATAATTTTAGTTAAGTAATACATTTATATTATTTATCTAATTAAGGTGCTATTGAAGAAGGCGTAAATCGCGCTTAGATTATAATTGCTTTTATTTATGGATTTTTATAATATTCTATATAGTTACAAAAAAATTATTATTCGCCCGCTTATAAGGGTCATTTATAATATTAAAAAACCTTACCATGAAGTTTAACTACCTATGTAATAAATAATGATCGCACTGTACGTATAATATATCATTCGGTTGCGAAAGGAATAGGTGGTTGAGGGAATAAAGCAAGGAAGGAAAAGCCCAGCTTCCGCGATACAACTGACTATGCGGGTGGACAGCTCTGATGTCTGCATTGTATTCTTGGTCCCTCTGGGACTGTAGGAGGTAGATTGTTGCGGTCTTGCGGGGGTGGTGCCGTTCAAGATTTGCGAGGCGCAGTTCAATTAGTGAGCGGTTTCAATCTAATCGGAGCCAAAGACAAAGATTCTCTCGCTAAACGGTGCGCAATTCAAGCTGAAAACGTTATGGCAATGCAGTATTCGTTATACGAAGAATTCACTCAAATATTACATTATAATCTATCTTCATTTTACCATTGCATTTTCGTTTGTACTATATGATGGGTACGTGAATATCTACAAAAAGGGGCCAAATGTCTGATACTTTCGCACTTTATGTTCTTTTGTTGCATATGCAATTGACGGTATATAGTGCCAGGGGTGGCCAACTTGTTTGTTCTTGAAATCGACTTTTCTACTTAAAAAGTGATCGCGATCTATAGGGTTTTTTTTTTTAAGTGGCGGGCCTACCGCTTCTACTGCGCATTATAAATTAAGACTAGTTTATGCATAAGACCAATGATAACAAAAAAAATTGAAAATATACTGGCCGCTTCAACATCCTGAAACCTTATGCTCGTGAAGAAATGCTCGCCACTGCATTTTTGTCATTTAAGGGTGTGGTCAAAATTACTGCAATGTTGTCATATCAACAGCCAACAAATACAGACAGTATTATATTAGCATAATTGATCAAAACAAATAATAAATAACTGGAAACTTTTTACTAAATAGTGGACTTTAATCGAAGCCGTATATATTCATACATTAAATATTCTCAATTTGAATTTTGCTTTGCAGTTTACAATTTGAGCACTTTGTACTGAAGTTTTTTATTCATATATGGCAACAATGGTATTGGAAGCTCAACGCTTATGCGCAGTAAAGGATGAATTAGGTCCGCCAAGATATAAAAAATTACTTATACCTGTAAAATTATTAATATTTCGCACAATGACGTATCAAGTTCCTTAAAAATCGATATCTAGTGAAAGGTAAAAATGAAGTTCGAACAAAACGATATCAAGATAATAATATTTATTGAACAAATAAAAAAACAAATACATAAAATATGTGTATAATAGAAGATGTATTAATGCGAAGGTTGTGGTTTCATATCTTCTATCAAGAATTCATAGTGAGGTGTGAATGTCGATAAAGATAATCGTAATGAATCTTCGGTATGTGAATTGGTAAGTAAAGAACGATGCTGTGACTTTTGTTAACTTTAAATATGAAAAAGCCGATTCACACAAATACGTTGATCCAAAACAAGAATAGATATATTCACTACATTTTTTAATATTTGGATACTTCTCACAACTAACATATTTCCAAAAGTCTTCTTCAAGCTCCCTAGCTTTTAAAATTAAGTCAGATTGTAGAGTTATAATTTCATTCTCTAATTTAGTTTTTCCCAATCAAAAACATCAGAAATATTTGCAGCATTGAACAATATCCTCAATTTTTTTTAAATCACCAAATCTTGTATCAAAAGCTTCAATGACGTTTTTTTAATTTCTACAACGTATTTTTCAAAGTTATAATTAAAATTGGGATGTTTTTGTAAATGGTCATTCATATTTGGAAAATTATCAAAATTTGTTTATTGGAGATCTTCAATCAACATTACGAACTGACTTTTATAAGCATTAATGCAACTAATCATGTGCCTTCTTTTTTCCTTGTAACTTTAAATTCAAATAGCTTCACTTGGATGCAAAATCTGCCCGAAACTCTAAATCATTTATCTTCGCCTTATTTCGTGTTTTTTTGTCTCATTTTACTAGCGCCACATTCGAAATAATCAGTTTTTGTGTCCAACTGTTCGCGTTCGACGGCTCGATCGAGATCGACTTGCTGGCCACCCCTAGTATCAGTGGCGGCTCGTGCCATTTCAATCTGGGGAGGCGCATTTCTTCAAAAATAACATAATAGTGAGAAATCTTACCTAAAATGGATGCAAAATGATTAAATTCAATCATTTCTTGAAAGTAATTCCACTGTTCTATCTTTCATTGATATAAACTTTTCCAAAACTTTTTCGTTAAAATTGTAAATATCAAGCACCACATTTTTATTACTACACATCATCGCCAACGCGTTTAAACGATCATTACCCATAACATTTCGCAAAAAACACTTGATTCTTTTAAGTGTTGAAAAACAACGCTCTGATTCAGCAGTGGTCATCGGGGTTGTTAAAATAATTTTAAGTATTTTTATAGTTTCCGGGAAAGTTTCACTAAGATTATTTTGTAGCAATAACGAAAGAAAATTTGTGGCTCCAATTATTTGATAAAAATCCGGACGCGAGTAAATGACTTCTAATTCTGTTTTTAATCTGGTTTTATTAAAAAATGAATATGCATGACACACGGTTTCCAAAAGGTCCACTGGAAATTGTTTAGAAAATGTTGGCATCGATTTCGTGTTAAATAACTCAGCGGCTTGCAGATGGCCACGATATGAGAATCTGTTGGCGGTGATCACGCAGCGGCACCAAATTAGCGATATATCTATACCATGCGAACGATAGATATAGATAGATACAGCATCGATACTATGACTTGCAACGGTTACCACAACGAACGCCACACCGAACGAACACCACACCGAACGAACGTCACAACGAAAGTTGTGTTGATTGTTATCGCGGCGCAAGCTTTATCTTTTAGGAAAAATAATGCCGAGATAAAATATCGCAATATCTACGGAGATGCGCTCAATGTTCAGGAGGGGCGCGCGGTCCTGCGGCCTGCATAAGGAACGGCCACTGCCTAGTATATATGAACCAAAAAAAAAATTAAAGCATCTACAGAACGCAGAGCAATGTATAAACCTACCGATGAGTGGCGTTAAAAGAATTAGCGAATTAAAATTATACCTGCCCTCGCATATATATTATATTTTCTAATTTATAGAGTTAGTTCGTTCTCATCTGGTATAATCAATTAAAGGTTCATTATAATAAAATAGGGCTGATTTATAATCAATTGTTTTGAATATTATGCCATTATAGCAATTTTCGTAAATAAAATTAGTTTTTCGCAATAATTCATTAATATTAGGTAAACAAGTAATAAACAAACCCATGATGTTAAATGAAAAGATCATTATAGAGGGGGCACCGTGGTGCCATGGTATAGTCGTTAGATTGGCACCACAGTAGCTGTGGGTTCGAATCCCGCTCCGGATAGGGATATTTTCTTGAGGAAAATTCCCTTCCATGGATGTTGTGTACTTGTCTATAGATAATAATATAAATGGAAAATACAATTCAATGTTTCAATTCAACAGTTCAATTAGTATGTTAAAAAGAATCATAATAAAGGTAATAAATATATATTTAATATATTTATTGCATTCACATCCACATTTACGAATAGTTGCATATCGAGGATTTTAAATAGTGGTCTACAGAGGAGGCAAAATTGTTTGAGTATTCAAATTTTTTGCAATGCACAAAATTGTGTTACAGGCTGGAAAAACTGGACATAACTATTTGAAGCGCAAAATAAAGTTGCCTTTAAATATAATTCAATATGTTAAATATTACGTTGAAAAAGGGCGTTAGCAAATTTTGGATAAAATGAATGATTTCAAACATCATTCTGTATCGAGAAGAAATTGTTCTTTTAAAAGAACGAATCCAAACAAGGATCATATAAAAACTGAATATTTCAAATATACGAAATATTAAAAAACATTGGATTATTTTATTATGATTATTTATATTTATTTTTAGAATTTTGTGTATTTTGATACTCTAATAATTTCATTTCTTGTTTTGTTTTAATCATAGAATCTAATTACTCAATAATTATATATTTTATTATTCAAAAATTCAATAATTTAGTTAATTTTTATTGTATGAGATGTGAATTTTTACATCTGTATATTTAGAACTATTCATTTTTTCAGATAATTAATTTTGCATGCGGTTATATTCTGCGTAACCATACGAAATTTTTTAAATAAGTTATCATATATTATTTAGGATAACCGTTTAAAAGTTTTGAAATTTACGTAAGATATGAACCTATAAGAACAAAATATTCCATAAAATATTATATAACATGATACTTAAATTTATATATTCTAAACTGCACTAAAGAATAGATTATTCGATAGTATTTGATTTCGCTTCTTGAAGGGGGTTATAATGTCCCCACCCCCTTTAGTACACCATTGTATACAAAATAGATGTATGAAAAATTCGAATTTATTTTATGCAGAATTTTATAATTACTCCCAATGTGCAATATTCCAATATTCATGTCAAAAGATACTGTTTTTTATGCTTTATTGTCACTGCACAAATATCAGTAATATCGTATCGTCCTCTATATCAATCAGATTCGTCCAAATTTATAGCAATAATTAAAAGAGAAATAAATGCATAAAGGCGTACGTATAAAATTTAAATTCATAAAATAAATTCATAAAAGGGATGCGGATGGGAATAAATATTTCTAAAAATCAGATATTCACATTTTTCTTCATTATTTTCTATTATATTGCTACGATATTTTCTTTTTAAAAGTATGAGTGATGAAAACGAACATACGGCAATTGAAAACAATATTTACATATATCGGCATTATAAGAACAAATTAGAAGTTAAATATATAAACCGAAAAAAACAATAATTGTTTCTTTCACGGTTAAGATTTTTTTTGTATATGTTTAAAGTTTTAACAGTATAAAATTTAAGAAAAATATTCCATCAATTCTTGGATAATTTTATCAGAGTATAACTTTTGATTTGAATTAATTTAGATCATAATGCCAAAAAGTTAAATTGGAGAGTATCTGCAAAGACAATTTTTTTAGTTTGATATAAAGTTATGGTGATATATAAACTAATTTTTTGTAGGGTATATACTATATAAAAGACCAAAGAGCAGGGCCATTTGGTCTTTTGGCCAGTTGGCCTATCATTAGGCCAACTAGGCGCTGTGCGTAGGGCATACGACATTTTTAGGGCCTACGAAAATATCACAACTGAAGAAAAAGAGAAAGAATGAAAATGTCAAATTATAAAAATAAAACTTCGAGTTAAAATTTTATTTATTAATATATTTCAATGTATAAACACTTTTATAAAAATATAAAATGCTATTGAACAGTAATATACTTTTATATCAAACCGAGTCCAAGTTCTTTTTACGGCATTTGTTATCGGCAAATTCTTTACTTATGTCTTCAAATGACAATTGCCGCATAATTTCATTTTCAATGGAAAGCAGTGCAAGGGACGATATACGCATTTGTCCCATTGTTGATCGTAAACAATTTTTAATTAATTTTTACTTGGAAAAACTCCTTTCCCCTTCGGCATACGATTCAAAAATGGAGAGATATATCTTAAATGCTATAATTTACATTTGGAAAACTTGTGAGAAGCTTATTGTTAATTTGTGCATGAAGCAAGTCATGTTTATGTTCATACATTCTGGAGAAAAGAAAAATTCGTCAACAAACACATCTTCAAGATCTGTCCGATATCTATTAAACATTTTGCTTTGCGGACAACTTCTTCTTGGGACATTGTTTTAGTAAATGCCTCTTAAACTAAAAGTGCCTAGGGCGTACGAAGGTGTTAAGACGACCCTGGCTACCTGTGTATGGGAATTGGATGTATCGTAAATTCATGCAGACTTCCAGACATTGTAAAACATTCTGCGTTTTAAAATGTTTAAAATGAAGTGACAAACTGCACTTTATATAGATAAAATATATTTGATCTGAAATCTGTTCAGAGCGCTTGACTGGAATCAGTGAGTGCTTTTTAAAAAAGTAGCAATAGCAAGCAATGAAGCGGTAGAGTGAGAGTGACCGTATGCAGTATATCATCTGTTTCTTTGGTTCGCGTGTCGTATACGCCGCAAACAAACTACCTTGCTATGGCAACGTGACGTCACGCTGCTTCTACAGCTAAGAATATATCGTTGTTTTAAGCTATTCCGGGCCGCAATTCTTTAGCAGAGAAGCCTAGTCTAGTATACAGGAAAATTGATATAGAATAGCCAGATAAGACAGTTGCATTGTTTTGTGTAGTTACGTATGTACGATCTTGCCACGTATTTCTCCAAGAATATATTTAATAAAATGAATAGTGTTAGTTCTTTATTGAAAAGAGAGTTTTGTAGACTTTCTCTTGAGGACAAATAAAAAATTAAAGAATTAGGTAAGCTGATTTAAATTGATCACAAACTTGTACAAGGAATGTTTATATCAATGAAAGATAGAAAAGCGGAATACCACTTTCAAGAAATGATTGAATTTAATCATTTTGCATCAATTTTAGGTAAGATTTCTTACTATTGTGTTATTTTTTAAGAAATGCGCCCCCCTCGATTGAAATGTCAAGAGCCGCCACTGGTAAATTCGATTTTTTTTTGGATTTCGTATGGGAAAGTATGTATGTTGACCTGTATTAATTTAATATAAACCATTAAAAAAAACTGTCCGTAGTTTTGAGGATAAAATTGTGCTTCGTCAACATCGCCAATATTTATAATCCTAAAATTTGCGCTATGCCTTTAATATAAGACAGATTACATGGGCAGATTTAATAAATAGTATAAGGTGAGCCGTAATACCAAACTTAATAGGAAAATTAAGAAGAAGATCTCAATACCGTTTGCTTAATCTAAAATCTAATAATGAACTAAAACAAAAAGCCAATATTTTTATCATAAAATTATGACCTCTCCTTAAAAACATTGTTTATTTTTTCTGACAATTACTTATATTAAAACTGCCATGTTTCTTACTTTTTCTAATATTTTCTATTTTGCCTAATATATACGTACGAGGAAATAATAAAAGAAATAATTTTTCATACGATTGAATCTTATTTGAAAAATAATTTATTTCGTACGGCAATTAGAAACTTTTTGCCTCGCTATATTCATTGCATGTTTCGTTGTCTGGCTATAATAAGCTGCAACAAAGCACGTCAGATAATATTTACATGCTTAGCCTCATTTATATTCATATGAAACAAAAGTAACGGTGATTATGTCACAATGAAAGGTAGATAAACGTTAAGTGCTGGAAAATATCCTTTGATGCAAGATTGTGTACGTTACACGCGACTGCATTGCAGACTATAACAACAGAATGAACTAGGAAAGCTGAATATCATCTTTATTCCATATTTTTTAAATGATTTTATAAATTATATTATTTAATATTGATGATTACAGACCGGATTATATTCAAAATGCACATTTTGCATATATTTCACCATTTTTTAACTTTTTTTGCATATTTTAGTTTTAAATTGCATATACGGCATATATATTTGCTTTTTGGAGCAATTTACATTTCTAATCACTTCACACTAATCATTTCACAAAATGTATTTAAATCACATTCGTTTTACATTTATTGGGTAATACCCTTGTTCTTCAATCAAATGGAGTTATGCTTATGCTATGCTTATAAAATTGGAAAAAACAAAAATTAGTCTCGAAGATCTTTTGATTTAGTCAGTAGCTTTCAGACTAAATGCGCTGAGGTAAAGGGAAAGACAGGCAGGATCATTCTTGACAAATTTAACAATGTTGTTTCAAAAAATGAAGGTTACCTTTTATTGAAAAATGTCGTTAAAGTTATAAGTTCTTTTTATAATAGCAAATAAATTTGTTGTAAATATTTTGTCTATGAAATATATGTGATATAAAATCAAACATCTTGTTTCATTAAAAGTTACTAAAAAATCTTATTTATTGTATTTATTATACATTTAAACTTTGCATATCTACTTGCATATATTGATCTAAAAGGCTGCATATATATGCGCATATTTTTCAGGTTTTACACTGCATATAATCTGGTCATTATTGATGACTGGACTGTAGAATATTAAAAAACTTTTTAATTGTTTAGTTCATTCTCAAGTAAAAGCTTATTTCATGGAATAGCACCTAAAATCATTTATAACCTATATGTGCATTTCTATACCTAAGCCTCAGTAGCTTCATCAGTGAGTTAATATGTAATACGCTTTTATCATTCACTATATATTTTTTCAAATGAATTAAATACCATTTCAGAAAATTTACTAAAGATTATTATATTATATTATACCCCGTGATATTACAACAAAGTAACTGTTTGTATTTCTTCTTCTTTAAAATAGATTATCACAAAGTAACGCTAACATCCATATCCTAATTGGTAAAAGTCAATTACGATTTTTGCGTGATGTTATAATTAAAATATATTTGAAAGTTCCAATTTCATATTTATTTTTGCAAAATATTTTTCGTCAAATACTTCAAAAATTATACTTTATAACTTATTTATTTTTAACAATAAATAATTATATTCTACATTTAATATATACACATTTCTAGTAACTAGTTTCGCTACCAAGAATTATAAGTAGTTACAAGAAAAGTTTTCTGCATTTGCATAAAACATTTAGTTTATTAATTTATGGGAGAATTCAGCAGCTGTTTGTTCGTCCTTAATTACAAATAAACTGGTATCGTATCTGAAGACTCACAGAATTCGTGACGGAAGAGTGGTTATAGATAACAGAGGAACTGAAGTTTTTTGTGATTGCATCTGACGCTTTCAGCCAAATTAAAATGATTGCAAATCCGAAGTTGCTAACGAAGAATTAAAAATTAGATGCAGGAAGTAGCTATTTAGCATTTTCATTAAAAAATAGTCGAAAACTTAAGTGTGTCGCTTGCAAGTTATTTTTAATTGCAACTAAATTGTGTAATAACTACTGTATAACATAAAGCCCCATTCATGTATGAAAACAGTTTTTGTCCTTTGTTTCTTTGATTCAATAAAATGTTGTTTGTGAAATTTGAGTTTTGTAGTTTATAGGATACTGGAGGAAAAAGTGATTAACGGACAAATCGAGAAAGGAATATTAATATTTTCCACGAATAGATTTTTCTTATAGACTTCTAGAATTCTATATTTCCGATGTTTTTGTAATTTCTTTATAGAAAACTTATGATTCGTGATTTAGGTGTATACGCCTATTTTCAAAATACGTTTCTTGTAACAAATTTAAACATCAACTAAGCTGGCAGACTTATCAAGAACTTTAGGTAAAAGCAATGGCGGTTTCTTTCGAGGCCGCACGGCCGCGTGCCCCCCCTGAACATTGAGCGCATCACCGTAGATATATAATTGTATTGTGATATTTTAACTCGGCATTATTTTTCATAAAAGATAAAGCTTGCGCCGCGATAGCACTCAACACAACATGGTGTGGTAGCGAGCAAGTATGAGTTAAGTGCATATGCACTCATTCTATCTGTTGCAAGCGGTAGAGAGTGAGAGCGACCGTGAGCAGTATATCATCTGTTTCTTTGGTTCGCGTATCGTATACGCCGAAAACAAACTAGCTTGCTATGGCAACGTGACGTCACGCTGCTTCTACAGCTAAGAATATATCGTTGTTTTAAGCTATTCCGGCCGTACTTATTTAACGTCCCAACAGAGAAGTCTAGTCTACTATTCAGAAAAATGGATATAGAATAGCCAGATAAGACAGTTGCATTGTTCTATGTAGTTACGTATGTACGATTTTGCCACGTGTTTTTTCAAGAATATATTAAAAAATTGAATAGTGTTAGTTCATTATTGAAAATAGAGTTTTGTAGACTTTCTCTTGAGGACAAAGTAAAAATTAAAGAATTATATATTTTTTAAGAAATGCGCCCCCCGCTCGATTGAAAAAGCAAAAAAGCCACTTGGTAAAAACAAAATTGTATTTTAAACGACACATTTCTAGAAGCGCGCAACATAATACTTCACTACAGTCTAAATTAGGGATCGGGAACCGGCGGCTCCTTAGTGGACAAAGTGCGCCTCTCTTATTTTGGAAATTTATATAATTTTTTTTTTAATTAATACAAAAGTGTATATATTATTGTGACGAGTGTGAGAAGTTTAAATTAAAAATAGCGTACCGTGTATTATGTTGCGCACTATAATGTGCGCAGTAGAACTTTCATTATAATCTGCGTTTTAGAATTGTAACTTAATTATTTTTATTCTGTTTGATTTATGTGTGTATTAAGAGTGTTAAGTTAAGTTAAGTTAAACAACTTAATTTTTATTACATTAAAATTGTGATAATAACCCTTATAAAAACAATGAGCTCAAGAAAATAAACTTAGCTGAGGAAAACAGAAGCTTCAATACAAGGTGGACATAGAAATTTGCATTTATAGAAGCAAATAGAAATCCTCAATATTTAATTTGCCATTTGCGACTTAAAAATAATAAATCAAGTAATATTGAACGACATTTTCTTGGAAAACATTTAGATTTTAGTAAAAAGTATCCTGATGGTGATAATAGAAGGAAAGCTGTTGAAGAATTACAAAAGAAAACATTACTTCAACAAACTACTTTGGTAACTTGGACGAAATCTTCGTCAAATACTACTGAAGCAAGTTTTATGTAATCGCTAGAAATACCAAAAGCGGGTAAATTATTTACCGATGGCGAATTTAAAAAAATGCATGTACAATGTCTCCAAATTTTTGTTTAAAGATATGAAACATTTTCATCTTTTATGTGTGTGTTTATGGAGATATTTATAAAGAGTAAGCTCACTATAGAAATTACACATAAAACCAGATTAACCGCATTATTAACGGAACTAATAGCAATAAAATAATATTAAGGGGACACCTGCGGGACGTGTTTCTAATACACGCACGAGTATTTCCAGGATATTGTTCAGTTAGCAGATTGCGCTCTTGTTTATTTTATAAAGTGCTTCAGCTAAGTAATTACAGCTTTTGTAGGTACGACAAAAATTACTTGCAGTTTTAATATCATCGAGCTCATTTTTCATTTTGCACATTTTCCGAGTCTCTTTCTTATCCAGCTGAAGATTGCCGCAGTCACGGCGCTATAGGAATGCCATGGCAATATCTAATATCATATGCGTACGGTCAGAGCATCAAACTCAGGATGATGTATGATGACAAGACAATGGACCCGTATTTATGACCAACATTTATTATATATTATATTACATAGTATACTAGACATGGACTCTTACCTATTATAGTCTTTTTATCACCAGGTGTTTATTACATTTATCTTGGTAAGTGCTAAAGTGGAAGTGTTTACAATATGAAATTACAAGAGTTTCCGATGTCATATCGTAACACGATTAGAATGTGATTTTGCGTATTTATTTGCTTATATACTTTAAAACTTTGAATATTAAATTTAAGTACATACAAAACTGTAAAGTGTAAAAATATAAATAAATATAGCATTCGGGAAGAGAAATGAAAATACAATGTTTTATATCACGGTTAAAAACGAGGATTTATTCGACTGTAGTTTCGCATATTAAGCATAATCAAAAAATGAAAAACGAATTGCAGAAAACTTATTTAGATATATATAAATAATCTACGTGCAGATATTATCGAATAATGGCGCAGAGATTAGGTCTAATTGGTCATTAAGTAAAATATAGTTAAGGTTTTTTTACGGTGTTTCTGTATTTCTAGTGATTCAAGCAATTTTAATTGATCCCTCTTTGAACAAACATGTAAAATTGTTAAATTATCTATACTAGGAAATTTATGATGTGATTTTAAATATGGTTAGCAAAGTTCGAATTATTATTTTTTTTTATTTAATAACTATTAACATGTTGTATAGAATATTAGCCAAATACCGTGCTATAGGAGGATGATGTGGATTTGGTGGGTAGATATAGTGACAAATGAAGCGGATAGAAGTATTTTGAGAGTTTTACAATGTAGAAGAGATAGACTAGTAGGTCACATGTTTAGTAGATATGGGGGTATTATGCAATTAGTTATACAAGGTAAAGTAGAGGGAAAGAAAGGGGTAGGTAGGCCTAGATTGGAGCATGTGGGTCAGATAGTGGAGGACGTGTGTGGGATGAATAGCTATAGAGAGATGAAGGAATTAGCTCAGAATAGATCGACAGATGGCGTGCTGTTTCCAACCAATCCTTGTAGCGATAGCAAACTCTAGGTCACATTGAGGACCTAGTTCGTAGTTCGTGGTTCATTTCAATGTACCGTTCACGAACTATAGGTCGTGAACTACTAACATCTTTTTAAAATGAACTAGTTCACGACCTATATGAAATACATGCACATACCGAAAATAATCTCCTTTTTTCTCAATATAAAAATATTAAATAGTAAAAAATAAATAAATGGAAATATTACAATACTTATTTTGAATTAAGAATGAGGCAGAAAAAAACAACAATGTTTATAATTTATGCAAAACATATACTGGGTGGTGGACGGATTATGTCCCATAGAGAAATAGCATGTAAAATTAAACATGTGCAAATATTGATTCTCTGTAAACTTTAGAGCAAAATGGTAAATTACTAATTTGTATTTTTTTCACCCTTTCCTTTTAATTTTTCAAAAATTAAAATATGCTTAATATTATAACCGTTTTCTTTCAAAATAATGGGACAGGGATGTTAGAACAGTTGACAAATTTATTATGCTAATTATAACTGAATTACATAAATGCTACATAATAAATGGAACCATAAGATTAAATCACATGTTAGAACATTTGCCATTTGCTGCTAAACAATATCCTAATCACGTATATTGAGTAGCGATTTACCGCTATAATATGATTTTACAATCAGGACTTTTTCTTCAGTAGAATAATATTCCATTACGCTTACAATTTAAACGAAAAGGTAGAATGGAACTTCCAACTTAAGTAGGAAGATAAATAAACGACTATAATTATTTGAAGTTTTGTTGTCAAAACTGACATTTGATCGAATTGAATTGTTGAGTCATGGCAAGCTGCAAGTAAATGTGTCGATGTTTCGAAAGTTTGTCATCATTTTAAAAGGAAAGGGTAATGAATTTTTCAAAAGTATATACGGCATCAGATGCATTTTATAATTCTGAACAAATTAGTAATTTACCATTTTTCTCTAAAGTTTACAGGAGAGCCAATATTTACACATGTTTAATTTTACATGCTATTTCCCAATGGGAAATAATCCGTCCGCCACCCTGTATATAAGGGTATATAATTTCGTTCCGTTCACCAACACACTTTATCACATAAATGTTAGTACTGTATATGTAATGTATGCTCCTACATTGATAATAGAACGCAAATTGTAAAACTTAATGGTTTCTACTCTGACTCGTCAAGTCTCCCATCCGGGGTCCCACAGGGATCGCACCTGGGTCCATTGCTGTTCCTTATTTATATCAACGATATTACAAATTGCTTTCCGGACTGTAATATACGGTTGTTCGCAGATGATTTAAAAAATTTCAAAAATATTTGTTCTCCAGCTGACTACAGCATAACCTTGATAACTTATACAACTATTGCTTCGGCAATCAACTTTTCCTGAATATAAAAAAATGTAATCACATTACTTTCACTCGCAACAAGACCTATATTGATACATCATATTCCTTAAATAATACTATACTGAGCAAAGTTTGAGAAATTCGTGACTTAGGGATATTACTGGATTCTAAGCTATTATTTGATAAACATATTTGCTCAGTGGCAAGTAAATCACTGAGGTCATTGTTTTTCATTCGTAGAATATCGTCTGAGTTCACTAGTGTCCAAAGTGTTATCCAATTGTATAATGCATACGTTCTTAGTAACTTAAATTACTGCTCTACAGTTTGGAATCCCCAATACGATTTTAATATAAATCGTCTGCAGCGAATCCAGAGTAAATTTATTTATTATTTGCAATACAATACTGGTACGGAAATTACTGAATACGGTACTGCTCTGTCTTATTACCGCTTAGAAAGTGAAGGAAAATCAGAGATCTAATATTTATGTACAAAGCTTTTAATAATCATTTACAATCGCCCGAGTTGCTGCATTTAATCTCATTAAATGTACCGCAACGGCCCTTAAGGAACAAATTTCTTTTTCAAGCTAATATGTTTAAAACTAGTGCCTATGCCAACTCTGCAATCAATAGGCTAGTCGAAACACATAACACTTATTGCGTTGATATCGATATATTTAATAATGGTCAAGGGGAATTCAGACGGCATATCTTAGATAAGGTCTAGAGTATTATGCTGTTATCATTGTTTTCCTCTGATTTATTTTCTTTTATTTTATTGGTCAATGTTGTTAGTTTATTATCTTCCAAATTTAACTTTTGAATGTTATTATTATTATTGACCATTTGGTGATCAAAAATGCTAATTATTCCTCATATTATCTCATCGTACATTATATCACAACACTCTGTACTTATTAAATAAACTGTTGTATGTATACTTTTTGTAATGCGTGGGTGCTATAATGGGCATGTCCCGTAGCAACCCAAAATTGTAAATAAATAAATAAATAAATGTATACTGCATCGTTTACGAGCCGTTGTGAAAAAATGTCGATTTTGGTGAATATTTAAAAAATGAAAAAAATAGCCTAAAACGACTATAAATGGTCCTAGGGAACGTTTCTACTGATTTTCGGTTCAATCGGAAAAAGTGGAGAAATTCATCGAAAATTTTTTTATCGTTTTGTTGGAAAAAATGTCGATTTTGGTGAATAATTACAAAATGAAAAAAATAGCCCAAAATTACTATAAATGGTCCTAGGGAACGTTTCTACTGATTTCCGGTTCAATCGGAAAAAGTGGAGATATTCATCGAAAAAATTTCTATCGTTTTGTTGAAAAAATGTCGATTTTGGTGAATATTTAAAAAATGAAAAAAATAGCCCAAAATGACTATAAATGGTCCTAGGGAACGTTTCTACGGATTTCCGGTTCAATCGGAAAAAGTGGAGAATTCATCGAAAATTTTTTTATCGTTTTGTTGGAAAAAATGTCGATTTTGGTGAATAATTAAAAAATGAAAAAAATAGCCCAAAACGACTATAAATGGTCCTAGGGGACGTTTCGACTGATTTCCGGTTCAATCGGAAAAAGTTGAGAAATTCATCGAAAAAATTTCTATCGTTTTCTAAGGAAAAAATGTCGATTTTGGTGAATAATTAAAAAATGAAAAAAAATAACCTAAAACGGCTATAAATGGTCCTACGGAACGTTTCTACTGATTTTCGGTTCAATCGGAAAAAGTTGAGAAATTCATCGAAAAAATTTCTATCGTTTTGCATGGGAAAAATCTCGATTTTGGTGAATAATTACAAAATGAAAAAAATAGCCCAAAATGACTATAAATGGTCCTAGGGAACGTTTCTACTGATTTCCGGTTCAATCGGAAAAAGTGGAGAAATTCATCGAAAAAATTTCTATCGTTTTGCATGGGAAAAATCTCGATTTTGGTGAATAATTACAAAATGAAAAAAATAGCCCAAAATGACTATAAATGGTCCTAGGGAACGTTTCTACTGATTTCCGGTTCAATCGGAAAAAGTGGAGAAATTCATCGAAAAAATTTCTATCGTTTTGTATGGAAAAAATCCGGTTCAGGACCTATTAAAAGTACATCAATAAGTACACCATCAAATAGTTCATAGTTCACGAACTAGGTCATAGTGACCTATAGGTCGTTGCAAAACATCGTCACAGTACGCCCGTCATTTGATTGAACCGTTCAGAGTGAACGGTTCGCGAGTGAACTACACATCGCTAAATCCTTGGGATTCTGAACTAAGTTAAGTCAATATTTCAACTTAAAATTTTAGTCTTTACTACATTCCTTCATTCTCTGTGCTATCCTACATTTTATATTTACCTTGCTTCAGTTCTCCTATTCTAATTTTCATCTTTCGCCTGCATTTTTCTTGTCACACCTCATCACTTATATTTTTACTTATATTTATTTATTCATGTTATAATTCCTAGTCATTACTTACTTCATTGCATGACTTTATATAGTATATTTTTACTTTCCCAAAAATTTTGATCTCCAATCCTAAATTTAAACAAATACTTGTAGTTAGTGACTACATGCACCGAGTACTTAAAGACAATTACATATAACATAACACACACTTTAAAAGATGTGAACACATTATGCTCTAACGCATATAGAATATTTTGTCCTGGGCGGGTAGCCTTTTGTTTCGTGATTAGTTTTACGAACTTTGTATATGTTGCCAGCCGTAAAGCAAAACGCACGTAACCGTTTCAGGTTCAACATTACATACAACTTACAAGTTTACGTTCAGGGCACCGTGCTGTCGTTGTATAGTCGTGAGACTGTAGCGATGTGTAGTTCACTCGCGAACCGTTCACTCTGAACGGTTCAATCAAATGACGGGCGTACTGTGACGATGTTTTGCAACGACCTATACGTCACTAGGACCTAGTTTGTAAACTATGAACTACATGGTGAACGTTGTACTTATTGATGTACTTGTATTAGGTCCTGAACCCGTCGTGTACTAAACCATACATGAATCACAACGGCTCGTAAACGATGCAGTATAGTATACATTACATATACAGTACTAATAGCAGTACTAGCATTTATGTGATAAAGTGTGTTGGTGAACGGAACGAAATTATATTTCCTTATGTATATGTTTTGTACAAATTATAAACATTGTTGTTTTTTCTTCCCCATTCTTAATTCAAAATAAGTATTGTAATATTTCAATTTTTTTTTTTTTTTCTATTTAATATTTTTGTTCAGAAAAAAAGAGATTATTTTCAGTATGTGCATGTCTTTCATATAGGTCTTGAACTAGTTCATTTAAAAAAGATGTTAGTAGTTCACGACCTATAGTTCGTGAACGGTACATTGAAATGAACTACGAACTACGAACTAGGTCCTCAAAGTGATCTACAGTTTGCCATCGCTATGAGACTGGCACCGCCGCTGTTGTTGGTTCGAATCCCACTCCGGTCGGGGTATTTGTGGACTTTTTCTGGAAATAAAATCCTTTCCGGACCATGGATATGCTAATTGTGTATGTCTAATGCAAAGTCTTCGTCCCTAAATGTCTCCACTCAGGTATACCCTGAGTGTATTTGGCAATAGCTCAAGAATTAATTAATTGGTGGCCGATCATACGGATCCTTAAGGATGGCAGAGCCTTCAGCAAAAAAAACAAAAAAAAGTTTACTTTCGTAGCATTACAGCTGCGCTAATCTAAGGCTGCGTAGCAAGTGAAGCTGAACGCGATTATGCACGATCATTTATTTAGCAAATTAAGAACAATTTATGTTCTTTGAATACCATTAGATCTGTTTATATGATATTAAATAACATTTTCCATAAAGTTGTTTCATTAATATGCTGCTTAATCTTATATAAATTGATATAGTGTAAAGTGTTCGAAGTATCTATACACTGCGGTAAACAAAGGAATGACACACACTTCGTCGGCCCCAATTTTGTGTCGCAGATTTTGAATTTCATTCAGTCAGGAACAGGCACAAACAGCAGAAATCTATATAATCTTCATGAAGTGTAGATAGTCGAAGAAACTATAAATTTAATAAAAAGTAATATATGGATAGGGCATTAACCGATTTTGGTGGAATGTATAAGAACAATTGACTAAACTAATATAAACATTTCGTATTACATCATATGTTGTAGAAATGTGTTGGTCGCCAAATAATTAAAATAGAAAAATAATTAAATTATACTCTGATTAATTAACAATTACTAACTTCTTTTACTAAGTAACAAAGAAATATTTTTAATTGATTTAGAGTACATAAAATTATGAAAAATGAAAAATATAAATTCAGCTATTATTAGAATAACCAGTCATTTTTTCATTCAATATATTGATCATACAGAACCTCAAAATCAAATTCAAATTATTCGTTTAACATTTTACATTATTTGTAATTAATTATTACAGCAGTTTCTTTATATAATATTCATAGCAATAACACTTATACCAACATTAAAACTGAATTCTAAACTTTTCTTTGCTGTGAAATATCATCATATTTTTTTATTGTAGTATGTGATGGTTAAATTACTTAAGAGTTGTGATATTTTAAAAATGTGCATCAATCCTAGCGCGTGATACAAATATATTATTGGTATGATTATTGTGCTACTAAAGATGTCTTTAGTTTAGTTTTAGTTGATCGATATTGTATATATTAATTTTGCATATTTTCCATATATTATATGCTGTATAATCCATCCGTCTAAGCCTGGATTTTATATTATCACCATCTTGCTCCAAGATATTTTCACGATTATATAAAAATGCTGCTACATTTCATTTTGCATATATCTTTTATTATCTATTTTATTATCTATTAAACATTATTACTTGTTGCAGTTTTTCTGCGAGGGATGAATGACTATCAAAACCAGCACAAGTTCAAAGACTTCCTTTTACTTGTTGAGCATGAAGTGTCCGAAAAGCCATTGCCAGCAGATCAAATTCACAATCCTTCGGTAGGGTCGCTGCAATTATACGGTGATATGTTGACGAAATTCAGTGAGAGATGTCGAAATGCCGTTATTCAAACAAATTCATTACCAAAATCGGAAGTACAGGTAAAATTAGCTATTAAAATTAAATATCTGAAAAAACATCGTGGATACGCCTCCAGTATTAATAATGAAGTCCAAAAGAATTTATGTTTTGAAAAATATTTAATTTTTTTAGTATTTTAAATTGCAATGCTACTTACACAAGGGAAGAATCTCTAGAATATTTTCTCAATATATATATTTTTCAAATTAATTAAATTATTATACTATTATTATAAGTAACACAGTTATGGTAACAAGTTATTCTAATATTACATACTTAGATAAAAAAAAAGATTTTTTCTACGTCTATTTTTTTGCATTTAGACCAAAATATTGCGAAAAAACAACTACTGTAGCGATGGCAAACTGTAGGTCCCTTTGAGAACCTAGTTCGTAGTTCGTAGTTCATTTCAATGTACCGTTCACGAACTATACGTCGTGAACTACTACATCTTTTAAAAATGTACTAGTTCACCACCTATATGAAATTCATGCACATACTGAAAATAATCTATTTTTTCTTAATATAAAAATATTAAATGGTAAAAAATAAATAAATTGAAATATTACAATACTTATTTTGAATTAGGAATGAGGAAGAAAAGACAACAATGTTTATAATTTATACAAAACATATATATAAGGAAACATAATCTTCTCTAGGTACTCACGATTATTTATATGAAGTTCTAAAATACTTATTGGTAGTTACTGATGAAAATGTTTACTACTTTACTAACACTTGAAAATTAAATGTACAAACTATAATAAAATGAACTAGATAGAATCGTTTTGTTTGGCGTTACAATTTATATTTTCTATTCCGAATCTTCTCTGTTAAAACTTCAAAGCTTTGATTTGATATTCAGTGATTGCACTGCACTCAGTATGAAATAGAAGAACTATAAGATTTAGATATTTATTTTTGTATTATTGCAAAAATTTGCTATGGCATGACATATTTAAGAACATATTTAATCTAGCGAATATATTATTTATATTATTCCAAATGGAATCTGATACCAACACATAAATTGTCACTCAGCTCGGCAATGCTGCTGTTGCAATATTGCATCGAGTTTCCTATTTCGTTCCGCTCACCAACACACTTTATCACTAAATAAATGTTAGTACTGTATATGTAATGTATACTATACTGCAAGTATATCTACAGTACAACTACATCAATACGTACACCGTGCACCATGTAGCTCATAGTTCACAAACTAGGTCATAGTGACCTATCGGTCGTTGCAAAACATCGTCACAGTACGCCCGTCATTTGATTGAACTGTTCAGAGTGAACGGTTCGCGAGTGAACTACACATCGCTAAACTACTGCCACACAAATATTTAAAAAATACCAAGGAAAATATATGGAAATAAAATATTTATTAGTGAGATGATTTCATTCATTTCGTTATGTTTAGAGATTCATTTATTTCATGACAACAAACTGATTTTATTTTATTCCAAAATTAATAAAATACAATGTGAAACTATCGAGATTTATTGTCTTGTAGGAATAGAGAAGATTGGTTATTAAATGTTTTTAGCCTCCAATATCGTCTTAAACTGCAACTTGTGTTGTCTTTCGAGAAGGTATACTTTCCATACTGAATAATTTAATACAATACTGTTTTGTTTCGAATTGAAAGTCGAAATATACAAAAGTCGATTAATATTAATAATCGAATAATACATAATATTGGGAAACCAATATTCTCATAATTTTTGCAATAATTAGTTTTATCCTACTTACCACATTTACTTGGAAATCATTAGAGATATTGAAATATGCGTTTAGTAAACTTCCTCTTCCGTTTAGTAGATCTTGTTTCACATCCAATCAGATTATTTACTTATTGAATAAAACTCAAATTTCATATATTGCATTACTTGGTCCATAATTTATGGGAATGTAGAAAATATACTACATATTTTAAAATATGCTAAAAATATGTTTACGTTGTACTTTTATTTCTTTCACCTGTTTTAAAATTTAAGACATCTAATTCAAATAACCGGTATAATTGCTATATTCCTGAATATTATACGCAACATTTTATTTGTCTGGATAGTTTAGTATTATTTTTTTTTATAAAAGCCATTTTGACAATTTCTTTAAGAGTATTACAAATTTTACTTTCGCACCTAATTGCCCAACTAATAAAATACACCACTGACGAAATTTCCTTTGGACTCCTCATCTTAGTTTATCTCTTCTTCTGTAACGCATTCCAGACCTTTTTTTATTATTTTCAATATGCACCATAGCGACTTTTCAAGCACAATTGTTTGATGCTAAAATATTCATAATATCACACTGGAAATGGTAAAGTAAATAATTTTTTTATTTCATCAAATTTCTAACATAAAAATGATTTAAAAAAACATTACGGAACGATATATATATTTTTTTCGTTTATACCCTGCCATGAATAACATGTGAACTTTAAATATTGTGACTGAATCTGTACTATTATTTTTATATCATGTTCAGGACTGACAATAAATAATTTGTACATTATTTGCAACACATTTCGAACTATTCAATTTTCAAACATGATAAAAGTTAGTATAGAATATCACCCAAATACAGTAACTTAAAGCATTAAATAGCTAGATGTACATTTCGAAGGCTATGCCCACATCTTCACTAGCACAACATAAATAAATTCTAAATTTACTTCAATTAATACCTGATCATTATTTTCTATTTCATAAGTAATTTTAATTGAGTTATTTATTTAATAGTACAATCACAATTCGTGACAGAGGTATTTTATTTCGTTTTTATCTTGTGCTACTGAAGATGGGGGCACAGCCTTCGAAATGCGCATCTAGCTACTTAATGCTTTAAGTTACGGTATTTGGGTGACATTCTATACTAATATTTAACACCGTAGTGAAATTATTAAAATAAGATACTTCTAGTATATCTTTATAATTAGCAAAGCTCATATTCACAATATTATTTATGTCTTTTGTACAGGTTCTATGGTTGGCACCACCAGCCGGCAGTGGTTGTGTTTCAATTAGTGCAACAGTTGTGGAAACCAAAGATGTTTGGTATAGTGGCGATGGTCCCCTATCCAAAATTCTTTGTGAGGAACTACAGGAAAATGAAGATATTCAACCAAATGTCCTTAGGCATTGCTGCGCTTGCGATGAAGCTAAATATGAGGTAGACTTGTACAATGTGCTGTAATTTTTTTTTGTCTTATTATAAGTAGTTGACCAAACTTACACCTTACTACATTTTTGTATTAAAAAAAAAGCACCTAGAATATTTCCTTAGAATCTACAAATATAGTAAAAAATCATTTGTTGAAATTTGAAAATGTTCAAAATTTAACTGCTTAATATTTACGCCCTTTGATTTTAATAATTTGCTTGCCCCCGTCCCATGAGTTTTCAAAACTTAGGAAATAAGTATTTGTAAGAAAATGCAAATATAATGCAAGAAACAAGTTTTTATAAAGGAGGTAAAAATAAAAAATAAGTGAAACAAAAAACTAACATTTGTTCTAGTTTTAGTACAAAATTTATGTGTTGATATACATTTTATATAATATTTAATTCACTGAATAAAACACGATTATAAATATATCTAAAATTGAGAAATTTTTGATCACTCCATTTGCGAAAGTCTTGATACAACGTTTTAATTAATTTTACAAATACGTGTTATTAATTTGTTAATTTGATTTTGCAAACCAGATGGCCGTTTGCGAAAAATTCTTTATGCCTAAAAAATGCTTTTCATCTTTAATATAGAAGCATTTAAAGAAAATAATATTTATGCAAATATATAACCCACGCAGTAAGGATTTAACTCCTTGGTCTTGAAAGTACTAATTAAAATTGATTTATTCACACCGCGTAAATGCTTAAATTTGATTTTGTGCAGTTATAAAAATGTAAATATATAATTTTAATTGAATATAATATAACAAAACATATTGTTATGTAATAGGTCGATATCTAACTAAATTGATTAAACAAATCTTTTTTTAATATAAATAGTAAACGCTAGTGTGAATACTAAATACACTTTTCGGTGTATAAATAATTATTGATTTTTTTAAACAAAAATTTAAAATTATGCAGAAGGGCGAACACCAAATCTTTAGATGCTCCATAAGAGGATCTAAACAAGTGTAATGTTACAAATGATGAGTATGAAATGTTTAGTTTCGTTCGATTTCCATATAATTCTTTTACATACCTGCAGAAATGGGAGAATGAACCATTTAAAACAACTTGCATTCTTACGTTAACATATTGGTTTATTATGATATTGAAACAATAATACATTGTATTGTAATATCTTTTGTTTTTAAGGGAACCGTGGTGCCGTGGCATAGTCGTTAGACTAGCTGGCACCACGGATGTTGTGGGTTCGAATCCCGCTCCGGTCGGGACTTTTTCTGGAAATAAAATCCCTTCCGGACCATGGATATGCTAAATGTGTATGTCTAATGTAAAGTCTTCGTCCCTAAATGTCGCCACTTAAGTATACCCTGAGTGTGCATTGGTAATAGCTCAAGAACTAATTAATTGGTGGCCGAAAATACGGAAACATTGTAACCTTAAGGAGGGGAGAGCCTTTAGCGCCCCATCCTTTTAAATTAAATTAATCTTCTGTTTTTAATCGTAATATGACTAGAATTCAAGTTTTTAGTGCATGAATTTGATATATATCCATCTTTCTGCCAAAATCAATATTATATTACCTGATTCAAAAATATGCTCGGCTAGAGCACTTTTATCTTTTCTATATAATAATAATAATAAATCATTTATTTTTCAACGTACATAACAAAATAAAATATTTTCAGGTATATTTAGAATATCAGTAGAAATAAAAAAAAAAATGAATATCCAGTAAGTACATTGAAAAAAGGGCGCATATTCAGTTTGTTTGCCTTGACAAATAGCTGTTTTTCAATATAGCCGTTAAACTAAAATGTAAATTACATATCTGCACGTTATAGAAAACTATTAAGTATAACACACTGCAAACTACACAAACGATAGGGTTTTATAAACATCAAGATCATAAAATAAATACAACTTAATAAAATCATACAAGTAATAACAAATTGAATCCATTTTCGCACTACAAGAGTATTTTAAAAGAATTGAAATATCTCGATCACTATTGGCATTGTTTTTTAAATAAATAAACAAACAATTCCTTTTTCATCTGTGGACTTTTTAAATTTTTAGTTCCTTTAGCAATCCGTTATAAATTTGATAACTAAATGATCTCTGGAAAATATTTAATATATATTTTTATTATGAAATATCTTGTTCTAGTTGTCCTAAAGTATATATAGAAGACAAACACGTAGACCCATTAAAACTAGATTTAAGGAGCATTTAGCTCATTTCAGATTAAATAGTAAAGATAAAAGTGCTGTTGCCGAGCATATTTTTGAATAAGGTAATCCTATACCCATTCAGTTACGGTATTTGGGTGATATTCTATACTATTATTTAACATCGTAGTGATAAATTTTTAAATATATTATAAATATTATAAAAATACTACAAAACAAAAGAATCGGTGAGTGGAAAAGAACAATATAAGCGTCAAAAATGGCACAATACAAATACGCGACTTGTACTCTTCTTGCACTCATGCGTGTAGAAATGATAAAACAGAAGATAATCGGATGTATCGAAGAATGCGAAAGAAATCACTTTATCACTTGATAATTGATCATTAATTTGCGTTAATAATTAAAAAAAAAACATACCAACTTACCAGTAC
The DNA here is from genome assembly GCA_947310635.1 of Leptodirus hochenwartii. Classification (NCBI taxonomy): domain Eukaryota; kingdom Metazoa; phylum Arthropoda; class Insecta; order Coleoptera; family Leiodidae; genus Leptodirus; species Leptodirus hochenwartii. The sequence continues at coordinate 32,714,942 of OX371178.1, read as the reverse complement.
AAGAAATATTTTACTACCGTCAATTATGGCCTTTGAAATTCGCAATTTGAATGGTCATTTTTATACATATCACGAAGGACAGGCACACAAAGCTCCTGGTGCAGTTTTCTTTTGCATTATATACTAAATAAAATATCTCCAGAGTTAAAATAACTCCACATATTCTCATATGAGTGTCCTGGCCAAAATCGCAACAACACTATGTTGAGTTTTCTGATAACTTTAACAGCTACCAGGCGCTTTAAAAAACTGTTTCATCATTTTCTTATACGAAAATAATGAAATAATAACTGCAGATCAATCGAGAAACAAAAAGATAATTTTACAGTATCAAAATATATAAGATATCAATTCTCATTTAAGGCAAGTCTCATTTAATAGTGAAAGTCCTGGCTATGTTTCAACAAACGAGTGTATAGGGACTTTTGTATCTCACACATTCAAGTTAATGAAGCTGAATATCTATCAGACTTTTATGAAATTGAGTAGAATAACGGTATAAGCCATGATGTTTTTTGTACATCATTTATTTTCGGGAATATTTTTTGTGTGAATATATAACCTCATAAACGCTACAAATTCATAATACATCAAAATATTGAAGGATCATTAGATTTTACGTAAAAAAGTTATTTTTGTTTTTCTAAAAATGGTCATTCTGGAGATGTACTGTTCCTTCACTAACCGAATCACATATTAACCGGATTTCATCAAATCTCTTTAAATTCATCATAAAAACATATTTTTATCCTGTAAACATAATTACAGATTATCAAATTTCTTTTATTTAAGCCTACTAACCCAAAATAGCGATTTCTAACAATAAAATCATTAAAGAGCAAAAATATTTCAAAAACACGTACAATTTAACTAATATAATATGAGCCCAAAAACAGAATAGCAATTTATAAATCCGATAAAACCCATTAAAAAGACCCTTTTATTTTCGCAGCGATCAAAATATTTTCAGAAATTTATTAACAATTAATCATTATTTATATTTGCCGAGTTTGCACTAGGAATTGTTTTAATTAGTTTAAGTTTACGTTTAAATTACTTTCTTTTTACTTTTTTAAAATTAAGTTTAAATTACAATACAGCTCGTAAATTTGCTTTTATATGCGTCCTCTAAGGTGACGTTTGAGGGATTATGGTCACGGAACACTCATCCGAAGGACTTTCCATCGAATGGCTGGCTGACGCGATTCAGTGACATTATCGGTGCGTCCCATACAGTCGACTACACGTTCTGGAACTACGGCGACATCGCCAGCGAAGGTCTTCGCCAGCTGGCAGAGATCGGCAACACCAGGATGCTGGAAAGTGAATTGAAAGCAAAGGTGCGTACAAAATTGAAAAGAGCCGACTATAATTAGATGTACTCAATGCAGCAGTACTTATGAAACGTATACACCGTTTTATTGAAAGTGGCGGAAAGTGACAGATGTGCACGCATCATAAATAAAGACCTGTATAATGGCTTGACCAATACAGTACAGAGCAGTGCTATTCAAAACAGTATGGCGTCAGTCGTACGGTATATTGAATAGTGCTGTGGGTACGCTTGTGTATTGTCAATAGAAAAACTAGGTGTGGCTGAGTACCTTGTGTATATAAGTATAAAGTGATGTATATAAGTGCATCCCTTATGCGCAGTAGTGGACGATACTGGTCCGCAACTTTCAAAAAAACGATGTATATATGGTATTAAAGAATTCTTATTTATTTTTATTTTATTTATAAGTCAGGATTGTACAAAATTTTAATATTTTGTCGGAATATGCACGTAATTAAAGTATGAGTTGTTTGTTTGATATATAAATATATATATTTGTATAATTTTAACTTCATAAAATGTATGTGTAAAATAACAAATGTTTTACCGTGGACAATGTAAAGGTTTTTCTTTAATTACTAACTGATTGCAAGCAAGGAAATAATATTTTTCTAGGTAACTGTTTTTAGCCACATTTTTTTAATTTGTGATACCGTTTTTATATATTTTTTTATTGAAGTAAAATATATATCTCTAGAAAAAAGATAGGTTGCATGGGGCTGATATAGGATTAAATTAATTTTAGGATCTTTCATTTACATTTTTTGCGAAGTTTTTGTTTAGTACTCTTTTTAGTATCTTGAAGATTTATATAAAGGTAGGCAGGACATGGAGGAGCTAGAAAATGTGGAACAGATAGATGAGGATGACTTAGGTCCTAGCATACTTAGGTCAGAGTTTCATAGAGCATTAAATGATTTACGGAATAACAAAGCAGCGGGGATTGATATGATACCAGCCGAATTAATAAAACACGCAGGGGAAAAAATGCAGGAGCGATTATACAGGTTAGTTTGTAAAATATATGAGAAGGGAGAAGTACCACAGGATTTTCAGCGTAGTAGAATAGTAACAATGCCGAAGAAAATAGGAGCTAATTTGTGTGAGAACTATAGGACCATTAGCCTACTATCACATGCATCGAAGATATTGTTAAAGATTATTTATAGGAGATTAGAAAATAAAGTAGAGGAAAGGCTAGGAGAAGATCAGTTTGGTTTTAGGAAAAACAGAGGGACGAGGGAGGCGATTCTAGCACTAAGAAGGGTAGTAGAAAAAAGAAATAGGGTAGGAAAGGTAACTTGCATAGCTTTTGTAGACTTAGAAAAGGCATTTGACAATGTAGATTGGGACATAATGTTTAGAATTTTAAAAGAAACGGGTATAGATTATAAGGATAGGAGAATAATTTTTAATTTATATAAACACCAAACTGCCTTAGTTAGAATTGAGGGGGAAGAAGAGGTAGCAAAAATAGGGAAGGGAGTTCGGCAGGGATGTACACTCTCACCGTTATTATTTAATCTATATATAGAAGATGCAATAAACAAAGTAAAAGAAGAGTATAGTGTAGGTGTGAATGTACAGGGAGAGAAAATATATATGCTGAGATTCGCCGACGATATAGCTATATTGGAAGAAAGCGAAAAGAATTTAGAAAGGGTATTGAATGGTATGCAGGCAGTATTGACTAGGGATTTTAACATGAAAATAAATATAGGTAAAACTAAAGTGATGAGGTGTGACAAAAAGGAATGCAGTAGAAAAATGAGGATCACAATAGGAGATAATAGAATCGAAGAAGTGTCAGATTTTTGTTATTTAGGCAGTAGAATCACAAAAGATAATCGAAGCAAGGTAGATATAAAGTGTAGGATAGCACAGGGTAGGAAGGCATTCGTAGAAAAAGAACAGATTTTAAGATCAAATATTGACTTGGGTATTAGAAAAAGATTACTGAAGGTATATGTTTGGAGTGTAGCACTGTACGGGTGTGAGGCGTGGACTATAGGAAAGGAAGAGAAGCGTAGATTAGAAGCACTTGAAATGTGGTGTTATAGGAGGATGATGAGGATTGGTTGGGAAGATAAAGTAACAAATGAAGCTGTACTAGAGTTAGTAGGGGAGAAGAGAAGTATTTGGAGAGTGTTACAACGTAGGAGAGACAGATTAGTAGGGCATATTCTTAGGCATGGGGGGATTATGCAATTGATCATAGAAGGTAGAGTGGAGGGAAAGAGAGGGGTAGGTAGGCCTAGATTGGAGTATGTGAGTCAGATAGTTGAAGACGTTGAGATGAATAGCTATAGGGAGATGAAGGGATTAGCTCAGGATAGATCGGCATGGCGTGCTGTTTCCAACCAATCTTTAGGATTGCGGACTCTTTAACTAACTCTTTGCTAATTATAATTATTTTCAAGTTAATTAGTACTAATTTATGGAAATGTTTTCCAATAGCTAGAATACATATTCTTGCTTTATTGAAAAGAATTTTACAGTTTATTTGCTTGATATCTACAATCTTTTGTGAATACCTTTTTTAGTATTAGTTCTTCAGATATTTCGAGTTGTTATAGTACATGCACGTAACTAAACTTTCTTTTGTGGGGTATTTATACCAGAATACACTATAAAATGTGGAATTTTTCATATATTATGAATTTTTTAATATATATGCTTGCTCTTCTTCCTTAATTAATAAGTAGAATATATCGTATTGTCTTGTTTAAGCATAAACGTGAAAAAAATAAAAATATATAATTATATTATCACCCAAATACCGTAACATGCATTAAGTAGCTAGATGTACATTTCAAGGGCTATGCGCCCATCTTCAGTAGCACACGCTAAAACTAAATAAAATTTGAATGAATTCTTTGAAATTAATACAAAATGCAGAAAAGTTATACTAGAATATAAGAAATGTTGATAAATACTTATTATAGTATTATATTTATGTTATAATTAATTTGTACGATAGCTATAAAATAGTGACAAATTAAAATTCTTAGACCTAGAGTATTTTTTGTTGTCTGGCACCACTGGTACTGTATAACCCCGATAAGCACAACCCTATGCGCAGACGACTACCAAAATTCTCCGCCAATTAAAAAAAAATGAGCTGTACTTTCATAAGCATTTTACTCGGAATAATTCAAAATACTTTTAAGTAATTTAAGTGAACTAATTTGAATAGGATGACCTGAGTTAGTCAAAAATATGCTCGGTTACAGCACTTTTATCTTTACTATTTAATCTGAAATGAGCTAAATGCTCATTTTCCGTGAAATCGTTTATTTTTTCATTAAATTTCTCAAGAAAGATTTATAGAAAAGATCCGTCCGTCAGTTCTTTTGTTAGTCAAAAAATGTCCAAGTTTATTCCAGATATTGAGAGTTTTGCCACAAGTTTGTACATCACAAAGTATAAGGCCCGCAATTTCAATTATACGGTCAATGGCCCATGTTCAATTGGGTTTGTCAACCCTGATATACATATTCCATCAATAGAACATCTAAATTTTCTGCAGAAATTCCGCAGAATGCAATTAATGAATAGTAACTTTCGAGTAGATTTTCAATGATCAAATATTGCTCAATCATGGTACAGTAGAGCTTTCATGTCGTATTAGAATATATAGAACTTTATTGTAATTTCACTCCCATGATAAAAGATTAATTTATACTTTAAAATCTACTTAATATATGAATTTATGTTACGTGCAGGGTTTGCATGTGAAAATATAAATCCATTATTTAAGTTTGAAAGTTATGTTATATACATTAAATTGAATGCCGAAATTCTGATTCGGGAGCAGAATTATTAAAATTTTGCGGAGAAGGCTTCCCATTTTGACGATGACAAAAGTTTTATATTGTTGAAATTATTAACGAATTGCAACGGACTAATCTGAAAATCATAATGGACAGATATATAAATGTACAATCAAAGACAATATGAATGCATCGACATAGGAAAGCACAGCTGCAATTTACCACTGTTCCCATTGTCATGTACTGCAAGAAACTGCTATAATTGCGTATTCCTATAGTCTTTAATTGTACATATATTTTATGTAGCTTATATTTGCAATGCACAATTTAAAATTTGTTAAATTTACGATAGTTCCATAACAAATGTAATCGGAAAATTGTCTCGCACATTTATGCATTTACATACGCAAATAACCATCGTATAAATTAATAAATACAGTAGCGATGTGTAGTTCACTCGCGAACCGTTCACTCTGAACGGTTCAATCAAATGACGGGCGTACTGTGTCGATGTTTTGCAACGACCTATAGGTCACTATGACCTAGTTCGTGAACTATGAACTACATGGTGCACGGTCTACGTATTCATGTACTTGTACTAGGTCCTGAACCCGTCGTGTACTACTAAACCGTTCATGAATCACAACGGCTCGTAAACGATGCAGTATAGTATACATTACATATACAGTACTAACATTTATTTAGTGATAAAGTGTGTTGGTGAACGGAACGAAATAGGAAACTCGATGCGATATCGCAACAGCAGCTGCCGAGCTGAGTCACAATTTATATGTTGGTATCATATTTCATTTGGAATAATATAATTAATATATTCACAAGATTAAATATGTTCATAAATATGTCATGCCATAGCAAATTTTTGCAATAATGCAAAAATAAACATCTAAATCTTATAGTTCTTCTATTTCATACTGAGTGCAATGCAATCACTTAATATCAAATCAAAGCTTTGAAGTTTGAACAGAAAAGATTCGGAATAGAAAATATAAATTATAACGCCAAACAAACCGATTATATCTAGTTTATTTTATTATAGTTTGTACATTTAATTTTGAAGTATTAGTAAAGTAGTAAACATTTTCATCAGTAACTACCAATAAGTATTTTAGAACTTCATATAAATAATCGTGAGTACCTAGAGAAGATTATATTTCTTTTTATATATGTTTTGTATACATTATAAACATTGTTGTCTTTTCTTCGTCATTCTTAATTCAAAATAAGTATTGTAATATTTCAATTTATTTATTTTTTACCATTTAATATTTTTATATTGAGAAAAAAAGAGATTATTTTCAGTATGTGCATGAATTTCATATAGGTCGTGAACTAGTTCATTTTTAAAAGATGTAGTAGTTCACGACCTATAGTTCGTGAACGGTACATTGAAATGAACTACGAACTAGGAACTAGGTCCTCAAAGTGACCTACAGTTTGCCATCGCTAAAATACAGGATGATTACTCTTTCATTGGTAACCATATATGTACTTGTAAATACTTTGATTATACGAATTGCATTATAAATCCTTTATATATTTTTTTTATTGCGTTTTCATTGATTTATTAATCGGTAAATAGTTTTAGACAAGATCCTTGGCTTCAATGTGACTTTCAACATGTAATATTTCGAATGTAACCCAGCATCTGACTATTTGTAGATATAAAGAAAAATCGTTAAAAATATATATATAATGCGGCTGAAAACAAATGCAAGCTCCAATGCTTTGAAAGCGCAGATATAGTTTAATATAAAAGTTTCAAAGTTTTACTTGACCACATTGGATAATGCCATAATGACATTATTAATTTTCATTTATTTATGGAAAACAGTTTTGTGCCATTTGATATGTTAAGCCCAGATATATTTGGAAGTTTTTAAAATAATATTTAAAATATAATTGATGAAGACCAAATTAAAACTTTTTTCAAACTACTATTTAGTTCTTTTTTCAAACTACAATTTTTTCAAACTACTATATAGCTTTGCACAATATTTACAAAAGTATTTAACACAAGTTTGCGTTTAGACAGAGTATTTTATTTCGTTTTTATCTTGTGTTACTGAAGATGGGGGCATAGCCTTCGTAATGCACATCTAGCTACATAATGCTTTGAGTTACGGTATTTGGGTGATATTCTATACAATTATTCAACACCGTAGTGATAATTTTATAAATTATAAACATTATAAACAGAATAAACCCCGTAAAACTTTTTTTATTCATAAATCTTTATTAATATGTTAAAACAATATATTTTATGATGAGGATATTTTGTAAATATAATTTATATGCTTTTAACTGAACAAGGAAAAATGGAAAATGTTATATACATAAGCGTAATCCATCATCAATCTTTTAAAAAAATATGTACATTTTAAATGAATTCAATATTATCTACAAAATAAACAAATAAATTAACATTTGTAAATATTATTCATCAATTTTAATACGAATCAAAAACGCAACTCCAATCATTTGCAAACCATTAATTATAAATAATATATCAACATTATACTAAAGAGATTTATCAGACAATTTTCAATATGTAAAATCCATATTTTTTCTTTGCCAATACAAATAAATGTTTTAACTTTATTTTAAACATATCTAAAGAACAATAATATGCAGACTTGGATTTACATTTAAACAGTATAAAACAATTTTTGTAATTCAGTATATAAATAAAAGAATCCGTCTCTGATCCGAAATTGAAAGCTTAACAGTACGAATATGATTTGTGTACAATGCAAATAAAAAAATATTTCTTGAATATATAGTTTAATATTTCTTTTATAAACTGTATAGAAAAATATGTAACGAAATCATATTCATTAAGTGATATTTATGAAATGTTTGTTAACTTTCAATGTTTATTTTTTTAACTTCGAAATCTGCGTCCTTAAGATGTGCAAAATGATGCACACAGATTTTGAGGCTTCATATATTTTATAAAATACACCAATTTAGATTTATATATGTATATATATATAACTTTATATATTATATATCGTAAAAATGAATCACACAAGTAAAATTTTAAAAAAATAGTTGCAATTTATTACATTTTCAAAATTCCGTCCCTTTATTAAACAAAGACGAGGGAGGCGATTCTAGCACTAAGAACGGTAGTAGAAAAAAGAAAGAGGGTAGGAAAGGTAACTTGCATAGCTTTTATAGATTTAGAAAAGGCATTTGATAATGTAGATTGGGACATAATGTTTAGAATTTTAAAAGAAACGGATATATATTATAAGGATAGGAGAATAATTTTTAATTTATATAAACACCAAACTGCCTTAGTTAGAATTGAGGGGGAAGAAGAGGTAGCAAAAATAGGGAAGGGAGTTCGGCAGGGATGTACACTTTCACCGTTATTATTTAATCTATATATAGAAGATGCAATAAACAAAGTAAAAGAAGAGTATAGTGTAGGTGTGAATGTACAGGGAGAGAAAAAATATATGTTGAGATTCGCCGACGATATAGCTATATTGGAAGAAAGCGAAAAGAATTTAGAAAGGGTATTGAATGGTATGCAGGCAGTATTGACTAGGGATTTTAACATGAAAATAAATATAGGTAAAACTAAAGTGATGAGGTGTGACAAAAAGGAATGCAGTAGAAAAATGAGGATCACAATGGGAGATAATAGAATCGAAGAAGTGTCAGATTTTTGTTATTTAGGCAGTAGAATCACAAAAGATAATCGAAGCAAGGTAGATATAAAGTGTAGGATAGCACAGGGTAGGAAGGCATTCGTAGAAAAAGAACAGATTTTAAGATCAAATATTGACTTGGGTATTAGAAAAAGATTACTGAAGGTATATGTTTGGAGTGTAGCACTGTACGGGTGTGAGGCGTGGACTATAGGAAAGGAAGAGAAGCGTAGATTACAAGCATTCGAAATGTGGTGTTATAGGAGGATGATGAGGATTGGTTGGGAAGATAAAGTAACAAATGAAGCTGTACTAGAGTTAGTAGGGGAGAAGAGAAGTATTTGGAGAGTGTTACAGCGTAGGAGAGACAGATTAGTAGGGCATATTCTTAGGCATGGGGGGATTATGCAATTGATCATAGAAGGTAGAGTGGAGGGAAAGAGAGGGGTAGGTAGGCCTAGATTGGAGTATGTGAGTCAGATAGTTGAAGACGTTGAGATGAATAGCTATAGGGAGACGAAGGGATTAGCTCAGGATAGATCGGCATGGCGTGCTGTTTCCAACCAATCTTTAGGATTGCGGACTCTTTAACTAATTATTAAACACTCATTGAGAACAAAATCTTTGCATTTTTTACTGAATGTGTACGACCTGAATTACACAACCGATTTACTTCATCTCTTACGCAGTTAATATGTGATTAACTATATAATAGATTAAATTTTAATCGAAATTTGTTTCAAAATTTGTTGTATGTTAGAGCCAAAAGTAGACATTAAAGTTTTTAAACTGTATGCAAGTTTAAGGCAATCCATTCACAAATCTATTGTTATATCAAAAACGCAAGTTGATTTTTATTGTAAATAAATATCTAAGTTATTAATAGCCAGAAAACAAGATGATTCTTTAAACACATTTTAAAACAATATATTCTTTGTGATTGCTCAATAAATAGCTCAAAAATATATGCACTAACAATTGAAAATAATTAGATGATATTCGCTTGGCAAAATTAAAACAAAATGTATCCACTGGCAAGCTTTATAAGAGTCTTTAGGAACGTCATTCAGAATTTCACATTATTCATTATGTAATTACTCTATGGTATAATTGAATATCATCGATATTCTTGAAAATCAATTACTTCAATTTCGATAGCACAATAGAATACGTTCAATTGTCTATGCAGGAATAATATTTGTATTTCTCCCTTTATCCTTTCCGGCAGTTACTGTCCCTCTCGTCCTGTTAAATTTCAGTTTGTATCCCTCGTTCATTGTGCATATATGATTAACTTAGATGCAAAACTTGATGTATATCCAAAAAAAAATTGTCATCATGATATTTTCATGCGTGGACATTATTTACAATATAATCCAATTCATGTGATTCAAATCTGAATATTTTTTATTCAAAAAATAAAAGAATTCTTAAGCCAAAATCTGTATTTGTCTGCTTTTTTTCAGTTGTATTTGCTAATAACTAATCACAACGCTATTATACATGACATGTGTCTTAATTGTTATTTTGCAAACTTAACCGCTCTTAATAATTACTCATTTTTAGTAGATTTTTAAATTTATAAATATAATGATTTAAAAGTTTATAAGTATGTTTTAATATTAAATTTTAGAACCACTTTTTTGGTATTTGCAAATTTCATTTCAAAAACTTTAATTTTTACATAAAAGACTATGTATTGACATATTTTATTTGTAAATAATTATTTCTTAAATGAAATTTTAAGAAGAAATTGTGAATTTCCTATTAATTTTATAATGGGGTTAACCATAAAAAGAAACAAAACATTCTTTTGTAATTTCCTCAGATTAACTATACATATTAAAATCGAGTTTTGCATCTAAGGTACTCATATAATCGCTATTCACATTGTCATTTGAAGGATCTATACTATGGCTATATTTACCTTTTCTAGGCTCATGCCAAGGATACCATCACTATAAATATACATTATTTGCATATTTCAGACTATTCGGCTTTTTTTTGGACATTTAGCGCATTTGAAAATTAAAGAAAATGAAATTTAATACTCCTGATTTATTTCAATACATTTTGATTTTTTTAATTGTTTGCAAAATCAAATAATTTGCAGTTTCAACATGATTTACATTTTCTAGTTCTTTTTCTGCACCGTACATTTCAAGCATTTTTAATACCTTTGAAGATATTGCGAATTATTTTGTTACATATCATATATTTTAAATTAATTGAAACGTGATAATATCAATAATTTTCATCAAATAAAAATTTAAACAGTACGCTGCCATTTTTCACTACTAAGAATAAAATAATTCTAAGCATTTTAAGAAAAGTATTTTTTTGTATCATTGAAATATATTCATTTTTAAGTAAAATATTTGTATATAGTAAACTATCCATAGGCACATTATTCCTAGACTAATATATAGGAAATCGGAAAAAAAATGGCACTGAGCCATTTGATTCTCTCCGACTGCTTTTGAAGAGACTTGAAGGAAATAAAATAATATTTGCGAATTATGAAATTTGCGTTTCACATCCAGAACTAAAATAATGTGTACACATTTGATTCTGGATTTTCTGAAACTGATTTCTTTTGTTAGAATCACAATTGAAGATATTCTTATGTTAAGTAGACCAGAGATGAGAGAGTGTCATTATATTATACCATAATGAGTAGATGACATTACAATTTTTTAAATTTATTATTATTTTTTAATAATTACTATATATAGATATATATAGTAATTATTAAATATATATATATATTTAATAATTATATATAGAAATAATTTATATTATATATAACTCTTTAACTAACTAATAATTACAATTTAATAGATTTTTCCCAAGATGCTGTTAATTTGTATAACATTTAAACACAACTCGCTTGAAATTTTCTTACGCTCCGGGTATGGATATTTAAATTGCAGATTTAATTAATGTTACATGCTAGTCTGGGTTTAGATAATGTGAAAGCAATTTGAGCTATTTCATAATTAGCTTAGGTTAAAGAGTCCGCAATCCTAAACATTGGTTGGAAACAGCACGCCATACCGATCTATCCTGAGCTAATCCCTTCATCTCCCTATAGCTATTCATCTCAACGTCTTCAACTATCTGACTCACATACTCCAATCTAGGCCTACCTACCCCTCTCTTTCCCTCCACTCTACCTTCTATGATCAATTGCATAATCCCCCCATGCCTAAGAATATGCCCTACTAATCTGTCTCTCCTACGCTGTAACACTCTCCAGATACTTCTCTTCTCCCCTACTAACTCTAGTACAGCTTCATTTGTTACTTTATCTTCCCAACCAATCCTCATCATCCTCCTATAACACCACATTTCGAATGCTTGTAATCTACGCTTCTCTTCCTTTCCTATAGTCCGCGCCTCACACCCGTACAGTGCTACACTCCAAACATATACCTTCAGTAATCTTTTTCTAATACCCAAGTCAATATTTGATCTTAAAATCTGTTCTTTTTCTACGAATGCCTTCCTACCCTGTGCTATCCTACACTTTATATCTACCTTGCTTCGATTATATTTTGTGATTCTACTGCCTAAATAACAAAAATCTGACACTTCTTCGATTCTATTATCTCCTATTGTGATCCTCATTTTTCTACTGCATTCCTTTTTGTCACACCTCATCACTTTAGTTTTACCTATATTTATTTTCATGTTAAAATCCCTAGTCAATACTGCCTGCATACCATTCAATACCCTTTCTAAATTCTTTTCGCTTTCTTCCAATATAGCTATATCGTCGGCGAATCTCAACATATATATTTTCTCTCCCTATACATTCACACCTACACTATACTCTTCTTTTACTTTGTTTATTGCATCTTCTATATATAGATTAAATAATAACGGTGAAAGTGTACATCCCTGCTGAACTCCCTTCCCTATTTTTGCTACCTCTTCTTCCCCCTCAATTCTAACTAAGGCAGTTTGGTGTTTATATAAATTAAAAATTATTCTCCTATCCTTATAATCTATACCCGTTTCTTTTAAAATTCTAAACATTATGTCCCAATCTACATTATCAAATGCCTTTTCTAAATCTACAAAAGCTATGCAAGTTACTTTTCCTACCCTCTTTCTTTTTTCTACTACCGTTCTTAGTGCTAGAATCGCCTCTCTCGTCCCTCTGTTTTTCCTAAAACCAAACTGATCTTCTCCTAGCCTTTCCTCTACTTTATTTTCTAATCTCCTATAAATAATCTTTAACAATATCTTCGATGCATGTGATAGTAGGCTAATGGTCCTATAGTTCTCACACAAATTAGCTCCTATTTTCTTCGGCATTGTTACTATTCTACTACGCTGAAAATCCTGTGGTACTTCTCCCTTCTCATATATTTTACAAACTAACCAGTATAATCGCTCCTGCATTTTTCCCCTGCGTGTTTTATTAATTCGGCTGGTATCATATCAATCCCCGCTGCTTTGTTATTCCGTAAATCATTTAATGCTCTATGAAACTCTGACCTAAGTATGCTAGGACCTAAGTCATCCTCATCTATCTGTTCCACACTTTCTAGCTCCTCCATGTCCTGCCTACCTTTATATAAATCTTCAAGATACTCCTTCCATCTTCTAGCTTTTTCCTTATTTTCTGTGAGTTCCTTACCCTGCTTATCACATATAATGTTACCCTTTGGTTTTACTTTAGAAAAATGTGACTTAATTTTCCTGTAGCCCAAATCTACTTTACCTCTTCTCATATCCTCCTCAATATCCTCACAATTTCCTTTTATCCACTCTTCTTTCGCTAGCTTGCATTTCCTATTTCATAATTAGCATAATTACAATATTCTTTGTTATTTTTGTTATAAAAGAGCAAATTATATCACAATATATATATATATATATATTTTTTTTGATGAGGTTATACATATTACATTTGTCTTATTATGTGTATTGTTATGTGTAAATATTTATATTTGCTGTGTGTGTATATTTGTTTATATTAAAATGTTAGTTTGGTGGTATTATATCTATCTATCTTCAACAGAGCGAACATATTCGCACAATTATAAAGGCACGCGGAATCAGCTACCCAAACATCACAGGACGAACGTTCGCTGTGTTTCGCGTGGATAACCGTCACCACCTGATGTCGCTAGTGTCGATGCTGGACCCATCGCCCGACTGGGTAGTGGGCGTGTCCAGCTTGGAACTGTGTTTACGCAACTGCTCGTGGGTTGAGTCGCGAGTGCTCAATTTGTACCCATGGGACGCTGGGACAGATGATGGACCCACATACATTGTAAGTAGAATTATTATACGCATGAAACATTACTATGATATTTATTTTATTAGAGTTATATTATTAGGATAGATCAAATTTAATCATCTACAATGTGAAACTATTAACGTAATAATAAACATCTGTGTTATTTTAAAAATTAGCATAGTGTACAAAATCTCGTCTAAAGAATTAAGTGTTGTTCAAAAGCCCTAAAAGTGGTGTATAAAATCCTCCATGTGATTCTCGCAGGAATAAAAGATAAGGAATAAAAGAACTACAAATATATAGTTAGTATTTATTGACGATAGTATAATGCTCAATGTACCAATATAAGTAATGCTCAAAAGATGAAATTAAGAGAAAATAATTTGCATAAAAATTTATAACCGAAAAACATTGTATTATTAGCAGTTTAACCATAGTAAGATACTAAGAGATAAAATTTATTTTCGTTGAATACTCCTTTAGCAGCAGTCGTATTTACATATTATATTAAATTACGTTTTTAATCGTACATATAATAAAAAAATTAAATCATTGATTTCGAAAATAGTAGAATCCTTTAATTTGCCCTGCTGGTTGTGAATAAGGCAAATAAAAAGTTTTCACATGCTATTAAACTTATTAAAAACCTTTTTACCATTTTCGAGAGATACACATTTCTCATTATCGGCCTAATTTTTTTACGCTAACATTAAAAAAGTACGAATATCATAAACGACTTACAAATATCGTCACATTTTTAAAATATACTGAATTTTTTTAAATAAATGGTTACAATATCGTAAACGATATATAAAAGACAGACAAAATCTTACAAGAGGAAATCTCTTTCATAAATTATTTCTAAATTGTCAATAAACATCAATAAATTCAAGGAGGAAAGAGATTTTGTAAGCAGTTTTAAAAATGCGTAAATTAAAAAAAGTGTACACAAAAAATGTCACAAAACAGTCTAAAAGTTGTATCTAAGACTATCATAAGAATACTTACAATGAACAGTGACAATATTAAGAAGAGAAAATAAAGCTGAGTTTTCAATGTTTAGTAAAAGTGAGGTAAAGTAAAGTAAATTTTTATTTCATTTCTAGATAATATATATAAACATTTCACTTAATATTATTGTGTATTTTTATTTTTTTGAAATCAGTACAATGTAAAAGAAATTGTGTTTCTATAAAAATAAATGAAATTTGGTAGAAAGAAGTTGAAAATACAAATTAAAGAAATTGAGAAATCTTATCATTTGTCATCCTTTATGATCTTCTGTTAATTTACAATGCAAAATATTAGATATATTAATAAAAATATTTTATTTGCTATATTTCTTCCGTGATATTTCAAAGTAGATCAATCTTGTTAAGAAAAATAGTAATCATGATAATTAATAAATTATACTTTATTACAGGTATATGTTGTACAATATTAGGGAAAATATTTGGTATATATATCATCTTGCTCTTTAGTGATCTAATTTTTCAGTTGCTTTTTATATTGTTTTGTATATAATGTCTTAATCGTTATTGGTATTTCGTTATACAGCTTACTTGCATAATAATGTAATGAACATTGACTAATTTTTTATTTTTTTCTTAAAGGATGGGCGCTGAAGACTCTCCCATCCTTAAGGCTACTATGTATCCGTATTTTCGGCCAGTATTTAATTAGTTCTTCAGCTGTTACCAATGCACACTCAGGGTACACCTGAGTGGCGACATTTAGCGACGAAGACTTTGCATTAGACATACACATTTAGCATATCCATCGTCCGGAAGGGATTTTATTTCCAGAAAAACTCGACAAATACCCCGACCGGGGTGAAATTCGAACCCACAACATCGGCGGTGCCAGACTCACGACTATATTTACAACACAAATTTATGTTTATTGTTGCTATAAATTTCCAATTTTAAGTAGTTACAAACTTTTTTACATACGCTCTTTTCTTATTTAAGTCAAACAATCAGCCATCGTCCCCTCGACACCCGATACGGCGCATCAAGTCCAACAGCCCAAACGATCCACGGTCTCCATTTTACGACGCGACTGGAGCCGAAATGAAACCCCTAGCTCGCCTGTACCTCACGCGCCAACGTCTCTACGAGAAGAACTGCGACACATCGGCGGCCATGGGCGAATTCGAGGACGGCGGGGGCGGAGGCGGCGCGGCTGACTCTAACTGCGAGGTGGACGAATGGAGCGACTGGTCACCATGCAGTGCCACATGCGGCAAGGGCGTTAAGTACAAGCAACGCGGGTACAAGAATGAGGATAGCAAGTACCATTGCCGAGTTGTCCTGACGAAACGGGCGCCGTGTTGGGCGCATATTCGATATTGCAGGTTGATATTTATCATGTCTATGTAACAAATAGTAATCACACAATATATTTCTGATTAGTGGACTCCGTTAGTGTTAATATTTTTCATGCTTAAATATTAAAAATTCTAATTTGCACTAAAGAAATTCATAATTTTTCAGTGTTACATATTGAATTGTTTGGGTAATTACTCATATGCTAGGAACTTAAAATTTAATATCAAAAATATAGCGCACCCTCGTGATCCAAAAAAATACAATGTTATAGAAGGGCAAGGCGCCAATTTATGTTTCAAATTTATTATCATAATACCATTATTATCATTATTATCATATTACCATTATTATTATCATAAGCCTTATAATATAGAATATCGCCCAAATACCGTAACAAGCATTAAGTAGCTAGATGTACATTTCGAAGGCTATGCCCCCATCTTCAGTAGCACAAAATGAAACTAATGGGCGCATAGCGCTTGAAATGTACATCTAGCTACTTAATGCTTGTTACGGTATTTGGGTGATATTCTATATTATAATTTAACACCGTGGTGATCATTTAAAAAAAAAAGTATTAAGCCTTATTTCATAATCTGGGGTAACATCTCAGGTTTCAGTGTAATTTAAATATTAATATTTCAGTGTGGTCACTACAAGACTTAAATTTATTATTATATTTCTTTTGTTACCCCAATCACAGGGAGTAGTAGACAACAAAATTGATGATCTTAAATGACTCTTTTACAATCATAAAAATGTAGACGAATTTTGTACCTAATGTAAGAAAGCAATTTTTTTCCTTGTAGCAAAAGGCGGGTGCAAATATACATTGCATTTATATAATACTTACCTTAAATCAAAATAATTTATAGTAAAAAAAATTTTTTTTTAATAAGCTTTTATTAAAATGTACTAAAAAGGAAAAAATAATTTTAATACCAGTCTAAATGACTGCCTTAAAAGAATTCCCGCATATGACTAAAAATAAAAGCGTGGGGCGTAAAGTTTAGTTTATTTGTATTATTTAATATTATTTAATTAATTATTATTGTTTAATTCTGAATATTAAAAGTTATGCAAAAACTAATTGCTGAACTAAGCACGATTTTGTCTTGACTTTTAATCTGGTTAGATCTCAGGACAGACTTTGCATTGACGGATTAGATTGCTCGCAATTAAGTGGAAAAAAAAACTCGCGCAACAAGGACGCTCTAGCAGAATACAAAAACTATTGTACCAAAATACGTAAATCATAATTAATATTTATATAAGAAGGACATTTCAATATTTACGCCCACGCTTTTATTTTTAGTCATGTGCGGAAATTCTTTTGAGGCGGTCATTTAGACTGGTATTAAAATAATTTTTTCCTCTTTCGTACATTTTAATAAAAGCTTATTTAAAAAATATATATTCTACTATAAATTATTATATGCTTTTTAGTCTTCGAGAATTCTAGTCGATAATTTTAATAATTTAATGATCGATTGAACGATGACCGTGATTGATTGATTGATTAAAAACTTGTCGAGATAAGCAACAGTGTGTCAGGGGGTCAAAATTAGATTGCAAGATTTCACCCCAACTAACAAGTAAAGTACAAAAGTATGAAAATATTGTATTGTCATCGGAACTACGTATTTGTGCAAAGTTTCAAGTCGATCGGATATGTGGAAGTGAGCCAAAATTCGCTTACAAGATTTCACTTTAACTAACAAGTGAAGTTCAATAAAAGCTTATAATAATAAAAAGAAAGAAATTTGTTAGGAATCAACAGCACGCCCAAGAAGAAGATCCGCGGTGTGCTCTGACAGAATTTGGCGAATGGTCCAGCTGTAGTGCAGAATGTGGCATGGGCTGGAAGACGCGCAGTCGCCGTTATAAAAACCGTAGCGCCGCTAAGCGTTGTGCAGTAATAAGTGACAATGTACCACAACTAGAGCAAAATTTAGATTGTCATGCAGAAAGACCATGTAATAGTGAGGAAGAACAGGTACAAAGAAGCGTATATAACGTGAAATCATTGGTTAAATAATTTTTTTCTTTGTTAGGCCAAAAAAGAATGTGCAGATAGACAATGGAGTACATGGTCTCCATGTTCTGCTTCATGTGGAAAAGGTAAGCACATTATAAACGTTTTGATTTTCATGTTTTCGATTCCAGCGCATTTTTTTTTATGTTCCGCCAGGCATAAAGATTCGGCTAAAAATCGCATTGGATAATACACCCAAATTTTCATTCTCTAAATTCCGAAGAGGACGAAATTTAGACTTTGAAGAAGATGAAGATGATGACGAGAATGAAGAAGATGATGAAGATATTGAGAGCAACGATCCCTGTTCCAATGTTGAGGAACGAGTAGAATGTATTAACGATGAACATCCGAATTGCAGCGACAATTCAAATGGTGATACAAGTAAGCTATTATTAAGTAGTTTAATAACTATCTCGGTGATGAAATAAAAATGGAATTCAAAATACAATAATTTCGAAAAAAAATTTCAAGTTAATTAAACGAAATCGGATTACAAAAAAAACGACAAATGGGAAACAAATAAAGAATGGTTCAAAAAATGCTAAATTATTAAAAAAGCATTCTTTGTATTAGAAGATTCAGACAGTGTATGTAGTACAAATATGAAAAAAACCCACTGAAAATGAGAAGAATACGCTAGTTTAATGTAATTCAATCAAATAAAATGTTCGAAAATGTTATACTTACAATAAATTGTTTTTTAAAGTTTTTAAAAGAAAAACTATTAGCACCACGCAAATTGGATTCTAATGACGCACTATAAGACTATTTGTACCCGGGATTTTGATACAATTACATTGTGTTTTAGTAATTGTGTCATTTCTGTTATATGGAGTGATTACGTGCCGACAAGATGGAATTTTTTGTCTAAACTCATAAGATATAAATATGAAAATTACATAAATATTTAAATACCTTATTCCCGAAATATTTTCGAAATTGGTTGTTCTATTTTTAGTTCACGTATATTATTATCTTTATCTTTTTAAATCTAATTTATATAATAGAAGAACTATCGGACATTTCTTATTTAGGAAGTAGCATTACATAGGATAAACGAAGTAGGGTAGATGTATAATGTAAGATAGCACAGGGTAGGAAGGCATTCGTAGAAAACGAGCAGATTTTAAGATAAAATATTGACTTGGTTATTAGAAAAAATTACTGAAGGCATATGTGTAGAGTGTAGCATTGTACGGGTGTGAGGCGTGGACTATAGGAAAAGAAATGAAACGTAGAATAGTATTCGAAATGTGGTGCTATGAAATGAGAATAATGAGGATTGGTTGGGAAGATAAAGTAGCAAATGAAGCCGTACTAGAGTTAGTAGTGGAGAAGAGAAGTACTTGGAGAGTATTACAGCGCAGGCGAGATAGACTAGTGGGCATAGACAATCTTAGACATGGGAGTATTATGCAATTAGTTATAGAAGGTGAAGTAGAGGGAAAGAAAGGGGTTGGTAGGACCAGATTTGAGTATATGGGTCAGATGGTAGAGGACGTGTGGGATGAATAGGTATAGAGAGATGAAGGAATTAGCTCAGAATAGATCGGCGTGGCGTGTTGTTTCCAACCAATCCTTAGGATTGAGGACTATTTAACAACAATTTTTATATAATTCGGAACATTTGCGATACACTTAAATAGAAACGTATTAAATTCTTACTTTCAATTTCAGAACTTTTTCAGAAAAAATATATATTTTGCGAAAAGATGGACAAATTCAACAAATTTCAATCTATAATTGAAATTAAATATTGTAATATAATCCCTCTAAACTTCACTAAAACGTTACAAATTCACTTGTTACTATGAAGAGTAATTTGCAAATGTTTATACAATTATTTTTTATTAATGGACTCTCTCTATAATAATTAAACAAGTAATTATAATATTATGTACAATTTAAAATTTAGTTTGTAATCATTATTTATAATAAAAAAAACATATTCAGTTCTTTCATGCAAACTACCCAAAGATGTTGGGTTGTGTCGTAGTAATGTGGATCGATGGTATTTCGATTTCATTCGTGGTGAATGTGATATCTTCAGCTATTCTGGCTGCCAGGGCAATTCTAACAACTTCAAAACTTTGGAACAATGTCAACGCGTTTGCGACGAATACAAAAGTATTTTTCATAGAATTCTTGCTTAAATTATTATAAATGCCTTTTATATCAACAACTTACCTGTATAATTCTTTACACGCTGCGAGTAGAGGAACTTATGGCAAATCGAACAGCACAGAAAAAACAGTTTGGAGTTGCTGTTTCAGGGGTTTTATCTTATAACATCCAAAATGACGCTTCAAATGAGAATTGCGGTATATAAACATGTTTACGGTTTGAACCAGCTTAAGCTGTAAATAATACAATTTTTTATGCATTTTACCATATTTTTTACACTTACTTCTATCTCGAATAATTGTAGAAATAAGCGTTGTGCGCAAAATTACCTTACTTCACTCAATATGTTTCATTCCCATTCTTTTATTTCTAAAGCTGCGTTTAGGCGCTCAAAGGATTTGCTCAATGGTTTGTGCAAACCAGACTATCAAGCAAACGCTGCGTAAACGGATATTTGCTCAAACTTTTAAATTAGCGAAAGTCAAGAAATTCGCTTCAGTAATATCTGCTCAATAAAATTTTTGTTCAGGTTTGCGCTAACTTTATACATTGTATAAACGAAGAAAAAAATTATAACTTTTTATTATAAGTTTGTACAAACAGTTGTGAAAATTATTTAAGTGTGTTAACTTAGTTTGTAGCTGGAGTTTAAAACTTTTTTTTGTTGGGTGCATTTTGCAGTAACTGACGATTATTTTAATGGGATTAAGCCAGGCAGCCAGACTGTGGATAGACGTATGAAAGAATATTACCCCAAAGCAGACGGGGGTATTATAGAACGTCCGGTAGGAGACGTGATCGACTGCCAGATGTCGCCTTGGTCAGCATGGACACCTTGCAATGCCACTTGCGGACGTGGATTCAAAACAAAGCACCGAATAATTAAGGTAAAATCATTGTATTTACTCATATTAAAATACAATATTCTTATAGGATAGTTATACTCGCAGTTGCGAGTATTTTCCTAATATGCTTTATTCAGAAACAATAAGTACTTCACCATAATCATTAAAATATTTTTTAAATTATCAGTACGGTGTTAAATTATAATATAGAATATCACTCAAATACCGTAACAGGCATTAAGTAGCTAGTTGTACATTTCAAGCGCTATGCGCCCATCTTCAGTAGCACAAGATAAAACTAAATAAAATACCTATTTTGCTACTGAAGATGGGCGCATAGCGCTTGAAATGTATATCTAGCTACTTAATGCTTGTTACGGTATTTGGGTGATATTCTATATTATTAAAATATTTGATTTTGATTTTTGACATCTATCTTATAAATTCTTTAATTACAGCATTGATTAAGTACATGTATAGAATATTTAATTAATCAATGATTATAGGTTGTATGTGATTTTCTGTACAATAATTTAACGCCACAGTGTATAACTTAATCTAATACTTGGCAATGTTCACATTAGAATAAAACGGTGGCCATTTTATTAGTTTATCAATTAATAATTTTACTACAATTGATTTAAACTAATAAAATAATAAGTTCCATAAAATTTTAGGCACATCCAATGAATGGCGGTAAGAGATGTCCCGAAAAGATTTTGAAGAAGCGAAAATGTAAATCTCCGTGCCCAGGAGACAGAGAGATGGGTTTTTCAGGTGATATATTGTTCATATTACTTTGTTACAATACCCACGATTTCCTCTTTATTAATTCGGCTTTCGGACAGTTCATTTTGTAATATTAGCTTCTATTCTTTCCAATAGCTTACGACTATTTACTTATAACTATTTATCAGATGAAGCAATGATAGAACATATATTCTCCAGTTTTTTTATTTGTGTATAGAATACATTAATTCCATATTTATTATGTTGAAGTAAGGGCAAATAAAACTATTTTCATTATTTTTCTAAACTAATATTCCACATTGTTCCAATAATGTAATAAATCGTAAAGGATTATCAAATAAGCGATAAACACATCATATATGTTTCAGTTAAATGTAAATAATCTAGGCGGAACTTAAAAAAGAGCTATTGTAATTTTATGCATTTGATCTTAACTACTACAATATGCCGTAGTAGGTAAGGGAAAGGAAGTTTCAATAGTAGGAGAATATGGAATAGGAACACGTAATGATAGAGGGGATATATTGGTAGAGTTTTGTATTAGGAATAAGCTAGTGGTAGCAAACACGCTTTTTCAGAATCACAAGCGCAGGATATATACGTGGAAAATGCCAGGAGATATAGGGAGGTATCAGATAGATTACATACTGGTTAAAGAGAGGTTTAGGAACCAGATTAAGAATTGTAAGAGTTACCCCGGAGCAGATATTGATAGTGACCATAATTTAGTAGTCCTGGACTCACAGGTCAAATTCAAGAAATTACAGAAGTCTAAACAGGTCAGAGTAGATGTCGATAGGTTAAAATTAGCTGATGTATGTGAAAAGTACAAGCAGAAAGTAGAAACCATGGCTAATGGAACATCTAGGAACGACATAGATTGCGAATGGAGGGAAATCAGAAATGGGTTAACTACAGCAGCAAATGAAGTATTAGGCACAAAGAAAAGGGCAGGTAGGAGGGAATGGATCACGGAAGAAATAGTTGAAATGATAGAAGCAAGAAGGAAAATTAAAATTGGAAACACAGAAGCAGGACAGAAAAAATATAAGGAACTAAGGAACTTAATTAATAGGAAATACAAGCTAGCGAAAGAAGAGTGGATAAAAGGAAATTGTGAGGATATTGAGGAGGATATGAGAAGAGGTAAAGTAGATTTGGGCTACAGGAAAATTAAGTCACATTTTTCTAAAGTAAAACCAAAGGGTAACATTATATGTGATAAGCAGGGTAAGGAACTCACAGAAAATAAGGAAAAAGCTAGAAGATGGAAGGAGTATCTTGAAGATTTATATAAAGGTAGGCAGGACATGGAGGAGCTAGAAAGTGTGGAACAGATAGATGAGGATGACTTAGGTCCTAGCATACTTAGGTCAGAGTTTCATAGAGCATTAAATGATTTACGGAATAACAAAGCAGCGGGGATTGATATGATACCAGCCGAATTAATAAAACACGCAGGGGAAAAAATGCAGGAGCGATTATACAGGCTAGTTTGTAAAATATATGAGAAGGGAGAAGTACCACAGGATTTTCAGCGTAGTAGAATAGTAACAATGCCGAAGAAAGTAGGAGCTAATTTGTGTGAGAACTATAGGACCATTAGTCTACTATCACATGCATCGAAGATATTGCTAAAGATTATTTATAGGAGATTAGAAAATAAAGTAGAGGACAGGCTAGGAGAAGATCAGTTTGGTTTTAGGAAAAACAGAGGGACGAGGGAGGCGATTTTAGCACTAAGAACAGTAGTAGAAAAAAGAATGAGGGTAGGAAAGGTAACTTGCATAGCTTTTGTAGATTTAGAAAAGGCATTTGATAATGTAGATTGGGACATAATGTTTAGAATTTTAAAAGAAACGGGTATAGATTATAAGGATAGGAGAATAATTTTTAATTTATATAAACACCAAACTGCCTTAGTTAGAATTGAGGGGGAAGAAGAGGTAGCAAAAATAGGGAAGGGAGTTCGGCAGGGATGTACACTTTCACCGTTATTATTTAATCTATATATAGAAGATGCAATAAACAAAGTAAAAGAAGAGTATAGTGTAGGTGTGAATGTACAGGGAGAGAAAATATATATGTTGAGATTCGCCGACGATATAGCTATATTGGAAGAAAGCGAAAAGAATTTAGAAAGGGTATTGAATGGTATGCAGGCAGTATTGACTAGGGATTTTAACATGAAAATAAATATAGGTAAAACTAAAGTGATGAGGTGTGACAAAAAGGAATGCAGTAGAAAAATGAGGATCACAATAGGAGATAATAGAATCGAAGAAGTGTCAGATTTTTGTTATTTAGGCAGTAGAATCACAAAAGATAATCGAAGCAAGGTAGATATAAAGTGTAGGATAGCACAGGGTAGGAAGGCATTCGTAGAAAAGGAACAGATTTTAAGATCAAATATTGACTTGGGTATTAGAAAAAGATTACTGAAGGTATATGTTTGGAGTGTAGCACTGTACGGGTGTGAGGCGTGGACTATAGGAAAGGAAGAGAAGCGTAGATTACAAGCATTCGAAATGTGGTGTTATAGGAGGATGATGAGGATTGGTTGGGAAGATAAAGTAACAAATGAAGCTGTACTAGAGTTAGTAGGGGAGAAGAGAAGTATTTGGAGAGTGTTACAGCGTAGGCGAGACAGATTAGTAGGGCATATCCTTAGGCATGGGGGGATTATGCAATTGATCATAGAAGGTAGAGTGGAGGGAAAGAGAGGGGTAGGTAGGCCTAGATTGGAGTATGTGAGTCAGATAGTTGAAGACGTTGAGATGAATAGCTAAAGGGAGATGAAGGGATTAGCTCAGGATAGATCGGCATGGCGTGCTGTTTCCAACCAATCTTTAGGATTGCGGACTCTTTAACTAACTACAATAATCCAATATAGTATTCAATATTTAAATATTTTCCATTTTTTTGATTAGTATACGTTTCAAAGAACACTGTTCTACCTCGAACTCTAGAAAATGTAACATTTTGTCTAGGTAACGATGCGAAAAACTTTTTAAAATTGAAAGTTGAAATAGATAAGTATAAATAATTGAGGATACCTTCTTAAGTAGTTATGATCGTTCATTTTTGCATATCCCATATATCTGAAAATAAAATTTTACCGCATTAGAAACATACTTAGAGTTGCAAATAGTTGACAAAGTATATGCTCTTGCTCTATCCATGATTTTGTTTTTCCAATACAATTTTTTAGTACTTTTGTTGTTAGCTTTAATCTTCAATGATTTAATGCTTTTCGAAATATTTGGCAATTTATAATATATGTACAAGGTATTTTTTTGGATTATTTACTATATGAAATTGTGATATTTATTGCGTTTGTTATTTAAAAGCGAGTGGCGAATCACTATTAAAAATATGTACACCAGATTTGAGATTCACCAATCCATAATAAGATTTGAAGGTATTTGTAGATGTTTGTTGGGATTTGTAGATACTTGGTGGGATTTGTGGGTATTTGGTGAGATTTATAGATATATGCAAGTCCTCGTAGGTATTTACTCGGATTTGTAGATATTTGTACACCAGATTTACTAGGTGAGCAACCCCTCTGATAAAAGTATCCCATGAACTGGTTTTTATTATATATTTAATATTATATTTAAATATATTTTTTAAAGTATCGTATCCATTAGGCGACAATTCGATAGAGAACGAGCAGAACGACCGCAGTATGTTGCCCACGTGGGGTCCAACCGGTCTCTTCCCTACAGCGGCAGACCAACAGCTACCGAGACGTCACCACCAACAGCAATTGTTGCAACAACAGCGATACAACGAACCCGTCGTGGATTGTGTGATGTCACGTTGGTCGGCGTGGTCACCATGTAGCCGCAGCTGTGGGCCACACGCCGTTCAACAGCGCACGCGCAGCATTGTGCAATCGCCCAGCGGCCGGGGAGCCGCCCGCTGTGTGCATCGGACGGAAGAACGACCGTGTGCGCTTCTTGCCTGTCCAGAGTAACAAACCATACATCGGTCTGTGTTGTAGTGTGATATTATGTGATTGTGTGAATTATTATTAATTATTAAATTTATATGAATTGGCCAAACACCAACAGGACCGAAGTTCCAATTACAGGTGTAATCGCATTTCCATGGTACTAACAAAAATTTAAGTTCTCTATCGTGAATGGAATTCGAACATGCAACCTATGGATTGCAAAACGAGGATTTAAACCACTAAGTCAATCCGACTTTTGATTATTTGCTGTGTATGGATCGTTTAGTAATAAATATTGTACGAAAAATGCAATTAATATAAAAGTTCTACCATTTAGCTACCGGCTCTACTAATCAAAGCATCCATTCATAAACATTCGTTCCATATAATAAAAATATTATACGTGCTACTAAAGTACGGAAAAACAAGGGTTGCGAGGGAGTAATAGGGCGTGAGAATTCAGGGGACGTTCGTTGCATATTAACGTCACTAATTTTTCATTTGTAAGTTTTATATCTTCCGACATTCGCAGGCAGTCATTTGAATTGAGATTATGATAGCTGCAGTATCACATCTCATTTTGCTATGCATTTATGAAATATTGCAATGTCTTCTGAAGATATATCATGAATATATCTATTTTACAATACAAAATCCCAATAATTCTATCCTTTAACTACTTTCTCACATCTGACACAAGTAATGAAACATTGGCGAACGCAATTTGTCAAAACTCGGATCTAATTAAGGAGTCCTTAGGATCAACAATGTCACAAGGAGATTAATTAATTTGCTGCTTTCATAGAGCATAGTAAAGCAAGAACACTTGATCTAAATGTTATTTATATATTTGTATTTTACTCAGCCTGTCCATTGATGAAGTAATATAGTAGTACTGGGAATATTTGCCAATCAAACCGGAAACCGGTGCAAGCGATTTTTCACCGGTTCACCGACTAACCGTTTTCACCAATTTTCGGTGAAAACCGTCGATTTTTATCAAAGTTATCGAAAAAGTATAGAGGTATATACCTGTCGAAAATTTTAATTCTTTTGTCGATTTTCATCAAAATTATCGAAAAAGAATAGAGGTCGATTTTCATCAAAATTATCGAAAAAGAACAGAGGTCGATTTTCATCAAAATTATCATTTCCCATTAGAAAATGTCCCATTCAATCATTTTTTCACGTTTAATAAAAATTTATAATCTTAGCATGGACAGTCCATATAAAAATGTTTCTAAATGCTGTCTTTGAAATTGAACACGCAATTAACATCGCTTATTAATTTACAATTGCTGATCGTGTTGGTATCGCCATCTACATATTTTAATATTGGATGTGTATGCGACAACGACGATAAACACACACACAGATTACACACTATTTATTCTCGACGAACGCGGCGAGAAATTCAAGTCTAACTACATGGTTAGTTAGTTAAAGAGTCCGCAATCCTAAAGATTGGTTGGAAACAGCACGCCATGCCGATCTATCCTGAGCTAATCCCTTCATCTCCCTATAGCTATTCATCTCAACGTCTTCAACTATCTGACTCACATACTCCAATCTAGGCCTACCTACCCCTCTCTTTCCCTCCACTCTACCTTCTATGATCAATTGCATAATCCCCCCATGTCTAAGGATATGCCCTACTAATCTGTCTCTCCTACGCTGTAACACTCTCCAGATACTTCTCTTCTCCCCTACTAACTCTAGTACAGCTTCATTTGTTACTTTATCTTCCCAACCAATCCTCATCATCCTCCTATAACACCACATTTCAAGTGCTTCTAATCTACGCTTCTCTTCCTTTCCTATATTCCACGCCTCACACCCGTACAGTGCTACACTCCAAACATATACCTTCAGTAATCTTTTTCTAATACCCAAGTCAATATTTGATCTTAAAATCTGTTCTTTTTCTACGAATGCCTTCCTACCCTGTGCTATCCTACACTTTATATCTACCTTGCTTCGATTATCTTTTGTGATTCTACTGCCTAAATAACAAAAATCTGACACTTCTTCGATTCTATTATCTCCTATTGAGATCCTCATTTTTCTACTGCATTCCTTTTTGTCACACCTCATCACTTTAGTTTTACCTATATTTATTTTCATGTTAAAATCCCTAGTCAATACTGCCTGCATACCATTCAGTACCCTTTCTAAATTCTTTTCGCTTTCTTCCAATATAGCTATATCGTCGGCGAATCTCAGCATATATATTTTCTCTCCCATGAATTATTAAATTATAATAAAAACTACATGGTTACGTGAATGCAATCCCAACTTTGCACATGCTATTTTATATGGGCAGTTTCAATGGCACCTTGAACGGTAAGTTGAAGCGAAGAATATAAACTCGAAAAAGTTGATTGCGTTGGTTGAAGCGAGACTTTCGCCGTTTTCTGAGAAAGTTCTCGCTCTAGTGGACTATCGTTATCAAGAAACGCGTGTTCATTATCGGAATTTTATCTATACAGTAAGTACACCTACTGCCAAGAATATGGCAAATCAGACATAAATGCATACTTTAAAAACTAAAAAAAGAAAATACAATTATTGACCGATTGTTTGATGACGCTATTGCGTATTTATTTTGTAATTCATAAATCCAACATAATTTGCTATAAAATATTTGACAAAAATCAAAATAAAATATTAAAAAAAATTTTATATAAGAAATGTTTGTAAAAAATTATTATTTATATATATATATATATATTGCATCGCCAGATCTTGCCTAGAATAATTTTAAGCCAGACACTTTAAGCCACAATTATTGACTATTTCTTTGACTCGATTGTACATGACAAATGGCCGCTATGCCTTTGATTATGATATACAAGTCTATATGAATATAGAGGAAAATTAGTCAATCTTAATTTTCAATTTCCGACCAATTTAGCAAAAGCACTTAAATTTTGATCAAAATGGGCAAAAATAGACATAATCGCTTTAATATAACACCAAAATCATTGAAATCTGTCGAGCCGTTCCGCAGAATTTTTTTTATACGGGTAAATGGAAACTTGTAGTAAGCATGGAAATAATGATTTTTATCTTTAAGGATTGTGCCGCTAAAAGCGGGACGTGTGATCACTTTACTTATTTGTGTTATTAATTTTATCCCAATAAAATTTTATATAAAATAAAATACGCAAAAATCTGTTAGGTAAGCTGTTCATCAAAATTATCGAAAAATTATCGAAAAAGAGCAGAGGTATATACCTGTCGATTTTCATCAAAATTATCGAAAAATTATCGAAAAAGAAGAGAGTTACATACCTGTCGATTTCATCAAAATTTTCATCAAAATTATCGAAAAAAAGAAGACAGGTGAAACCGGTTTTCACCGAAAAACGGTTTCACCGAAAATCGGTGAACGGAGATTGTCTTGGTTGCCGGTTTTCGAAAAAAAAATAAACCGGTGCACCGGTTTACCGGAACCATTCCCAGCACTAGTATAGTATAGTCCTTGCCCATGGCGCCAAAACTATTAGAATGAGAATATTTGACATGTACTTTATTAGAGATATATGTAGTGTCTACTTAAAGGAATAAAGAAATTAAATATTCATATTATTCAAATACTCTGAAGATAAGAAACATAAATAATTTTTCGAAAAAAAAACAACTAATAGATGTTGTTGGTGTAGAAGACCCCAACAAGGTTTATTTTTGCGATCATTTTTAAGGACTAAAATTAATATTTATCAATCGAGTTTTCTAAAACCCCTAATACAAAATTAATACCCGTAAGAAGGTAAATGGAAATATATCAAATATCTCGTGTTTTTACGATAGATTTGCTTCTCTTTAATTTTACATATTTTTATCAAGATTATTACAATAGATAATTAGCCTTATTAAAATGAGTATTATATTGTAGTTTTGCAATTTCTTTGAAATTTTAATTCGAGTTTCGCATAGGCAACAAACAGGACTAAAGAACTGATTGGATGTTGAGCGAATTATCCAGTCGAAACTAAACCTAGATCGATCGAAAAGAACTATTTCATTTGCTTGAATTTCAAACTTCCTCCAATTACTTAAGAACTTAAAAGTTTTAACAACCCTTTTTTTGAAATCTACTGGCATATTTCAGGAATTTATTGCCATGTATATAAATCGACATGTAACTAATATAGTGATTCTGTAATTTTTAAGGACAATAAAATTATATATAGGATCTAGAATTTAATTTACACTTAATGTAGTATTGTGTAATGAGAAATAATAAGATTTTTATTAGGACTAAATTAAATACTTTTAGTAAAATTTAACTATTCTATTTAATTTTTTTAATTATCACTACGGTGTTAAATATTAATATAGAATATCACCCAAATACCGCAACAAGCTTTAAGTACCAAGATGTACATTTCAAGGGCTATGCCCCCATATTCAGTAGCAGATAAAACAAAATAAAATACCTTTGTCACGAATCGTGATTGATATATTGATATTCTAAACAATGATAATAAGTAATCATTATTATGAAATGATATTATTTAATTCAATGTAATATTAATTATTAGATAAAGGGAAATTTAATGAGCGGTTAATTTAAAAAATTAAAGCAGTATATTTATGTCGACAATGATTTGAATCGTTCCTTATATAGTAGTCCGTATTAATTATATCTTATATTAGTTAATTATTAATTTATATTGTTTTAAAAGATTTACAGGTCATATTATGCCATTTTTGAAGTACTTCTGTCATGTTCACTTATTTATTTAATAGTATATCAATTACGATTCGTGACAAGTATTTAATTTAATTTTATCTTGTACTACTGAAGATGGGGGCATAGCCCTTGAAATGTACATCTAGCTACTTAATGCTTGTTACGGTATTTGGGTGATATTCTATATTAATTCTATTTAATGATTGTCTTTAAGCATCATCTACTCGCTTTAATTTGTATTAGAAATTATTTCCTGTTTTCTCCTATACATTATATTAAAAACTTGTTAAATAACCCCGAAAAGCACGACTAATGAGAATTACCTTAGTAAATACACTTTTTTAAATAGATTTTTTATTTGCAATAAAATTGTTTTATACATACAACTTGGAAATATATTTAAAATCTATAAATGTAAGTATACCAGAAACTTCATAAGTGAAATTAACGGATATATTGACATGTATCGTAAAAATTATATATTCTAATTTTAACAATCAACCGTTATTAAAGCAAAGTTACAGAATTTTTCAATTTAATGAGTTATTGAAATTTAGCACATCTTATCTTTTCTTTTCAACGTATTTATTGAACGTTTTAAAATAAATAAAATACTTGACGATTAATATGGAACCTATGATACTTATAAACGGAAGTACGGTTAGTCATGATGCATCACTAGATTTGTCTTCATCGTTATCTTTCTTGGGGGGAATAATTTGAAATTTGATGTCGGACCCTTTTGTTCTCTTTTGCAAGAAACGCACATCTGGTTGTAATGCTGACTCAAATGTCGCATATACTTTTTCCTGAAAAAAAGGAATAGAAATGTAATGAAGATTTAGAAGGAACTATAATACAAAATCAAAAAAAAAAAACGTACAGCTTTTTCCATGTTTGAGGTGTTTCCATTTATAACTATTCGAATTTCATATCGTTTTTGAATCCATTTTTTTATTTTATTTGTATGTGTAAGTATGTCGTTTTCAGATATATTATCTCTCATAATAAGAACTTTTTCTCCTTTTAGCGAGTTGTCGCTTAATCTCTCCATTTTCTTTATTTCTCGATGTTTCAAATCCTCCGCATGGTACTCCGCACCTGTCATCAATTTATACACCGGCCTTTGCGTTTTGGTATCAAAATCCAAAATCTTTACTAACTTAAGGTTTCTTCTCTTCGTCAGTCTTTCAGCTTCTGGCAAAGTTGTTATGGAAACATTATCAAAAGTGATTAATGATATTTTTGGGATCGCTGGTTTCTTAATCTTTTGTGTTTTTATATCCGACTGTCCCTCCAAATATTGCTTGTATTCCTTTTCATATTTCGAAGAAAAAAATGCCGCTGGTGATATGGAAGAAAAGCTATTAAAAGTAGGTACACGAACAGATCTTATTAAACGGGCGTAATATACAGCAATAGAAGCCATCACAGACAACACCGTATCATGAATTTTTTCGTTTTATAAATAAGGAACCAGAAAATAACGCTGAACTTGTTTAAAAAAATGCAAAGTAATAATAACATCCACAAAACTTCGACAACCGACGTACGTCGCTAACTGCATGGTTAGGTTTCAGAATTTTGACGTTTGTCAGCATAGATCAGCTGTTTATTGTCAAATATGTCGCATTTTTTTAAATGACAATCTGATCAAGCATAACCTCAATACTTAGCCAAAACAAAATAAACAGCATTTTAAATCATAAAGAAATCGGGAATTTATTTCCTATAATGCAAATAAAAGTTTTTAATTATGCAAGAGCTTGTTTAAGATCCAACAAATTATTAAGTTATTTAAATACGTTTATTATTAGGAAACTTAACAACACATCATCTGAGAATATAGCTGATATACCTGTAGAAAATATTAGAAATTTTAGTATAATAGCTCACGTAGACCATGGAAAGAGCACGCTTGCTGATCGGTTATTAGAGCATACTGGGGCTATTAAACACAACAGTGGCAAGCAAGTGTTGGATAAACTGCAAGTTGAGAAGGAGCGAGGCATTACCGTAAAAGCTCAAAGTGCTTCAATACTATATCAATACCAAAACAAACAATATTTACTGAACTTAATTGATACTCCAGGACACGTAGACTTTTCAAATGAAGTATAGATTATTTTTTATGTAGTTCATTATTTGAAATTGTGCAATTTTTGATAGGTTTCGAGGTCTTTATCGGCATGCCAGGGTGTAATTTTACTCGTGGACGCAAATGATGGTGTACAAGCTCAAACTGTTGCAAACTTTTATCTTGCATTTGGAAATGATTTGGTTATTGTACCCGTAATTAATAAAATTGATCTTAAAAATGCAGATCCCGATCGTGTTTGTAATCAACTTCAAACATTGTTTGATATTGAGCCGCAAGAAGTGTTACGGGTAAATTTATAATTTATTATAAAAATTGTATAATATCCATAATCTTTAATTCGAAACACGGCCGGCCTTCTCAAACAGGGCGCCTATGTAAAATTCTTTCTAAGCCCTTAAAGATATATATAATATATCTTTATATATATATACAAATAAAGATATAATAATGAACATGAGTAAGATAAACAAAAATATTGTATTCGAGAAGATTCGTTCTCAGTTCCACTCTGTCCATTAATTTGATAAGAGCTGGGCCATTAATTAAAACCTTTTGCATATTATTATAAATACTATTTTGATGCAAATTATTATAAAACAATTAATGCAAAACAAAAACGTTTATACAGGGTGGGGCTGTGAATATTAATTCAAATAATCTACGTTTACTTCATATTCTGAAATAAGCGACCTTTTTCATTGCTTTATTGTGAACAATATTTGAAAAATCGCCACCTTTAACAATATCCTTCTCGATATTTAATATAGCAAGTGTATTAAATCAATATAGTATGGAGGTAATTTTCAATTAGCTTTAATTTGCTATAAGCACGTTCTACATCAGACTCGATCTTCTCTAAAACAAGTTTCTCTCAGAATGAACTAACTTTTTCTGTTTCTTTTTCATTTTTCTGCGGCCCGAGTGCCAAGCAACCGCAGCACCCTTTATGGTTGGGCCAGATTCAAAGTACTCCTATTTCATGCCCATTTCGAGGGTCCATTGTTTATTGTTTGTCTACTTGTGTGTCTAAATGAAGATAATTCCTTGGGCTTGGAAATGCACATAATCGCCGACTAAAAATCACATTTCCTTCCGAATTACGCTTATGCTTTAAGTGTGAAGCTTTTATAATTTTTTAATTGTATTACAATTCACATATCTACAGAAAATTGGTATATTAATTTATTTTAGGTCTCAGCCAAAATGGGTATTGGCATAGATAACGTATTTCAGGCCATCATAGAGCGACTGCCAGCTCCGTCTGCAAACAGATCATGTTCCCTCCGAGCGCTTCTATTCGATAGTTGGTACGATCGCTACCGAGGCGCTCTTTCTCTTCTGTATATTCAAGATGGACGAATTAGTGTTGGAGACCGGATTGCTTCCTTTCACACTGGACAGGATTACGAAGTGAAAACTCTATCATTGCTTCGACCGGACGAGCAGGCAGTGAATATATTGTGAGTCTATTTTTTCGCTATGTATGAAAAGACCTGAAAACCGTAACTTAAGTTGCTTATAAGCTAAATGCACATTTTGATGATTAATTTATCTTTAGAGATTGGCACAAGAATCATGCAAGTAGTAGTAGTATAAAACATCACCCAAAAACCGTAACACAAAGCATTTATTAGCTAGATGCGCATTTTGGAGGCTATACCCCCATCTTCAGTAGCACAATAATGGAACTAATAAAGATACCTGTGTCACTCACCGGGATCGCTAAACAATTGAACGAAATATCAATTTAGCAGCAGTTTCTCGCCTTAATGCGACATTTATCGTACTTATTATAAACAATGAAAAAGAATTACAGATAGCTATGATCAACTACGCTCGCGCATAACAAAATTCATTCGCATAACCAAACTAAACTAACTAAAAAGAATAGTTATTTGTTAATTAAATTGGATAGACAGGATGATATCAGGCCTTCATTAAATTAGACTTTAATCTATAAATATAAATACACTCATAAGCATTCAATTCGGAATAATTCCTAATACATTTAAGTAATTTCAGTGAACTACTTTCAATAGGATGACTGGATTCTAAAATATGGTCGGCTATTGCACTTCTATCTTTTCTATTTAATCTAAAATTAGCTAAATGTTTCTTAAATCTAACTTCTATGGGTCTGCGTGTTTGACCTATATATACCTTAAGATAACTAGAACAACAGATTTCATATATACCAGATTTTCTCTTTATATCTACTAATTCTTTGGGATTTCCCAGAAAATTCGCAAGACTATTAAAAGTATTAAACGATATTTTAAAGTTATATTTGTTCAAAATCCTATCGAAACCACGAGAATTGATTGGGGCAAAAGGAAGTTTAACAAAATTATGAGTCGAATCGTTACTTTTGACTAAACTATTTGTATTTCTAATATCTTTTGTTCTTTAAAATTTTCTCAATATATTACTTAAAATTGGAGAAGAGTAGCCATTCTGCATTTCTTTTTCGCCATTCTTTTTCATAGTTTATAATAAGCACGATAGATTTCGCATGGTATAGTATAGTATACTTTACAATATAGTTTATAGTATACAATTATTTAACGCCGTAGTGACGATTTTACAATGCAAGTAGTATTTGTGTTATCTATAATATTATAAAGCAATTCCAGAGAGATGTAGGTGTAATATTTGTTCGATGAAGATCTTGTTTGGCATTCAAAATGCATATCTAACTTATAAGCTTTGACTTTTGATTTGTTTGGTTGAAATTGTGTACAATTATTGAATGTCGTGTGATTAATTTGTACTAGCTGCAAGCTGTACATGAACTATTATATCAAACTGACTTCTATTTGTTTAAGTTTGTTGTTTTCGATCTTTGATATAATTTTTGAAGTTATTAAAGAAACACTCTCATAAAATCCAACTATTACCTGTAGTCGCTTATAGTATATTAGTGATGTCGTTTTATATTTATATATTTTTCGTAATAGATATATAAAAATGAATTTTGGGGGGTAATCAAGTAACTTTTTGTTTTTTGAAACCCATTTAGCTCGTATAAGATATTTTAAATTCTATGAATGCAAACATTTCGACTGTCGGGCCACGTTAGTTCTTTTTTGTACGATTGCGTCATGTCTGTAATAACAAATATTTTCCATCACACTTCAATTATCATTGAGATTTCAGAAAATAAAGTACCGACGAGTAGGAAACTTATTTCGTAATAATTTCCAGGGTTGCGGGACAAGTTGGTTTGCTTGGATGTAATATGCGTTCGAGTAAAGAAGCATTTATCGGCGACACTCTACATCACCATAACGAACAAGTTGAACCGTTGACCGGTTTTAAGCCAGTACGTCCTATGGTTTTCGCTGGTATATATCCGGTGGATCAATCGCAAGCAGTACACCTTCGAGGTGCCATCGAAAAATTAGCTTTAAATGATTCTGCTGTTAGTGTAGCCGTAGATACAAGGTAACTTTGTGTTTATATAATTAACATGTGCATTATGAATATGAGAAGTTCAAATCATAAACGTAGATATGTTACCGTGAATAAGGCAGTCAAATGTAATTGTAATTTTTATATCTTTCACTAAAAGTTAACCCGTATTAAGTACAGAACAATTTTTATCAATATAAATTTCATCGAATTTGTTAAATTACTCTTCAACTCATTTTTACAGTCATTATAGTTTCATTGGACGAATCTTATAATTTTAAAAACCTCAATTGAATCTCTTGTCACATTTCCAGTAGCTCTTCATTGAAAAATCGAAATATAATATCCAATTAAAAGCATTTTACGAAAAGTCCAATATTGAACGAAAATATAAATTTTACAATATCACTCATTCTGCGATATTTAGATACTGCACATATATAATGCCTATTCCGAAATGCGTACTTAATTGTAATTAACAGTCAATTGCAAGCAATTTCGAGTTTAAATTAGCATTTAAATGAACAAACTATTCCAGCATTTGGCCAAATTGTGACAATTACATGTAAATATAAATCAAGGGAAAATATGAACTGAAAAGCAATTCGATTTGGCTTCCATTAAAGATGCCAATAGTCAATTTCTTTTATAATTCTCAATTTTCTCAATTTTTTATAAATTTGGTTACTATATTCACTATCGCGCCATATTAACTAGCCATCTTTTAGAATATGGGAATAACAAAAATAGCACCATATTAAACAATTTTTTTTTTTAAATTTCAACCAATATTGACTACAAATTTAATTCCTGAGAAAAAAAACTGTCCAGTGATTTTCATAAAAGAATTGTCGAACGAAACGAGGTCGCAATATAAATTATATAATAAATATACATTAAATATCGTCAGCGATGTTACAATACCTCCTATCCTACAAAAATTCGAAATAGTTATTATGTCAAACTGATTCTTAGGTTTATTGCGCATGTTCAGAATATCTCCTAACGCATTAAAAGTTTAAACCAGATAGGAGGTATTGTCACATCACTGACGATATACTGGTGGTTTATATATTTTAAGATAGTATTATGTATTTTATTTGCTTACAGTCCAGCTTTAGGCTTGGGTTGGCGTTTAGGATTCCTTGGATTATTACATTTGGAAG
The DNA here is from genome assembly GCA_947310635.1 of Leptodirus hochenwartii. NCBI lineage: Eukaryota > Metazoa > Arthropoda > Insecta > Coleoptera > Leiodidae > Leptodirus > Leptodirus hochenwartii. Next base: position 32,677,474 of record OX371178.1, on the reverse strand, counting down.
TATTTTCTCAGCGATTGGAGCAAGAATATAGTGCAGAAACTATTCTTACAGCACCTTCTGTTACATACAAAATACAGCTTCGCGAAACGAATAAGACTATCAAAGATAATAACGATATAATGTTTGTTAATAATCCTACAAAATTTCCGGAACATTTAAGAATAGAGCAAACATTCGAACCAATGGTTATAGGTAAGCAAAACCTTATTTCAAATCATTTGTAGTCTAGATGGACATTTAGAAATGTATCGATAATTTTCATTCTTCTCTAGCAAGTAATTTTACATAAAAATTTCGTTCGTTGCTTTAATTACATTTTGTAAAAAAAGGCTTAATAAGTTTTTGCGCTTTATGATTCTATTTCATTTATATTCATCGTATACTTAATTTATTACATGCACGATGCAGTTATTTCATCTCAGTTATTCGCGATCCACTCTGGGTTCTAGCTGTAACACTTTAGCGGAATGCACTCATAAAAATGTTCAGAGACGCTATGAATGACAATTAGACTTATTGTGTGTGTTAGTATCAGTATTACCATATACATTAAATTTATGCTACATTTAGAAGTATATATTTTTCAAAATTTATTAATCCACTTTCACTTCCTCACTGCTTCCGTTTTAGAAAAAATATAGTGACTTAGATTTTGTGTTGTGTTATTGTCTACTATATATTTTTTGTCTGTAATTTATTATACTTGCTTCATTCGAATTTTTGAACAACCGGTTATTTGGTACGCCATAAGAAAACAATAAATAATTATTGATAATACATGTACAACACCATTAAAAATATCACGAAACGCAAGAGCTAGACTTTTTATTCTTGGACATGGGAGTATTATGCAATTAGTTATAGAAGACCCAGATTAGAGTATGTAAGTCGGATAATGCAGGACGTTAGGATGAATAGCTATTTTAAGGAGTTAGTTCAATAAGATTGACATCGATTGCTATTTTCAACCATTGCTTAAAATTGAAGACTATAACACAAGGTTAATGAATGTTTATAGGTACGGTAATAACACCAGATAAATACTTGGGTCCCATAATGTCTCTCTGCATGGATAGACGTGGTGTACAAAAAAATGCTACAAATATTGACAATAGTAGAATTATGTTGCAGTACGAATTACCATTGTGTGAAATAATTATAGACTTTCATGACACATTGAAAACAATATCGTCGGGATACGCAACATTTGATTATGAAGACAACGGATACAGAGAAAGTTCGTTAGTGAAGGTAAGATTGTAAAATCGTCGCTATGGCGTTAAATAATTGTATAACACATCATCCAAAAACCGTAATACAGCATTTATTAGTTAATGCGCTTTTTGGAGGCTATGCCCCAAATAATAGAACAAATAAAGCAAATAAAAAATAGAACAAATAAAGATATTTTTGTCACTCAACGGGGTTGCTATATAATTTGTATAGCAATCCCAATGATTGTGCTACTGAAGATGGGGGCATAGCCTCCGAAATGTGCATCTAGCTAATAAATGCTTTATGTTACGGTTTTTGGGCGATGTTTTATATAAGGTAGGGTTAATTTAATATTTGCCATAAAGTAAAATCAATGAATTCTCAATAGTATTCATTGGTAAAATGCTTTTGGTATAACTCTCGTTCGTAATATTGTTGGATTTTTAAATTTAAATATAGATGTGCATATTATTAAACGGAGCAGAAATAGATGAATTGAGTACAATAGTACATACTAGTAGAATCCAATTAATTGGAAGAAGGTTGGTGTTAAAATTGAAGGAGATGATTCCAAGGCAGATGGTTCAAATTTCTGTACAAGCAACAGTTAATGGAAAGGTTGTTGCTAGAGAAACTATAAAAGCATACAGAAAAGATGTTACTGCAAAATTGGTTAGTGTATGATAAACTTTTAGATGCGCCTTTTATCAATCTGCAAATAAATCGATAATTTAAATTTTGTATTAGTACGGTGGAGACGTAACTAGAAGAATGAAGTTGTTGGCTCAGCAAGCAGCTGGTAAAAAGAAAATGCGTTCTATAGCTAATATATCCGTTCCTCGTGATACTTTCATTGAAGTCTTAAAGAAATAAGAGACATATTTTGTACATAATAAAGTTATTTTAATGTGATAAGAACTGAGTTTTATTTAATAACACGATGAAATTAATTTAGTCATTATTTCCTTAAGGTTCATTTGCAAATAATTTATAATAATTATAATGGTGCTGTATCTACTACTATCAACTAAAATTATGGATTTTTTATTTTTATTAAGTAATGTGCAAAATACATAATCTTTATTAATATCAATGATATTAGTTTAAATAAGACCATCAGAACATTTCTTTATATTATTTTATATTTTGCATTTCAAATGTACAGCTCATTTTTTTAAATTGGCGGAGAATTTTGGTAGTCGTCTGCGCATAGGGTTGTGCTTATCGGGGTTATACAGTACCAGTGGTGCCAGACAACAAAAAATACTCTAGGTCTAAGAATTTAAATTTGTCACTATTTTATAGCTATCGTACAAATTAATTATGATATAAATATGATACTATAATAAGTATTTATCAACATTTCTTATATTCTAGTATAAATTTTCTGCATTTTTGTATTAATTTCAAAGAATTCATTCTAATTCTAAAATTGTTTTAGCTGTGCGTAGTGATTTGTCAACATTGCATTTCTTAGGACGCACACCTTCTGCACTAGACACACCTACTTATTCTTTGGAGAAGACAGAAGCGTAGCGTGTTTTGGTAGAATTATATTTATTGAAATAAAAGTTATATTTTTGTTCAAAATCGAAATAATATTCTATGCCCAGCTCAAAGTCAACCCAAAGCTAATAAGTAAGAGTTTATTAGTAATTATAAATTGCGTGCACTTATTTTCGTGCAGTTATGATGATGATTTATAATATACAAAATTAAAATATTTGTGTATATAATTTTAACTTTACTTTGTTTCTTTTTTATATTATATGTTTTCAATTGATTGTATTTTGTAATAAATTAATTTTTTATATCTCTTATCTCTAGTTAATATTAGTCCTTTTAAAACATAATTATCTAAATATTCCATCGTTAATAAAAATACGAACATTGAACAATATTTTCAATAAGTGGGAAATAATTATATAAAATGTCAGGTGAAGTGATTTTATTTCGAATTTATTTTCAAATTTTATTAAGTGATAAATAGGCGCCATATTTGACCTCATATAATTTTTAAATAGTAGTAGTGATACTTTTCATGAATTTGCAAAAAAATGTACTGCATTGGAATATTCAATGTGCTACATGACTGATAACATACTATTTCGAATAGCACGGCTATGTACTGTGTTGGTCAAGCCATTATGCCGGTTTTGATTTATGATGCGTATACTACTGTCATTCTCCGCCAATTTAAAAAAACGAGCTGTATGTCACACCGTATTGAAAACATGCTCTAGATTCTTTTTGTAGATAAATATAACACCAGAGCGATAATTTTAAAATCTAGATTCTTTCATAAATTAAGCATTAATAAGTTATAAACCTTAATTATATATTTTTTATGGCAGTCTTTTATAAAGGTTTTCCTGGCCAAGTATATCATATACTACAATCAATGACGTGTGATATTAAAATTATATTTATGTATATAGGCAGCACAATATATTGGTCTACTATGAGGGTAGTCTATATTGTACTTAACCAAGGAATGGATAAGTTGACATTTTTCTGACACGTTGAGGCAAAATTTGATCAAATTATTACATTGTATGTGTGTGGACTTTACTTCTTAATTTACATTTATAATAAATATTTACCGGAAAACGCGCCGGTAATATTGTTACTTGGTTTGAAGTCAATTGCCTTATAGGCGAGAAACTATGAAATTGTACGTAATTAGTTTTTTCGCTATATTATCTGTGCTTTTTTATCACACTGATGGACAAGCACGAAAACAGGTAAATCTAAAAACTGTATTGCAAATATATAAAAATATATAAGCTTTTAAACTGTTATTTCAAAGGGTATTTCATTGTCGGAGAGGGTCCAGCAACTCTCAGATTTAGCGAACAAGAAGCCGGTATTGCGGTTTAATGGGAACAAATTTCGTGATTATGTTAAAGCGAATCCACGGAATTATTCTATAATTATTATGTTTACGGCGATGGCACCTCAGCGACAGTGTATGGTGTGCAAACACGCCAATGATGAATTTAATATTGTAGCAAATTCCTATCGATACTCTCAATCATACTCGAATAAACTATTCTTTGCCGTTGTGGACTTTGACGAAGGATCTGATGTATTTCAATCGGTATTAGGTCGATAAACATTTTACCATCGATATAGTTTAATGCTGATTTATTTATAGTTGAAACTTAATACTGCGCCGGTTTTTATTCATTTCCCTCCGAAAGGTAAACCAAAGAACACGGACACCATGGATATTCAAAGGATCGGATTCTCCGCAGAGTCCATTGCCAAATGGATCAGCGAAAGGACAGACGTTCAGGTAGAACTGTAATTAATCATGATAATAGCAAATGTCGCATTATTCTATTAAATAATTAGACTATTATTCGCACAGTATTTAAGTACTTTATTATTTTATTAAGTAAAATGAAAAGAAGTATAGTTTCCATTTAGTTCAACGTAATATTTTTTTATTAATACTTCTATATTATTTTAAAAATTATCACTACGGTGTTAAATTATAATATAGAATATCACCCAAAATACCGTAACAAATTAATAATATAATAACAAATATATAACAAGCGTTAAATGTACATCTAGCTACTTAATGCTTGTTACGGTATTTGGGTGATATTCTATATTATAATACTTCTATAGATTTAATTTTTTAAATATATATATATTTGCGCCATAAGCATGACTCATACTTCACTTATAGTGAATGTGAAATTAGAATCATGTTCTATGCATCTTTACCATTGCAATTATCTCCATGCATATTATTTAAGAACATTACTCAAATCATACCAAAATCTTTGTTAGAAAATTATGTTTATTTATCATGTTTCATTTTAGGTTCTGATGTCAATTTAATTGCGTACCACATTTTACCAATTTACGTATATATTAATATAACGATATTGTACAAAATAAGAAAACCAACGTTAAAGAGTATTACTGGACTGTATTTTTCATAGATTCGTGTGTTTCGACCTCCGAACTACTCAGGAACCGTTACAGTGATCGTGTTATTCAGTCTTATCGCCGGTTTTCTATATTTACGCCGCAATAATTTGGAATTTCTGTACAATCGCAACATGTGGGCAGTTGGTGCATTATTTTTCTGCTTTACAATGGTATCTGGGCAGATGTGGAATCATATTCGTGGACCACCTTTTCTCCACAAGACGCAAAATGGCCAGATTGCATATATACATGGTTCTTCGCAAGGCCAATTTATTCTGGAGACTTATATCGTTATGGTGCTCAGTATCCTTAAGTATGTGTATTTTTTACATTGGTGTACCGTTTATTGGTAGTTTCTTTTTAATTACAAAGAAGATGAAATTTGGATTGTAAGTATCCCATTTCAGAGCCTTTTACTGGTAAAAATTTGGCCTCTTTATTTTTCACTATCAAGCAAAAAAAAAAGCGTTATTTAGAGCAATTTATATTGTTAATACACACATGTACGAAATTTCATATGCTACTTTTAAGAGCTAGGGCATAAAGTTTCGACGAAGTTTTTGACTGTGCTGTATTGCACATTACATCAAAAAATTAAAAGTAAGTTTTTCAAAAATTGCGTAAATAGTTTGCACGCCCTGTGGAAATACAGTAAAATGTCTAGTTTTACATCATTTTTTTCGCAATGTTTTCCTTAATAAGAAATTTAGATGCTGCAATTGTGTTGGGAATGATTTTGCTTACAGAAGCAGCTAGTCAAAAAGGAGACCCAAAAAAGCGGAAAATTTTAGCAATTACAGGACTGATTTTGGTCTCTGTATTCTTTTCACTAATATTATCGGTGTTTAGATCAAAAACTCAGGGTTATCCTTATAGGTGAGCAATATAAAGTATACACATGGGCGTCGTACAATATGGCAGGGTTTGGGCAATCAAAAGCTTTAAAGTAGCCAACGTAGGCAAAAGTAGACTTAAAGTCCAACGACCAGCACTAAATACAAAAAATTTCCACCACCAAAATTATAGCCCCTTCGCTACCCGAAACGACGCCTATGAACATTATGTATTTTTCGTAACAATTGGATATTAATATAAATTAATATTTGTTTCAGTTTCTTGTTCAAATAGGATAGCTTTCTGAACTCACCAAAGCGTGCAATGTAAACGTGGTAAATTTGTTGTAAAGTAATTTTCCTAAATAAATACACAAATAATAGTACTTTAAAATACGAGAGTTGAATACGGAATATATTTACTTATTGTACAGTTTTTATATGTTCACATTACATGTGTTTTTAGCAAATGAATATTTCCATCCGCTGTAATACAGCTCGAAAATAAATACTTTGTTTCTATTTTCTTTTAAAACCATTAATTTGTGTTTCCTTTTTGTATCATGTAATACCAATCAAAAAACATCTCAAAGGCAGTGCCCCATACTATTTACATAAATTTATGCGATAACGCAATTTTTATGCAATTCTATATAATAATTGAGCTTATATTATGGGCGCATGTCGCTTTGATGTAAGAAAATAATCTCGGCGGCCGGCATTTTTGCTAGTTTGATTAATCTTCGATTTAAAAATTCGTACATTCTTTTGATGATTTATTTAAGTCATTTTATCATTGGCGGCACAATATTCAGAAAATTATTGCATTGTTGCTAGCGAGTAATGTTTATTTAATAAAATTACGATTTAATTAGAGTTACTTTTAAACAATATTATATTTCGTTTTAGACCTTTTTGAAATTAAAAGAATAAATTGATTATGAGAGTTTGGGAATATGTGTTGATATATTGCGCTCTTGCTTTTTGAAACGAATTTTCGGCGAGCTATTTGCAATTGAACATCTTTTTTTTTTGCACATTAGACCCATCAGTTTGTCAAAAAAAGTCAAAAACTCAAAAGGAAATCAAAAATCGAAAAAAGAAATCCTTCAAACATTATATATGAAATATAAGGCAATTTTTAACAATGAGACCTGTTTTGGTGACACTAATCAATTTAAGTCATTTGAAAATTTAAAATAAATATTAATTTATGATTAGTGCTCTTTAAACAGCAATGGAGAAGAAACTTATGACACCTGATTCCAGAAAAGTTGAAGCAGGAATATGGTTTCAAACACAGTCTACGCAACCGATATCTTTCACAAATCTTCGCGCGGGTGTCGCTGTAGGTGCTATCTATTTCAGTTTATGTATGCTGGCGGGTGATAAGCATTTGAGTATGCATTATATTGAAGCGGGAGCTGTAATTAATGGCTTCCGGGATTATATTTTTCCCGACAATGAATACCAATACGCCGAAGAAACAAAAATTATAAAAATACTGTGTATGTATATTCATTGTGTAATGTATCTTTTACAAGCGCTTTTAAAGATTATTGGTTATTAATGAAGTTTGGAAATAACACTACTTTAAACACTAGTGTTGAAAAGTGATGTACAATCTAAAGCATTACAAAATTCCTATACAGGTGAAAGTGTTCTTTCTTCTCGTGCTAATGCGCAAAACGGTTCCATTTCACAACTTATTGCATGTATAACAATTTAAGGAATTTATTTATATTGCACAATAATTTCAATTTAACATTATAAAATATTTTGAAATATTATTTTCAGTTGGGTTCATAGCTATTTCATTCATTACTCTATTGGAAATTACTGACAATAAGAGTTTGTTTAAAGAGTACCGTAGTGCGATTATAGTGGTTGCCCTTATTGTTATAATTGTGGGTCTGTCAGGTATATTAACAATATTTTCCTATAAATTGGACAATACGTACCCTTACAGGTAAAACTGCTTTTTACTAAATTAGATATACTACAATTTAAATAATTTCAATGCAAAAACTTCTTTTTTAGATTACTGTTTTAGATATTTTAACCATGAAAACAGAAAATTACGTAGGAATAAGGTTGAATGGGTAGATTTTTATAAAAGATGTAGTTATATTTTGTATATTGTGGCAAAATATATTATTTATAATTTTTGTACATAGTTACATACGTCAATATATAAATATTTTGTTGTGTTTTTCATTTTTAATTGTTCTACTTTATAATATAGAATATCACCCAAATACCGTAACAAGCATTAAGTAGCTAGATGTATATTTCAAGCGCTATGCGCCCATCTTTAGTAGCACAAGTAAAACAAAAAAAAATATTTTTTTTTAAACTAAAACAAAAAAAAATATTTGTGTTTGTTTTACTTGTGCTACTAAAGATGGGCGCATAGCCCTTGAAATGTATATCTAGCTACTTAATGCTTGTTACGGTATTTGGGTCATATTCTATATTATAATTTAACACAGTAGTGATAATTTTTAAAATGTTCTACTTTACTTCGTACATTATATTCATATATATGCATCTAAAGACTACATGGATACTTGTGTTATGCGATATGAATAAATAAGGACCCACCTTCAGTGTATTGTAAAATTATTAAGCTTCGTAATTATGTTTAATTTTGACACTTAGCTATCGTCCCTTCAAAGGAAATTGGCTCACGTTTTTTTTTTGTTTTTTTAGCAATAAAAGACTACAAGGTGACGTTCCGTTCAACGATCCATTTTAATATTTCAAAAGATGTTTTATTTATTTATATATATCGGAATAACGATCTAGCGCATTAATTTCAACGTTATATTTGAAGCTATTTTTCTAAAACCCATCTTTGGGTCTGCCTTCGACTTTCACAGCTCATTGAAGATGCCTTTTTATTGTTCGCATTATATTCGGTAGTATATTGCAGACAGATCTTTCATTTATAAATGTAACAATTAAACATTCAAGTTCAACATATATGAAACTTGTACATGTACACTTCAATCATATTTGTAGCATAATTTTTCATGAAAAAGGAAAACTACTTCATATTAAAAATAAAATTTAAATACTCTGCTTAATATAAGTTTCGTGATATTTCGCTGTATAATAGATCTTCAAAAGACCCCGTGGATTTGTAATAGCCTAGTTTACAGAAGATAAACAAAATACAAAATGAAGTTCCCATAATGGATGGTAATCTGTCCCGTATTCACTTATTATTATCGATAATAAAGCATCTGTGTCATTAAGTTCGTTTTTGTAGTTAAATCCGCCATGTGAGATGAAGTACAATACTTTTCATAAGAAATATAATGTAGAACGCAGATGTTGAAAATTTTGATTTATTTGACAATTTTACGTAAGATTTTAAAAGTGTTTTAAACAACGTAAATCGAAAGTAAATAGCTCTAGATGCTATTTTTTGTGACTTGCCGTTCAATCGGAAAAAAATTGATAAAATCAACCGAAAAAGTGCAAACATCTGTTTGCACTTTTTCGAAACTTAAAAAAATGTTTTAAATTGTATGAATTTAGTAACTGGGACCCAATCAGTGATTTCCACCTAGTTTTAGATCAGCATGTAAACATTGAAGAAATCTACTGTACAACTGCTCTTGCAATGCAATGGTCTATTTATATTTTTCGTTCGTCTTTTCATATAAATCCATATAAATTTCGTCCATCAAAGCCGTATAAATAAGTGTTTCGGTGGAAATGCACAGAAATGTGGTGAACTGTCACTGGTTCAGCCCATTATCTACTCACTTTGAATGATGTCGTGGATGAGTAATTATAAATGTGTTTGCGTTGGCTTGATACCTCTGGAGTCGAGAGTATCACACGAACAACAATAAAACGAATTTAGAGCCCTATATATTCGATTACACTTCTTTAAATAAATAAGATTATAAATTCTGTTAAAGATCAACTTAAAATTAATGATTCCTAAGGTTTGCCTTAACGAGTTATCAGACGATTTTGTAAGTTTCTCTCGCCAAACTATAATCCACGAATATGCTTCAAAATTTAATATATACTCAAAACAATATAAATAGAATATTTACGACCATGACATTTATACACTAATCATAAAATTACAGCAATTTATTGATAAATTACATATATTTTCAATTTAAAAAATACAACACGCAATATGACTAAAAATTGTTCTAGAAATCATTTTTAGGGACTTCCAGTTCAATTGAAAATTGTTTAGAATATCGACCGAAAAAGTGCAAAAACTGCTTGTATGAAAACCTCATTTATTTTTCGATTATAATAAGTAGATAAGCCAGGGCACTACAATTTATTTTTAGTTGGTTGGAGGCACGTATAAAAAGTTATAAAATTCGAAGAGTTGCGTGGGTTTCCATGCCATTCAAGAGTTACCACGCAGACTCTGGGCAAGTGGAAGGGGTGTATACATATTCCTATAATTTTCACGTAGTCGAGTTAATGATGGTCAAATTCCTGCAAAGGTACATGTAAATTCCTATAAGGTTCGGTCTCCAAGGAAATAAGCTCCTTAATCCCCCGTTACTGATATTCAAAAGAAATATTTCCAATTGAAATCAAACATGGAAGAACAAGACATAGATATAGGTTCCCATATATTTAACGATCGTGACAATTACCCAATTAACAATGACCCAGATGACCCGGTTGGTGAACGTACAGAACTTCAGAATGCAGAAGCCTGCATTTTATTGCATGATCACCCCGAGGAAACAAAGTTACATGTGCAAGAAATAAGTGCTTCGTGCAAGAGGAAGGCGATGGACAACAGGCGTTTGTAGGAATTTGACCATACACATTTTTGGTTTCTTCTACCTGTCCCCATATTTATAGGAATGTACCATCTCCGAGTAGAAGATTCAGTGGCAGATCGCATCAACGATATCATTCGTACTTAAGTTTTGATATTTAAAGGAAAATGACAATGCACATTTTTATATCGCAATTTTAGTTTCTGTGTTAAAGCCTAAGAACATACTGGATTTCGTTCAAAATTGTAAATGTTTTATTAAACATCGTAAATACGCCTGAACAATCGTTTGCAACATGTTTAGGAATGGTCGGAAAAAGTCTGGGAAATCGACTGGAAAAAGCATATATGTGAAAAATTTCAAACCTTCATAATATTACGTTTTCGATCGATTTCATTAAGTTTTAAAAAGTTTTTTAAATATGATAAAACTACTATTTAGGGTTCTCGCTATCTTCCCAAATCGTTAAAAAGTGTAGTATTTATTGCCCTCTATAATACTATAAGTATTATATATAAATTGATTCATAAATTTAAATGTTGTATGATATTTTAGGATTATCCATTATCAGTACATTAAAAGAAGCTTAATAATTCTGGTGGTTGCGATAATTGAAATTATTAATTTGCGTATTTGTATGATTAAGTAAGTGTTGATACAACAAAATAAAAATCCCTCAAATTTAAAGTGTTTTTCAAAAATAAATAGACGTGTAATAATCTCATTAATAAATGAGAGTAAATGGAAAAGGTGTGTTCATCTCCGAATGGTACTTAACTTAATAGCATCGATTGGGACGGATAATTTAGGTACAGACACATTTGTATAACTTAAAGTACATGAACAATTTATCAATATAAATGAAATTGCCTTTCGCAATATTGATAATTCGGATATTTAGTTAAAAAATGACTAAAACAAGACTATACATAATTATGTAGCAGATATTCGTTCACTTCTCGATAAGTAATTATACCAATAAAACACATTTATAGCGAGAAATAACAAAGGGAAAAATACCCTACTTGCTCGATCGATTTTGGAAACGGAGTTGAATCTAGGCATCCGTCTCATTTTCCTTTGTTTCTTAATTTTAGTTGTTTGGAACGACAACCGCTTTTGTCCTATAACGCTGTTAACGCTATTCTTTTGTATAGCACTCATCTGATGACCATTTAGTATTTCATTTTCCATTGAGTCATCTGTGCATTTCTTCAAGCAAGATGGGAGGCTAGGCCATATTTGGAACGATCGATTTCTAGAGGGTGTAGCAAGCGGAATGGTACAGGAAGTTAGAGGTATCACCTCAATGATGTGTTCTGGTGGACCACTGTGCGTTGTTGCAGTGTTGAATGTGAGTATTTTGTTACTCTCTTGGCACGTGACGGTGCCATCGGATTTGTTTACTTTTCTGTTGGTGATGGATTCTTCATTCTCATCATCGCTACTGTCGCTTGTTTCAGAGTAAAAGTCCATACTAAAGTAACATTCTCCAGAACCGTATTTGGTGAAATAATGGACCACTGCAAACTAAACACATTCGTTTTTATAAAAAGATTTTATTTGCTTTCTTTATTAATTATTACTTAAAAAGAAATAAGAAAAATAGTGAGGTGTTCAGAAAATATTCATAAAAAAAATTGTTTGCAAAGTATAGACAGAGGTCGTTTCAATAAAGAATGTAGATTGAAGTTTGAGGATTGAGTCCACTTCTTTTAGGTGCATACTATAGCTCTTCACACAATACATATCCTGCATGAAACTGTTTTCGATACTGAAGTATCTTTAGCTGTACAGCAACAGGTATAAAATTGAACATTTTGATTATGCAGTTCTGACCGAGAAAGCTACTTAGAGCGAAATATACATTGTGGTTCTTGTTCAGATTTTGATTGCATGTAAAGAGATTGAATTATTGTTTTTATTGTTATATTATTGTTTTATAAATAATGTTAAATGTGGTGGACATTTAGTGGATATATCATAGTAGAGTGTTTTAAAATTAATAATCACTATAAGAAATTTATTTATTCTTATGACCTCAACTTTGTTAATAGCCATGGTTTTATATATTCCATTGCAGTCTTGAAATATCAGATTAAATTAATATAGTAGGTTTGAGTGGTTTGAGCTTTAATCAAAAAATAAACTTAAAAAATAGATATTGAGACAGAACGCTTACATTGAAAACTTTAGAAAAGTTTCTTTTTGGTTAGTTCAGTTTGGTAACCTTTGAATTTTGTTATGCGTTTGCGCAGTAGATTATAGTTGTCTGCAATTCCTTTTCATAGTTTATAATAAGTACGATAGAGGTTGCATGAAGGCAGGAAACTGCTGTTACAATGATATTTTACAGAGAGAAAGGAGGAATAAATGTATTTTTTTGTTATATCTGTGAAATGGAGAAAAAGCTCCATGTTAGCACTTTACACCGCTTCCGGCAGATCTATGATGAAGTTGGTTTTCTTGCACTGATAACGATGCGCAACGACATAATAGTAAGAATCTACTGATTTCAGCCCTCTACAAACTACAACTATCAATTCCTGTATTATTTATAGCTATTATTTTAACAAAATTGTAATTTGGATTAACTGGAACTTCATATTTATTTTGACATATTATATCTAGCTATTATACATTGTAAAATCGTAATTTGTATAGCGATCCCGATGAGTGACAGAGGTATATTTATTTGTTCTATTACTGTGATACTGAAGAGGGGGATCGGAATAGCCTCCGAAATGCGCATCTAGCTAATAAATGCTTTGTGTTACGGTATTTGGATGATGTTTTATCAGTGACGATTTCTTTCGAGGCCGCACGGCCTCGCGCCCCTCCTGAACATTAAGCGCATCACCGTACATATATAATTGTATTGCGATATTTTATCTCGGCATTATTTTTCCTAAAAGATAAAGCTTGCGTTGCGATAGCACTCAACTCAACACGGCGTGGCGGCGAGCAAGTAAGAGTTAAATACATATGCACTCATCCTATCGATTGCAAGCGGTAGAGTGAGAGCGACACTATGCAGTATATCATCTGTTTCATCTGGCCGCATACAAACTAGCGGCCCGCGTTGCTATGGTAACGTGACGTCACGCTGCTTCTATAGCTAGGAATATATTGTTGTTTTAAGCTATACTTGAGCGTCCCAACAGAGAAGCCTAGTCTAGTATACAGGAAAATGGATATAGAATAGCCAGATAAGACAGTTGCATTGTTCTGTGTAGTTACGTATGTACAATTTTGCCACGTGTTTCTCCAGAATATATTTAATAGAAATAATTTAATAAAAATGAATAGTGTTAGTTTTTTATTGAAAATAGAGTTTTGTAGACTTTCACTTGAGGACGAAATAAAAATTAAAGAATTAGGTAGGCCATTGCCTGATTTAAATTGATCACAAACTTGTGCAAGGAGTGTTTATATCAATGAAAGATAGAAGAGCGGAATACCACTTTCAAGAAATGATTGAATTTAATCATTTTGTATATATTTTAGGTAAGATTTCTTACTATTATATTACTTTTTAAGAAATGCGCACTCCTCGATTGAAATGTCATTGATATTGACAATTTTACAATTTAAAAAAGTGTTTGAATTATTGCATATATATAAAAGTCTGTACTTTTTGGTGCACACCCGCAAGGAAGTTTTGCAAAAGTGAATGATTAGATTTTAAATTCCTTTTATATAGTCGTAAAGTGTGTGCAATATCAATACTTATGTGAAGTGTGCGTAATTTGATTGGATTTTCATCTATATATAGGCATACTTGACAAGCTCGGTAGATGCTATGGATGGAACTGAAGTTAAGTTGTGCGTTTGTTGTATAGTAGGAATGAGATCAAATGTTTTTTTCTTGCTTTTTGACGTATTTTCTGGCTTGCAATTTATATTCTTAGTTAGAGAGTCCGCAATCCTAAAGATTGGTTGGAAACAGCACGCCATGCCGATCTATCCTGAGCTAATCCCTTCATCTCCCTATAGCTATTCATCTCAACGTCTTCAACTATCTGACTCACATACTCCAATCTAGGCCTACCTACCCCTCTCTTTCCCTCCACTCTACCTTCTATGATCAATTGCATAATCCCCCCATGCCTAAAAATATGCCCTACTAATCTGTCTCTCCTACGTTGTAACACTCTCCAAATACTTCTCTTCTCCCCTACTAACTCTAGTACAGCTTCATTTGTTACTTTATCTTCCCAACCAATCCTCATCATCCTCCTATAACACCACATTTCGAATGCTTGTAATCTACGCTTCTCTTCCTTTCCTATAGTCCACGCCTCACACCCGTACAGTGCTACACTCCAAACATATACCTTCAGTAATCTTTTTCTAATACCCAAGTCAATATTTGATCTTAAAATCTGTTCTTTTTCTACGAATGCCTTCCTACCCTGTGCTATCCTACACTTTATATCTACCTTGCTTCGATTATCTTTTGTGATTCTACTGCCTAAATAACAAAAATCTGACACTTCTTCGATTCTATTATCTCCTATTGTGATCCTCATTTTTCTACTGCATTCCTTTTTGTCACACCTCATCACTTTAGTTTTACCTATATTTATTTTCATGTTAAAATCCCTAGTCAATACTGCCTGCATACCATTCAATACCCTTTCTAATTTCTTTTCGCTTTCTTCCAATATAGCTATATCGTCGGCGAATCTCAGCATATATATTTTCTCTCCCTGTACATTCACACCTACACTATACTCTTCTTTTACTTTGTTTATTGCATCTTCTATATATAGATTAAATAATAACGGTGAGAGTGTACATCCCTGCCGAACTCCCTTCCTTATTTTTGCTACCTCTTCTTCCCCCTCAATTCTAACTAAGGCAGTTTGGTGTTTATATAAATTAAAAATTATTCTCCTATCTTTATAATCTATACCCGCTTCTTTTAAAATTCTAAACATTATGTCCCAATCTACATTATCAAATGCCTTTTCTAAGTCTACAAAAGCTATGCAAGTTACCTTTCCTACCCTCTTTCTTTTTTCTACTACCGTTCTTAGTGCTAGAATCGCCTCTCTCGTCCCTCTGTTTTTCCTAAAACCAAACTGATCTTCTCCTAGCCTTTCCTCTACTTTATTTTCTAATCTCCTATAAATAATCTTTAACAATATCTTCGATGCATGTGATAGTAGACTAATGGTCCTATAGTTCTCACACAAATTAGCTCCTATTTTCTTCGGCATTGTTACTATTCTACTACGCTGAAAATCCTGTGGTACTTCTCCCTTCTCATATATTTTACAAACTAACCTGTATAATCGCTCCTGCATTTTTTCCCCTGCGTGTTTTATTAATTCGGCTGGTATCATATCAATCCCCGCTGCTTTGTTATTCCGTAAATCATTTAATGCTCTATGAAACTCTGACCTAAGTATGCTAGGACCTAAGTCATCCTCATCTATCTGTTCCACACTTTCTAGCTCTTCCATGTCCTGCCTACCTTTATATAAATCTTCAAGATACTCCTTCCATCTTCTAGCTTTTTCCTTATTTTCTGTGAGTTCCTTACCCTTTATATTCTATTAATTGTATATGTATTTATGTGTAACAATAATAACCGAAGTTTTGTAAGTTTTACTTTTTTGAACACAATGCGATAGAAGTTATTGCTTGAAAATATACCTAAATATACGTGTTAATACGTATAATAACTTAATTAAAACATATTCCGATGAGAATTTACATAGTCATTATTTTGCGTTTTTGTAGAACGAAATTGAAGCCATTTTTCACATATCGCTTTATTATTATCCTTGTTAATTTATAATTAATTTATCTAATGATAAAGTGAACATTGAATTAAATAATATCCGAAATATATATAAATTATAACTAACATATGCAAAATTTAAACGAACAAGAGATAACAAAATTTATTAGTAGTTTAGAACAAAGTAATAATTCAACTCTAAAATTTGTTAAATGACCTATTGAAACTAGATTTAAGGAGCATTTAAATCATTTCAGATTAAATAGAAAAGATAAAAGTGCTGTCGCCGAGCATGTTTTTGAATCAGGGCATTATTGACACATATTACATACATAATGGCAATTTTACGAAATTCAAGACAACAAAACGAAAGAAACCATTTCACATGGTTCACAATATATATATATATTCATTTTCTACCTGAATTATTGTGGCGAAAATGAATGCGAATGACAGAAAGACGAAGAAGTCGAGCGCTGTCGGATAGGGCACCTTGGGCAGATCCGTTCTTGCCTCCAACCCGAGAAATGTCATTGTTAATACAGTCGTAATTCCTGAATAGGAGAAAATTTTAATTATTTTAGGAATCATTTCAAGGCAGGGTGATCCGTGATTTATATTTTTTGGAAGGTTTCAATCTCAAGGTTTCAATCTATCTCCTTGAAAAAAATAAATAGTTTCTCCTCAAAGAAATTTAAAGAGGAAAAAGAATCTTTTATGAAAATGAAATTTTGTGGGGGAAAATTATTGAAAATGCCATGATAATATATTTTCGATACAATTTAAGTTACCTAGTGAAACTCGATCAGCTGTGGCCTCTCTATTTAGCCAGAAGGACACCCAGGATAAAACAACAAGAAGCACGCAGGGCCCATAAACTTGTATAAGGAAGTTGCCCATGTGTCGTTGCAGGTGAAAACTTACCAGTAGCATCGAATATTCGGCTAGAGACAAATTTTAAAAAAATGTATAATTTTTTTTCTGTTAATATAATTACCGCTGTTAATAAGTACATTTATGTATTATTTAAATCATTGTTTTTTAATTTAAAAAATTATCACTACGGTGTTAAATAATAATATAGAATATCACCCAAATACCGTAACTTAAAGCAATAAGTAGCTAGATGTACATTTCAAGCGCTATGCGCCCATCTTGGGTAAATATATTTATTGATAGTATATCAATCACGATTCGTGACAGAGGTATTTTATTTAGTTTTAACTTGTGCTACTGAAGATGGGCGCATAGCGCTTGAAATGTACATCTAGCTACTTAATGCTTGTTACGGTATTTGGGTGATATTCTATATTATTGTTTTTTAAGTTCAGCTTTTTAATTCGTCAATGTTTTCTTGTTTTATATAGCAAATAAAATCTCCATTTTCATATCGCTTAATGTGTTGTTAACCTGACATCTTGTCGTTGCTGGTTATGGTGTCTGTATGATTCGCAGATGGTGTGGCAATTAAATCGAACTGCGACAGTTTCATATCTTCAGCGATGGCGACTTGCCGTGCGTCATTCCAGTGATATAGAAGATCTTGTGAAGTATAACCAACTATTAATGAACAAATTATTATTATATAATAGAAAATATGCTCAGAAATTAATAAATATATCGTTTTACAGAATTATTTGTTTCGACATTTTTAGAATTATCCCTATTTTAAGTTCCAGTAGAGATTTACAAGGAGGTTCACAGAATTTTGGACTCGATACAGCAATTTAAGAAATTGACGATTCATTTAGCAGAAATTACCTTGTTTAACGATATTTTTATTATATTGTTACCGGTACATTCAAATTCTTTCCAGTAAATATTAAAAATATGGAGGAAAGATACTTCTATAAAAATGCCAGGTAAATAAATTAATATACGAGAAAAACTTACGCTATAAAATCTTTAGTTATGATACAATAATTTGACTATAGAAATTATTTTTAATATTTAAAAATAATTGTTTTACTATACTAGGTAAATTGCTGCCATTTGACAACGGCAAATTTTTTACCAGTCATTTTAAATAGTGGTAGAAAATGTTCCTTTATTCGTAAATAATACTGGATTTATTTATAGCGTTAAACTAAGTAATTGTAGTCGGTAAATTTTTGTTTATGTAAAAGAGTGTTCCGTGCATGGCTCATTGGTTATTTGAAAATTATTTTATTTCATGCCATCGTATTTACCAATATAAATGTGTCATCGATTCAGTCGAATATTTTAAATCTCATAGAGGAAAAAACCGATATAATTATACTTATGACATATATATTTATTATCCTTGTGCGTGTTATTATTATTCAAGTTTTTTTTTCTTAGTTTTTCCTTACTCGTAGGCCATTTGTCCCATTATAACACAGTCCAACTCTGCACATTTATGAAGCAAGCGTTTTTCTCAAGCAAATTTAGTTCTTTTTATTTCTTAAAAGTTTATAATGTTCACCTTCTCTGATCTTAATTAATTTACGTTAATGAAGCAATTACATTCTGATATTTTGCATTTAAAATTCTGAATTGAAAAGGGACTCAATAAAATTAAAATTAAAGATTGACACTGAGTTAAAAAGTTCAGTACTTTCTAAGAAGATTTTGTTATGAAATAAAATAAATAAATTTTATAATGTACTGAATTTATTAAGATCTAGGATTGTTGAAATATTTTTTACATAGGAGTTTATACAGAAAGCTAAACTGTATCGTAATGTTAATGTTTTCTATTATTGGATACTAGCGATGTGTAGTTCACTCGCGAACCGTTCACTCTGAACGGTTCAATCAAATGACGGGCGTACTGTGACGATGTTTTGCAACGACCTATAGGTCACTATGACCTAGTTCGTGAACTATTAACTACATGGTGCACGGTGTACTTATTGATGTACTTGTACTATATATATACTTGCAGTATAGTATACATTACATATAAAGTACTAACATTTATTTAGTGATAAAGTGTGTTGGTCAACGGAACGAAATAGGAAACTCGGTGCAATATTGCATCAGCAGCATTGGCGAGCCGAGTCACAATTTATATGTTGGTATCAGATTTCATTTGGAATAATATAATTAATATATTCGCAAGATTAAATATGTTCTTAAATATGTCATGCCATAGCATTTTTTTGCAATAATGCAAAAATAAACATCTAAATCTTATAGTTCTTCTATGTCATACTGAGTGCAATGCAATCACTTAATATCAAATCAAAGCTTTGGAGTTTGAACAGAGAAGATTCGGAATAGAAAATATAAATTATAACGCCAAACAAAACGATTCTATCTAGTTCATTTTATTATAGTTTGTACATTTAATTTTCAAGTGATAGTAATGTAATAAACATTTTCATCAGTAACTACCAATAATTATTTTAGAACTTCATATAAATAATCGTGAGTACCTAGAGAAGATTATATTTCTTTATATATATGTTTTGTATAAATTATAAACATTGTTGTCTTTTCTTCCTCATTCTTAATTCAAAATAAGTATTGTAACATTTCAATTTATTTACTTTTTACCATTTCAAATTTTTATATTGAGAAGAAAAGAGATTATTTTCAGTATGTGCATGTATTTCATATAGGCCGTGAACTAGTTCATTTAAAAAAGATGTAGTAGTTCACGACCTATAGTTCGTGAACGGTACATTGAAATGAACTACGAACTAGGTCCTGACCTACAGTTTGCCATCGCTATTGGACATGATGCAAGAGCAGAGTAATGTTTCACTATGTGGTAACATTTTCTATTACACAAGTGACAAGTCCTATTTCCTATGATTAATCGCATTCGTTGTGTAATGTGAGCGCGTGCGAAAGATCATTTGAGCTATCTAATTTAAGTGGACGCTGAACCGAAACGGGAACAATATAAAAATGGCGAAGCTATATTGTAAATGGCCATGTTATCGCACGCCAAATGAGCCTGCTTATTACGTTTTGGGGGCGCTATATTGTTTATGTATTTATTCTGGATTCAGTGCTGTTACGCCTTGCTGTTTGTGTAACTTACATGAGCCAAACTTCAGCGGGCAGCGTTGAATATCCATGGGAAAGTCCTCTAGATTCATTGGACAGCCAGCTTTTATCGTTAATCTGGAAAGCGAAAACGTTAGTATGCCAGATCTTGTTACATGTTAAATGTTAATTACAACTCGGTATATATAATGTAAATATTTAACATTGCTTGATTATATTTCAAAGAAAAGGAAATATATAAAATTCATTATATGTTTTTAAAAGAGTAGCGAGCGTATAAAATTAATTCTGCAAAATATAACAAATTTTCCCAGATTGCATCTAAATCTAAGCGCCAAAAATGAAAGCGTGCAATCATCAAATAAACAGCTTAGCAGAGTGATTGGTCATCGAAGATTTTATTAATTATTTATCTAACAAATAGATCTAACACACTACAAATAATTGAAAGAATAGACTCAAGAACAGATCCTACTAGGGACTCTAGGAAAATCTAAATACATATATTTATGAAGTTATTGAAATAATTTATGGTATTGGAATAAATAATGGGAAAATGGTAACAGGGTATAATTCGAGTCATTTAGTATATAAAAAACATTACTTTTACTTTGGAAACGCGACCCCTTTTAAAAATTCTATTCTATTCTAAAACAAATTCTATATATATTATTATATACCTAATTATTTTAAAAGGTTTTAAAAATTATCACAACGGGTGTTAAATAATACTATAGAATATCACCCAAATACCGTAACTTAAAGCATTAAGTAGCTAGATGTACATTTCAAGCGCTATGCGCTCATCTTCAGTAGCACAAGATAAAACAAAAACATATATATATATATAAAATTGTATATTAATGACGATTCGTGACACAGGTATTTTATTTAGTTTTATCTTGTGCTACTGAAGATGGGGGCATGGCCTTCGAAATGCACATCTAGCTACTTAATGCTTTAAGTTGCGGTATTTGGGTGATATTCTATATTATAATTTAACACCGTAGTGATAATTTTTAAAATAAAAATTTTCATTAAAAATATGATTAACTTAAGGCGGAAGCTATATATTGTCTTTGATTAAAAGTTTCGAAAGAACTCGGCGTAAGAAGTGATTTTTAAAAGTTATTCGTCATATATCATTGAAATGCACATCTAGCTACTAAATGCTTGTTACGGTATTTGGGTGATATTCTATATTATAATTTAACACCGTAGTGATAATTTTTAAAATATTTAAGTATTGTTTAATATCATTGCTTTTACAGATAGGATTTTTAATAACCTTTGTTCAACAATTCTCTTATGAAGTTTT
Source organism: Leptodirus hochenwartii (assembly GCA_947310635.1). NCBI lineage: Eukaryota > Metazoa > Arthropoda > Insecta > Coleoptera > Leiodidae > Leptodirus > Leptodirus hochenwartii. Next base: position 32,655,649 of record OX371178.1, on the reverse strand, counting down.
CTTTTTTTTAGTTTATTTTATTTTAGTTTAGTTTAATTGTTAAGAAACTTTCTGTAATAGAGTTATGTAATAGAGTTAAATGTAATGGAGTTAAACAATCTCTAATAGAGTTAAATTATTACTACGGAATAACAAAACACAATATTTAATCATAAATTATACGAATACGAGGTTAAATAAGTTAGTTAATAAGTAATTTGTAGATACGTCATCTGTCTTTGGCTGTTTTTGTATCTTTGTTTGTTTTGGAAAAATAATTTTCTTTCTTCTACTTCTTCCTATATATGGACCATGTATTTCTCTTCCTTAGACATCAACATAGCATATTCAATTATATGCTTTCTCTCATGACTATCTGACAATCTATCCTAGATCCGCTAGTAAGTGATTCCTTCCTTCCCATTTTCCTTCCACCCATCGGATTGCCTTTGTTTCACTCCTTTGATGTGCAACAACGAACAGACTGACGTAATTCGGTTTCTACATGCGCACATTGAGTCTTATCCCAAACCTTTAACCACCCGCTAACTATATGCATGTGTCTATCTACATGATACACATTTAAATTTATTGTGCTTACTATTAAATAAGCAGATAATCTGTTGCAAGAGATTAGAAATATAAATGAAAAACATTTGGCATTTAATGATTGTATTGGAAGAATGATAGTTAACCCAATCCTTAGTCTTTTCTTATAGCACCACTTTTCAGTAGTTTATTCATTCTACGTTTATCCCTCTTTCCTATTGTCCACCTCAGAACCATACATATATTTCTACACCTCACACACATGCCTTTATAATTCCTTCGTATAGTTCCATAATGTTAATGTTACACCTTAATTTTTTTTAATGGTTGCTTTTCCTAGCTTAAACCCCCCGATACTTTATCTTATACATTTACTTTTATGTTTTACTCAGGGCTGTGGATTGAAAAATTACGTCTATACTAAAATTATATGCGTTTTTATTTGTTCACATGAGTTAGTTAAAGAGTCCGCAATCCTAAAGATTGGTTGGAAACAGCACGCCATGCCGATCTATCCTGAGCTAATCCCTTCATCTCCCTATAGCTATTCATCTCAACGTCTTCAACTATCTGACTCACATACTCCAATCTAGGCCTACCTAGCCCTCTCTTTCCCTCCACTCTACCTTCTATGATCAATTGCATAATCCCCCCATGCCTAAGAATATGCCCTACTAATCTGTCTCTCCTACGCTGTAACACTCTCCAGATACTTCTCTTCTCCCCTACTAACTCTAGTACAGCTTCATTTGTTACTTTATCTTCCCAACCAATCCTCATCATCCTCCTATAACACCACATTTCGAATGCTTGTAATCTACGCTTCTCTTCCTTTCCTATAGTCCACGCCTCACTCCAAACATATACCTTCAGTAATCTTTTTCTAATACCCAAGTCAATATTTGATCTTAAAATCTGTTCCTTTTCTACGAATGCCTTCCTACCCTGTGCTATCCTACACTTTATATCTACCTTGCTTCGATTATCTTTTGTGATTCTACTGCCTAAATAACAAAAATTCACATGAACGAATTTTAAATTTAAACTCATGCGTGAATATTGCTCATCATAAACTCTAATTCTTACTGATCTATGGACCTTATTGAACCTTAGCTTCAAAGCTCTTAAGCTACGTACGGTCATGAACAAAACATATGAAGTGCAGCATATCACGCTCTCAATAAAAAACATGCTCGGCTACAGCACTTTTATCTTTTCTATTTAATCTGAAATGCGTTAAATGCTCCTTAAATCTAGTTTCAATTGGTCTACGTGTTTGTCCTATATATACTTTAGGACAACTAGAACAGGATATTTTATAAATACCAGATTTTTTATTGAAATCAATCAAATCTATGGGATTTCCTAGAAAATTAGCAAGACTTTTAGAACTATTATATGTTACTTGAAAATTATATTTATTTAAAATACTATCTTAACCACGTGTAATTATAGGATCAAATGGTAATTTAACAAATTTTGGAATTAAACTTTATTGGACCAATTTTTATTCATTTCAGTTATGTATATGAAAAAATAAATCTATAATTTTATGTTTTTAACTTTTAAAAATGAAACATATTCATTTAAATATTTTCTTAAGTTTTAAGAGCTTACGAATATAAGATTGTTTATAAAGCAATAACGCTTATTTGTAGGAAATTCAACATAACGAAGATTTATTTCATTCAATGTTCTAATCTTTAAAACAAGTATATTAGTGAAACATCTGCAAAAATTTCTTTAGACATTCTTTAGACATCCAGCAACAATACTATGAAAATACGTTTTTACCAGAGTTGTAGCAGTTGGTCAGGATATTGTGATACAATAACAGTAATATAAGTTGGGATAAGTTGAGTTTTCAATAAAAATGTGCCTCGTAACTCGCGTAATGAACACCATATTGGAGGCAGAGTTAGCAAGAACAACAATCGAGATTAAATGCGACAAAATTATCGACACGATGAAGTTGCTGCAACGGATCAGGCTGATGTTATCACTCAAGTAGGAAGAGGATCATTTTGTTGTTGAACAATCATGTTTTCTAATTTTGATCAATCATACTAGATCTTCGTTATGCAATTAACAGTGACTTGTTGTGGCCACCCGGTATAGTAATTAGATTATTGATAGTTAGGTTAACTAAATTCATTAAATTTGATTTAGATTTATGTATGTATATACTTTCATAAGCATTTAAGTCGGACTAAGTCAAAACACTTTTAAGTAATTTAAGTAAACTAATTTGAATAGGATTACCTGATTCAAAAATATGCTCGGCTACAGCACTTTTATGTTTTCTATTTAATCTGAAATGAGCTAAATGCTCCTTAAATCTAGTTTCAATTGGTCCATGTGTTTGTCCAATATATACTTTAGGACAACTAGAACAAGATATTTTATAAATACCTGATTTTTTATTGAAATCAATCAAATCTTTGGGATTTCCTATAAAATTAGCAACACTATTAGAAGTATTATATGTTACTTTAAAATTATATTTATTTAAAATACTATCTTAACCACGTGTAATTATAGGATCAAATGGTAATTTAACAAATTTTCGAGTTGAATTATTACTTTGTTCAAAGCTACTAATATTTCTGATATCTCTTGTTCTTTTAAATTATCTTAATAAGTTATTTCTAATTTTATAAGAATAGCCATTTTGTACTGATATATTTAGGATATTATTTAATTCAGTGTTATATTTATCATCAGATAAAGAAAATTTAATAAGAGAGGAATTGGTGTGCCAGCCAAGGACTGATACAGATTTACCAATAAATTAATTACGAAAAAGCGTTCTATTATTGACGATAGACAAAGATTGCAATCGAAAGATGGTTAAATGTTGCTGGTTTATTAGAATGGGTGTATACATATTCATATAATTTACAGGTAGTCGAGTTAATAATGGTCAAATTCCTATATAGGTACGTTTAAATTCTTATAAAGGTACATGTAAATTCCTATAAGGTTTCCTATAATATTTCCAATTGAAATCAAACATTGAAGAGGAAGACATAGATATAGGTTCCCATATATTTAACGATCGTGACAATTACCCAATTAACAATGACCCAGATGACCCAGTTGGTGAAAGTACAGAAATTCAGAATGCAGAAGCCTGCATTTTATTGCATGATCGCTCCGAGGAAACAAAGTTACATGTGCAAGAAATAAGTGCTTCGTGCAAGAGGAAGGCGATGGACAACAAGCGTTTGTAGGAATTTGACCATACACATTTTCGGTTTCTTCTACCTGACCCCATATTTATAGGAATATACCATCCTCGGTTAGAGTAAGTAGAATAATATACTTAGAATTATTGTAGGGTTAGTATAGTACAGAATCAGTGGGACCACCGGTGTAGCACTGGGTGACCAAAGGACCGTGATAATATTGTAAATGAAATTTATCAAAATTATAATTGATACTAATATGAGTCCCAGCGACGTTTGATACCACAAATAAGAGGCATATTGAAACTTCTTTTTTCCCTCTAAGTTTGACTAATGATCGCTCCACCATCGAACCGACGCCTCATAGTTAAGTATAGTAAATAGAGATACAACAACATAATTTGACTCAATTATTTTAATTATACTCACCTGGATGAATATAGGACCCGTCCGTCCCTATAGAGGCGCACGAACTTGTTCGGCGTGGTGATAGTGTGCAGGTAGGATTGTTTGCCGTTGTAGAAGTAGGTGTCCGGTTTCCAAATGCGACTTAACATACTGATGCTGAGTGCCAGCGTGTCGTGTTCTTCGCCAGGGAATGCCAGACGCCGGTCCACCCACGACTGTCGGAAGTAGCAGTCCATCGAATATGTCTGCAATAATGTAACAATTGCAATCGAATAAAGCTGGCTACAGACGACGTGACGAGTATACACGAACGTGGGTGTCAACGTTGGGGGCACACGTTTGGCGTGCGTGAAGGCTTGCGCATGCGATCCCTATACACGATATGATAAGAGTACAAACGTATGTTGGTCTTGTTGGTACATTCACTTTGATGTGTGGTCGAAATACCGTCTTTGAGGCGAACGTAGGCCAGCGCCAACGTTGGTGATGCATTTTTCATACACACGATACGCGAATGTACCCCAAAATAAACATTGGCCTACTCTCGCTACGTCGTCTGTAGCCAGCTTTAGAGACATGCGTATCTGTCGTTATTGTAACATACGATTCACTTATTATTTTGTTGTAATTTAGTAGTATCTTACTAAAGATAAAATGTTATGCAAACTGCTTATATTTCAGATTTTACTAATACTTTTCCTCGTAAAAGCATTTATGGATTTTATTCATATGATTACTAGGCTTTGGTAATTCACCTATGAATCCTTTAATTTGAACTACTTATTGAACTATTTATTCGTATTCAATATTCCCTATATTACCTAAAATGAATGAAAAATGATTAAATTCAATTATTTCTTGAAAGTGAATTCCGCTCTTCTATCATTCATTAATATAAATACTTCTTGCACAAGTTTGTGATAAATTTAAATCAGGCAATGGCCTATCTAATTCTTTAATTTTTACTTTGTCCTCAAGAGAAAGTCTACAAAACTCTATATTCAATAAAGAACTAACACTATTCATTTTCATTAAATTATTTCTATTAAATATATTCTTGGAGAAACGCGTGACAAAATCGTACATACGTAACTACACAGAACAATGCAACTGTCTCTGTTGGGACGCTAAAGAATTGCGGCCCGGAATAGCTTAAAACAATGATATATTCTTAGCTGTAGAAGCAGCGTGACTTCACGTTACCATAGCAACGCGGGCCGCTAGTTTGTATGCGACCAGATGAAACAGATGGTATACTGCACACGGTCGCTCTCACTCTACCGCAAAGAGGATGCTCCACCGCTCTCTACCGCTCTCACTCTACTTGCAACAGATAGGATGAGTGCATATGCACTTAACTCATACTTGCTCGCCGCCACACCATATTGTGTTGCGTGCTATCGCGACGCAAGCTTTATCTTTTATGAAAAATAATGCCTAGTTAAAATATCACAATATATCTACAGTGATGCGCTCAATGTTCAGGGGGGGCGCGCGGCCGTGCGGCCTCAAAAGAAACCGCCACTGTAAAACAATATGAAATATGTCTTATAAATTTCGAGAAAGGTGTCAAAACATTACAATATTCAATTTATTTTGATCAACTTTTAGTGGCGGCTTTCTATTGCTTAAATCTTTCATTTTTTTTATTTTTCGATTTGGATTTTCTCGGTTATTCCTTCTTTATAACGACTTTTGTGTCTGTTATAGACTTGTCGCTATTTTATGTTATGGTTTTGGAGATGTTTACTTCGTAAATTTTTGCTTTTTGAGTTTTGGCACTAGAAATGTTTAATTGGTTTAAATTCTCACTGGGAACAATGTTTCGATCACCTACAACAACTGGAGGCGCCTTTTCCAAATCTTTAACAATTTGTTGTTGTTCTTGTAACAGTTGAGGTTCCAAGAACCTCTCGAATCAAAGAAGATTTGAAATGGAGCAACAGAGTTTTACCAAATTTGGGAAACTCATTATATTTGATAGCCATTTATACAATAGTACAAATTGCTATAAAAATTCCATGCGCATTTTAAAAAGGTTGAAAAGAGGATCCAATTTTATGTCGAGAATAACGACATTAAATTTTTGTCGTCCACGGTTTCGATGAATGCATCTTGTCTTTGTAAATCTTGTGAGGATGCTTCAAGTAAAATCATTGCCGAACAACGTATACCAAACTTTACCAATTTTATACCATCTTATAGAAACATATTTCACATAACTATTTCTAACAAATTAAATTCACGAATTAGTGCGAATTATCCAAAGCTGCAGTAATTACAATCAGCTATATAAATGAACATTTCTTCCTAAAGTCAACTTGAACCGCACAATAAGTTTCTGTGAAGAGATCTGCTTTTTCCTAATTTTGTATACATGTATAATGGGCTTAACAAAGAAACTTACTAGTATAATGCTACTTTGTAACTTCGTTCCTTTGTGTTACCAGTTATACTAACCGCTGACATAATATCAGGGTAAAGGGATATATATGCCCAGATTGAAGCTATTATTGGCTGAGGATGTAACTGTACTTATAAAGTGTATATAAAGACCTTCCCAAACTTTTAGCTATAAAAAAAATGTTAGCTCTGTCTGTGATTTAAAAATTTATAGAATTTGGAAATAGTTTTTTTTTAATTCATTAAATTTCACACAAATGTACATTAAAAATTCAAAAGACAAACACTACATTTTTAAATTTCATAATTTATGTATTAATTAAGATATTATATTGTCGACTCTATAAACCGAACAGCATTCGTGTATATATTATATTTTATAGAATTTTATACTCGAAAGAAATGATTCTAATATAATTATGATGATATATTATTTTTTTGTCGTATTAATTTTATAAAATTTTTGATAAAAATATTTTCCCTTTAATTAGAAATTGAATAAATAATTCATATGAAGTTTCAAGTAACAGACTATTAGATCATTTCTTTATATTTCGCCTGTGGCGCACATAATTATCAAACAGAATTCTTTAGACAAACGAACCTTAATGATTTTACTTTACAGATTCTTTTCTATAAAATGTTCATCTATGAAATATTCAGTGAATCATGCTTCTGTTTTTTTTTTATTACTATTTACCTTAAGTTTTACAATGATATAAAATGCTTTTAAATCTCTCACTACTCCAAATTATAAAACGATAGCTCTCTTGTAATTAAAAAAAATAAAAAATTTATGGTTTGCTTTAGTAACAAATAATAATGATTTTGTATTAATTGAAATCGGTCCATTTCCAGAATTAAGAATAGAATATAAGAACTGAATACAGAATTATAGAATTCTAAGATTTTTTTGATCAAGTTCAGCAGTTTTTGAACAAATGATTGTAATGTATATAAATTTTTTTTAAAGTACTTACCATGTCAACTTCTGATATTGGTCCCATGGATCGAACCATGATATCCACCTCTACAACTGCAGGTGGCCCTGCAAGAATTACACGTAATTAAATACTATATAAAAAGTGTGAAAAATAAGAAGAAAAGGTGAGATTTTTTATTTTGTTAATTAATTTTGTTTTATTTAATGATTCTAATGTACTTCTAATTCAATAATATAATTGAATAGATATTTGATATTTTTATATTTGCTAAATTGTTAAATAAAGTCAAATATTGAAAATTTATGATTTTAGCTAAAATGAGCCATCGCCAATATTTGTAATTTGTAAACAACCAATTACTGCTTTTATATAAAATAGGCAAGTATACCAGAAATATCGCATCCATAAGTTGTTGTAACATAAAATTTGTAAAAGTGGAACAAAAACTATATAATTATATAGTGATATAAACTAATATACTCGGCTACAGCACTTTTATCTTTTCTATTTAATATGACATGAGCTAAATGCTCCTTAAATCTAGTTTCAATTGGTCTACGTGTTTGTTCTTTATATACCTTAAGACAACTACATCAAAATATTTCATAAATACCAGTTATTTATTGCCAAATCAATCAAATCTTTGAGATTACATATTTATCACATATATTATGATCTATAAATTTCTGAACAATAGAAAATACAACTAACGACGTAAACAAATAAGAACAATAAATATCGTTTCAAACAGATCACTGACTTACAATGTTTTAAACAAGAAATCAAATCAATACTTCTAAATAATGCTTTTTACAATACAATTGAATTTAAACTTCATCTATCCAACCTATAAAATTATTAATTTGCTGCTATTTGAATTAACTTCTCTGTAATTATTTTGTAATTGTGTAGAAACATTTGACACGTGCGATATGAACCTAGTGATATATTTTCTTGATTTGATTTGATTTGTTTATGCCTTTTGATCATTTATTTATTTTTTAATTACCTATTTTATATCAAAATCTTACTTATCATCGTATATATAATCTTATTTTAATTTAATATGAATATGTATAACAATATTTAGTATATTAAATGCTCTACAAAAGTATAATTACTGACAAATTGTATGCCCAAATCTGTACTTTCAAACAATAAAAATCTATCTATCTATCTATCTATCTATCTATCTATCTATCTATCTATCTATCTATCTATCTATCTATCTATCTATCTATCTATCTATCTATCTATCTATCTATCTATCTATCTATCTATCTATCTATCTATCTATCTATCTATCTATCTATCTATCTATCTATCTATCTATCTATCTATCTATCTATCTATCTATCTATCTATCTATCTATCTATCTATCTATCTATCTATCTATCTATCTATCTATCTATCTATCTATCTATCTATCTATCTATCTATCTATCTATCTATCTATCTATCTATCTATCTATCTATCTATCTATCTATCTATCTATCTATCTATCTATCTATCTATCTATCTATCTATCTATCTATCTATCTATCTATCTATCTATCTATCTATCTATCTATCTATCTATCTATCTATCTATCTATCTATCTATCTATCTATCTATCTATCTATCTATCTATCTATCTATCTATCTATCTATCTATCTATCTATCTATCTATCTATCTATCTATCTATCTATCTATCTATCTATCTATCTATCTATCTATCTATCTATCTATCTATCTATCTATCTATCTATCTATCTATCTATCTATCTATCTATCTATCTATCTATCTATCTATCTATCTATCTATCTATCTATCTATCTATCTATCTATCTATCTATCTATCTATCTATCTATCTATCTATCTATCTATCTATCTATCTATCTATCTATCTATCTATCTATCTATCTATCTATCTATCTATCTATCTATCTATCTATCTATCTATCTATCTATCTATCTATCTATCCATCCATCCATCCATCCATCCATCCATCCATCCATCCATCCATCCATCCATCCATCCATCCATCCATCCATCCATCCATCCATCCATCCATCCATCCATCCATCCATCCATCCATCCATCCATCCATCCATCCATCCATCCATCCATCCATCCATCCATCCATCCATCCATCCATCCATCCATCCATCCATCCATCCATCCATCCATCCATCCATCCATCCATCCATCCATCCATCCATCCATCCATCCATCCATCCATCCATCCATCCATCCATCCATCCATCCATCCATCCATCCATCCATCCATCCATCCATCCATCCATCCATCCATCCATCCATCCATCCATCCATCCATCCATCCATCCATCCATCCATCCATCCATCCATCCATCCATCCATCCATCCATCCATCCATCCATCCATCCATCCATCCATCCATCCATCCATCCATCCATCCATCCATCCATCCATCCATCCATCCATCCATCCATCCATCCATCCATCCATCCATCCATCCATCCATCCATCCATCCATCCATCCATCCATCCATCCATCCATCCATCCATCCATCCATCCATCCATCCATCCATCCATCCATCCATCCATCCATCCATCCATCCATCCATCCATCCATCCATCCATCCATCCATCCATCCATCCATCCATCCATCCATCCATCCATCCATCCATCCATCCATCCATCCATCCATCCATCCATCCATCCATCCATCCATCCATCCATCCATCCATCCATCCATCCATCCATCCATCCATCCATCCATCCATCCATCCATCCATCCATCCATCCATCCATCCATCCATCCATCCATCCATCCATCCATCCATCCATCCATCCATCCATCCATCCATCCATCCATCCATCCATCCATCCATCCATCCATCCATCCATCCATCCATCCATCCATCCATCCATCCATCCATCCATCCATCCATCCATCCATCCATCCATCCATCCATCCATCCATCCATCCATCCATCCATCCATCCATCCATCCATCCATCCATCCATCCATCCATCCATCCATCCATCCATCCATCCATCCATCCATCCATCCATCCATCCATCCATCCATCCATCCATCCATCCATCCATCCATCCATCCATCCATCCATCCATCCATCCATCCATCCATCCATCCATCCATCCATCCATCCATCCATCCATCCATCCATCCATCCATCCATCCATCCATCCATCCATCCATCCATCCATCCATCCATCCATCCATCCATCCATCCATCCATCCATCCATCCATCCATCCATCCATCCATCCATCCATCCATCCATCCATCCATCCATCCATCCATCCATCCATCCATCCATCCATCCATCCATCCATCCATCCATCCATCCATCCATCCATCCATCCATCCATCCATCCATCCATCCATCCATCCATCCATCCATCCATCCATCCATCCATCCATCCATCCATCCATCCATCCATCCATCCATCCATCCATCCATCCATCCATCCATCCATCCATCCATCCATCCATCCATCCATCCATCCATCCATCCATCCATCCATCCATCCATCCATCCATCCATCCATCCATCCATCCATCCATCCATCCATCCATCCATCCATCCATCCATCCATCCATCCATCCATCCATCCATCCATCCATCCATCCATCCATCCATCCATCCATCCATCCATCCATCCATCCATCCATCCATCCATCCATCCATCCATCCATCCATCCATCCATCCATCCATCCATCCATCCATCCATCCATCCATCCATCCATCCATCCATCCATCCATCCATCCATCCATCCATCCATCCATCCATCCATCCATCCATCCATCCATCCATCCATCCATCCATCCATCCATCCATCCATCCATCCATCCATCCATCCATCCATCCATCCATCCATCCATCCATCCATCCATCCATCCATCCATCCATCCATCCATCCATCCATCCATCCATCCATCCATCCATCCATCCATCCATCCATCCATCCATCTATCTATCTATCTATCTATCTATCTATCTATCTATCTGTGGAGGTTTTTTTCGAGGCCGCACGACCGCGCACCTCTCCCAAACATTGAGCGCATCACCGTAGATTTATAATTGTATTGCGATATTTTAACTAGCTATTATTTTTCCTAAACGATAAAGCTCGCGTTGCGATAGCAGTCAATACGGTGTGGCAGCGAGCAAGTATGAGTTATATGCATATGCACTCATCCTATCCGCTGTAAGCGGTAGAGCGAGAGCGACCGTATGCAGTATATCATCTGTTTCATCTGGTCGCATACAAACTAGCGGCCCGTGTTGCTATGGAAACGTGACGTCATTCTGCTTCTATAGCTAAGAATATATCGTTGTTTTAGGCTATTCCGGGCCGCGATTCTTTAGCGTCCCAACAGAGAAGCCTAGTCTAGTATACAGGAAAATTGATATAGAATAGCCAGATAAGACAGTTGCATTGTTCTGTGTAGTTACGTATGTACGATTTTGCTACGTGTTTCTCCAAGAATATATTTAATAGAAATAATTTAATCAAAATGAATAGTGTTAGCTCTTTATTGAAAATAAAGTTTTGTAGACTTTCTTTTGAGGACAAATTAAAAATTAAAGAATTAGGTAGGCCATTGCCTGATTTAAATTGATCACAAACTTGTGCAAGGAGTGTTTATATCAATGAAAGATAGAAGAGCGGAATACCACTTTCAAGAAATAATTGAATTAAATCATTTTGCATCCATTTTAGGTAAGATTTCTTAAAAATTATATTATTTTTTAAGAAATGCGCCCTCCTCGATTGAAATGTGGAGAGCCACCACTACTATCTAAACAAATTATGCTTGTATTCTCGAGGTATGCTGTTCTATACCCTTATTTATCTTTTGATTTCGTTTTTAGTTTCAAACCTCCGAAACCTGGTCGTATACTATTATCATAGCCCCTGAGTAGACTATCTAGCAGATTAGATATGTTCTGGTGATTGTTCATTTGTGGCGCGGTGGCAGTGACAGCGGCCGCGTTCCGCGTTAGCGACATCCCATTGACATTGCGAACGCTTTCGGCGAGGATCCACACGCAGCAGAAGTAGATCACGGCGATAACGAGCTGTGACTGTGGGCAGAGGGTGACGGTTGGTGGTACAGCATACCGCCAAAGGTGACTGCTAACAGATGATGGAGTTCCTCGCCACCGGCGCTCTCGATAATGCATCAAACGAACACGATCTGCGGATGAAGGAACGAAATGATGTGATTTGTATTGATGCATGCTCTAGATCAGTAAGATACACACAAGAGATATTTGATTTGATTGATGCGTGATTTCGCATAATGGATAAATGCTTTTAAGGCCGATTTCTATTCACGTTCAAAAAATATATACAGAATTACATTGTGGTATTATTGCATATGCTCCATTGTATAGATATTCTATGCTCGTTATTTTAACAAATAAATAAAACCAATATTTAAAATAATAACAAGGAATTTAAAATACTAACGAATGACTACTTACATTTGGTTCTACCATAATTTCGTAAAACCTGTGCGCTTGCTCTCTTTACCCCAGTTTCATTCCATGTTAGTTTGATATGTCCATCAATACCCACATTCAGCAAACACCTTCATTTATTCTAATTTCTAACACTTCATTCCTTCTACTTTACCTTCTATAACTACCTACACAATACCCATATATCTAAGTATATGATGTACTAGTCTATCCTTGATTATAATTTCTTCCATATACTTTTCTTTTCCTCAATTAACTCTAGCACGCATTGATTTAACACTCCACCCCTTGGAGTGAAGATTTGTTGTTCCTTTTTGTTTATTCCCGTATTATAAATGTAAATATATTGAAATAAATATTTGAAAGCTAAGATGGCAATATAGATAATGCTCCAAAGCCATTCCAGTCTGTGATTTTCAAAATGAATTTAACACTATCTGTCTACCAAATCCTTATCACCTCCTATACAATCACAAATCATACGTTTCTCTCAAACATTGTTACAGTTTATATATACATATATAAATATGTCTTAATATCCCGATTGCTTTGAAAAACCTTGTTACAAATTCAACATCACTTGTAACTTGAAAATACAGCTCGGCAAAATTTAAATTAATTAAAAATTAAATAGGAAACAAAAAAAAATCGTACAAATTTGAATTTCTAAACAAATAGGTTGTTGATAGGTTGTTAGCTGAGCTATATGCAAAATTTATAAAGCAATTTTTAAAAGAAGAAAACTTGTTTTACAACATTTTTATGAAATGAAAGAAGAAAAACACAAAATGTTTTGTGTTTTGGTATTTTAGGTGTTTTGACATTCAACTCGAATTCTTTAAATTTATTTTTTCATTTTCTCTAAATGGCTTCGAATAACTAAAATAAATTTGTGTAAAATAATAATTCTTTTATCTTTGTACTGATACGGTACTGATTTTAACCATCATGTTAAACGATAATGAAAACAGGAAAGCAAGGGTGTACTAATGGAAATTATTGTTCAAATAAACGAAAGTTTTTGACAATGCATCGAAACGTTGCTTTTAAATTAGTAACGGAAATAGAACACAATTTGTACAAACGGAATTTGGAAAAAGCTCAGAAATATGACTATATTGGATTACTCAGAAATCCCACATAAAATGATTATTTCATTTATTGCAAATGTGCCATTTATCTATAAAACGCTTAAAAACGTAAATTGATTTAAGCGTTTACCCACTTCATTGTTATAAATTTGCAATCTGTCTTTTAGACGGTTTGATTCTTTATGATTATTCAGTTTTTAGCGATAAAAGCCAGATTCCTATTTGAATTTATTTTTATGACAATTAAAGAAAACTTCTTTAAATAAAATAAAGGTAATAGATATTTCTAGAGAAGAGAAATATAAGTACACACCGCGGAGGTTGTGGGTTCGAATCCCACTCCGGACAGGGTTATTTTCTTGAGGAAAAATCCCTTCTGGACCATGGACGTTGTGAATGTTGCCATTCAGGAATTTCTGGATGAGCATTGAGATAGATCTCATCAAAATTAGTGTATTCCAAAATAATAAAAAATAAAAATATATATAATGATGTTGGACAGACAGACAGACAAGTCGAGAACAAAAAATAAAATAAAAAATAAAAGTACAATGTTTTATATCACAGTTTTATATAACGTATTAGAAATACTTTATGACGGCCATCTAATGTAATCTTAAGCAGTAAATATTAAAAATTTTGAAATTAGATTCTTGGGATATTTCTCAATAAATAGCACATAAACATTTCACCAACTACTGCTTTTGTTTCCACATCACAGATACATAAAATTGCAATAAATCTCCGATAAATCAATTTTTGTAGAACAAATAGAACAAATAGATACGTTCGCAAACTACTGATGATCGTTTTTCTTGAGTACGAGGCACTAGTTTGGCTTCTATCGATTAAACGAAGTATTTTCAAAAATATTCTCAAAATTTAATAATTATGCACATAAATTATGCTTTATATTATAGCCGGGTTTAATTTCTATTAAGCTCTTCAATAATTGATCAATTGATCAGTTCATCAATTTTCAAAAGTTTTTTGTCAATACTGTAAAATTGATAAAAATGCCGCTGACCGGTTTTTGCACCAAGCCCTTTAATTACTCTCTGCAAAAGAAGTTCATATTTAAAACGAACGGTAAGAGTTGTTGGAAGTGTGCAAATTGAAGGTATATACATAAATATTTTATAAAAAATTACGAAATGAAAATCGAACGCAACGCAATCAGCTTATACGAATAATTGAAAAGCATAGGTTAAAATATAAATTAAAATATATTGTATGGGTAAACGCTACCAGTAATTCCGTGACCTATATTTGCACCCATAATTTTGCTATATTTTTTTTTACTTTTTTCATTTTTTTTTACTTAAAATCAAAAGCGAAAACAATAAAATATTCAACATAGTTTTTAGAAAAAATAGTAAATGTAAATAATAATTCCCCTTAGAAAAATTCTCTGACAATTCACATTTAATTCTTCATGTCAGAATTATTTGGGATTCTAAAATTACAATTAAAGTCATAAATAAAAATATCAAGTTGGTAATAAACAGATATTGTTTAAAGTTCTAAAATGTTGTATCAAAAGTAATTGTCAAAATTATTTATATATTTTTTCAATGGTACCGGTCCGGTAAGAATCAAATGTAAAATATTATAGTAAGTACTTATAACAATTTTATGTGAAATACGCTTACTTGTTCGATTGCTTGGATTAAGTTGGTAAAATTAATTTTTTGGAGGATTTGACAAGAGCTTCGGCAGACAAGGCAGATCACAATCGGGAATTTACGATCTTTATTCGAAATGCCTACTGCCCAACCGAATACAAACCATCACCTGTATACACTAGTTCTTCAAGCAATTGTAGAACTAAAAGAAAATGGTGGATCTCATATTCGAACAATTATCGATCATGTGCAGACCGCTTCCAATGGGTCTACGGAAGGACCCAAGCCGCGGAATGTGGCACTCCAGGTTAAATTGTTACTACTTTTTCTTAGTCCTACCTTTTTCATAATTTCCTTATTTAATTTATGTGTAAATGTAAACGTGGAAATTCAATGAAAAGAAATAGATATGTCGAGTAGTGATTATAAATTACAATATGAAAAGAAGAATATATTAAACAAAAAATGGAGAGGTACAGAGAGGAGACAAATGAAAGTTAAAACAGTAGATTATAAAATAGATGAAGTATCAGATAATAAGGATTCCTAAAGGAAGTAGAATTACGAAGGATAACAGAAGTAAGGTAGATATAAAATGTAGGATAGCACAGGGTAGGAAGGCATTTGTAGAAAAGGAACAAATTATAAGTATAATATTGATTTAGGTAATAGCAAGGGATGTCTAAAGGCATATGTGTGTAATGTAGCATTGTACGGATGTGAGGCGTGGACTGTAGGAAGGGAAGAGGCACGTAGAAATGAAGCATTCGAAATGTGGTGTAATAGGAGGATGATGGGGATTGGGTGAGCAGATAAAGTGGCAAATGAAGAAGTTAGTCTTGGTTATAACAAAGAAATGCATCTGGAAGGGGTAACGCAATGTTTCTATATTCGTGAAATATTTTGCAGGTACGTCGTGCAATACAGTATGGCGTTATTGCGGGTATGTTGAGACAAAAGGGTGGCCGCGTTCGTCTCACTTTGGGCCAAAAAAAATCGAATGCCGTACGTACCTGTTGCGGGTTCATTTGTGGAAAGAAAAAGAAAAGTGGAAAGAGTACCGTAGCAAAATCAGGTGGAAGAAAGAAGCACGGTAAACATTCTGGCGGTGGAGGTAAATCTAGTAGGCGAAGTAAGAGCGCCAGTCGAGAGGGTAGTGGTGATCCGTGTGCCCCAAAAAGGAAATCAAAGCGCAGTGGGGGCAAGCGGCGAAAGAGTGCTGCTAGTGCCCGAGGTGGAGGCGGTGGTAAGCGACAAAAGCGAGGACATAGTAGCAGCAGTGGTGGGGGTGCAGCATGCGGTAAACTAAGCTTTACTTTGCAAAGAAATTACAAAAAGCTGTATGACTGATCAGAGAAAGAAAACTGTTTTATTTCTTTTATTTCAAATCCCTAGTTCCAAAGGCACCAAAGCGAAAGAAGAAGGTCCGTCGTACAAAGGAGCCAGAATGCAATGTCCAACAATATTCAGACGAACACAACGAAGAGGATCATGATTGTACCTGTCATGAAAATGAGGATCAAAAGGATTCACATGTGTCTTTTGCCGATGAAGATCAAATATGCGGAGAACAGCAACAATGTTCCCAGCTCTGTCCCGATCATATCGAAAGAAGAAAGCGCTCGAGTCAACCACCAAGACGAACCTCTAGACAAATAAGACAAGGTACACCTAAAAATGTGGATAGATGTAACCCGGAATTCATTCCACAGCAGGAGAATAACGAAGTGATCACAAGTACTGAACATGTGCCTAGGACAATTGATCGGAATAAAGAGGATTATGGTGTTAACTGCAATGAAAATACAGGTAAGCTCAAGATATAACGAATTTTCAACATTCTAGTATATTTAAACTATTATTTAAGATTATATTAACAAAAACTTCGATAATACTGATGTCCACGGCACATCTCAAGAATGCAATAATCCCGATTGTCTGTGCAATATTAAACAAGAACCAGTGGATACCGCAGAAGAGAATTACTTTAAAGCAAATCCAGATCATTGTCCTGAACGTTTCTCAGAGCGAAAACGTAGCCGAGATCATGACCGAGATCGTCACCGAGATCGTGACAGAGATCGTAACCGAGATGGGAATGGAAGCTACTTCACCCATTAATCTGTGCCAATTGGGCAAACTGCGTCAAATAATATTTTGCATATGTACCAGGAATTGATATTACTGTGTGTATTGTATTTTTGTATTATTATTTATCCGTATTTAATATACTTTAATATTCTCATAATGGTATGATTTTAATTCGGAATAATAAATCGCGAGTCAAATTGTGTATTTGTATTTTGCATATTTTTGGACATTTCAAATATATTCAATAAACAAAAAATCAAATTCCTTCAATCAAGTAAATTTCTCGCTTCTATTTCTTCATGCATACTTAATCTAATTAAATTTGTTTATTCAAGAATGACTATTTTAGAGCAAATAACTATTATTTTCGAATCTCACTCCGGAAGGAATATTGTCGTTAAAGGAAAATTCCTTTCGTACCATGGATTGACACTTTGCATTACGTGTACAAATAGCGTATAATATGTACAAACAATGTGCCATTAGAAGCAATCAAGAATCGAGAGATGTGAAGACGGGAGCAAGTGAAAGATGAAAGTTAAAATAACAGATTCCAAAGTCGCTAACAAAAATTCATAAATGAAGCAAAATTGCTAAGGATAACCCAAGTAAGAGAGATATAAAATGTAGAATAGCACAGGATAGAAAGGCATACGTAGAAAAGGTAATTATCAGTATTGTATTTATTTACTCTTCGTATTACGTACATAAATATCATGTGTAAAAAATGTATCATAGAAATCACCGAATTCATCAAAATTTTTCCAAATTAGGTAAAATTACTTATGGATTGTGTATTGTCTGAAGAAATGCTAGTCTGGAAGTTACCAAAAGAAATAAGTTCAAAATTTATATATAAAACTAAATAATAAGAAGATGGTTAAATAGCGTAACTAAGTCCATTGTATGGAATTTAAAAATAACTGAAATTGTACTTTTAAGCGAATTAATTATTTCCTTGGTATTAACAATTTATTGACATGAATATTTATCAATATAGAACTGCAATAAAATATTTTATGCGATATTAAAACAAAGTAGTTTACCTATTTCATATTTGTATTTATTTAATTAAGCATTAATAGGAGGACATATTCATTGTAAATTTTATAGAATATCGCCCAAATACGGCTAAGCAAATCATTTTATAGCTGGATGCACATTTAGAAAGCTATGTCCCCATATTTAGGAGCATAAGACAAAACTTAATTAAATACCACTGTCACTAACCGTGATTGCTGTAAAATTGAACGAAATCATTTCAAATTGAACGTATATAATTTGACCTATAAATTGATGGATAATATAAAATATGACAAAAACAATAACAATAAATGAGGGGTAGCTAAAATGAAATAAGTGAAAATAAAATGAAATTAGTTTTTAATAAATAAATTAAATAGACAACATGAAATTGGGCCTGAATCTGAATTCATTAAATTCAGATATTCATTAATATTCATAGATTGCGAATGGAGGGAAATTAGAAATGGGTTAACTACAGCAGCAAATGAAGTATTAGGCACAAAGAAAAGGGCAGGTAGGAGGGAATGGATCACGGAAGAAATAGTTGAAATGATAGAAGCAAGAAGGAAAATTAAAATTGGAAACACAGAAGCAGGACAGAAAAAATATAAGGAACTAAGGAACTTAATTAATAGGAAATGCAAGCTAGCGAAAGAAGAGTGGATAAAAGGAAATTGTGAGGATATTGAGGAGGATATGAGAAGAGGTAAAGTAGATTTGGGCTACAGGAAAATTAAGTCACATTTTTCTAAAGTAAAACCAAATTGTAACATTATATGTGATAAGCAGGGTAAGGAACTCACAGAAAATAAGGAAAAAGCTAGAAGATGGAAGGAGTATCTTGAAGATTTATATAAAGGTAGGCAGGACATGGAGGAGCTAGAAAGTGTGGAACAGATAGATGAGGATGACTTAGGTCCTAGCATACTTAGGTCAGAGTTTCATAGAGCATTAAATGATTTACGGAATAACAAAGCAGCGGGGATTGATATGATACCAGCCGAATTAATAAAACACGCAGGGGAAAAAATGCAGGAGCGATTATACAGGTTAGTTTGTAAAATATATGAGAAGGGAGAAGTACCACAGGATTTTCAGCGTAGTAGAATAGTAACAATGCCGAAGAAAATAGGAGCTAATTTGTGTGAGAACTATAAGACCATTAGTCTACTATCACATGCATCGAAGATATTGCTAAAGATTATTTATAGGAGATTAGAAAATAAAGTAGAGGAAAGGCTAGGAGAAGATCAGTTTGGTTTTAGGAAAAACAGAGGGACGAGGGAGGCGATTCTAGCACTAAGAACGGTAGTAGAAAAAAGAAAGAGGGTAGGAAAGGTAACTTGCATAGCTTTTGTAGATTTAGAAAAGGCATTTGATAATGTAGATTGGGACATATTGTTTAGAATTTTAAAAGAAACGGGTATAGATTATAAGGATAGGAGAATAATTTTTAATTTATATAAACACCAAACTGCCTTAGTTAGAATTGAGGGGGAAGAAGAGGTAGCAAAAATAGGGAAGGGAGTTCGGCAGGGATGTACACTTTCACCGTTATTATTTAATCTATATATAGAAGATGCAATAAACAAAGTAAAAGAAGAGTATAGTGTAGGTGTGAATGTACAGGGAGAGAAAATATATATGTTGAGATTCGCCGACGATATAGCTATATTGGAAGAAAGCGAAAAGAATTTAGAAAGGGTATTGAATGGTATGCAGGCAGTATTGACTAGGGATTTTAACATGAAAATAAATATAGGTAAAACTAAAGTGATGAGGTGTGACAAAATGGAATGCAGTAGAAAAATGAGGATCACAATAGGAGATAATAGAATCGAAGAAGTGTCAGATTTTTGTTATTTAGGCAGTAGAATCACAAAAGATAATCGAAGCAAGGTAGATATAAAGTGTAGGATAGCACAGGGTAGGAAGGCATTCGTAGAAAAGGAACAGATTTTAAGATCAAATATTGACTTGGGTATTAGAAAAAGATTACTGAAGGTATATGTTTGGAGTGTAGCACTGTACGGGTGTGAGGCGTGGACTATAGGAAAGGAAGAGAAGCGTAGATTACAAGCATTCGAAATGTGGTGTTATAGGAGGATGATGAGGATTGGTTGGGAAGATAAAGTAACAAATGAAGCTGTACTAGAGTTAGTAGGGGAGAACAGAAGTATTTGGAGAGTGTTACAGCGTAGGAGAGACAGATTAGTAGGGCATATTCTTAGGCATGGAGGGATTATGCAATTCATCATAGAAGGTAGAGTGGAGGGAAAGAGAGGGGCAGGTAGGCCTAGATTGGAGTATGTGAGTCAGATAGTTGAAGACGTTGAGATGAATAGCTATAGGGAGATGAAGGGATTAGCTCAGGATAGATCGGCATGGCGTGCTGTTTCCAACCAATCTTTAGGATTGCGGACTCTTTAACTAACTATTCATTAAAATAATTATCCTATTGAAATTAGTTCTCTTAAATTACTTAAAAGTGCTTTGAATTATTCCGAATTAAATGTTTATTAAAAAAAAATTAAATTAAAATGAATTATATGAAAGTATATACATGCATAAATCTAAATCAAATTTAATGAAGTTAATTTGCTATAGATTAATGATTATTTAATGATAACTTCATTTACAATAGAAACTTAAAATTAAAAATTTTAAATTTCGTTTCCTAATGAAATGTCGATACTTAAAAAAATATTTTTCATCATATTGTACATTTGGATTTTTTATATTTTGGAAATCTGAAGCTTTTTAAACTTTCTCGGTAATTTTGCTTTATTTGTTAATTTATAACATTTATTAAAACAGTATAGTACAAAAGGTGTAAAAATAAAATGTAATAGTGGTTAAGAAGTATAAATTCTGCTATCAATTAAATAATTAAATAACATTGGGCTGAATGTTAACTTGTAAGACTCTAATTAGACTGAGGTTTCGCTATTATATATATTTTATTTGAACGTAAAAAACAATAGCAATTATAAAATGAAATATATTTCACCACATCTTGTAATCGACTCGTAGATCTTTATTCCTTTTTTTTCCGTGAGAAAAATCATACCATATACATGCATACATCTAATACAAAGGCATACGCCGAAGGAAAACTGTGATATCGCATTAGTGACACTTTTCTATACTTGCGGCAAAATTCCTCCGCGTTCGTAAGTGCGCTTTCCACGCATATTTTTGTGGCGCGTCGTAAATTGAATTCTGCAGCGATTGAACAACTTCATAAACCTCGATAATATATATCCGCAGGCAACTAGTTTTTATCTCTCTTTCTTAATATGAAAACAAGCGAAATTGCACTACTTGGAAAATGTTTTTCAAAATTTTTTAAAAATATATTCACTACATTTTTTGATATTTGGATACTTCTCACAGCTAACATATTTCCAAAAGTGTTCTTCAAGCTCCCTAGCTTTTAAAATTAAATCAGATTTTAGTTATAATTTCATCCTCTAATTTAGTTTTTTCCAAGTAAAAAATATCCGAAATTTTTGCAGCAATATATTTCACATTTAAATCTTCTTAAAGAATTGAACAATATCTTAATTTTTTTTAAAATCACCAATCTTGCATCAAAATCCTCAATAACTTTTTAATTTCTACAACGTATTTTTCAAAGTTATAATTAAAATTGGGATGATTTTCTAAATGGTCATTCATATTTGGAAAATGATCAAAATTTGTTTGTTGGAAATCTTCAATCAACATTACGAACTGACTTTTATAAGCATTAATGCAACTAATCATGTGACTTCTTTTTTCCTTGTAACTTTAAATTTAAATCGCTTAACTTGGATGTAAAATCTGCTAGAAACGCTAAATCACTGAGCCAACTTCCTTTCGCCTTATTACGTGTTTTTTTGTCTCGTTTGACTGTCCAAAACCATTTAGCAACCGGACGCAGGTTTCAGAAAAATACCACGTTTAGACAAAGTTTAAACTCAATCATATCATGCATAGGGGTCAATAATATAATTTTATGCTATAATGGTTGCAAAATTTTATGCAAAACAGTATTTTGATTGTTTCTGGGTCCTTCTATCAAAGCACGAAAAAACACGAACATCGGATACAAGAGAAATAATCGGAATCTTCTGATATCAAATATATTACTATTACTATTAGATGCTATCAGATATTATTAGATGCTATTATGCAGATTGTTGGAAAATTTATTTATCTTATGATAAGCATAGGTTTCTTCTTTGTTTTTACTTAATTTAATGCTAATTGTGTCATAAATCTTCGTAAGACGGATAAAAAATTGTCCCATTAGCGGTGGAAAATCGGTAGCAAATCCGCCCTTGGAATACTGGATTCTTGCATGGTGGATGCATTGGATATGGTCAATACTAATATTGCAGAGGATAAACACCGAAATAGAACGGGTTTGAAATGGTCATATATTAGATATGGAGGACGAACTTTATGAAGAAGATTGTGTCAGTCCACAACAGTAAGCATTATTATTGAATGTGGTATCCGCTCTATTATCATGGAATGCAAATGTTTATACATTATGAATGATCGATATGGCATTTCAATATCCTGGCCATATACTTTGAATAAAGAATTCTTGATGTAAGTATATAAAAGTGACATCAACAAGGAATAATAAATTTAAAACAACGATTGATTTTTGAAATTGGACTGACTAGAAATTATAAGAATTTGGTCAGGTCTGGGCCATTTCTTGTCATGTCTGTATCTGATTATCCTAGTGGCGGTTCCTTATGCAGGCCGCAGGGCCGCGCGCCCCTCCTGAACATTGAGCGCATCACCGTAGATATATAATTGTATTGCGATATTTTATCTAGGCATTATTGTTTCTAAAAGATAAAGCTTGCGTCGCGATAACAATCAACACAACACGGTGTGGCGTTCGTTGTGGTATCCGTTGCAAGTCACAGCAGCGACCGATGTTGTATCTATCTGTATCTATCGTTAGCGTGGTATATATATATCGCTATCGTGCACTCATCCTATCTATTGGAAGCGCTATATATATATCATATCTAGTGAGAGCGACCATATGCAGTATATCATCTGTTTCATGTGTCCGCATACAAACTAGCCGACTGGGTTGCTATGGCAGCGTGACCTCACACTGCTTCTACAGCTAAGAATATATCGTTGTATTAAGCTATTCTGGTCTACGATTCTTTAGCGGCGTCCCAACAGAGAAGCCTAGTCTAGTATAGAGGAAAATGGATACAAAATAGCTAGATAAGACAGTTGCATTGTTCTGTGTAGTTACGTATGTACGATTTTGCCACGTGTTTCTCCAAGAATACATTTAATAGAAATAGTTTAATAAAAATTAATAATGTTAATTCTTTATTGAAAATAGAGTTTTGTAGACTTTCTCTTGATGACAAAGTAAAAATTAAAGAATTAGGTAGGCCTTTGCCTGATTTAAATTTATCGCAAACTTGTGCAAGGAGTGCTCAAAACCGGACATTTACAAGAGACATTTACAAAAAAAATTATAACACAGATTAAGGACAGATTCTCATATCGTAGCCATCTACAAGCTGCTGAGTTATTTAACACGAAATCGATGCCAACATTTTCTAAACAATTTCCAATGGACCTTTTGGAAACAGTGTGTCATACATATCCATTTTTGAATGAAACCAGATTAAAAACAGAATTAGAAGTCAATTACTCGCGTCCAGATTTTTATCAAATAATTGGAGCCACAAATTTTCTTTCATTATTGCTACAAAATAATCTCAGTGAAACTTTCCCGGAAACTATAAAAATACTTAAAATTATTTTAACAACCCCGATGACCACTGCTGAATCAGAGCGCTGTTTTTCAACACTTAAAAGAATCAAGACTTTTTTGCGAAATACTATGGGTAATGATCGTTTAAACGCGTTGGCCATGATGTGTATTAATAGAAATGTGGTGCAGGATATTTACAATTTTAACGAAAAAGTTTTGGAAAAGTTTATATCAATGAAAGATAGAAGAGTGGAATTCACATTCAAGAAATGATTGAATTTAATCATTTTGCATCCATTTTAGGTAAGATTTCTCACTATTATTTTATTTTTTAAGAAATGCGCCCCTCCTGATTGAAATGTCACGAGCCGCCACTGCCACACACGTACTTTGAATTAAATTACAAATCATATAAATACACCAAAATGAATTAATAATATAATGACACTCTGTTATTTCTGTCTAAATCAACGCAAGACATACTAAAATTTAGATAATGATTGGTTTTGGAAATTAGACCGTATAATTTGTCTAAGATTTTCG
The DNA here is from genome assembly GCA_947310635.1 of Leptodirus hochenwartii. Taxonomy (NCBI): domain Eukaryota; kingdom Metazoa; phylum Arthropoda; class Insecta; order Coleoptera; family Leiodidae; genus Leptodirus; species Leptodirus hochenwartii. The sequence continues at coordinate 32,630,559 of OX371178.1, read as the reverse complement.
TAAGGTTAGGTCAGATTTTATCATAAGATCTTTGTCGTAAATTTTAAGATTTGCTACATGTAATTACAATATTTTTTACTTAACAGAGTGTAGTTAATATGTAGTAAGTGTAAGAAATAAAAATCGCTTCAAACTAAATGTAATGTGAAAAATAAATGAAGTTATTATTTTGCAATTGATATGAAATTTCATTATAGTTTTGTGCAAGTTTCGATGGTACAAATACTAAGAATATTGCAATTTCGTAGAAGAATTGTCTATTCTAGTAGGGAGTAGGAAATCGATCGAGCTCGATTAAATTTTACATAAACGAATATGAGAACGAATTTGGAAAATATAACTTTATTTTATTGTATTTTGTTGATAGTAATTTGACCTATTCGATCATCAAAGTTCTTAGATTGTGAATTATACTTTATCTAGTACTTATATATATATATATATATATAGGATTGGCGCTGAAGGCACTCCCATCCTCCTTGTGGTCTTACGAACTTAGCGTATTAGCATATTATATAACTAGAGCTTATTCATGGCACATTCAGGGTACTACTGAATGGCAGGTAATATTCACAACGTCCATGGTCCGGAAGTGATTTTTCCTCAAGAAAATATCCCTGACTGGAGTGGGATTCGAACCCACAACTCCGCGGTGTCAGTCTCACGACTATACCACGGCACCACGGTGCCCCTGTTATCTAGTAGTTCGTGTATATCCGGCCCAGTTTATTTTTATCCATATATAATTACGGAAGCTTTATATCAATAGTCTTTCTTCTTTATAGGTTCTAGATCAAAAGTGTGAAATAGGTATTTTTCATTTTGTGCGAAATTTAATAAGAGAAAATTTCCGCTTTCAATTTGTTCAATGTTTCTTAAATAAATTATAATGAGGGAGAACTATTAAATTTAAAAATTGATACCTGATAGCTTATTGTTAGTTGTTCTTTTTATATATATATCAGTGGTGGCTCTTGACATTTCGATCGAGGGGTGCGCATTTCTTAAAAAATACCCAATTCTTTAATTTTTACTTTGTCCTCAAGAGAAAGTCTACAAAACTCAATTTTCAATAAAGAACTAACACTATTAATTTTTTTAATATGTTCTTGGAGAAACATGTGGCAAAATCGTATACACGTAACTACACAGAACAATACAACTCTCTTATCTGGCTATTCTATATCAATTTTCCTGTATACTAGACTAGGCTTCTCTGTTGGGACGCTAAAGAATTGCGGCCTGCTATAGCTTAAAACAACGATATATTCTTAGCTGTAGAAGCAGCGTGACGTCACGTTTCCATAGCAACGCGGGCCGCTAGTTTGTATGCGACCAGATGAAACAGATGATATACTGCACACGGTCGCTCTCACTCTACCGCAGAGAGGGAGGACGCGCGGCCTCGAAAGAAACCCCCACTGATATACACACACACACACACACACACACACACACACACACACACACACACATATATATATATATATATATATATATAAAGAGAGAGCTGGATCTCTATAAAGTGGATAGGTTCTGTAAATTTGTTACTAGATTTATAACATTAATTTAAATATAAAATGATATTTGGGACCCAGGTAAGATTCCTATTATTCAAATATTATAGGGAACTATTGTGGATTAAGAGTTCAAATTCAGATTAGAGTCGGGCGTAGTATTAAAATATATGATGTATGTTTATCTCATTCCCGCACACTACTCATATGTATATTATGAATTTACAATACCAATAAAATGATATCTTGTGTATCCAATAAAATTGTGTAATAATTAATTGTTATAAATATATAATGCTAGACTTAAAATGGGGTTAGTATTTTTCAATCTACTATATTGTTTTCCCATTGGATTAATCTACATGCAATGTATTTAATAAAGTAAATAATTTTTTTAAGAATATTATATTGTTATTTTATTATTAATACTATTATTCTATAATTGCTATATAAATGAGTTATTAATTAATTTATTAATTTATTTCTATCTCTTGAACATTGGCGTACAAAAAAAGAAGTATCCAATTTGTCAATTATGAAAAGGTAGTGTCCATAGAATGATATGAATATTATAGAAAATTATTGGATGAAATTGTTTGAATTCTGCGAAATAATAAATTTTTATTGTCATTGTTATGAATGGTAAACGTAGTCAAATATTATTTTTTGCATCGTAAAAGGAGGGCGCATTGAAATATCGCCAAGAATCTATATTGGTGCTCTTAATTGTAACATATATGTAGCTTTATTTGCCAGTTTTAATGACACAGAGCTGAATTTTCAAAGCAATTACGAAGTGTGACCCACTTTAGTAGATTGGCAAAGCTCATGAGTAGCGATATGTAGCTTTACAAACGTTGGTAATGTCTTTAACTGATTTCGTCCCCTTTAGCACAAATACAAATTGAGTGTCAACTGGCTGTAAGAGTAGTTAGTTGACTAAATCATATGATGACATCGACCATCAGCGATGTATATTATATATACGTATATATACGTATACATCCTTATTGATCCTAAATCAAGCCGATTACACTGTCCTCTAATGGTCTCTTATATATACATAGCAGCACACACTTCATATGCCAACACTTCTCGTCATTCTTAGACCCGATCAGTGATAAAGAACCAAGCACATAATCTGTTTAAGGTTTGGGCCACCTTCTAACAGACTTAGCAATGCCAAGAGAGGTATACATAAAATTTAATAGGCTTCTAGTAATGCAAGATATTTTTGAAAATTTACACAGTTAAGAAAATTATTACAGAGTTAAGAAAATTACACAGGCATTATTCGATAATGACTTAAAATAAATTTTAAATTATACTAGTATAGAATATCACCCAAATAGCGTAACTCAAAGCATTAAGTAGCTAGATGTACATTTCAAGGGCTATGCCCCCATCTTCAGTAACACAAGATAAAAACGAAATAAAATACCTGTGTCACGAATCGTGATTGATATACAATTAAATAAATAAGTCAACATGACAGAAGTATTTCAAAAATGGCATATAATATGACCTATAAATCTTTTAAAACAATATAAATTAATAATACTACTACATATTTGTCCGCTGCATTGTTTCTATTCAAGTAATCTACTTAGCCTAAAATAAACTTTTAATAAACCTCTTGGAAAATATTTTACATTTTGTGTTGTACCAATATAAAACTAGCTTATATTATTAAATTAAATGTATTTTAATATCGATAACCCCGCTGTATAAACTGACATAGTTGTCTTTCTGATGATGAGCTATAATAAAATGCGAAACTAGTAAGAGAATCAAAATAAAAAATAAATACATAACGGAAGTACTTCACTCTACAACCTCATATGAACTTTACAATATTTTATCATCACTTGTTATGTCGTTGACTGCGCGGTATTTATTTATCCGAAGGTACTGTCACCAATAATTAATTAAAAGTACTTATTATTTTTGTACAAGTAACAAAACGAACGTATCCTATGTGGTATTCTTTGCATTATAATATGAACATTTTATTACGTTCATAGATTTTTTTTATGGAAGCATTATCCTTTTTTTTTTTCGCCCATAAAATAAAATTTATTTAGAATTTAGAACGGTGGTATCCGAATTCCTCCACGAACCCAGGTAGTCAAATGTTGGAAACGAAGGTAGTTAATCTCCATAATTGTTTAGTAATAGCTTACAGTAGGGCTGCAAAGACAAACACCTAGGCAATGTAAATATGAATGCAACATGCAAAATACATGCAAAATACAAGCATGCAAAATACCTTACAAGCTTTCTGCACACAACGCCATCTGCACATGTTGTGTTTGGAAGTGTGACCTGACCTGATCTGACCTGACCTGACCTGACCTGACATGCCCGACCTGAACTAACCTGACCCTAGTTGAATTTGTAGTTGTCAACTACTATAAGTTGTTTCTGTTTTTCACTAAACATGGTGGAAATGTTCATGGTCACGATACTTTCGATAGCAAGTGCCAAAAACGACTAATAGGACTTGAATTACATTTTAGATATTTATAATCCCATATTAGTTATTTAGTATTTATTAAAGTTGTTAAAGTTGCAATTATATTGCCTAGGTGTTAGTCTTTAAGACATTTTGTAGCCATTTAACTACCTGGAGCTACATGGCGGAATTCGGATATAATTAGGATGCGATAATGGGTTCATGGCAGAATTCGGAAATACGGTTTAGTACATGTATTAAATGGTATGCAGGAAGTAATGACTAGGGATTATAACACGAAAATATGTATAGGCACATATGCACACATATGTCTTCAGTAATCTTTTTCTAATACCGAAATCAAAATTTGTTGTTAAAATTTGCTCCTTTTCTACGAATGCCTTCCTACCCTGTATTACCCTACATTTTATATTTACTTTAACTTCGGTTATCCTTTGTAATCCTACGTCCTAAATAACAAAGATAACTTCTTCTAATCTACCATGTCTTATCTAATTTTTATGTTTCGCCTTCTTGTCACACCTCATCATTTTGATCTTGTCTATATTCATTTTCATGTTATATCATTAGTCATTACTCCCTGCATACCATTTCATACATGTTCTAGATTCTGCTCTCTTTTTTCGAAGATATATCGTCGGGGAACCTCAACATACATTTCCTCTCCCTGAATTTTCACACCTACACTATACTCTTCATTTACTTTGTTTGTTGCATCTTCTATAGATAGATTAAATAACAATGAGGAAAGTGTACATCTCTGCCTGACTCCCTTTCCTATTCTTGCTACTTCTTTTCCCCTTTCAATTCTAACTAAAGCAGTTTGATATTTATATAAATTGGAAATATTTCTCCTATCCTTATAATCTATTATTCTCGTTTCTTTTAAGATTCTAAACATCATTTCCCAATCTACATTATCGATTGCCTTTTCTAAATCTACGAAATCTATGTAATAGTTATTTACAATATAAGTGTTGTAAAGATTCATATTACGTTTGACAATACGTCGAGTGTCATAATATGAATTTACAACTCGAATATTGTACGAAATTTTATCTACTTTCGTAAGTAATCCGAAAATTACAAAAAAATATTTGACAAGATTTGTCAAAATAAATTTTAAAATGATGTCTTAGACAAAAATGATACCTGCTGTTATAAGGATTTAAGTTTTCTAAGTAGTCTTGAATTGTTTGTTGTTTCTGATTTGTCTTGGTTACTGTTAAACACGTCAGATTTATAACAAAAGTTTGCTAAAAAAAGTACTCTTTGAAAATGTCTGATTCTGAAGAAAGTTTCTCCTCGGAAGTAGAGGAAGCTGCAAATGGAGCAATTTCAAGTATAATTCATGCAAAATCAATGTCACGATATGAACTTGAATACCAGAAATTTGAAAAATGGTGTGATTCAATAAGAATAAAACAAGTGTCGGAAAAAAAATTGTTGGCGTATTTCGCCGAAAAGCAACAATCACAAAAGCCGTCAACGCTTTGGACGCACTATTCCATGTTAAGAACCTTGATTTCCGTAAGAAAAAATCAAGATATAAGCAAATTTATACAGCTAGTTGCTTTCCTCAAGAGAAGTTCAGACGGATACACGGCAAAAAAGTCTAGCATTTTTTCGAAAGAAGTATGTAAGTTTTTGGGCACAGCAGAGGATGAATTGTTTTTGCTTATGAAAGTTGTGATGATCGTTGGCATTTTTGGGGGTTTGTTGACGAAACGAACTTACGAAGTTAATGTTAGATCACTTTGAAGACAAAGTATCATATGTTAAAATCATGATCCCATCTACAAAAATGAAAATCGTACGAGAATTTATAGTTACCGAGGGAAACCTGCCAGGTATTAACCGCTTAACCATTTTTGGAAAATATGCTGAGCTTCGTCCTCCTAGTGCTACTCACAGGCATTTTTTTGTCTTCTATAAGCAAGGAAAATGTAGCTGGCAGCCTGTTGGGATCAATACCTTTGGAAATATACCAAAATTAATTGCAAAGCAGTTGGGCTTGAAGAGACCCGAAAAATATACGGGGCACTGTTTTTGGAGGTCCTCTGCTTCCATGCTGGTAGATGGTGGGGCGGATATGCAAATGCTTAAGCGTCATGGAGGGTGGGAATCATCTGCTACTGCAGAGGGGTATGTTGAGAGTTCTTTAGAAAATAAGAAAGAAATAGCAAACAAGGTTATGGGTTCCAAAAAAAATGCAAATTTCAAATTGCAAAAAATGTGTTATAAATGTATATAATAAATAATTTTAAAATGTTACTCTATTAATCAAAAACTCATTACAGCACTAGTGCTGCAATGACGACTATAACAGCACTAGTGCTGTAATGGTCATCATTATAAAACTTTATTAAAAATTGTAATATTTACTTTACTGAATGAAAGTAGATAAATATATCTATGTTAATTTTATATTAATATAACTTTAACTTAGTGTTGTAACTAAAATAAAATACAACTTCGTGTTGTACTAAATTTTATACATCCTGCGTATTTAGTTTGATAGTAAAACTGTATATCGTTGATATTGCCCGTATTTATGGTCCTAAAATGTGTGGTAACTATCTAACCATAGTATATTTATTTTTTAGACTTAACATTTTTGTTAATGAAACCGTTAAAATATTGTTTTAACGACCAATCATACATTTTCTATTCACCCGAAACATTACTTAATCGATTTTGCTCACGTTCTACAAATATATATCGGATCATTATTGCATTGTCCTAAAGGACAATCGATTAGTCCTTGTGTCAATACATATGTTGTATAACTCACACACGTTGGAAGTAACTTGGGTTTAATACAAATAAGACCAACTAATGTTGTATAGACATATATAGGTTCTCTCATTCTCAAGATTTATAAGTCAGAGTTCCAAAAAAAAAACATTACTGTTCGCATTTGAAACAGCTTACTTACTACTAGACTGAAGTTGTGCAAGTTTATTAAGAAGATATTGCCTATATTTCTTTTTCGTGAGAAAATCGTATATTTTCTGTACTCCGTACACGTTTTATATGATGTGGATTTTTTTGCGAAAAGCCGTGATTATGAGTAGTTTATACAACACATTAGATGTAATATAAAATATTAGTGCCTCGAAAAAATCGAAGATTTATTAGGGTTCGTCGAATAATGTTGCACATACGCTAAGATATAGAAGTGTTCTCTTTCGCATTTTTTAAAGCTTATCATAGATTATAGTTTATATATGAATTACTAAAAAAAATGTATTCAAAATAAAATTTCAATAATTTTGACGTGAGCATAATTTAATATTTTCTGTGATTTAAATAGGTTAAAAATTTGATCTGTATAATGACTCTAGTTAACACAAAAATTATAATAAATTTATTGATATTAACCATTTTTAATGCAGCACTGCGAGGCTGTTAAATTTTATTTAAAAGTTATAAAGATATTAAAAATACAAAATATTTCAATTATGTATCGCGATTAAAATTGCCAAATTGAGTCCAGGAAATTATATTTTTCGCGTATTTTTTTAGGCGTTTGATAAAATGTAATTTTTATAACCGAAACCTTACGCATTTTAACTTTAATTAAATCTGTACCCCGGAGTGTCATATAAATGATGGAATTAGCGACCCTCGCTCACATGCATAATTTAAAACATACTTGACACAAGGTTTCCATTACCATATTCTTTCCGAAGGTTTTTTTCGAAAATCAGATAAAATATATGCTAGTCTAATCTTATTCTTCAGCGTATATTTACAAAATTTTCGATTTTATTTCGCCAAATATTTATTTTCATTTTTCAAAATAAATGCGCTGAAAGATTTTTAAGCAAATCAAACGTTTTTTTTCAAAAAAATTCTTCTGAGATGCCTTAAAAATATAATATTCGGAGCCTAATGCTTATCTGTAATAAAAATCGGATTTTAAAAAGAAGTTGATATATTAAATCATAGATAATAAAATATAAAGGGTATGTATTCATAACAATTTTCTACTTTCGATCATTTATTTATAATGAAAGTTAATTAATTTGGTAGTTATAAAAATATCGGAAGTGATTTTATATAACAAATAGATATCTTAGAGATTTTTTTTAGTTAACTGTAAACTCATAATATTAATTACGCAATAGAATTATAATTAATTTTAAATAACAGTTAATCCCGAATTAATTGTAAATCTATAATAATTAAATATACTGAAGTACCATAAACCTATCCAACAAGGAGGTTCATGACAAAAATATTTTTAGCGTGCAAAAAAATTGTCGAAAAATGCATAAAATTGCACAAATTAGTCCCCTTAAAATGGACCAAAGGCGATATTTTAAAAACCTTATCAAGAATAAATAGAAACATCCTTAGAATGCATCGCACACCATTTTTTTATATAATGCTTTCATGAGTAAATATAATAATCAGTAATATATATCTGTATCTTTTGCACGAATAAATTGTTTATTTATTTATTTATAATATGTTTATTTGTTTATAACTTTTCAAATTTTGTAAGGAAATATATAATATTCTTATGTTTTCTTAGGCCAATTGTGCTTAGATTAAGAGAGCATTTGAGGAGCACTTTCAATGTCGTTGTCTATACAAAATATACAAAATAGATTCTGGTTTAGGTCCCAATAAGTAACAATTAAAATTGATATCTTTCAGCAATTATATCGAATAGTTTAAATATTTTATAGACTGAGCAAAAGAATAGAGTATTTTATCATTGATAAAATACCACCGAATTCCATTTATTGTCGAGCATCGCCATTTTTTTATTTTTTATTCCTATTTTAATTTTAATTTTTATCCTAATATGTATAGGCTATTTTTTTTAAGTGGCGGGCTCGCCCCTTCTACTGCGCATTGCAAATTAATACTAGTTTATGCATAAGACAAATGATATTACTATACAATTCAAAATATACTGGCCGCTTCAAGACCCCGAAACCTTATGCTCGTGAAGAAATGCTCCCCACTGCATTTTTGTCATTTGAGGGTGTGGTCAAAATTACTGCAATGTTGTCATATCGACAGCCAACAAATACAGAGAGTATTATATTGGCATAATTGATCAAAACAAATAATAAATAACTGGAAACTTTTTACTAAATAGTGGACTTTAATCGAAGCCGTATATATTCATACATTAAATATTCTCAATCTGAATTTTGCTATGCAGTTTACAATTTGAGCACTTTGTACTGAAGTTTTTTATTCATATATGGCAACAATGGTACTGGACACTCAACCCTTATGCGCAGTAGAGGATGAATTAAGTCCGCCAAGATATAAAAAATGACTTATACAAATTTAGATAAAATGAAATTAAAACATATTAATAATAAAATATATCAAATAGAACAAATAAATAATAATACCATTTATAATTTATATATTAGTAATCTTCTATTGAAAGGTCATTCATCCATTTATATCCACAAAAGAACAAATAGGCATTATAAATTATCACTCCACTATATCTAATTCTCTTTAGGAAATCTTCCTAAAAAAATTATGCTAATTTCCGGTTTACCTTCTTCATTTTTATCTACAATATTTTTTCTTCAAAAAATGATTAATTTCTGATGTCACAAGAAGCAAAATCCTGTTATTGAATTATAGATGCAATCTGACCTAACCTAATCTAATACAAAAAAAGTTTTTGCAAATTGTTGTCTTTGAAATTGAAATCAACGATAAATAAGGACCGATTTAAAAGCACGTCAAATCAAATCAATAGTATTTTTAATTAATTAATTGATTTATCGTTACTATGTGATATTCCATAATATAGAAGATAAAAGACAGACGGTTACTTTGTTTTTATATCACCAAAATTTATTAAATAAAAGACGACTATATAAAAAAACTCAGAACTAAATTGTAAGTTATTCTAAGATTGATAATGTGTTATAGCACGAAACTATAGTCGTCTCTTATTTAATAAATTTTGGTGATATAAAAGCAAAGTAACCGTCTTTTATCATCCAACAGTATTTTTTAAGTTTTGTGTAATAAAAACAAGTCCTTCAAAATTCACAATAAACATAATCGATTTATTATCTTATAATCAAAACAGCTTTTAATATTTCCGAACTGGTTCAGCACATGCAAACATAATTTTATTAAAACTTGACAATTATACATGTGTTCTATATCATATGACGTATCTAGGATTCTGGTCTCTAATAAGGTAAATGAGAAATATTGCCAGACTAACATGACATTTCATAATGCGTTATTGGAGATTGTAGAGTGAGCGTATATATAGTTGTTTAAAATCCTGATTTTCCCATTCGCATCCTACCGCGAATAATTTAAACTGTATAATAGGTCCATTATATTCAATCGAATGATCTCCATTTATTATTGTTATATATTCGGATATTTCATATTACGATGATTTATTTCAATGCGATGTTATATCGAAGAACTCGGTTAGTAAGTCATCGGTTAATAAGTCAACTCGGTTAGTAAGTCAAAATGGCTTGATCCCAACCCAAGGTTCATATACTCTATATATTATGACTTCGGATAATAAGTCATCATACCTCGCTTAATAAGCCATTATGTTGATGACATTATGATTTCACCCGTTTAGGAGATTAGATGGGTTTTCTGGTAATTACCGACTAATGAGGTTGTTTAATAGCTTGCAAGCAAAATGCAAGCAGAAGCATCAAATCAGTCTTGAGTTTGATCTCTTAGAAAACGAAATGGCAAGCCTCAAGCGTAAAGCAATAACCTTAGAAACAAAACTGGCAGTGGTGAATATGTTAGAAAGCGGTGTAAAGAAAAGTGAAGTGTGTAAGTATTTCAACTTAGTAAACTCATCGGTGGGTTCAATATGGACGGATCGAAATAAAATCAAAGAAAATGAAGAAAGAAAGCGTATGAGGAAACCTACTCACGAGGAATTGAAATGGTTTAAACAACAAAGAAGCCTCAATTTACTGGGGTAAGTGGACCTATTCTCCAAGTAAAAGCTGGCAAATAGGCCGAATTGTTGGGAATAGAGAAATTTGAATGTTCCCGGCATGGTTTTAAAAAACGGCATGAAATCAATTTTGGAAAAATGATTGGCGAAGCCAAAGACGTCAATTTGAATATCATCAGTGCGTGGATTCAAAATGAGTGAGAAGAAATACGGAAACATTTTAAAGACGAAGATATCTTCAACGGGGACGAGACAGGCCTCTTCTTCAAGCTGACACCAGACCACACTTTAAAGTTTAAAAATGAAAAATGCATTGACGGAAAACTGCCAAAAGAAAGGATCACTGTTTTTGTTTGTGCTAATGTAAGCGGCACTGAAAAAAATGATTTGTTAGTGATCGGCAAATCAAAAAACCCACGACGCTTCAAAAATGTAAAAAGATTGCCTGTGACCTATGAAGCCAATAAGAAGTCTTGAATAACAAGCGAGTTATTTGCAAAAGAAATCCGACGTTGGGAAGAGGACCTCAAAAAAGCAAAGAGAAAAATCGTTCTACTTTTGGATAATTGTCGAGCTCATCCTCGCAAACTAGGATTGAAATTTATAACTTTGAAGTTTCTGCCTCCAAACACAACCAGTATTCTACAGCCGATGGATCAAGGAGTAATAAGAAGCCCGAAATGTGCGTACAGAAAAAGACTGGTTTTGAAAATGATGGAAACCGACGGCGCAAACTTTAACTTGAGCAAAGTAACTCTACTTGATGCTCTGAAAATTCTGAAAAAAACCTGGAAGGACGTGACCGGTGCTACAATCAGGAACTGCTTCCGGCATGCGGGTTTATGCGACCATCATTTTGATGAGGAAGATAATTTACCTCTGAAGCATTGGCTACAATCTTTCGATATTCCCACTTCAAATAATTTAGAAGATTTTATCGAAATGGATGAAGACCTTCCAACGACTGGAGAAATGTCTGATCTCGATTTAGTAAGAGACGTACAGACAAGAAATGAAAAATCAGACGACGAACAAGAAGAAGAACAGATAATGCCAAACCCAAAACCTACCACCTCTGAAGCATTGTTACTGGTTCGTAAATTAATTACATATTATGAAGCAGAAGAAAAAGTCTACATTTAGACTATTTATATAAAATCGAAGAGGATTTAGAAACAAAAAATTGGAATTCCAGAAAAAAACAGACAATGATAACCGATTTTTTTTTAATGTTTAAACATTTAAATGTTAGGTATTATTGAAATAAATTAACAAATAAAAATCTAATTCATTAAATTTGTATCCCTTCCTTACCTCGGATATTAAATTACCTCGGTTATATTTAAAATATTCAATGAATAACTACTCCTTATATATTTTGAATAAGAACATAATTCTCCAAAAATGAATAAATAAATATTGCTATACTAACATCTTCGTCAAATAATTTTCTACTAAAATTTCATGGCATAACAGCCTTAGTTGTCAAACAATTTCAACAGTATTGTTGTGGTAACAATAAAGATTGTCAGTACTAAAAGTAATACAAACAAATTGCTAAGAAAGTGCCAAGCAAAGAATATTAAAATAGACAAAATGATCGCCGCATCAGTTTTTGAGAGGTATTTGGAAAGTATTTTAAAAAATGCATCACTTTTTATGCTTTCACCCTTTTGATATTTTTGAGGTTCCTGTTATTTTCTATTGTTTGCATACTTCATTTCGTCACATTGATATTTTTTGTCATTATTTATGTACCTGACAATTTTTTTTATATTCCACTTTCGATAGCTCCATCATCATCATCATTTGTTAGTATTAAATCCTAAGGATTTGTTGAAATAGCAAGCCAGGTCAAATATCTCGTGATATTTCTTCCTTAAATATTATATTTTTTCAATGTACACAAATTTTTGACTATTACAATATATATGGAAGTACATATGTGAAAATACAAAAATGGTAAAAATTACTATATATTTTTTATTATTATTATAAAATAGTTACATATTATACATCTCCAAATTTATAATTGGTCTAATAAATGTTAATTTCCTTGGAGTGATTATATGTTTTTTCGCTAAAAATATTTAAAACTCACTAATCTAGCCAAGAAGCCAAAAAGCGCAGAATTACTAAATATAATATCCAGTGTTCCAAATTTAGCAACAGATTTCCATTTATATTTATACGTGGTAATATTATGAAAAAATGTATGACGTGCTCTTCATAAAACCAACGATTAAATTATGTTGTAAATGCATTTATTCGAGAGCATTTAGTAATAAGGAATCTATTAACTTTCAAAGATTTTAGAAAATACATTAGAACTAGCAATAACTTCAAAACCAAAGTTTCTATATCTCAACCAGAGATCTGTTTCATATCATAATTTTTAAATCACAATTTTTTATTTATACGCTAATTTTTAATTGATTTTTTTTTTTATATATAAAATTTATTAATTTTGCAACATTTATTTTTCTCCCACAATTATGGCAGAAATGAAGAATGGCAATAAATAAATGGTAAATGCGAATTTTTCTTTTTAATAAAAAAAAGTTTTAAATACTTGTAATTATCACAACATACGTATGCATTTTTCGCATTATATTTTTGGCAGAAGATGATATCCGTTATAAAACGACCCAGAAAATAATCTCAGAACTTTTAATTAATGCTCATTCACTGACTAATTGGCCAGAAATTATGCGCTGATTTTTAAACGGCGAAAACAAAATTCCTATTTTTTCGCTCTAATTTCTTTTCAAGTTTTCATACTATGCAATATAAAAATATTTAATTTATATCTCTTACTACTAATATTATTATATTTTTAAAATATATATTTCCTAGTAATTATTCATTAACGCACAAATTAAAATTCAGGAAATGGCAAAATATGTAACACGTGTTCTAAAGGTCTAGGGCGCTAATAAATCTTATAAATCGAGTAATAAGTAAATTTTGTGTTCAATTTTTTATTGAACAGGTATTAAATGATATACTGGAAGTAATGATTAGGGATCAAGTTAGTTTGGAACAAGAGAAGTATTTGGAAAGTTTTACAGCGTAGGAGAGACTGTGCAATTAGTTATAGAAGGTAAGGTAGAGGGAAAGCAAGTGGTAGGTAGGCCTAGATTGGAATATGTTGGTCAGATAGTGAAGGACGTGTGGGATGAATAGCGTGGCGTGCTAGAACTTTACGCTTTTATTTCAAAGAAAAGATTTAAAAGAGAAGATTTTGCACTGACTGAAAGGTGCTAATATAGATTTTGAAAATTTGACATGCGTAATTTATGAAATGGCCGACATACAAAGCTAATACAAAAACCTAGAGATAAGTTCATTAAAGGGCCTCTTAAGACACTGCTACTAATTAAAAATGGCGCGTAAAACTTACACAATAAAACTTAGCAAAATAAATTGTAGTGATAGTTAATGAATTAAATATACTCATTTAAGAAATATGATTTATTTAGTTATAAATTTTTAAAATTATCACTACGGTGTTAAATTATAATATAGAATATCACCCAAATACCGTAACTTAAAGCATTATGTAGCTAGATGTATATTTCAAGCGCTATGCGCCCATCTTCAGTAGCACTTCCTAGATGTACATTTCAAGCGCTATGCGCCCATCTTCAGTGCTACTGAAGATGGGCGCATAGCGCTTGAAATGTACATCTATCTACTTAATACTTGTTACGGTATTTGGGTGATATTCTATATTATAGTTGTAAATGATCAATTTTATTCATAGTCATGGAGCATTTTTCCTTAATTGAGGCCCTTCAACATTTAAAAAAAATTCTTGCACTTTGAAAAAAAGGTAAGATTTTAATGAAGATTAAAATGAAACTATTGTAGGTATATAATATAAATTGCCAATTATCCAACATATAAAAAATATATTAATAGTTATTAAATGTTATTTACAATTAGGTAATTCGGGTATTTTTTTAACAATAAAAAAAAATTAAGGCAGGGAATCTTTCGAAATTTTCGTTTTCTTTATTCATCATAAAACAGTAATATTTAATTTAATTTTGCTCTCGAATAATAAAATATATAATATTTACAACCGTTAATTACATTATTACCCAAACCAATGAGCACTCGGCATGAATGATTTATAAAAATATTAAGTAAATATATTGCAAAACGTAAATTTCTTGAAATTCAAATCTATTTAAACAATCTTTTTAAAATAGGTATATATGTATTTGTAAAAATATATACCATCATTAGTTTGATATAATTAATTTTTATTATTATTATTAATTTATAATAATTCTTTCGTTTATAAAACCCATATTACAATCCTTAATTGTAGACTTGCGAAACTATATGTTTCCTTTTCCATATTTATTTTTAGTATAGAATAAAGCATTAATATTAATAGTATATCAATCACGATTCGTGACAGAAGTATTTTATTTAGTTTTTATCTTGTGCTACTGAAGATGGGGGCATAGCATTCGAAATGCGCATCTAGCTACTTAATGCTTTAAGTTACGGTATTTGGCTGATATTCTATATTATTATTTAACACCGTACTGATGATTTTTTAAATATTTATTTTTAATATTATAATAATATGGAAAATATTAAAAATTTAATATAAATATTTTATATTAAAAAAATATCGTAACGCGTGCACCAAACCCGAAGATTAAATCTTTCGCATTCTATATAAATATATTCACAACTAGGAATCCTATTCTATAAATAGACGTGGAAAAATGATGTTTATTATTAAATTTTATTAGTAAATTTTTTTTTCATTTTTTAATATATCCACATAACATTTTAATGTTTTAAGATTAAAGCATTTTGATTTTTAACCGATTTGAATTTACAACTTAATTTTTGTCATCGATATTATTTTTAATATCATGCACCACATTCAAAATATATTTTTCAATTTTTTTTATCTTATTACAATCTAAAAATCAAAAATAATTAAATTCAATTACTTACCCATGTGCTCTGGTTGCGAGTTGTCACACCAATATTGGGAAAATTCGCGGGAAAACACACAACAATACACAACTTAAGAAAGACGTGGCGGGACGCCGATTTTCCTTATCCCCAGTAACTTGGTACGCACCTCTTTAAACGTTCTGCACAACACAGAAAATGGTAGAAAACTTTCCACTTTTGCGCTTTTGTCTCTCTGCTGATCTATTTACATTAAACTTTTCGCAACACTCTCTCAACAAATATACATGCACAATAGATATATCGATTCTGAAATATAACAATATAGGATATTGTTTTAAATATTTCTACATGGGAAGTAAATTCCGTTTTTTTAATTTGAATTGATTTTTATTTTTTTTAAACATTTTAATGAATGATATTGTATTATTTATATTTGTATATGAACTAGTAATTATCAAATTAAAACAACTCGTCTAAGTTGTGAGACTTTAGCATATGTTTTGAGGGTAGCGTAAAGAGCGCAGTATAACCGTAGGATATAAAAGGACACGCGGGACAGCCACAGCTGATGCTGAGCCGGCGGTGTCCTGCCGTGGAAACATTCAATTCCAGATTTATCGCGTTGTCGTCACAAGCACGGCGTGCTTGATGGTGGCTGAAGCGCAGCACTCATGCTGGCGGAGGTCACTCAAGTTAACAAAATAAGAATTGCCAAATTTTGTTACTATTCGGCGTGCATTTTTCTGAACGCATATTTTTTTTGCTGTAAAACAAAGTTGAAGCAACTACAGAGATTTTTTTTCAAACTTCAAAGAAGTTAGCAAAGAATTTTTAAAAGATTTTGCCGATTACCACTAATTCGCACCAATTAACGTAACAATCTTTGCATTTAACTAATTGTATTCTTATTATGATTATTATAAATCACAGTGGCTTTGAGACGTCCACATTCACCAACAACCCATTTTCTTAAAAATAAGGGATAATACATAGATTATAGATAGATAGATAATGTCTTTATTTTTCTGAATATTTACAAAGAGTACTAATACACATTATAGAAATCTGCTGAATGTGCTGAAAATATAGAGAAAAATAGTGTCTAAGAAGATAACTGAGTTTATTTGTAGTTACAAAATTCCGATAATGTATAAGCAATGAATACTAACTATATAAAGAAGGCTAATGCTGTATGCTTTTTTCCGGCATATAAATTTCGACTGAGAGCGACGTCGGCCTCTGTAGAGTTGATCGAAGAACTAATGATTGGCAGAATTCTGCAGGTTTTACTGCTGTATTTTGTAATTGCGGCAGCCAGTGTTGTGACGTATTTTACGGACTTACTATCTTTGTTTTCTTAATAGGATAGAGTGACATAGGGATTAGGTGTAGATTGGAGTAGCTACTTGTGCCGCCACTTGGCTTCAATAACAGTTAAAGGTTTGTGCAATATAGTAGTCTTATTAACGAGTACCCACAAATAGTGTCAATTGTATAAAAATATAATATATATAATATTATAATAATACCAAATATATATAATATAGAATATAAAAACCAATTCTATCGTTGCCCAAGAAAACAATTGTACCCTTACAATTATTTATCATAAAAAGCTCTTTATACTAGGATATCACTTTTAATCGTATATTTAATCATAACTGCCCATAAAGAAGTTGAACGCCAACTGATAATCAATATTCATCGCTTAATTAAGAGAAAATTCTAAAGAATTTAGAGGATTTTTTAAATGAAGAAAATAGCTGTGCCTCAGAAAATTATCGATATACTCGATTGTAATCTAACACCAATTACAGACATAAATATCCCAAACAGATAATCGGGTGCTAGTTTCGTATTTTATTGTATCAATATGGTAGTTTCTAATTCTTAATAAATATGTCATGCTTAAGTTTGCCACGGGCTTATGAAGTTTGCCACATCGCAGGCAACTCGGAACCATTCGGCTCCCGGTTTACTACTTCGTGTTTTCAGCTGTTTTGGTATACAAGGCGAGGAATGGTTGTTTGATTATGTTTTAAAAAATTTAGCGTCTGGCTGTCCAACTATGACTTGGCTTACTTCTAGAGACTCATTCCTTCAAGAAGTAGTTTCGTCACACATAAAACCGTTCAACTTCAATAAGATAAAGTAAATAACGAACATATCCTACATATCCTATCCTATTGAAAATAAAAATATTCATTTATTAATCAAATATAGAGATTATGGCATTGAGGATGTTAGTTAAAGAGTCCGCAATCCTAAAGATTGGTTGGAAACAGCACGCCATGCCGATCTATCCTGAGCTAATCCCTTCATCTCCCTATAGCTATTCATCTCAACGTCTTCAACTATCTGACTCACATACTCCAATCTAGGCCTACCTACCCCTCTCTTTCCCTCCACTCTACCTTCTATGATCAATTGCATAATCCCCCCATGCCTAAGAATATGCCCTACTAATCTGTCTCTCCTACGTTGTAACACTCTCCAAATACTTCTCTTCTCCCCTACTAACTCTAGTACAGCTTCATTTGTTACTTTATCTTCCCAACCAATCCTCATCATCCTCCTATAACACCACATTTCAAGTGCTTCTAATCTACGCTTCTCTTCCTTTCCTATAGTCCACGCCTCACACCCGTACAGTGCTACACTCCAAACATATACCTTCAGTAATCTTTTCCTAATACCCAAGTCAATATTTGATCTTAAAATCTGTTCTTTTTCTACGAATGCCTTCCTACCCTGTGCTATCCTACACTTTATATCTACCTTGCTTCGATTATCTTTTGTGATTCTACTGCCTAAATAACAAAAATCTGACACTTCTTCGATTCTATTATCTCCTATTGTGATCCTCATTTTTCTACTGCATTCCTTTTTGTCACACCTCATCACTTTAGTTTTACCTATATTTATTTTCATGTTAAACTCCCTAGTCAATACTGCCTGCATACCATTCAATACCCTTTCTAAATTCTTTTCGCTTTCTTCCAATATAGCTATATCGTCGGCGAATCTCAGCATATATATTTTCTCTCCCTGTACATTCACACCTACACTATTCTCTTCTTTTACTTTGTTTATTGCATCTTCTATATATAGATTAAATAATAACGGTGAGAGTGTACATCCCTGCCGAACTCCCTTCCCTATTTTTGCTACCTCTTCTTCCCCCTCAATTCTAACTAAGGCAGTTTGGTGTTTATATAAATTAAAAATTATTCTCCTATCCTTATAATCTATACCCGTTTCTTTTAAAATTCTAAACATTATGTCCCAATCTACATTATCAAATGCCTTTTCTAAATCTACAAAAGCTATGCAAGTTACCTTTCCTACCCTCTTTCTTTTTTCTACTACCGTTCTTAGTGCTAGAGTCACCTCTCTCGTCCCTCTGTTTTTCCTAAAACCAAACTGATCTTCTCCTAGCCTTTCCTCTACTTTATTTTCTAATCTCCTATAAATAATCTTTAACAATATCATCGATGCATGTGATAGTAGACTAATGGTCCTATAGTTCTCACACAAATTAGCTCCTATTTTCTTCGGCATTGTTACTATTCTACTACGCTGAAAATCCTGTGGTACTTCTCCCTTCTCATATATTTTACAAACTAACCTGTATAATCGCTCCTGCATTTTTTCCCCTGCGTGTTTTATTAATTCGGCTGGTATCATATCAATCCCCGCTGCTTTGTTATTCCGTAAATCATTTAATGCTCTATGAAACTCTGACCTAAGTATGCTAGGACCTAAGTCATCCTCATCTATCTGTTCCACACTTTCTAGCTCCTCCATGTCCTGCCTACCTTTATATAAATCTTCAAGATACTCCTTCCATCTTCTAGCTTTTTCCTTATTTTCTGTGAGTTCCTTACCCTGCTTATCACATATAATGTTACCCTTTGGTTTTACTTTAGAAAAATGTGACTTAATTTTCCTGTAGACCAAATCTACTTTACCTCTTCTCATATCCTCCTCAATATCCTCACAGTTTCCTTTTATCCACTCTTCTTTCGCTAGCTTGCATTTCCTATTAATTAAGTTCCTTAGTTCCTTATATTTTTTCTGTCCTGCTTCTGTGTTTCCTATTTTAATTTTCCTTCTTGCTTCTATCATTTCAACTATTTCTTCCGTGATCCATTCCCTCTTACCTGCCCTTTTCTTTGTGCCTAATACTTCATTTGCTGCTGTAGTTAACCCATTTCTGATTTCCCTCCATTCGCAATCTATGTCGCTCCTAGATGTTCCATTAGCCATGATTTCTACTTTCTGCTTGTACTTTTCACATACATCAGCTAATTTTAACCTATCGACATCTACTCTGACCTGTTTGGACTTCTGTAATTTCTTGAATTTGACCTCTGAGTCCAGGACTACTAAATTATGGTCACTATCAATATCTGCTCCAGGGTAACTCTTACAATTCTTAATCTGGTTCCTAAACCTCTCTTTAACCAGTATGTAATCTATCTGATACCTCCCTATATCTCCTGGCATTTTCCACGTATATATCCTGCGCTTGTGATTCTGAAAAAGCGTGTTTGCTACCACTAGCTTATTCCTAATACAAAACTCTACCAATCTATCCCCTCTATCATTACGTGTTCCTATTCCATATTCGCCTACTATTGAAACTTCCTTTCCCTTACCTACTACGGCATTCCAATCTCCGATTACAATTAGATTATCCTGTCCTTTAACGTTTGCTAACCTAGATTCAATCTCCTCATAAATGGATTCTACTTCCTCATCATCGTGACTTGAAGTTGGCATATATACTTGCACTATAACTGTGTCCGTTGGCTTCGTGTCTAATCTAATAGTTATAATTCTATCACTAACTTGGCAATAACTCTTTATTCTACATCCCAACTTTCTATTCATTATAAAACCTACACCGGTATGCCCATTATCTGATGCTGTGGTTATTAATCTATATTCTCCTGACCACGTATCTACTTGATCTTTCCTCCTAACTTCACTAATCCCTACAATATCCAGTTTAAGTCTCTCCATTTCTAATTTCAAATTCTCTAACTTTCCTATCCTATTCATACTGCGTATATTCCACGCTCCGACTCGTAGAATTCTCGACGCAATCGATCTCTTGCCCGATTGAGGATGATGAAGAAATATTGTTTCTAAGACAACCATCTAGTCAATTTTCTAATTTAGTAACCTGTATACTGCTTACAATAGAGCAATTGTAGATTTTTACAACAAAGCAATAGACTTTATATTTAAATCAATAAACAATAACTAATGTTACGCAAGTTGTTGCAAAAACATTATAGATTTTATTATAAAACAATTAATAAACGTAAAATTATACAAAACATTAAAGTGGGAAAGTGGAGAAACAAAAAGTAAACTTCGTGGCACTAGTGCACCTATTAAAAGCGCAAAATATAAGAAATTAGTTAAACTTTCTTGAATTGATTTCATAAATATAAATACAAATAGATATTTCATAAATACCAGATTGTTCTAAACTACTAATATTTCTATCTCTCGTTCTTTAAAATTTTCTTAATACGTTATTTAGTTAAAATTTCTTAATATGTTAATATGCATCTTGCTACTGAGGATGGGGGCATAGCCTTCGAAATGTACATCTAGCTACTTAATGCTTTAAGTTACGGTATTTGGGTGATATTCTATACTAGAAAAGACCATATCAAATTCCATGGAATTAGGCTCAAAACAAAATTATTAATATTTCATACAATTATTTAACTATCAAAAAAGTTATTACGCTATGAGCATGTTACATACAGTTGGAAAACGACTTAAGCCTAGAATTAAAAAAGAAATCTAACTTCTTCGGAAATTGACAAAAATTAAAATTCGACTTCTCTAATTTTTTTGCTAAAAAAAACTTTCATCGAAATGATGCAGTACGCTCGCAAAATACGGTTTAAAAATTAGTTTCGATTGACTGATCGCTAAATTCAGTTTGCCAAATTCAGTTTGCTAAATTCAGTTTGCCAACTTGCATGACCATGACTGGCGGCGCATCTTGCGAATGCTGGAGCAAACCCACCAAAGCGACTATTACAGTTATAATCGTCAATATACGGAAGCAGAATAAAACTACAATTCTAGTCCCATCTCCATGCTATTGTACATATACATGTACGAAGAATAACTGTTAAAGAAACGAAGAAATTTCGCAGGAATTGAACAGAATTAGTTGAATACATATTTACATAGAAATATATTAAATCCTTGTTTAACAAACTTGACGTTTCAATTTGCAACATTCAATAGTATGAATTTATAAGGAAATCAGCTGGCTATAAAAAATACAAAATAGAAAATTATTATAGAATGGTGTATTTTAACGGTTTACGCTAAACGTTTGGAATCTTACTCATTCGTGCATTAGCTAAGTTTCATAGAAATTACAAAATATGTAAGATTATTAAAAAAAAAAAAAAGATAAATCAGATATATGTGGTAAGATGGCAAAACATGTTGTGACATGTTTTGGTAATTTTCTGATTTTTACTCCAGTAAACAATACACGTTGATGCTGGCAAAACTTTTATGTCAACGGCTTTTAAATCCGTAGAAATTCACGCTTGACACTTATCTTATGTACAATCAAATACAATGCTTTCAGGAACTTTATTTTCAGTCTCCTGTAAATTTTATAAAATTGCACAAATCATGTTTTGCCATCTTACTATAGATATATACGCTATATATAATACTAATTTGTACTAATCAATCGGTCATAACAA
The DNA here is from genome assembly GCA_947310635.1 of Leptodirus hochenwartii. Classification (NCBI taxonomy): domain Eukaryota; kingdom Metazoa; phylum Arthropoda; class Insecta; order Coleoptera; family Leiodidae; genus Leptodirus; species Leptodirus hochenwartii. The sequence continues at coordinate 32,607,915 of OX371178.1, read as the reverse complement.
CGCAAAGATATACCTGGTTGATATATACGGCTTCGGATAAAACTGTTTTATGCTTTCACTATTGTAAAAATTGGAATAAGAGAAAATATTAGTTGCTGCAAAGGGGTACATAGCAGGGGTGGCCAACTTGTTTGTTCTTTTCTGATGGACTTTTCTACTTGAAAAGTGATCGCGATCTACCTGTAAAATTATTAATAATTCACACAAAGACATAATCAAGTTCCTTAAAAATCTATATCTAGTGAAAGGTAGAAATGAAGTTTAAATGAAACGATATCAAGATAATAATATTTATTGAACAAATCACAAAAACAATGTACATAAAATATATGTATAATAAAAGATTTACTAATGCGAAGTTTGTGGTTTCATATCTTCTATGGCGCATTCATAGTGAGGTGTTTATGTCCATAAATATAGTCGTAATGAATCTTCAGTAAGTAAAGAACGATGCTGTGTCTTTGTTAACTTTAAATATGAAAAAGCCGATTCACACAAATACGTTGATCCAAAACAAGAATACATTTATACATTTTAGAATCACTACATTGTTAAATATTTGGATACTTCTCACAACTAACATATTTCCAAATTGAAAATCTTCTTCAAGCTCCCTAGCTTTTCAAATTAAATCAGATTGTAGAGTTATAATTTCATTCTCTAATTTAGTTTTTTCCAAGTAAAAAATATCAGAAATTTTTGCAGCAATATATTTCACATTCAAATCTTTCTTGAAATGGAAAGACAAATATTGAATAATATCCTCAATTTTTTTCAAATCACCAAGGCTTGCATCAAAATCCTCAAAAACGTTTTTAATTTCTACAACGTATTTTTCAAAGTTATAATTAAAATTGGGATGTTTTCGTAAATGGTCATTCATATTTGGAAAATTATCAAAATTTTATTGTTGGAGATCTTCATCAACATTACAAACTGACCTTTATAAGCATTAATGCAACTAATCATGTGACTTCTTTTTTCCTTGTAACTTTAAATTCAAATCGGTTAACTTGGATGTAAAATCTGCCAGAAACGCTAAATCACTGAGCCAACTTATCTTCGCCTTATTTCGTGTTTTTGTCTTATTTTACTAGCGCCACATTCGAAATAATCAGTTTTTATGTCCAACTGTTCGCGATCGACTTGTTGGCCACCCCTGGTATATAGTATGGCTAGACATTCAAAACTCTTTGCCGGCTTACCAGTTGGGAAAACTTTTACAGGAATTAACATTATCCGGCATTTTTACTGCAATTTTATTACCGGAAGTTTTCCGCTACGTTATTATCCACATAATGTTCGAGTATTCATTAACAGCATTATTTTACTAGAACTCTAGAAAGGCAACTCTAGATGAGAAGGTTTTAAATTGGAATAACCCAAAACTCTGCCAGTAAATGCAACATATCTTGATATGCATATTTGGATTCAATAATATATTACCTACGGTATAGCGAAAAGTATTTTAACATCTCTGACCAGCAGCTGCAACTTTGGATATGAAGCAGAAGTGGATATGGTGATGGGGGGTTCGTTTCTATTATCTTGTGTCGAAATAACATCTGGAACCTGACCAGATGAGATAAACTGTTAATTGCAGTCTCCATCAGATTCAGAGATTGCTAAGACATGACGTTTGCTAAGAAGTAGACAAATAGCTTTCTGAATTGAATTTGTGCACGAAGGTCAAAAGACGCGAAATCTAATATAAATTTACAACTTCAAAATTATGTTATACTATAAAAAATACTATATTCACATAATATTTATTAGCTCATAAGAAAATATTAACATAGAATTATTGTAGCATTTCTATAATCAAATATGTTAAATGTAATATCTTCTTCTAGTTGTCCTAAAGTATATATAGAAGACAAACACGTAGACCAATTGAAACTAGATTTACTAAGGAGCATTTAGCACATTTCAGATTAAATAGAAAAGATAAAAGTGCTGTAGCCGAGCATATTTTTGACTAACTCAGGTCATCCTATTCAAATTAATTCACTTAAATTACTTAAAAGTGTTTTGAAGTATTCCGCGTTATAATGCTTATGAAAGTATATATATAAATGCATAAATCTAAATCAAATTTAATGAATTTAGATTCAGGCCCAATTTCATCTTGTCTATTTAATTTATTTCATAAGAACTATTTTTAAATTAATTTTTTGTTATTTTAGATTTGACAAACCAATGTTTGTTGTTGTTACTTGTTAGTTTCGTTAATTATTAGTTTATATTGTTTTAAAAGATTTATAGGTCATAATATATGCCATTTTTGAAATATTTCTGTCATGTTGACTTATTTATTTAATAGTATACCAATCACGATTCGAGACCGAGGTATTTTATTTAGTTTTTATCTTGCGCTACTGAAGATGGGGGCATAGCCTTCGAGATGCGCATACAGCTACTTAATGCTTTAAGTTACGGTATTTGGGTGATATTCTATACTATGAAATTACATATTTAAAAATCTTCACGAAACGTCAAACTTTCAGTTATTTTATATATATTAAGTATTCCACAATTCTTTTAAGGCAGTCATTTAGGCTGGTATTCAAATTATTTCTTTCATTTTATTACATTTTAATAAAAGCATATTTAAAAAAAAAATTTGTAGGTACTCTAAATTATATATAGTATTTACTTATTATATGGTACAGCCTTAATAATTTTTAATATTTTTGTAATTAAAATATCTTGATTAACTATATGTATTGCTGAATAGCGCTTTCGGGTACAAAAATACATTTTTTATTTTTACTTTATTCCCAATATTCGTATTTCTAATTATTTGTCCCTTTGTAAACTAATAAAAAATAAAATGTGTATTCTTCGAATCTTCTTATTATTATTATATATATTTCGGTTTATTTTAAATTTTCTGATGCGAGGTAAATAGCGATAATTATTTTCCTTTCCCTAAAATATGCAATAGCTTTTAAATTTAAAACGAAGCATTATTTAAAAATAGCTTAAATTTAACATTTTTTACATGCAAGCTGTTTAGAAATGATATTAATGAATGTATTTAATTATTTCAATAATTCCTCAATCATCTGATTGGAAAGTATTTGAACTTTCCTTCCTTCTATTTTACAGTACTTACAATAACATCTCATTATAGTAGAACATAGGAATTTTTTGCATTCTCTAAACAACAGACATTTCAGTTGAGGTTCTCTTCAGTATTTGCATAGGTAACCTTCATAAGTACGTTGTACTTTCATCTCTGGGTCGAGTATTAAATCTTTGTCGTTGCGCAAATATTATTTCAGTTACGTAAAGTACAACCAGAATTCTTTTGAACTTTTAACACAAGCTTTTTTACATTAGTTAGTATATTTGAACAAGAGAAAAATTGAATGGGACTTTGTTTTAAATATATACGCATATTTAATAATAGTAATTCGTATTGGAAATATATAGCAAATTTTACATTAGATAGTTCTATATTTCTCATATAACTTAATAAATTGTTTTTTTTTATAACGCGTATAACATCATCAAATCATCTTATGTAAAAGTGTCTATGATAGATACAGAGTGATCCAAAACTGAGTTTCAGCTAGTAACCTAATTGAAGCTTATAATATTAATTTGAATGTTAATTATTAATTATAATAAATAATTATATTGCGGGCAATTAAAAACACGACGAATATTTTGTAGATAAATATCATACTGAAGACGTATTACTTTAATATATAGGTTCTTTGTATACCTCATAATGAAATTGCAATGATCAGTATTAAGTATGTATAAAAGCATGAAAATAGAAATGTTAGTTTAACTCAATACAAAATTTGCATAACTGTTAAATTTACAAGTCTAAATAGTTTTCACATAATTTTCAAGGCAGTTAATTTTTGACATATTCGCATAATTACAAATGCATCAAGCGACGAGTTTTGGATGATCTACATAATTTTAATTACGGAATTCCATCGGTTTAATAATTACAATCATAAAAATGAGTTAAATTATAAAACGTTGTTTTAAAAATTATCACTACGGTGTTACATAATAGTATAGAATATCACCCAAATACCGTAACTTAAAGCATTAAGTAGGTAGATGCGCATTTCGAAGGCTATGCCCCCATCTAGCTACTTAATGCTTTGAGTTACGGTATTTGGGTGATATTCTATACTATTATAAAACGTTGGATAAATAAATTTATTGAATACTTATGGATCATTCTCTATATATCTGCTGTGTATTAATTTCTGTGTATATATACCGCAGAAGCCTCATCAAAAACGTGGCCTATACATACACATGCGACAAATTTAGGATCGGCATAAGTTGCTTTGAGCCAGGACGAATTTACGCACTGATTGACGTTACAAAGTTGAAAATTTAAATAGATATTAGATTTTTTATTGATGCTTAAAACTTTACTAAAAGGCGATGGTATAGCTCGAATTATCGAAGGAATATGGATTTTTTGAAACGTTAGGGAGAAAGAGAATACCTAAAAAGTAACTGTATGTACGAAATGAAGCTTCGTAAATTATTTATATATATTCGTGACTTCGTCGTGTACTAAACCGTTCATGAATCACAACGGGTCGTAAACGATGCAGTATAGTATAAATTACATATACAGTGCCAATAGCAGTACTAACATTTATGTGAGAAAGTGTGTTGGGGAACGGAACGAAATTATATTTACTTATATATATGTTTTGTATAAATTATAAACATTGTTCTCTTTTCTTCCTCATTCTTAATTCAAAATAAGTATTATAATATTTCGATTTATTTATTTTTTACTATTTAATATTTTTATATTGAGAAAAAAAGAGATTATTTTCAATATGTGCATGTATTTCACATAGTTCGTGAACTAGTTCATTTAAAAAAGATGTTAGTAGTTCACGACCTATAGTTCGTGAACGGTACATTGAAATGAACTACGAACTATGAACTAGGTCCTCAGAGTGACCTACAGTTTTCCATCGCTAATTCGTTTGTATCGAATTATAAATTCAAACATAACATTTGAGTTCCTTAAAAGTTTGTTCTCCTGAAATTATATATTCATTTTCTGGATTTTTTTTTTTAAATAATAGCAATTTTAAGCAATATGTTAGAATATTGAAATATACACCGTGTGTCGCTATTATTTTAATAACGCTTTTCCGAATAATGGGTCAAAATTATTTTATTATCGCAAGTATAATACATACATTATTTGATCGTAAAGTTTCGTTTAAAATTAATTTTTGCCTTGTGTTCTCCGGTGAAAGAATTAATTTGTAAATTAATTTAAGCTTTTATGTAAAATCGATAAGCAATCCGATAATTTTATATTCATATGCTGTTATAAAAAAGGAGATTTTTATGAAAAAATGAATGAAAAATTTGTTGAATAAATTTTCTTATTTTTCTTATTACATTTATTGAAGAATGAAGAAAAAAAAATTGTTTTTGAAAAGTGAGCCCTACAGTCCCTAGATACATATATTGGCAATATAACTGTAAAATATTATTAGAAAACTCTAAGTCGTTTTCTCAAAATTATATCTGAAATTTTTTCTGACCTTTAGCATAGCCTTACGAGTAATTTCTAGATTGTGGAGAAAATGGGAGATAATTTTATGAGGTTGTTGAGCGTGCGGGAAAAGATTATAATGACTATATCAATTGTTGATAAATAGAAATTCTTAGTTAGTTATTAGATCAAGGATTTGTTGAAAACAGCACGCCATCTGTCGATTTATCCTGAGCCAATTCCTTCATCTCTCTATACATATTAATCTCAACATCCTCCACTATCTAACTCATATATTCCAATCTAGGCCTACCTACGCCTTGCTTTCCCTCTATTTTACCTTCTATAACTAATTGCATAATACCCCCCATGTCTAAGAATATGACCTACTAATCTATCTATCCTGCGCTGTAATGTTTTCTAAATACTTCTATTTTCCCCTACTAACTCTAGTACGGCTTCATTTGTTACTCTATCTGCCCACCCAATCCTCATCAAATACCACTTTTTAAATGCTTCTATTTACGTTTTAGAGCCTACGTTAAAATTGTATTGGCTGTAAATACTTTTATAATATGCCGTGTCTTGTTACAAGTTTGCGGCTGAAGATTCAATACGGTTCTTTAATATGAAGCAAAAAAAATGACAGTGTTGGCTTTCTATTTATTAGAAATCGCCCTATAATAGAGCAAAAGATTATACGGTATTATATGAGGGCATATTTGTATAAAATTGAAACAATCATGTCTGCTTTCAGAACCTAATAACGAAACATTGTTATTAGGTTCAATAAAATGGGCATTTAATACAAGAGTAAAGAGATGTCGGAGAGGATTTCTTCTATTCTGCGTTGATTACTTAATTTAGTCAATATGCATTATTGATTTACCATATTTGTAGTTAAAAGATTCGCTTAGCATACGTATTATTATGTCAATGATTCCATTCCATGAAAATTTGAATATTTTAGTATTAATTATTAATTACAGAGTAAATAAATGCTTATAAATGAAGCTCTAATAATTTCAATTAGGAAATTATATTATATCGGTCCAATATAATTTCCCAAATGAAATTAATAATTATATTCTACATCGAACCAACGAAATGCTACGGCCAGATGTGAATAAACTAACATAACCAACGAGGATGTAAAATGGGAATGAAACGAAATTAGAATTGGATAATCTACAATAGCAAACGAAAAAAGAAAAAGAAACAAATTTTTCTAATTGAAGGAAGATATTAATATCTTAGATGATGCAAGTGAAGTTTCAACTTTGGAAAATTAGTATGTACTATATGAGAGAGGATACAGGGATTAATATAAAGAATGCACATCAATGGAAAAGAAGAGTGGCTAAAAGTTCAAATATTGAAAATAAATAAATAAAACAACCGATGTGATCTACGCTAATATATTAAGTAGCAGAACGTTTTCGATTACTTAGATATTCATCATCAGTGCTTTGTGAAGGGTAACATACAATAAATGTTTAAATGTCGGATAATTAACAAAACAAAAAATGCGAATTATTAATCCAAGATTGGAGATTTCTCACAACTAGATTTAAAGTTAGATAAAACGTTTACAAGTGTAAAACTAGTTTACGAAATTAGAATGTGTGAATAGATCGTGTTAACAATTATCTTAACAAATAGTTCATGGTATTAATACCTCAAGAAAGTAAATTTTTATGAAACTTTATATTAAGCTTGTAATAGTTACCTTGTCAACAATTTGCCGGAGTACGTAGCCAAATAGTTAGAAATAGTTAGAAGGTACCAACAGTTACAAGAGAAAAAACTGTGTAGTACCAACGTAGTGGAACCAACATTCAAATAAGTGAAAATTACAAAATACGAAATTTAGAAAATATTACAAAAGACACTTTAGAAATATTAGAAAATTTAAAAGTTTGTTGTTTTTAGTATAGAATATCATCCAAATACCGTAACTTAAATTATAGATTAAGTTAAGAATAATAAATATAAATATATACTTAACTTATCTTTAAGTTACGGTATTTGGGTGATATTCTATACTATTATTTAACACCGTAGTGATAATTTTTTAATTTGTTGTTTTTATTTTGTATACACTTTTCTAGTGCTTCCGAAATATTAAGTTTTCAACAGTTTTAACATCAACCGTTTTTTTAAGTCCTTCAAATATTGACTTAGGTATTAGGAAACGATTACTAAAGACCTATGTGTATACGAAAAAAAGAGAAACGTAGAATAGAAGTTCGTGGTTTATCATGACTAAATTGATATTTGTTTGATGGGCTAACATAATTTGGGGTTTCATTTCATATCAGGCAACACACTGCAAATAACATATTTGATCGATTTGCTTTTAAAAAGTGGGTTATAAAGATATCTTTTATAAAAGTGGTTTATATATTTACACATTTAAAAACTTCATATATTTTAGCATTTCTCTTACAGATTCTGCAACCAAAGTTTGCACTTCAACAAATATTGCAGTAGACGGGAACTTTATAACTACTTATGTTACATCATTATGACTTACTATCCTTTGAAAGTTTGGGTAGTCAACTATCTATAATAGGTATTATGTTGGGTGCTACCTCTTTTTAAGTGGTAGCACCTAATACCAATTATTATTTGAGTATCCTTATGGACCTATTCGTAAAAATTCATTTATGTGAGGCTCGTATTTTTCACAATACGATATTTATATCGTAGCTAAAATTAATGTACATGAGTACATTAAAAGTCGTGAAAAAACTTTTTTTTTTAATGTCTGATGTTAAACTAGTTTTTCTTTATAATATATTATAATGGTATAGAATATCACCCAAATACCGTAACTTAAAGCATTAAGTAGCTAGATGTACATTTTGAAGGCTATGCCCTTCAAATAATTCAAAACACTTTTAAGTAATTTAAGTGAACTAATTTGAATAGGATGACCTGAGTTAGTCAAAAATATGCTCGGCTACAGCACTTTTATCTTTTCTATTTAATCTGAAATGAGCTAGCTCCTTAAATCTAGTTCGCAGTTTCAATTTCAATTTAAAATTTAAAATTTACTAAATTATTGCGACTGGCATTTGCGTTTAACGATTTCTATTTTATAAACAGATAAAATATGTAAATTACTCACAGTGACATACCACCAATATTCATGCATTTCTTCTATTTAGGTGATGCAATAAAAGATTGTACTTGAAGATTTAATACCTGCACATTTTGCTATATGGACTAGACCACTCTACATATAAATGTAAAAAATATTGGAGATATTCGCTTGTGAGCTGTGATAGACGATATACGTCTAGATTTTTCAGATATCTGCTTCTATTATACGAAATAGTTTCCACTCAACGTCTAAATGTAGTTGAAAATCGATAGTTGTAAGCAGATAAATAGATGCGCTCGAAAGTTTTCACGAGTGATTTATTTAACATGACGTATTTACTTATATATAGTAGATATTTCATATAATGGTGCGGTATATTTATAGTGTTTATAAATATTTTCAATACCAATAAAAAAAAAATCCTCATCTATATACGTGAAGTATTTTTGTTACTCTAAATTTATTTCATTCCTTTCGAATTAACATTTATACAAGCAAATATATTACTCTCAATTAATAGGCTCTTAAGTTAGTGTATTTTTAATAATGTCACTAGCGATGGCAAACTGTAGGTCACTTTGAGGACCTAGTTCGTAGTTCGTAGATCATTTCAATGTACCGTTCACGAACTATAGGTCCTGAACTACTAACATCTTTTTAAAATGAACTAGTTCACGACCTATATGAAATACATGCACGTACTGAATATAATCTCATTTTTCTCAATATAAAAATATTAAATAGCAAAAATAAATAAATGGATATATTACAATTATATTTGGATTATATAATTGAGAGAGGCGATTCTAGCACTAAGAACGGTAGTAGAAAAAAGAAAGAGGGTAGGAAAGGTAACTTGCATAGCTTTTGTAGACTTAGAAAAGGCATTTGATAATGTAGATTGGGACATAATGTTTAGAATTTTAAAAGAAACGGGTATAGATTATAAGGATAGGAGAATAATTTTTAATTTATATAAACACCAAACTGCCTTAGTTAGAATTGAGGGGGAAGAAGAGGTAGCAAAAATAAGGAAGGGAGTTCGGCAGGGATGTACACTCTCACCGTTATTATTTAATCTATATATAGAAGATGCAATAAACAAAGTAAAAGAAGAGTATAGTGTAGGTGTGAATGTACAGGGAGAGAAAATATATATGCTGAGATTCGCCGACGATATAGCGATATTGGAAGAAAGCGAAAAGAATTTAGAAAGGGTATTGAATGGTATGCAGGCAGTATTGACTAGGGATTTTAACATGAAAATAAATATAGGTAAAACTAAAGTGATGAGGTGTGACAAAAAGGAATGCAGTAGAAAAATGAGGATCTCAATAGGAGATAATAGAATCGAAGAAGTGTCAGATTTTTGTTATTTAGGCAGTAGAATCACAAAAGATAATCGAAGCAAGGTAGATATAAAGTGTAGGATAGCACAGGGTAGGAAGGCATTCGTAGAAAAGGAACAGATTTTAAGATCAAATATTGACTTGGGTATTAGAAAAAGATTACTGAAGGTATATGTTTGGAGTGTAGCACTGTACGGGTGTGAGGCGTGGACTATAGGAAAGGAAGAGAAGCGTAGATTAGAAGCACTTGAAATGTGGTGTTATAGGAGGATGATGAGGATTGGTTGGGAAGATAAAGTAACAAATGAAGCTGTACTAGAGTTAGTAGGGGAGAAGAGAAGTATTTGGAGAGTGTTACAGCGTAGGAGAGACAGATTAGTAGGGCATATCCTTAGACATGGGGGGATTATGCAATTGATCATAGAAGGTAGAGTGGAGGGAAAGAGAGGGGTAGGTAGGCCTAGATTGGAGTATGTGAGTCAGATAGTTGAAGACGTTGAGATGAATAGCTATAGGGAGATGAAGGGATTAGCTCAGGATAGATCGGCATGGCGTGCTGTTTCCAACCAATCTTTAGGATTGCGGACTCTTTAACTAATTACAATACTTTTTTTGAATTAAGAATGGGGAAGAAAAAACAACAATGTTTATAATTTATACAAAACATATATATAAGGAAATATAATCTTCTCTAGGTACTCACGATTATTTATATGAAGTTCTAAAATACTTATTGGTAGCTACTGATGAAAATGTTTACTACTTTACTAACACTTGAAAATTAAATGTACAAACTATAATAAAATGAACTAGATAGAATCGTTTTGTTTGGCGTTATAATTTATATTTTCTATTCCGAATCTTCTCTGTTCAAACTCCAAAGCTTTGATTTGATATTAAGTGATTGCATTGCACTCAGTATGACATAGAAGAACTATAAGATTTAGATGTTTATTTTTGCATTATTGCAAAAAAATGCTATGGCATGACATATTTAAGAACATATTTAATCTTGCGAATATATTAATTATATTATTCCAAATGAAATCTGATACCAACATATAAATTGTGACTCGGCTCGCCAATGCTGCTGATGCAATATTGCACCGAGTTTCCTATTTCGTTCCGTTCACCGACACACTTTATCACTAAATAAATGTTAGTACTATATATGGAATGTATACTATACTGCATCGTTTACGAGTCGTTATGATTCATGAATGGTTTAGTAGACGACGGGTTCAGGACCTAATACAAGTACATCAATACGTACACCGTGCACCATGTAGTTCATAGTTCACGAACTAGGTCACAGTGACCTATAGGTCGTTGCAAAACATCGTCACAGTACGCCCGTCATTTGATTGAACCGTTCAGAGTGAATGGTTCGCGAGTGAACTACACATCGCTAAATGCCACTGTCCAGTTCTGGATAAGCTTAACAATTAAATTATCTGAAATATCGGAGCTAATTGACAAATCGAATATCAATAAAATTACTTAAAAAAATATATAAAATATATTGTATATATAGCGTAATTTACGTTTCGCTGTATTTTCTAGCAATTTTTATTGATGAATCATATGTGAACAAGTATTTTACGGAAATTCAAATTTCGGAGAAGAACGAGACACAGTTAACTTCCTACATAGTTCTGCAGACGCTAAAACGAAATCGGACGAGTTCAGAGAATTATGATTACATATAGGGATTTACACGAGTCTTACAGGATAATTCCGAGATCGCAAGAACTTTCAGGGATTCATGACTTCATAGAATCACCATGTTCACACTTTACATGAGATCATGGAACTATATTCTCCCGAATAAATTGCATAGACATAATTTTATGAAATTTGTAGGTATGATGTATGAAGTCTTTTTATGAAATAAAATTATTTTCTTAAGATATTATAATATTGTTTCGTTAGTTCTATGTATTAATTTTCTTGAGGTATGGAATTTATCAATATATTACAAAAAGTATATACGTATTCACTACGTTTTAAATTAAATAATAATAGCTTTACATAGTTACGCCAATTGTGTTTGAATCAGGAAGATTATGGATGATTTTTTGTTGTTTCCAAAGCAAAGCATAACAAATATTGTACACATTTCTTCTATAATTGAGGAATACCAACAGTAAACCATTTTATGTTACAAAATATAAATACAATTGATTTGCTAGCAATTTAAAACTATTCAGATTTCGTGGAAATGCTATCACAGTATAAAAACGATACAGAAACAGATTATCAGTATTACTCATGATTTTCCGAAGTTCATTGGATCGCGTAACTTTGCTTCTGCAAGCTTGTATCTATTGGAGTATTAAAAATATATATATTGTCTTCTTATCGTACATTACAATGAAGTATCTGGAGTAGGATATATGTCAATAAAGTGGAAAGCACGAAGAATGCTCGGAATCGCTGTTATTTGCTCTGCTAGCTCACATTCGCTAGAAAAAAATTTCCGTTAAGGGGAAAATTCGATAACAACTCCAATTCAGATACCAAATTTGAGGACTTAATACATTATGAACATGTGTTATTTAGACGAATTTTCATATTTAATGATTTATTATTCTTATTTAATGTCAACCAAAGAAAATTACAAATCGGAAGCAAATATTAATGCCATTCATTACTGGGAAATATTACAGTGATTTTTTTTCTATGTCCAACATTTTTTAAATATTTTTATAAGTTATTAGCAGAAATATATCTTAAAATTAATGGAATTTAGAAATTTCATAGACGTTATATGTTGGTAATACTTTATTCTATCAAAGTATTTTTTTATTAACAAAAGAATAAATTAATGGCCATTAAAATAAATTAATTATTTGAGTTTATTGAAATTATTCGGTATTTATACCGTAAATTGTGTTAACTATAACATATTGATATTTGAAGCTATATTATAATTAAATATGTATTGGGTAATGATGATAAAAATTGCTAATTAATAAATAATTATTAATAATTATTAAAATAATTATAATCGGCAGAAAAATAAATTTTTTTGTGACTTGTGTTGTAGAAATTTCCAAGATTTGTAATAGTAAGTCAATTAGAATTTTGCATTTTTTATAAAAACAAAAGTTACTTAAGTGACGTTCGCAATATATATTTCTAGGAAAAGCCTAGTGCTAAAACATCATTGTTATAATTAAATATAATAATTTTTTTTATTAATTTTTATAAAGGAACTTGTTGCGCATTTACATCTTAATCAAGGATTTATGAAGAGAATTGTTTTGACTTTTTAAGTTATTAATTATGAAACAACCATTTTACATGTATTATATATTTTTTATGATACGTGACGTGGCGTGACGTGACGTGACGGTAGGATCGTCACAACACAACGTGACGTAAACTGCATAATTATACTATCTATGGATATTTTCAGTTTTTTCGTTTTTTCTATAGAAAATATGATCGCTAATTTTTAAATAAAAGTTAAATTAAAAATTAATTTTAACACGTTTTAACATAAGTTTGAACACACTTACATACATTGGATCGATCCTATTATATTATAAATTTTGTAATCTTTATGCTTAAGACTTTTGTTGGTCTCATACAGTGGCGGTTCCTTATGCAGGCCGCAGGGCCGCGCGCCCTCCCTGAACATTGAGCGCATCACCGTATATATATAATTGTATTGCGATATTTTATCTCGGCATTATTTTTCCTAAAAGATAAAGCTTGCGCCGCGATAACAATCAACACAATACGGTGTGGCGTTCGTTGTGGTATCCGTTGCAAGTGGTAGAGTCAGTGCAGCGACCGATGCAGTATATCATCTGTATCTATCGTTCACGTGGTGTAATACTTATATCGCTAATATGGTGCCGACATTCCAGCGCCAAGCGAGAACACCCAATACGAGTTAAATGCATATGCACTCATCTCACTCTATTGCAAGCAATAGGTGAGAGCGACCGTATGCAGTATATCTTCTGTTTCTTCGGTTTGCTTGTCGCATACATCGTCTAATATGTTTCACACATTCCAGCGGCTATCCGAGGCCAGTACAAGTAAAATGCATATGCAATGAGATGAGTGTATCATAGAGTATATATATATATATATATATATATATATAGAATAGGCCAGATAAGACAGTAGCAATTGTTCTGTATATGTACGATATGTACGTATGTACGATTTTGCCACGTGTTTCTCCAAGAATATATTTAATAGAAATATAGATAGAAATATGATATAGAAAAATATATAATGGACAAAGTAAAATTAAAGAATTAGGTAGGCCATTGCCTGATTTAAATTTATTGCAAACTTGTGCAAGGAGTGCTCAAAACCGAACATTTACGCGGCGTTTTACAAGAGACATTTACAAAAAAAATTATAACACAGATGCAGGACAGATTCTCGTATCGTGGCCATCTACAAGCCGCTGAGTTATTTAACATGAAATCGATGCCAACATTTTCTAAACAATTTCCAGTGGACCTTTTGGAAACCGTGTGTCATGCATATCCATTTTTGAATAAAACCAGATTAAAAACAGAATTAGAAGTCATTTACTCGCGTCCGGATTTTTATCAAATAATTGGAGCCACAAATTTTCTTTCATTATTGCTACAAAATAATCTCAGTGAAACTTTCCCGGAAACTATAAAAATACTTAAAATTATTTTAACAAACGCCGATGACCACTACTGAATCAGAGCGTTGTTTTTCAACACCTAAAAGAATCAAGACTTTTTTGCGAAATGCTATGGGTAATGATCGTTTAAACGCGTTGGCGATGATGTGTATTAATAAAAATGTGGTGCGAGATATTTACAATTTCAACGAAAAAGTTTTGGAAAAGTTTATATCAATGAAAGATAGAAGAGTGGAATTCACTTTCAAGAAATGATTGAATTTAATCATTTTGCATCCATTTTAGGTAAGGTTTCTCACTATTATGTTATTTTTTAAGAAATGCGCCCCCCCCCCCCAGATTGAAATGGCACGAGCCGCCACTGGTCTCATATTTTTTAAAGGTAATAAAGAATTATAATATGAAATAAAAATGTTCATTTAACGTTTTAATACATTGCACATAATTTCATCACTAAAAGCAGTCCATAGCTAAGACCGGTCTTGTATATAAAATTTTGCATTCCGCAAACTAAAAACGTATGGTGTCGTCTGTGGACTGCTTTAGAAAAATTATATATCTGAATTTTATCTGCCACTTTAGAGATAAAAGCTCGTTAGTATATATAGTGCAACTTCTAGACACAGAATGCGCTCTCCCGTTATCCAATAGAAAATGCCACGTTGCATAAAAATGAATAATCACGCGCGGCAAACCATGAACATTGCTAACAGTTTTAAAATAATCTTTTCGTCTACATTTGCTGCCATTTAGTGAGTATACTTGCAATTTTTTTTGGAGCAAACTGGCCTATCTAATCAGACTACTTTATATATAAATACAATGCTAAAACTTACCACTGGTTTAAAGTTTCACTGCGTATGACGTACAACACTTTTGTTAGGACTTGGGAATTTAAATAAATATTCAATTAAACCCGTACGGTGTACTTGTTAGCAAATACATGCGAATATACTCACCTATGCCCGCACGTTTCGAAATTAGCTGCATCCTCAGTCCACTTATACGTTACACATGGACGCACAATACTGTACTAGGAACACAGAAAAGTATTGGAAAACTTCCCGGTCAACAGAATATACGGAAAATAAGCGAGCGATTAGTCAGGTCATATATACAGGGTGTTTAAAATTCTATAAAATGTTTGCGCTAGTAACCTATTATGGTAAATACAAGAACTTGTAGAATTATTAATAAATTGTTTTGTAGAATGTTAGTTGAAATTTGAAAATACCGAAAAAACTTTCAATTTTGGATATGATCATATTATACAATTTTTATTAGCGGTCTGATTATTTATAAAAATTAGTCCATTCATATCTAGTACTAATAAATGAGGCAATATTTGAAATTATTTGAAATTTTCGAAATTTATTGCAAATGATTTTTAAAATGAAGCGTATGAATTAAATGATTCATTAGCAAATACTTAAAACCACAGTAGCAAGAGCCAATGTTGCTATTTTGACACTTTTGACAAATAATTTTTTGGCTTGGCGATAACGATTCTTGTTAAATAGAGTCAAATTGAAGTTTAGAATACGGCAGATTATGACTCGTTTAAACATCTAGTAGATTCGTAAAACCAGACTGACAATTAAAACTGTATGAAACCATATATCATTGTGCATGCGGTTGACGTATTTTGTAATTTAAAGTGAACTGCATAAAATGAAATAAAATAGAAAATACCTTTGCGGTACAATTCAGTAGTAAATTGCTGCATAGTTTATTTTAATAGAATATTTCGAGCATTTCTGATGGAATATCATAAATTTTCATTGTGACTGCGTATTTATTTAACGTTTTTTACAATAAATTTTGATTTTCAGTGTTATTCAATCAAATGACAATCAAGCAGTGGCGTTTTTTTTGCCGCGTCCCCCCCCCCCATTAAGTGCATCACCGTAGATATATAATTGTACTGTGATAGTTTAACTAGGCATTATTTTTCTGAAAAGATAAAGCTTGCGTTGCGATAGCACTCAAGACAACACGGTGTGGCAGCGAGCAAGATGAGTTAAATGAATATGCAATCATCCTATCCGCTGCAAGCGGTAGAGTGAGAGCGACCGTATGCAGTATATCATCTGTTTCTTTGGTTCGTGTATCGTATGCGCCGCAAAGAAATTAGCGGCCCGGGTTGCTATGGCAACGTGACGTTACGCTGCTTCTACAGCTAAGAATATATCGTCGTTTTAAGCTATTCCGGGCCGCTATTCTTTAGCGTCCCATCAGAGAAGGAAGCCTAGTCTAGTATACAGGAAAATGGATATAGAATAGCCAGATAAGACAGTTGCATTGTTTTGTGTAGTTACGTATGTACGATTTTGCCACGTGTTTCTCCAAGAATATATATAATAGAAATAATTTAATAAAAATGAATAGTGTTAGTTATTTATTGAAAATAGAGTTTTGTAGACTTTCTCTTGAGGACAAAGTAAAAATTAAAGATTTAGGTAGGTCATAGCCTGATTTAAATTTATCACAAACTTGTGCAAGGAGTGTTTATATCAATGAAAGATCGAAGAGCGGATTACCACTTTCAAGAAATGATTGAATTTAATCATTCTGCA
Organism: Leptodirus hochenwartii; assembly: GCA_947310635.1. Classification (NCBI taxonomy): domain Eukaryota; kingdom Metazoa; phylum Arthropoda; class Insecta; order Coleoptera; family Leiodidae; genus Leptodirus; species Leptodirus hochenwartii. The sequence goes on along the minus strand of OX371178.1, from coordinate 32,590,727 downwards.
TCCATTTTAGGTAAGATTTCTTCCTATTATGTTATTTTTTAAGAAATGTGATTGAATGTCAAGAGCCGCCACTGATAATTGTATAAAATATCCGAATACTCAAACTTAAAACATTTAGTAGCTAGAAGCGCATGTCAAAGGTTGTGCCCCCATCTTCAGTAGCACAAAACTGAGCATCTAGATATTAAATACTTTGTCTTATGGTATTTGTCATATACTATACAATTATATTAATTGTTCATAAAAAAAATCTAACTACACGTAACTACACAGAACAACGCAACTGTCTTATCTGGCTATTCTATATCAATTTATATACTCTCTGTATATATATACTACTCTCTGTTCTCTGTTCTCTTTGAACTTCTCATTTGGGACTATAAAGAATCGCGGCATCCAATAGATGATATACTGCATCGGTCGCTCTCACTCTATTGCTTGCAATAGAGTGAGACACTCATCTCATTGCCTGCACTCAATTTAACTCGTACTGCCCGGCCTGGGTTGTCGCTGGTTTGTGTGCGACTTATTAGTCGATACATATATATGCGATATGCGAACGAAAGAAACAGATGATATACTGCATACGGTCGCTCTCAGTCTACCACTTACAACGGATACCACAACGGAACGCGCCACACCGTGTTGTGTTGAGTGCTATCGCAACGCAAGCTGTATCTTTTAGGATAAATAATGCTTAGTTAAAATATATCACAATACAATTATATATCTAGGGTGATGCGCTCAATGTTCAGGGGGGGCGCGGCCGTGCGGCCTCGAAAGAAACCGCCACTGTAAGTTTATATATAATGATAAGAATAGCGAAAATGGGCAGTATATAGCGAAAATCCGTTTTTTCTTCGCTAGAATTTAGAAAAAAATACAATGAAGAAACTCAAATCGTTTCGTGTTTACACCAATTTGATCAATCCAAACATTAATTTGTCAGTATAGGAGTTCCTTGCAGTGTTTGGCAATGGAAGCTGTGATGTATCGATTGCATGAACTGCTGTTGCTCCTTCACAAACAGACGCATTATTATTGTGTTCGATTGTACATGTCGAACATCTATGACAGTGGTGGCGAACATTTTTACGTGCGCCTGCCAAAAATTTCCAGATGATATTTATCTAGTGACTGACGTGTCGGACAGTTATTAATAGGGAAATAAATTATATGCAAATTAATTATTGTAAAATTTTATAACTTTAAAAAGTAACAAAATTTCATAGAAAATGAACACACAAATTGTACAAAAATCGATAGCATTTAATGAGATTTTTACTGTTGTAAATTTGATGCCAAATGCTTTATATCTGGTTCATATTTCGTCACTTTTAATAATGTACACGCCGAACTAGATTCATCAGTTATTATATTTCTTGAACTAGTCTTTAATGAAATTCCTTTCGGAAAACAATGATTCACAAGCATAAGTAGAGGAGAAATTTGATAATATAGCGGTCGCTAATTTTTTTAAACCACTAACAGTTTCAGGAATAGTATTCCAAGTTATCAATAGTTCCTCTTCAGCATTCTTTTTAACTACGCTCAATAATCGATCATTTTCAATTATTTCAAACTAATTTCACAAATCGACAAACTTTTGTTTCAATTGGATTGAAAATCGATTAATTGCATTTCTATATCCTCCAAATTCAGCCATTCGAAAATCTCCAAATTGAGTTTATCCAATTGATATTGTGTCTGGATGTAAAATAAATTTTGATGTTGCTGCAAATTGCCTGAACTGTGTAAACCTTGAAGAAAATTCGTCAATTCTCGATTGAATAACAGCAGAAAACTCTTCTGTCAATTTAACTTGATTTGGCTTTTCATGCGATTCTAGATCTGCTAAGAATTTTTTTATATTTGGAAAATATTTGCAGGTGTTAGAAATAACATCACGGTTGAAAATTTGCAATTTAGCATCGAATGCTTTGATCAAATCAAACATGACAACAACTATCTTATTAACACCTCGCAATTTCACATTTAATTCATTTAAATGTGAAGATATATCAGTAAAAAACATTAATTTGGAAAGCCATTCGACATCCATTAATTGATTATATTTTTCAATTATGCTCGCGTTATGTAAAAAAAGTCCAACTTCATCTAAATACTCAACGAATCTTTGAATAACTTTTCCTTGACTTAACCATCGGCCGTTGTTGTACATAAGTAAACCATTGTATACTAAGTTTACCTCATTCAATAATTCTAGATTATGAATGAGGTAAACTTGAATGTTCGATAATTTAAAGCACGTGCAGATATAAAATTGACTAATTTAAAGCGTAGAAAATGATGATCTGTAAATAATTCACGTGCCTGTAAAATATTCGTACGTGCCACCTCTGGCACGCGTGCCATAGGTTCGTCAAGCCTGTTCTATGATGTATATAGAGACCTATCCGTATGTGACGAAAAGCGTATTGCGGCATATTGGTAAATATTAATCTAAACTACGCGTTTGCATGTGCGGTTCCCTGTGTCACGTACATACAAGAAGGGAACACAACTATGCAACGTTGGTACAGTCAAATCAATCAGAAGTTACTGCTTGCAAACTGATACGTGCGACTGATTTATCCACATATTGCCAAACCGCAACTGATAAATGATCGAAAACTTCTCTGTATGAGCTCGTTTTAGCGGGAATGTGCAGTGGTTATATAATTTTTTCAGAAAACGTCTAAGAGAAATTTTTTAAATTGAACAACGGTGTGATGAATTGCATATACGCATATATTTACATAAATTTATAAAATCTAAATATCACATATTTATCTATAGCACAATCAATTAGAAGTAAAAAAAGAGCAGCTATAAAAATAATAGTATTTAAAAATCACTAAGCCTCAAGAAATATCGCTGCTTTACAGCGTTGTATTTAATCGAGTATGTACATTTTTTCATATCTCTATCTACAAGTAGGTATAAAGTACCTTTTTATTTAGCCTAAATTTTATTTTTATAAAATTAATTAGTCTTGAAAAGGCTGTTTGTTATATTAATTTCCCATAATAAAATTGTTATATTTTGAGTAGAGAATGTTTTACAGAATAGTTATGAGAACGTAACTTTTTTCAGTGTCAAAAATTTATAATACCTTGAGACTCTGCCAAAAACAAACATACCATCGAAAAAAAATGCGGAACTCTTAATTCCTAAGTTTAACTATTTGAAACGTTGGTAAAAACGATTCAGTCTTGACGGTGGGGGTTTACATTACTGAATTTCATTGACTGTAATTATGTTTATCAAAAAAATTCTTCAAGCAAAAATACGTTATTACTTTTGTGTTAAAAAAAAACTTAATAGTTTTTAACAAATACGAGTATTATGCCAAATATTTTGTTGTAAATTTATTTGATTGATTTCTTGAAATACATATGGACGATTATAATTATGGTAAATTATAAAAAATCAATTTTTCGATAAGTGTAACCAACCGCTCCTTTAATCAAATATCATCTTTGATATTTCAAGTTTTGTTTGCTGCACATTCCTATTCAATAATATCTGAGAAATTATGATGGAATATTATGCCACTTGGAGCTTTGTACATTCGTTTCTTAAGTGCTGACGTTACAGAGAACATAATTTAAAGTAAATTTCACTCCGAAGTACCCGCAGAGGATATAAAAACATATAGCAAAATAATTGTTCTTATATATTTTATTGATATATAGAAATATAGAAAAACATGAAATAAGCAAATAAATACATTATTTATTAGAATACTTGTAATTGCCATTGTAAACACATAAATAGCTCAAAACTCTATTTTAAAACTTGTATCATTTTGATAATATTATTCTCAGTCCTCTCAATCTATTTAAGTTTAATATAACCTATTAAGTAATGATAGTTGGTGGGCTCATATTTACAATATTTCTTATGAAGTTGTTACAAAATATATAAATAGATTAATATTGAGAAGCAGATTAAGGATTGACGGAGTACTTCTATATTATTCTAGAGCACAGAATAACGATACTAATTATATATATACTAAATGTGGTAATAACTTCGTTAAGTATATTTAATCCATTGTTAAGTTGCCTTGCAAGTAATATCAGCACAATCCAACCAAGGGTTCCACGTGTAGTTAAACAATTTAGGATCAGCGTTTTGAATATCAGGATCCTGAGATAGTTGCGGTTTCAAACCCGCTCTAAAGTCAACTAGTTCCCTCTTCAACCGACGAACAACGCTTGGGAAGAGTGGTACTAGATTGTTTTCCTCGCACGGATCGCTGGGAATATCATACAGACAAACTTCTCCGTCTATAAATAAAAATAGTTTATAATATTAGATAAATTTGCTGATATACATAATAAAAAACAAATAAGTCCTAACTCAGAAAATATCACCCAAATACTGTAACTCAAAGCATTCAGTAGCTACATGCGCAATTCGAAGTTTATGGCCCCATCTTCAGTAGCTCAAGATAAAAACTAAATAAAGTACATGTGTCACTAACCGTGATTAGGATAGGGGCGATGATGGGGCGTATCTCTCGAAATGCGCATCTAGCTATTAAATGCTTTGAGTTACGGTATTTGGGTGATATTCTATACATTTATTTAAGTCGTAACAAAGCATTTAAGCCCCTATTGCACCAGCTATCCTTTAAACTCTAATGTCGGCTTAATAAACCTGGTCCATTTAATAATAATAATAGATATTATTTTTAAAAATTATCACTACGGTGTTAAATTATAATATAGAATATCACCCAAATACCGTAACAAGAATAAATAAATAAGTACGCTTGAAATGTACATCTAGCTACTTAATGCTTGTTACGGTATTTCGGTGATATTCTATATTATAATAGATATCCTTGTTCAAATTTACTTTTATGACATTAAGAAACCTGTGAACATTCTTATTACTAGCAAAACAAATTATATGCCTTATTATACCTTCCAGGACGACGAAAAATGTACTCACTTGATGGAGTGCAAGGATTCTTCTTCTGCTTGGAGTTGAGGCATTTTATGGTTGCCTGTCTGCGTAAGTAAGCGTATTCCACTTCGCTGGTGGGTGGAAATTGTACACTGCTAATGGCTTGTCCTGCGGGACTGTTGTACACTGCTGATGTATTATACTCGATATCATTAATGTTTTCTGTCCCTGCTTCTCCAAAGTAATCGTCGAAAGTACCATTATTTGAACTACCTACAGATTTATACATACAAATGGAAATTACAAATAGTAAGGGTCATTGATGGAGTAGCTTTTATTTAACTGTTACTTATATCGATCGATCCTAAGGAAATATATTTTTTAATAATTTTAAAGGCATAAATGTGAAGTGTAGTATTGTACGGCTGTGAGCTGTGCACCTACCAGATTTCTGTATCACGAAGTTTAAAGAAACCTATAATTATTATTTTATCTAGACATCATTTATGCTTTCTACGTTTTTTACAATTATTTATTTACGAAAAGGCCATTGAGTACCTATGAAAAATATTGATTCTAATAGACGTCGTTTTTATGAATAAATTTTCCAAGTGTTACTATATTATATGAGGTGAATTTTAAAAAGATTTTAACATGATTCAAAGTAGAACTAGGTGATCATTTTTTTCTAGTTAGTTAAAGAGTCCGCAATCCTAAAGATTGGTTGGAAACAGCACGCCATGCCGATCTATCCTGAGCTAATCCCTTCATCTCCCTATAGCTATTCATCTCAACGTCTTCAACTATCTGACTCACATACTCCAATCTAGGCCTACCTACCCCTCTCTTTCCCTCCACTCTACCTTCTATGATAAATTGCATAATCCCCCCATGCCTAAGAATATGCCCTACTAATCTGTCTCTCCTACGCTGTAACACTCTCCAAATACTTCTCTTCTCCCCTACTAACTCTAGTACAGCTTCATTTGTTACTTTATCTTCCCAACCAATCCTCATCATCCTCCTAGAACACCACATTTCGAATGCTTGTAATCTACGCTTCTCTTCCTTTCCTATAGTCCACGCCTCACACCCGTACAGTGCTACACTCCAAACATATACCTTCAGTAATCTTTTTCTAATACCCAAGTCAATATTTGATCTTAAAATCTGTTCTTTTTCTACGAATGCCTTCCTACCCTGTGCTATCCTACACTTTATATCTACCTTGCTTCGATTATCTTTTGTGATTCTACTGCCTAAATAACAAAAATCTGACACTTCTTCGATTCTATTATCTCCTATTGAGATCCTCATTTTTCTACTGCATTCCTTTTTGTCACACCTCATCACTTTAGTTTTACCTATATTTATTTTCATGTTAAAATCTCTAGTCAATACTGCCTGCATACCATTCAATACCCTTTCTAAATTCTTTTCGCTTTCTTCCAATATAGCTATATCGTCGGCGAATCTCAACATATATATTTTCTCTCCCTGTACATTCACACCTACACTATACTCTTCTTTTACTTTGTTTATTGCATCTTCTATATATAGATTAAATAATAACGGTGAGAGTGTACATCCATGCCGAACTCCCTTCCCTATTTTTGCTACCTCCTCTTCCCCCTCAATTCTAACTAAGGCAGTTTGGTGTTTATATAAATTAAAAATTATTCTCCTATCCTTATAATCTATACCCGTTTCTTTTAAAATTCTAAACATTATGTCCCAATCTACATTATCAAATGCCTTTTCTAAGTCTACAAAAGCTATGCAAGTTACCTTTCCTACCCTATTTATTTTTTCTACTACCGTTCTTAGTGTTAGAATCGCCTCTCTCGTCCCTCTGTTTTTCCTAAAACCAAACTGATCTTCTCCTAGCCTTTCCTCTACTTTATTTTCTAATCTCCTATAAATAATCTTTAACAATATCTTCGATGCATGTGATAGTAGGCTAATGGTCCTATAGTTCTCACACAAATTAGCTCCTATTTTCTTCGGCATTGTTACTATTCTACTACGCTGAAAATCCTGTGGTACTTCTCCCTTCTCATATATTTTACAAACTAACCTGTATAATCGCTCCTGCATTTTTTCCCCTGCGTGTTTTATTAATTCGGCTGGTATCATATCAATCCCCGCTGCTTTGTTATTCCGTAAATCATTTAATGCTCTATTAAACTCTGACCTAAGTATGCTAGGACCTAAGTCATCCTCATCTATCTGTTCCACACTTTCTAGCTCCTCCATGTCCTGCCTACCTTTATATAAATCTTCAAGATACTCCTTCCATCTTCTAGCTTTTTCCTTATTTTCTGTGAGTTCCTTACCCTGCTTATCACATATAATGTTACCCTTTGGTTTTACTTTAGAAAAATGTGACTTAATTTTCCTGTAGCCCAAATCTACTTTACCTCTTCTCATATCCTCCACAATATCCTCACAATTTCCTTTTATCCACTCTTCTTTCGCTAGCTTGCATTTCCTATTAATTAAGTTCCTTAGTTCCTTATATTTTTTCTGTCCTGCTTCTGTGTTTCCAATTTTAATTTTCCTTCTTGCTTCTATCATTTCAACTATTTCTTCCGTGATCCATTCCCTCCTACCTGCCCTTTTCTTTGTGCCTAATACTTCATTTGCTGCTGTAGTTAACCCATTTCTGATTTCCCTCCATTCGCAATCTATGTCGCTCCTAGATGTTCCATTAGCCATGATTTCTACTTTCTGCTTGTACTTTTCACATACATCAGCTAATTTTAACCTATCGACATCTACTCTGACCTGTTTAGACTTCTGTAATTTCTTGAATTTGACCTCTGAGTTCAGGACTACTAAATTATGGTCACTATCAATATCTGCTCCAGGGTAACTCTTACAATTCTTAATCTGGTTCCTAAACCTCTCTTTAACCAGTATGTAATCTATCTGATACCTCCCTATATCTCCTGGCATTTTCCACGTATATATCCTGCGCTTGTGATTCTGAAAAAGCGTGTTTGCTACCACTAGCTTATTCCTAACACAAAACTCTACCAATCTATCCCCTCTATCATTACGTGTTCCTATTCCATATTCTCCTACTATTGAAACTTCCTTTCCCTTACCTACTACGGCATTCCAATCTCCGATTACAATTAGATTATCCTGTCCTTTAACGTTTGCTAACCTAGATTCAATCTCCTCATAAATGGATTCTACCTCCTCATCATCGTGACTTGAAGTTGGCATATATACTTGCACTATAACTGTGTCCGTTGGCTTCGTGTCTAATCTAATAGTTATAATTCTATCACTAACTTGGCAATAACTCTTTACTCTACATCCCAACTTTCTATTCATTATAAAACCTACACCGGTATGCCCATTATCTGATGCTGTGGTTATTAATCTATATTCTCCTGACCACGTATCTACTTGACCTTTCCCCCTAACTTCACTATTTTTTTCTATAATTAAGAAAACTATAAAATTATTTTAAGACATTCTTACTATTCAAAATGACCTGAAATTTAATCAGTACAATAAGTAACTGACTTTTCAAGTTTTATTGACCGCTTTTAAAATTCTGTTGATCCCAAGGAGGTACATCGACCTGCTTGGAATCCATGTTGTATACCTATATATTATATAACCAAAGTTATTAGCAATACAATAGAACATTTGGTCATTTTAATTGAAAATTAAAACTTCTTCATACAACATCTTCATTCAAATGTACTATTCTTAACATGTGATGCAAAAATATTTATTTTATTAACGTATATATATATATATATATATATATATATATATATATGTGTGTGTGTGTGTGTGTGTGTGTGTCTCTGTGTGTGTGTATGTGTGTTATATATATACATGTTAGATATGTTATTAAATTATATATATATATATATATAATTATAACAAAGTAATAATTCAACTCCAAAATTTGTTAAATTACCATTTGATCCTATAATTGCACGTGGTTTAGATAGAATTTTAAATAAATATAATTTTAAAGTATAATATAATACTATATAGTTTTGATTGATTTCAATAAAAAATCTGGTATATAAAATATCTTGTTCTAGTTGTCCTAAAGTATATATAGGACAAATACGTAGACCAATTGAAGGGTTTGGTGCAAAAACCGGTCAGCTCCATTTTTGGGCAAAATTGACTTTTCATGTGGAATTTAATGTACTTAGCATTGGCCATCTTTGCAAAAAGCGGGCAGCTCTGTGGCATATAATGGAAAATATTGCTAAGAATGGAGTGACCGATCTTTTTGCCATGTGACCGATCTTTCGGTTTAATAGAAATAATAGAAAAAGAGAAGAGAAACAAAGAAATAGTGTAAAGGCCTAATGGTTGGATCGATTTGGTAAAGAAGACATCTCGAAAATGTACAGTAGTTATGGTGAATCAAGACATTATACTAAATTTGGACGAACATTTCAAAAGGATTTTTAAAAAGACCGTTACAAACAGTGCAAAGGAAAAGTTTTCCATTTCTAAATATCGTGTTTTCAAGTACGAAAAAACGAATGTTTGTAAAATGCAGTATTACCATAGGGATTATAATGTTTACCGAATTTTCATTAAAGAAATCATCAGCTACATATTCAATGCGAACGATAAAACTTTACAAAAACTACCCCATACCCATCAAGCAGAAAAAACTTGAAAACGTCCGTTCTTTGGCTGAAAAGTATGTGCCCAAAAATGATCAATAGTATTACGATCTTGTATATAATGATGTGGGACCAAAAATACCTCAAGATCTGGATAGCGAGGACGAGGATATTGAAGTAGAAATATATTAACATTGTAAAAGTCATTTTGTATGTTTGATAGTTAATAAAACTGAGATTTGCTACATAATTATATATATTTTTATTTTGGCGCATAAAAACAAACTAAATTATTTTCTCCAGTTTTCTCAGTGATTATACTTGGCAACACAGTTTTTTGTCAATAATGGAAAATTGATAAAAAATGGAGCTGACCGGTTTTTGCACGAAGCCCTTCAATTGAAACTAGATTTAAGGGGCATTTAGCTCATTTCAGATTAAATAGAAAAGGTAAAAGTGCTGTAACCGAGTATATTTTTGAAACAGGTCATCCTATTCAAATTAGTTCACTTAAGTTACTTAAAAGTATTTTGAATTATTCCGAGTTAAATGCTTATGAAATATACATGCATAAATCTAAATCAAATTGAATGAATTTAGATTCGGGCCCAATTTCATCTTGTCTATTTAATTTATTTAATAAGAACTATTTTTAAATTTATTTTTATTTTATTTATTTATTTTTGGTTATTTTTTAATATAATTTGGTTATAATTTCCTATTTTATATCACATAGCCCTAATGTAATAATTCGGTTGTATCAAGAGTAATATTTAAATCGCATTCTTTCTTCTCGGGTATCAAGCTCATAAATATTCATTATGTCAAGAACTACGCTGCTCCTGCTCGTATCCCAGTCCCATCCGGCAAATTTCTTCTACATATAACATTACATGCAAACGACAGGAGATGTTTACGATGTTACTAAATAAATTTGAGAGGCTTGGTTTTAGATATTGTGATGATCTCCGACGTCTACCCAACTTGATTATTATTACATTCTGCATCAAAGCGGACTTGCATTTAATTGCACTTCATAAATAAGGAAATATGCCTACATTACGTAAATTACGTAAAGTAACAAATGAAGCTGTACTAGAGTTAGTAGGGGAGAAGAGAAGTATTTGGAGAGTGTTACAGCGTAGGAGAGACAGATTAGTAGGGCATATTCTTAGGCATGGGGGGATTATGCAATTGATCATAGAAGGTAGAGTGGAGGGAAAGAGAGGGGTAGGTAGGCCTAGATTGGAGTATGTGAGTCAGATAGTTGAAGACGTTGAGATGAATAGCTATAGGGAGATGAAGGGATTAGCTCAGGATAGATCGGCATGGCGTGCTGTTTCCAACCAATCTTTAGGATTGAGGACTCTTTAACTAACGTAAAAGACATAATTATTCCGAAATTTAATGTATGAATGCTGACAACCATATGAACGAAATTCGAAAACCTTCATAACTTTATTTCAGAAAAAAATTGTCATTCTTATTGTTTAATATTAAGATAAAAATATAACTTAACAAAAGAAACACTAATCTATATATATATATATATGTGTGCGCAAATTTGCAAAAACTATATTTGATTAAAAATTCTGTAAAACATTATTTAAAAAATAAATATATTCGCAGACAGAAATCGAATGAAAATCTTAGATTATTAAAATAAACTGATTAGAAAAAAACAAACTAGAAATTTGTTTAAAAACATTATTTTAAAAACTGATAAGTAATTTTAGCAAAACTTGGAATAGGAATTGAGCGTTATAAAAGAAGTGTAAATTATACCGAAACAAAATTGATGATGTGTCATAAGGGACCATACAAAAATGGAGGTAATGACCCTAAAATATCAGATTTTTGCTATTTAATTAATACGTAGAATAAGAAAACATAATAGAAGGAAGCTAGGACGGCATCTGTAGAAAAAGAGCAAATTTTAAGATCAAATATTTATTCTGGTATTAAAAAGAACTTATGTGTGGAGTGTGTAGGATAAGTAGGGCTGTGAGGCGTGGACTATTTGAGAAGCATTTGAAATATATTGCTAAAAAACGTGATGATGATTGGGTGGATATATAAAGTGACAAATTAAGATATGCTAGAGTAAGTTGAGAAAAGAGAAGCATCTGAAAGTTATTACAGCGCGGAAGATATAGACTAACTAATAGGTCATATTCTTGTAGACACGATGTGTTATGAAATTAGTTATAGAAAGTAAGGGCGTTCTGATCGAATCAATTAATAGGATTGAAGACTATAATAAGACACGTGGTTTATGTATGTTTAAGTAACGCAAAAAAAAAGATGATTGCTGTAATATATATCAGCGATTCTTAACCGGGCGGCCGCGGCCCCTCAGAAAGGTTCTATGGCGGGCCTCGAATAAAATACTCACAATGTTATTTGCTTGTTACTGAAGTCAATTATATTTAATTTTTCGTTTTGGAAAAAGAATTCGATGATCGATTATTATATTAGAAAAAAAACTATGGGGCCGCGAAAATATTTTAGGACATTTCGGGGGCCGTGTGCAATAAAAGGTTAAGAACCGCTGATATATATCATAAATATTACTGTTTAATATATTTAATACACTTTGCCAGCTAGCCATTAGCTACTTCCGCCAAACTCTTCACTAAAACATTATCTGCTTTGAATCTGCTCTATATGCATATTTTTATCTTTGTAATTCTCTTATTACAACTCTACGCGGGTATAAAAGCATCAAAGGAAATAAATCTTTCCGGACTGCTGCACATAGCCAGCACGCATTTATACTATTAATTTATAACGTTAATAAAAGAACTTCAGTAATGACCATCAAGCTGTGAAGTTTCTCAGAGACTGAGCAGGCTAATTTGATAGTCAGTAATCATGTATTCATTTGGTTTATTCTGTTTTTTGTTCTATTATTACCATTAGTTCAAGAACAAGAATTTTGTAAACTACCAAATTGTTATGGTAGAGTAATTTTATTGTGTAAATCTAAAAACTACCGAATACTGCGAATTCATTACGACACTTACACAAAATATGTACGACCTTGTTAATAATTTTTTACAAAAAGTTTAGCGATTCTTTCCATGAATTAATAAAATCAAAGTCGATAATTTAAAATATATGAGAAACAATAAAACGATCATATTATAGATATATTTCAAATTTTCACTACCAGATTTAGCGATGTGTAGTTCACTCGCGAACCGTTCACTTTGAACGGTTCAATCAAATGACGGGCGTACTGTCACGATGTTTTGCAACGACCTATAGGTCACTATGACCTAGTTCGTGAACTATCAACTACATAATGAACAGTGTACGTATTGATGTACTTGTACTAGGTCCTGACCCCGTCGTGTACTAAATCACAACGACTCGTAAACGATGCAGTATAGTATACATTACATATACAGTACTAACATTTATTTAGTGATAAGGTGTGTTGGTGAACGGAACGAAATAGGAAACTCGATGCAATATTGCAACAGCAGCATTGTCAAGCTGAGTCACAATTTAAATGTTGGTATCAGATTTCATTTGGAATAATATATTTAATATATTCGCAATATTAAATATGTTCTTAAATATGTCATGCCATAGCAAATTTGTGCAATAATGCAAAAATAAACATCTAAATCTTATAGTTCTTCTATTTCATACTGAGTGTAATGCAATCAGATAATATCAAATCAAAACTTTGAAGTTTGAACAGAGAAGATTCGGAATAAAAAATATAAATTATAACCCCGAACAAAACGATTCTATCTAGTTCATTTTATTATAGTTTGTACGTTTCATTTTTAAGTGTTAGTAAAGTAGTAAACATTTTCATCAGTAACTACCAATAAGTATTTTAGAACTTCATATAAATAATCGTGAGTACCTAGAGAAGATTATATTTCTTTATATATATGTTTTGTAAAAATTATAAACATTGTTGTCTTTTCTTCCGCATTCTTAATTCAAAATAAATATTGTAATATTTCAATTTGTTTATTTTATACCATTTAATATTTTTATATTGAGAAAAAAATCGATTATTTTCAGTATGTGCATGTATTTCATATAGGTCGTGAACTAGTTCATTTTTAAAAGATGTAGTAGCTCACAACCTATAGTTCGTGAACGGTACATTGAAATGAACTACGAACTACGAACTAGGTCCTCAAAGTGACCTACAATTTGCCATCGCTAACCAGATTTCAACAGTCTATTATAAAAATCCAGTTCTTTTTTTATTGAGGATAAATATACAATATGAATATTATCTCTGGGCGATTTTTTGTTACATATAGATGGACTATTGTACAATAATTCACTACCAACAATGAATACTATATATAGTTATATAATATTCATTGCTCTCATCATTTAATTCCATATAGACGTCGTACGCGAAGATGGCAAACTTACCTAAAGTAAGCACCACAATATAAAAATATGTGAATAAACAATAATGATTAAAATCATAATTAAAGAGTCCGGCAATTTTGAAAATTATGCTCTTTTGATTTGATGATCGATTCCAATTAATATATTTCGTTATGTATATAATATTAAATTTTAAATTGGATGATAGATAAGATACTAAAAAAAACTTTGAAGGGGCAACAACGATTTCATGTAATAAGCTTTGAAAAAGGAAGGACCGCTTTCTTCATCTGCAGAAACAAAATAGTTAAATATTTATATATATTTGATAGTTACTATCAATTATTTTGATAGAAATAACAATTTATTAATATTTTTCTACAGCACTGTTCATAATTTACAATAATTACTATAAACCCCCACCTTATATTTTAATAAAGCGAATTACGATCTGGTTATTAAAGCGAATTACGATATAGTATGAAAATTAAAATATGGAATTTTAGCCTGTTTTATTTGAAGCATATTCAGAATTACCTTGACATAAATCAGCAAATAAAATCAGAATACATTCTCTTTCACAATATTAGAAGATAAAACGAATCGACTATACAAAGAGCCTATTATTTCGGTAACAAGAATTATATATGCTTAATTTTACTTACCAACAATTAGCTTCCAATTGTTGTATCTGATGGCTGCGTTTCTTGTAATCTCATTTATGTTCAGTAGCGCATCAGTGCGAGGCGAGGAAAAGTCGTATTGTAGACTGGACCATTGATCAACGCCATCTAAATCTTCAAGATTCACGTCACCACCTGCTGCTGTCATCAGAGTTGGAAGCCAATCCGAAATATGTATTAAATCCTTTGCCACACGACGTGACTAAACAAAATCAATATTTCGGGATCAATTAAAAAAAATATCAACTTAACAAATCACAAAGTGATGATGATAATGATGATGACATAAGTAAAAATGGAATTAACGAAATTGTAATATGACGATTAAATTAAATGAGTTTGAATCATTTCTAGATCTATAATCACCAATCAGATAGTAAATGGTTTGATGATATTCAGATATCATCAAACACATTTGTTATTTTTCAAGATTTTTTATTTATTTCATGATTTTTAAGTAAAAGGTTTATATTTATCAATATGGTTTTTGAATAATTCTTTCCATGTAATATATCATATTTATGTAATATATCAAATTACATGATAGCACGATTTGATATAAATTCTGTTGGTGTTACAACCTACCCTAGAACCTAGCTGAAGAAACAAGCATTAGAGCTTGAAATCCTGCCATAGAATATTATTATTATATTGTTTTCATTGACTGAATTACATTAAAAAAGGAAATTTAAAAAAAAAAACGTAATACAAAATATTGCATCAGTGTGTAAATTTTTTTAAAAGCAAAATAAGTCAAATTTTAATAGACAAACCAAAGAAACAAAGTCGCATATCAGTTAGTTGCAGTATGTAAGTCTTTGATTTTCATCTGGACGGGACAGATAAAAGACAAAATAAGATAAATACGGGTAATACAGAACTTATATATTCTCTGAGTGTGTGTGTGTTTTTTTAATGAACTAAGTAATTTATTTTATGAACTGTTACGAAAAAAATTTGATAAGTTTATATTTATTACATAAATACTGCTACTACTGCAGTAGTAGCAAAAAAAGTCACTGCAATAAAGAACTTTACTTCTATTCGAATTATAATTAACCAATTTTGCAACTTTTACAATAAAAGAAGTCGTCACTTTTAAAGTATTTAACAATAATCAAAGTGTAATCGATTATTCAATGTATTTTTCATTGGACCAGAGAAAATATTTAAATCCATACGTGATTGTTTTAAATTATAATAACGTACAATAATCGTAACGAAATAATTTTGTAAATTATTTTGATCGATTTTGGACTATCATTTCTTAATCAATTGAAATATTTTATTTAAAAATCCTTCAAATTTAATTAAAATTTAGAAAGAAATTGGACTGAAAGCACTTTTAGCATTAAGATTTGTTCAACGACGTAAAGACTAATTAACATGATTTAATTACAATAAAAAAAATTTCAGTATTTTTCGGAAATTGTAATTTTTTTAAATGTCCAGTATTTGGAACTTTGATTGTTTTTTTCACTTAAATTCACTTCAATTTAATGAAAGTAAATATGATGAATTAGATTACATTTGTCATTAAGGGAAATTTGCTTGTATAAAGTGTTTTGACTAATTTAATAAATTTCTGACTAAACTAAACTATAAGAGTTATAATAAAGTGATTTATGAAAAATTCGTAGCTATTCAACAGATTTGATTAAAGGGCGAGATTATATGCAGTTATATTGAATAATTTAATATAAAAAAACACGATTATTCCATACATTTTTTTTTGTATTTATCATTTATCATATTCGAGAAGAGAGTATATTTAACCAACAATATTTTTTGTAAAGCAATAAGCGAGATGATGAGGATTGGGTGGGTAGTCATGGCAAAAACTTTAGTTATAAAAGGTAAATAGTGGGAAAGACCGGCATAACGATATCTAAACTAGCGTTCATACAAGTTGGGTGTGTTTATAATTAATTTTTGATTTTATTTTAATTGATATAAGACATGAGCTAGTTCATAGAAAAATTTCGAATTATGTCCATCGAAAATTTAAAAATCGCACCGATTTGTTCACTGATCGTCTATTTGCATTTATTATGTGTCTTTTTATCTTGCCAATGAATGATCGAAATCATCTTTACCTGTGGTAAAAGTGGACTATATATAACTGCGGGAACGCGTACTCCACCCTCGAATAAAGTCCCCTTGATACCTCTTAGTGGATAGTTGGAGCCCCAATTTTGGTACATGCCTACACTTGGTGCTCCATTGTCGGACATAAATATAACAATAGTATTATCTAGCATGTTATTCTCCTGTAGAGATTGTATTATCGCACCAATGCTGTCATCTAACTTTGATACCATTCCTAAGAAAGCAATATTACGTTAGGTTCATCACTATTTGGGATATATTTGGATTATATTTTTTTAGAATTGCTCTACGTAAAATAGTAAGTTAAATGCTACACAAAAATGTGGCAAATGTTGCCACATTTTAAGTGCCTTGTACATCTTGCCAAAATCATTTTGTGTATAAAGTTTCATTTTGTTCTTGTTATTGGGTTGGAATATTCACCTATGTGTCGTACTGTAATTCTACCCTCTTAAGCAACAATAATACACCACCACTGAATACTTTATGGAGTTATAGAGTTAGTATTCATTGGCACCACCCTTCACTCTTAATATATAAATCTGAACATCACATAATATAATTTTTGGTGGCGTGATTCAAAGCATAGTTTATTTAACAATAAAAGGAAAGTTTAAATTTCAATATTTTACACTAACGGGTAATTTAGCATTTATGCTCTTGCTAGTTTGTGTCATATAGCAAATTTACTTAATTTTTTCTTGTGATTGAAGTCGATTCAAAATTTAGTGTCAAATATATGGTTGATCTTTATACGTATATTAGATTGTAATTCACATAGTGAAAGGTATTAGATGGGTAATTTGACCGCTTCTTTACTTTTGGTACTACTTGATCATATTAATATTGTTGTACGCCACTGTGAGAGTTGCGCATACGCATGTAATCTAAAGTCCAATTAGAATAACTATTTTTCTTGTTGAAATCTCGGCCCTACTGTAGCGGTTTTTATGTTGAAGATCTACCCTTGTTACTTGTGGGGTACTTACTTATAAAGGGGCTTATTTGCAATCAGTGTTAATAATGGCAATAATAAATGAAGGAACAAGAGTTGACAGTTTGTTTATTGTACAAGTTGTCTTTAGGAGAATCAAGAGTATAATAATCATTTGAAACTTAAACTACTTAACAAGCAAACTGGATATTCTAATTGGACTTTAGATTACATGCGTATGCGTATGCGCAACTCTCACAGTGGCATACAACAATATTATTGTTAACTAGGAAATGTTTTAATAACATCCTTTCTTTATTTATGTTAGCAATTATTGACCTGTTACGAATGATAAAAACAGTGGCGGTTTCTTTCGAGGCCGCACGGCCGCGCGCGCCCCCTGTATATTGAGCGCATCACCGTAGATATATAATTGTATCGCGATATTTTATCTCAGCATTATTTTTCTTAAAAGATAAAGCTTGCATCGCGATAACACTCAACACAACACGAGGTGGCGGCGAGCAAGTATGAGTTAAGTGCATATGCACTCATCCTATCTGTTGCAAGCGGTAGAGTGAGAGCGACCGTATGCAGTATATCATCTGTTTCATCTGGCCGCATACAAACTAGCGGCCCGTGTTGCTATGGAAACGTGACGTCACGCTGCCTCTACAGCTAAGAATATATCGTTGTTTTAATCTATACCGGGCCGCAATTCTTTAGCGTCCCAATAGAGAAGCCTAGTCTAGTATACAGAAAAATTGATATAGAATAGCCAGATAAGACAGTTGCATTGTTCTGTGTAGTTACGTATGTACGATTTTGAGAGAAGAATATATTTAATAAAAATGAATAATGTTAGTTTTCTATAGAAAATAGAGTTTTGTAGATTTTCTCTTGAAGACAAAGTAAAAATTAAAGAATTAGATAAGCCATTGCCTGATTTAAATTTATCACAAACTTGCGCAAGGAGTGTTTATATCAATGAAAGATAGAAGAGCGGAATACCACTTTCAAGAAATGATTGAATTTAATCATTTTGCATCCATTTTAGGTCAGATTTCTTACTATTATGTTATGTTTTAAGAAATGCGCCCTCCTCGATTGAAATGTCAAGAGCCGCCACTGGATAAAAATAATATTACCAAATAAATGACTTCAAATCCTAAAACACCCACAACTGTTTTATAGCCTTTCAAAAATCCACATGAAATTCTCCTTCAAAATTTTAACCCAGGGAAAGTTAAATCCTTATCAGCAATGCTTACCTGCGTAAGATCTTCTGCTGACATCAATAATATGTTTGAATTTGTTAATAGCTTCCTGTGGTGCTTCCAGCCATTTTCCTTCGTTTCCAGTGTGCGGTGCCACGTGATTTACCATGAGGAATAAGGACTTGGTCTTGTCATGATTCTTGATGATGTCCTGCGCGGCTTCAGTATACACATCTGTTGCATATTGCCCAACTAGATCCCAAGCCGGCTCCGTACCTCGACGCAAATCGAAGCCATTGTAGACTTTTTCATTAAACTTGAATAAGAATTGAAAGTTAGCATGTAATTTAATATTCTGTAGACCCATTTATTTTAAGTTCTTAAATGATGATTTTAGTTTCGCTAAATGTCCAGGGCATATTTATACATTTGTATTTTATAATTTGTACAAGTACAAAGTTTTATTAGAATATAAGTTTGGAATTCGTTTTTCTTTTTTGCGTCTGTATAATATTTAAACTGTATAAGACTTGAAATTTTACTATTTGGGATAAATTTAGTTAATAAGTAGTATTCTTCTTACCGCGCATGAAATAAAGTTATGCAATAATTACATTGCAATTTCATTCTTGTTGCATTTATCAATTTTGTCAAATCCTTTAAATATTTCAAAAAAATCTAATATATGGCCATAATAGTTTCATTCAAGATCACAGTTGAACATCATTTAGACTTAAGGGTAAAGGGAGAGAATTGAAGTTTCACTAGCCACTATATAAAATAAGCTTATATGTATATAGTACATTGTATATAAGCTTAAGCGGCTTATTAATTCAATTATGGGTCTTGAGAAACGTATTATATGATACTATACCTAGGCCAAGACAACTTTCTTACCTTCAATTGCGGGACATAATCGTAATAGCTATTGTATCCGCTATATGAACCGAGAAAAGTATCGAAGCCCCTATACGTGGGGGTGCTGTTCCACCTCTCGAAGCCTAAGTGCCATTTGCCTACCATGTGAGTCGCGTATTCTAAATCCTGAAAATATTACCACATTATCTTAAAAATGTAGTAGAATTAAAAATTTGTAAGTTCACCCGCACATTTGATTGTACTCGTATATGTACCAATAAAATTACAAAGGTAAGAATTAATAATGATTAATAAATACGAAAAATAGCACACAAAATACGAGGGCTATGCAGAAAGTAAGTTCCCTTTGGCTATCAAACAAAAACAAAACGTATATAAACTAATTTTTTGATTGCATTGTAAAGTACAAACATTAAACAATTTTTCCACGTAATTTCCACCATTGTTTACGCATTTGTCATAGCGGGGCAAAAGTTTTTGTATGCCCCTGTCATAGAACGTTCCCGCCTGTGATGCAAACTACGTAGTAACAGCATTCTTCACCTCGTCGTCGTCGTTGAACTGCTGACCAGCAAGAAATGATTTTAGGCCGAGAAACAAATGGAAATCACTCGGTACTAGGTCTGGAGTGTAAGGTGGATGGTTAAACTGCACCCAGCCGAAGTCCTTTAAGAGTCGTTGTGTCACATGCTGGCATTGTAATGAATGAACACAACGCCACGAGAATCTGCAATCGATATTGCAGATTCTCGGAAACAATTTGATGCAAAAGAGAACGTGAAATTTGTGGAAATTGCAGTGAAAATGTCGTAATGGTGAATCTTCGGTTTTCCCTAATAGTATTTTCAACTCCATGCACCAAATCATCAGTCACCAAAGATGGGCGCCCACTTCGTTCTTCATCATGCACATTCTCAAGTCATCATGCACATTCATCCTTCATCATGCACATTCTCACGTCCTTCATTGAACAGTCGTACCCATCTCCGTACCATTGAATCGCTCATTGCATTTTCTCCGTACACTTCATAGATTTGTTTATGAATTTCACATTCCTGGCTTTGAGAAAACGTATGGCTGGAATTGAGCAATGACACATTTTGATTTTTTGCCAAAAACCATGTTTTTACCGTGTTTTAAGTTGTAAACTTTAACTTGATTAATGAAAAAAGGGGCGGAAAGCAGGAGAAAAATTTTTTTTTTTTAATTTTAAAATTTTTTTTACGAAAAAATTTTTTTAACTGCTTTCCGACTATCTACCTGAAAGTTGCAACTTAAAACATGGTGACAGGGAAATTCATACGAAATACCTTAGTCCGTTTCAGTGTGTTCCTCGTCCTCAGAATTATCTTCAGCATCAAACACCACAACCTAGCCTGCGAATCAATTTACGACTCATGTGTTGGTACTGTAGATATACTGCCGCTTCAAACATGCGCGTTTTCTGCCAATTGGATGTGATGAATTCCCATTTTCGAACGCCTGTATCTCGTTCAGTTTTACAGTCCGCGATCTAATTTTTTTTAAATCGGATTCTCCATACTTCCTTTGCCCAAATGATGTATATTCAGTCATTATCATAACATGTGTCATTGCTCAATTTTAGCCAAACGTATTACAGATCGCATTTCCCAGGTGGTGGCAATTTGCAATTCGCTACGACATTATAAAGTCTCACCGTGCAGCACAAAGAAGCGATCTCAAAATGGTGTCTATCCCTTCCTACTGAGTCTGTGCAACTGGCGCGCATGCGCGAAATTGCCGCAGTAGCGCCTGCGCGGCAATACATGGCAACGAAACTTACTTTCTGGATACACCTCGTATAAAAGTTAAAACATACAATAATAAAATAACTGTATTACATTGCTACTAGATATAAAATAAAAGAAATGTATTCGTAAAGAAGGAGCGACGTTGAAGATCTATTAAATATTAATCTGAGTATTAAGAAGTGATTGATAAAGGCCAAACTATGACACCAAACAGTGCTTTAAGTGTACAAGATTCGGACATAAAACTGTTATTTGCCAGAGTCAAAATGTATGCGGAATTTTTGCCGAAAATCACTCTAACATGAATTGTGAATCGAGGGAAGAAAAATGTACAAATTGTAATTATGCTAATATAAAATTTAATAAGGATTATGACTGCAAGCATAAAGCAAATAGTCCTCTTTGTCCAATGTATAATAGACAAATTATTCAACGAACTAAGTATTTTAAGTATTTTAACTTTTAAAGTATTTTAACTAGGTATAATAACATTATTCAACGAGCTAAGTCAATACGCTTGACGGAGCTATATGCGTAGTACTGAACTTATTTTTTTAGGTATAAGACTAAGTTTATATTTGCATTATTGTATCTTTTATTTCTTGCACATTTATTAATACAAAATGAACGATAATGAAAATTTTATAGTAACAAAACTGAAAGTTTAGACATATTATTACATCCAAAGGGACAACCTGACTATAAATAAACTGTATCAAAATCAGAGCTTTCTAATAAACATAAGGATAAATAGTCCTTATAGTTATTATAAATTGACCGTGCCTTCGTGCTTTAAATATCAAAAGAGAAGTACAAAAAGAATGTTTTATTGTACAAATAGTAACGCACCTTAAAAACACATACACATAATGAGAGTATTTGTTCTGAAAATGTTGCTAGTTCCTCATGTTATATAAAATAATCTTGAATCAATTATGTCCATTATAACGGGTGGCATTTTCATTTTGCAACATTTTTCCAAAAATACAACTTGTGCAAATTGAAATTTAGAGAAAACATTTTGTAACATTCGATGAGTTTCTTTAAAAATAATGTACATGTCCGGTATATAAATGATAATTAATTAACTTTAATCTACTTGGTTCTTATTAACAAGACACACACACACACATATATATATATATATATATCAGTACCTTGAAACAAAAAGGGAGCCAATGTCCAAAATCTGGAGCCAATGTGCATGAAACTTGAAAAAAATTGAAAAAAACAAAAAAAACTATTTTACACTGTTAATTCACAAAATAACATGAATAATTAAAACAAAGAAACTTTGAAAAACAATTTTATGAAAATTGTTATATAATTTTATGAAAATGCGAAAACATTACGAAAATGTTTAAAATTTTAAAAACTCCATTTTCCATTTTCCGATACATTATAATATTGGACATTGGCCATTTTTGTACCAAGGTAGAGATATATATATATATAGAATTTTGTTATGGGGCAAATTTAATTTGTTGGATAAATAAACTAATGAAGATTTATTAATTTCCATATTTCTCTTCGATTAAACTCTTTTAAAATATGTATGTAACCTTCCATTATAACAGAGTGGAATTATCAGCAATTATTTGCTAACAAATACATAATTAATGGATATACAGTGGGAAATATAACAGGTGTACCTAAAGAGAAATATTACAATGTAAGTACCTTTAGGTATTCCGGTAGCAATTTAGCGGCTGGCAGCGAAACCGCCTCACCAACATCCAAAGGTCTTCCTTGCATTCCTAAATAAACACAATATCATAATGTAAATGTGAGTTTTAACTTTTATGGCTTTATATTACTTATTTTTATCTATACATGAAAACTCTATACATGAGCACATAAGAATAAGAGCACATATAATTTCTGCCTTCAAAACCCTATATTCCCAGATTGCTGGAAATGGGGCCGCGTAATTACATTACCAAAACCTAACACAAATCCGAAAAACGTCCAAAACTATCCGCCGATCACACTACTGCAAGATATTTGAAACTATAATTAAAAACAGAATTTTGGAAGCATGTGCAAAAGTCATTCCACAATACCAATTCGGTTTTATGAACGGAAAGAACACTGCCCATCCCCTCACTATCCTCGTCAACAACGTTTAAACCAACGACCTTATCGATTATCATAGTCCGGTGGTTATAATGGACATTGGGAAAGCTTTCGACAGCGTATGGCACAAAGGCCTCATATTTAAACTTCATCAAGTCCGTTGACCCAATTATTTCATTAAAGTAACGGTACTGCTATTTGAGAGAGAGAAACTTCTCAGGGCGTTCCACAAGGTTCCCCGCTTTCCCCAATTTTATATAATTTGTTCTGAGCAGACATATACAATCACCTCAACAACGAGTCATCAGAGTATTTTAACGCCTCTCAATATATTCTTCAATATGCAGATGATACTGCAATAGTGACCCATACCAAGACCCTGAATAATACATTGGAAAAGCTTCAAAATATGATAAGACAATTGCCTAAACTGGTTCTCCAAATGGGGCATTAAAGTGAACGCTTCCAAAACCCAGTACATAATAATACCATAACATTAACCAAGACACTCTGAAGATTAACACGGCACCCTACGTAAACGTGCGGGCCAGATCTAATGTAAGATACTTATGAATTACAATAGATAATAAATGCTCAATCAAAAGACACATGCTTGCAAAAAAATAACAAGCAAGGGCAAACTAATTCCGAAGTTGCACGTACGCCGACAGGGGCATCAACATAAAGACGGCAACTATCATCTACAAATCACTATGCAGACTTATCTTGGATTACCGATGCGTCATTCTAGAATCAGCTAATGATAATAACAAAAATATATATGCAGGCGCTGAAAGAACGTGTCTCCGCAAAATCTCCAGACAAACACACCACAACAACTATTTGCACAACATCAGTAATGAGAGACTCTACCAAACAACAAAAATTGAACGTATCCTAGAAACTAATTATAAAAATTATTACTGGAAAAATCCATACGATAAGAAATCTCTTATTGTCATCTACTAGACTTCAAATCAGACGAGACCGCAGGATGACGAAAGAACTAGCCCTAGTCCATAATGACATCACATAACCTACCGTCTCATATGTTTACCTAAACCATGTTCTTATGTTTGTCTAAGTCGCCTTGAACGACCCCTGGGCGCACAAATCCATGTAAGCGTCTAATCCCCACGATCTCCACTTTTACATTCTTCTCTTTTATTTCCAAATTCTTTCATTCTTAGAGTTCGTTTTCTTATTTCTGCTTTTCATCTCCACTTTGCTTCTCAGATTTTTTTCTGGTTTATTGTGTGTTTGTTTTTTGTCCTTCCTAGAATATTCACTACCACAGGCTGAAGGACCTCAGGTCGATGGACAATTGAAGATGAATAATGCGGTATATGAAGGGACCTTTTCTGTTACTATATATTATATTTTAATTACTGTAAGTTTCTTCAATAAACTACATATATTAAAATGAATTTTGTTTCAACTAAAATAGTTTATATTGGATGATAATTTACCTACAGATAATTTTAAACATATTTCAGAATATATTGTAATCAGATATTAGAACACATATTTCGCAAATAACGGAATTTTTTTAATATATTTTCACTTATATTTTTTAACCAAGAAAGTTTAATTTAAAAATTATTTCTAAGTCGTGTATAAATATTATTTAAAAATACTTAAATACACTCTTAAAAATATACTTTTTGAATATTTAACTACCAGAAAAAGTCAAATAATTTTCGTTAGTTAAGCACTTTTTAATTTATTTCATCAATGTTTAAGACAATTTTCTAAAACATGAAGGTATGAATGTAAATTTAACCAGTGAGATTTTCAACCAAAAAATCAATAATTACACTAGGTATATTTCGATTTAAAGATTTAAAAATTATACTCAAAATTAAAGCGACTTAGTTTTAAATGACTCTACCTACCGAGTCTCATAGGATATTTGCCCGTTAGTAGGGCGGTCCTGGAAGGGGTGCAGGCCTGCTGGGCATAATGACCATTAAGGATAATGCCATTATAAGCCAGGGCATCTATATTCGGCGTCTGGATCTGGTCACTTCCGTGATAACTCACATCATTCCAGCCCTAAATAGTTATGTTCAATATCACCCAATAAATCGCACCCAAAGCGTTTATAATCTGGATACACATTTCGAAAACTAAACCCATATCTTCAGTAGCACAACAATCGAACAAATATACACCTTGTGCCACCTTCTGAGATTACTATATATAAACGTTCTATATACACAACTGAGTAGCGAATAGAAATTCGTTCATTTATAAATATATTCTTTTTCAAGTGTGATATGTGAGTATTACAACTGCCCACACAAAGAAAAACTGATGTTAAACACGAAAGTTAAAATATGCATGAACGACGAGAAATAAAAATTTTGTAAGTTGGATGTTTTTACTACTTACAAATAGATATTTTTAGATATTTACAACTTGTTCTGTTGAATTAATGAATGTAAAATGTGTGAAATAATATCATTGCTATTCATTTACAGTGTACTAAAGCTTTTTCGCAAGTATAAATTTCTTGAAAAATATTAGAATTCAGGGGATTAAACATTGAAACTTTTTATGGTTTACGGAACAATTTTTTGCACTGGTCACTCATTTCTCATATATATCCACTTTATATATATATATACACACACACACACAAATAATTTAGTAATAAATAATACCCTATTTTGTTGCAGATAGAAATTTAGCGGGCAACATATATATTCATAGTTTATGATTAACTCCAATCTTGAACCAAGAAAAGCCACTGAATAAAATATTAGGTTACAAAATAGAGTTCCGAAAAGAACCATTTTCAAATAAAAATAAGCTACATAAACGTTAACTTATCGCTGTTCTTTTGAAAATACTTAATATTCGGTAGATACCTTTAAGCTCGACGCTGTGCATGGTCAAGTTTCTATTCAAGCAATGAAGTTGTAAAAGTACATTCATTTTTTATGGAAAGGTCCCATTTTTGTTATTTAGTTTAGTGATTTTAACAATAAAATCGCAAGATATTTGCTGCATTTACATTGGTAGTAAAATTATAGAAAAAAGATAAGTTCAATATTCTTTTCATAGAAAAAAATTAAATAAAAGTCCATATTCCTATTTATAGGCATCCATTCTGTTTATTTGAATGCTAGAAATATTCACATATTTATTATTTACAAAATTCGTTTATAATATATATAGAAGGCAAACACGTAGACCAACTGAAACTAGCTTTAACGAGCATTTAACTCATTTCAGATTAAATAGAAAAGATAAAAGTGCTGTAGCCGAGCATATTTTTGACTAACTCAGGTCATCCTATTCAAATTAGCTCACTTAAATTACTTAAAAGTGTTTTGAATTACATACACCTAATACGTAAATTTGTAGATGGCGATACCTCGTTGGTCAGTTTTAACCATTACATATTCACAGTAAGCTGCTCTGTTAATTGCTTCTTCAATTTCAAAAGTAATAGATTTCAAACTCAGCATTTAGATACATTTTTATATGGACCGCCCATGCTAAATTTTTCAATTTTTATTTTACGTGAAAAAATGATTGAATGGCACATTTTCTAATGGGAAATTATCTAAGGAATCTAAATCTGCAACTAGTTAACTATAAAAACCATAAAATGTATAATAAATGTAAGATCATATTGAATAAATTCGTGCCAAAAGTTATATGAATTTTTTATTAATAATCCGATTCTTTCGAAGAAAATCCACCAAGTGAAAAATATGTGTATCAAAATGAAAAACAAAAAGATTTATATGGCAAAGATTAATAAAGTAAAGTTTTTTCTAGTTCCTAATATATTAGTTTTACAATTTACCTCTACCCGTCCCCCATACCAAATATCCCTCACCCACATAAAAAAAAAATTATGAGCTTCCCGCTTTGTCTCTCATGAAGTATGGTCACTTTAGTCAAAAGACACTTTATGGTTGAACTAAAATAGAATTGCTTCATTCATAAATATCTAAGAAATCCTACAATTTTAATAGAATAAATTTCAGTTACAACTTATTTGTGCTTCTATGTTTAACTAATTTAATAAATGGCGACATATATCTTTTCTTGACTATATGCCTCAATTGATCTTAACACACTAAATAAGGGACCCATAAAAACTTTCCAAATCTAATCTGCAAAAAAATTGTACTTCGCTCGTGATCTGATTTTAAATTTTCTTTAAATTTTTAAACTATATTATTTGAAATATAATACATCCTTGATTATTATCGGTTCATTATCGGTTTATCTAAAACACTAACCAGTATTTATAAGAAGACCTAGTTTAGCTAGCAATTTTAATTATATTAATTACAATGATAATATTTACAATATATAGGCTACGGGTTCACATCCCAGACAAGGAAGAAAATTTATAAATAATTTCTCTACATGCAATGCAAAGCCCTTGGCACTCTGATTGGGATTTTGGTCCTGTTGGTGTTTGACAATTAGCAACCAAAAATATGCTTACCTTAGCGTTAATTTTTCTTTCATTTGATATATACCTGATATTACTTTATTTGTCCAAAAGTATATACGAGTATGGGACAAACACGTAGACCAATTAAAACTAGATTAAAAAAGCATTTAGCTCATTTCAGATTAAATAGAATAGATAAAAGTGCTGTAGCCGAGCAAATTTTTGACTAACTCAGGTCATCCTATTCAAATTAGTTCACTTAAATGACTTAAAAGTGTTTTGAATTATTCCGAGTTAAATGCTTATGAAAGTATATACATGCATAAATCTAAATCAAATTTAATGAATTTAGATTCAGACAAGATGAATTGTCTATTTAATTTATTTAATAACAACTATTTTTAAATTTATTTTTTATTTTGTTTATTTTTAGTTATTTTAGGGTTGACAAACCTAAACTTGTCAGTTTCGTTAATTATTAATTTATATTGAATTAAAAGATTTATAGGTCATATTATATGCCATTTTTGAAATACTCCTGTTATGTTGACTTATTTACTTAATAGTATATCAATCACGATTCGTGACAGAGGTATTTTATTTAGTTTTATCTTATGCTATTGAAGATGGGGGCATACCCTTCGAAACGTACATCTAGCTACTTAATGTTTTAAGTCACAGTATTTGGATGATATTCTATACTGAAATAGGATACTATTTACATTATCGATATTAATATTTGATATTTCTTTAATTATCAGTAATTATCTTCTGGCTATGTGTATATACTTATATATATATATATATATATATATATATATATATATATACAAAAAACTTATGTTGTTTTTTATTTGATTGGGCGCTAGCCTGTTGGTAACCCATTATCAATAAATAAATAACCAAATAAATAGATTACTTATTTTTTATATAAATCTATAATTTTGGCTGTCACATTATTGCACATTTACCATATACTAATATAAATTAAAGATTCGATTTATCATTAAGTTCGTATTTTATAACTATTCTTTAATTTTATTTAACTTTACCATAATATAAGACTCCAAATAAATATATTAAAAAAAACCCAAATTTATAAATCTTTCAAATGAAGTTCAAATGACACTTTTTATAAATCAGAAGAATCATATATTAGAAAAGTTATGGGTTAACCGAAGATTGCCAAAATACCAACCAAATCAAATTCGATATTATAGATTTCACAATAGTTTAAGTGAATCGATTTTTAATGTATCATATTTATAGGGTACTTAAAGTATTAAATACATGAAATGCGAAAGGGAACTTCATCACTCAAAATTGTGGAACTATTATCCAATCGAATAAACTCGATAGTTGATTCTTAGTTCAGAATATTATTAACTTTTTTTTAACCCATTACTTTTCGGATCTTTTAATAAAACAAAACATCTGTGTATAGATATATATATATAACCAAAACATTTTTGAGATTTATTAACATTATAAATGAAAATGCATGCATCGAAGATATTGCTAAAGATTATTTATAGGAGATTAGAAAATAAAGTAGAGGAAAGGCTAGGAGAAGATCAGTTTGGTTTTAGGAAAAACAGAGGGACGAGGGAGGCGATTTTAGCACTAAGAACAGTAGTAGAAAAAAGAATGAGGGTAGGAAAGGTAACTTGCATAGCTTTTGTAGATTTAGAAAAGGCATTTGATAATGTAGATTGGGACATAATGATTAGAATTTTAAAAGAAACGGGTATAGATTATAAGGATAGGAGAATAATTTTTAATTTATATAAACACCAAACTGCCTTAGTTAGAATTGAGGGGGAAGAAGAGGTAGCAAAAATAGGGAAGGGAGTTCGGCAGGGATGTACACTTTCACCGTTATTATTTAATCTATATATAGAAGATGCAATAAACAAAGTAAAAGAAGAGTATAGTGTAGGTGTGAATGTACAGGGAGAGAAAATATATATGTTGAGATTCGCCGACGATATAGCTATATTGGAAGAAAGCGAAAAGAATTTAGAAAGGGTATTGAATGGTATGCAGGCAGTATTGACTAGGGATTTTAACATGAAAATAAATATAGGTAAAACTAAAGTGATGAGGTGTGACAAAAAGGAATGCAGTAGAAAAATGAGGATCACAATAGGAGATAATAGAATCGAAGAAGTGTCAGCTTTTTGTTATTTAGGCAGTAGAATCTCAAAAGATAATCGAAGCAAGGTAGATATAAAGTGTAGGATAGCACAGGGTAGGAAGGTATTCGTAGAAAAGGAACAGATTTTAAGATCAAATATTGACTTGGGTATTAGAAAAAGATTACTGAAGGTATATGTTTGGAGTGTAGCACTGTACGGGTGTGAGGCGTGGACTATAGGAAAGGAAGAGAAGCGTAGATTACAAGCATTCGAAATGTGGTGTTATAGGAGGATGATGAGGATTGGTTGGGAAGATAAAGTAACAAATGAAGCTGTACTAGAGTTAGTAGGGGAGAAGAGAAGTATTTGGAGAGTGTTACAGCGTAAGAGAGACAGATTAGTAGGGCATATCCTTAGGCATGGGGGGATTATGCAATTGATCATAGAAGGTAGAGTGGAGGGAAAGAGAGGGGTAGGTAGGCCTAAATTGGAGTATGTGAGTCAGATAGTTGAAGACGTTGAGATGAATAGCTATAAGGAGATGAAGGGATTAGCTCAGGATAGATCGGCATGACGTGCTGTTTCCAACCAATCTTTAGGATTGCGGACTCTTTAACTAACTAAATGAAAAGACAAATATATCAAAATAAATATAAAGTAATAAAAAATAATACGTGCCAGCTAATACATGAAAATATAATACGTATGACACTTTATGATATATTACAAAATTTACCACTTTTGCGGTAACATATATAATTATACAATGTAAATCATCAGCATGTTCAACAGCGGAATATAACCAGATTCCTGGGAATTCACAAATTGTATTAATTAACTCGATTACTTGATTGCGGATTGTCTCGATTTAGTATTTAGCTGATGGTATCATATTCGAGGATTAAACTTGCTAATGCAGCATTTCAAACTTGTTTATTATTATCAACTTATAATAAAATCTGTAAGCTGCATTTGGAAATGAACCAAATTTATTATATTTTTCAAATAATACGAATTGATTTTTTGAACTAAACTAAATATTAATTTGCACGAGTGCATTGCATAATAGAGAACCCTGCACATTAAAAATGTAAATAATACAAAGCTAAAAGCGTTATTTGAAAATTCAAATGTTATAATTTCTAGCATTATTAGTTTATACGTAAGATAGAAATGAATTAATATTGGTTAGCCCTTTATATCTTTATTCTAAAGGCTTAGAATCGTTATTGTATTATATTACATTTTTTATACAAATAATAAACCGTTTGGAAAGTAAAGCAAATGCACATCAAATAAATATCGTATGAAGACATTTAATGCATTATATCTTATTGTAAATAATACTTTGCATCCATATTCTTTTTAATCCCTCACTTACGCATTATGACCTATGATATTTTTTTAGAGCAATTTGGCCAGTTTTAAATTACTTGAATGAATGATAGTGATCAAAGAGCAACTTTGTTTAATAAACTATGTTGACCTTCCCCTTTCGCAACATTAAGTCTATGGTATACTAACTGATAATATTTAATTTTAATTTTTTCCCAACAAAGTTATTTCTGATTAATATTATTAACTGGTAGTTACGTTTTTTACTAAAAAAAACCTCTATGTTTTTTAACCTCTATTTTTTGGACTCGGCGAATTTTTTTTAAATTTTTACATGTCAGCATATTCAAAAACGAAATTGGCACAGTCCTAAAAAGAAAAAAGAAAATGAAAACAGTGTTTTTAATAGTTGGTCATCAATTCTAGCAATTGGTTTGAAATCGCCGATCTCTCCTGAGCTCCTGTTTATCCTTCCCATCTCTCATAGGCTCTAATATCTTCAAAATATTTCTCTTTTCCTGTACCAAGTCTAATATGACTTCATTTGTTACTCTATCTACCCACCTAATATTCATCATCTTCCTATAACACGATATTTCAAATGCTACTATTTTACTTTTCAATTTTTTTAAATTTGACTATTGGCTAAATTGCTTATAATTTGGCATAGAATTTGGTTATTAAATATAATTAAAATAAATTTCTTATCCTTAAAATCTATTCCCGTTTCTTCTAAGCTTGACATTCTTACAATACCCTGTCTTTACATCTACATTATCCTCATACATGCAAGAAATAACAAACTTTTATAATCAATATAAAGATTTACATTGTTATGATATAAAAAATAACCAAGACCTACATCGAGATCAGATGCTAAGACTAATGAGAGCAAGAACTGGAGAAAACTTCTAAAAACGAATACTAACTATATAAAGAAGGCTAACGCTTACGGCCAAATCGAGCCTAAAGGATAGAAAGCTATTTTGAGGTGTCCTTGTCTTACTCATTCGAAAAAAACATCCATACAGTGCTGGCTCGTTGTGGTGAATAGGAAAATGAATACAGCGTTGCCATATGTACTATATTAACAAATACAATGAAATATGTGCATTTATGACTGAGGGCTCAGAAGATATCGTTGGCCGCAGCCCCCAGGGGTTGCTATTTCACATTACACGTGTATTACACGCTAGGCGTGCAATAAGTTAGGTTGCCTACCGTTAGCCGTAAGTTGTAAGAAATTCTAAGTGTGATTAGTTTGTGCAACATAATTTATGTGATCAAATTACAAGAGATAATGATTGCGATGTCAAGAGATATTTATGTAATATTTATTGTAAATGTACTGTATGCTTTTCTAATGTTATTTTTACAATTGTTGCCCAAAATGACCTAGATAATGATAAAGTAAAATATCGATTTTAACATATTTGTGACATATTTTAACTATTGGCACTTTGTCCATGATGCGAAGTCAATAATATATTTTTAGTATATTTTAATTATAAATTATATTAATTTTTTATAAAATATATACAATTATTTCAAGAAAGTTTAACTAACATCTTATATTTTGCGTTTTTAATAGGTGCACTAGTGCCACCAAGTTTGCTTTTTGTTTTTTCACTTTCCCATTTTAATGTCTTGTATAATTTTACTTTAATTAATTGTTTTATAATAACGTCTATATGGTTTTTGCAACAACTAGCATAACATGAGTCATTGCCTTGTCTTATCGAAGTTGAATCGTTTTTTTTTGTGACGAAAGCACTTCTTGAAGGAATGCGTCTCTAGAAGTAAGCTCAGTCATAATTGGACAGCAAGACGCTTAAATTTTTTAAACATAATCAAACAACCATTTCCCGCCTTGTATACCAAAACAGCGTAAAACACAAAGTAGACCGTAAACCGAGACCGAGAGCCGAATGGTTCCGAGTTGCCAGCGATGTATAGCGTATTCTGTGCAGTAAGCACATAGCTTCATCAACCCGTGGCAAACTTAGGCATGACATATTTATTAAGAATTAGAAACTACCAATAATCTTTCATGTAAATACATTTTAACAAATTTGGAAAGGTATATATTTTTCGTGAATATTGATACAATAAAATACGAAACTAGCACCCGATTATCTGTTTGCAATATTTATGTCTGTAAATGGTGTTAGATTACAATCGAGTACATCGATAATTTTCTGAGGCACAGCTGTTTCCTTAATTTAAAAAATCCTCTAAATTCTTTAGTATTTTATGTAAATTAAGCGATGAATATTGATTATAAGTTGGCGTTAAACTTCTTTATGGTCAGTAATGATTGAATATATGACTAACAGTGATATGCTAGTATAAAGAGCTTTTTATCATAAATAATTGTAAGGATGCTATTGTTTTCTTTGGCAACGATAGAATTGCATTTTGTATTGATTTTTAGATTATATATATTTGGTATTCTTATAATATTATATATATTTTATATTTTTATACAATTGACACTATTTGTGGGTACTCGTTAATAAGACTACTATATTGCACAAACCTTTAACTAGTATTGCGACCTAATGTCGGCACAAGTAGCTACTCCAATCTACATCTAATCCCTATGTCACTCTATCCTATTAAGAAAACAAAGATAGTAAGTCAATAAAATACGTTACAACACTGGCTGCCGCGATTGCAAGATACTGAAGAAAACCTGTAGAAATCTGCCAATCATTAGTTCAATCTCCGATCCTTCGGACGCCGACGTCGCTCTCAGTCGAAATTTATATGCCGTAAAAAATTACACAGCGTCAGCCTTCTTCATATAGCTAGTATTCATTGCTTCTACTGTTTTGTTTTTTATAACTGCTTACCACTATGAACTAGAAGGTTAACTTTAAACAAATTCAAGAAAACAATGCAAATGGTACTCGTATCGAAAACCTACTATTCATTTGGTGAGTATTTTACCAACATTGAAATGCACCTAAACGAAATATTGGTTAATCTAACGTGAAATATTTCTTACTCTATATATAAATTTTACTATGTGTGACTACAGCAAAAACATTGTCGTTGAAATTTTTAATGTGTACTACAATTAAGATGTGAATTACTGCATGTAATTAAATACGATATCTATATATTATAATACAAATTGACGTGTCAAAAAATATGTATATATTTCGATGAATAAATGAACTATAAGAATCTAAACATTATGTCCCAATCTAAATTATCGAATGCCTTTTCTAAATCTGCGAAAACTATGTAAGTTGTCTTTTCTATTCTCATTATTTTTTATAGTACCCATCTTAGCGCTAAAATCGATTCTCTCGTCCCTCTGTTCTTCTTAAAACCATGTTGGTCTACAACTAGCCTTCCTTCCAATTTATTTTCTAACCTACTATGAATAATCAATAATCATATGAATATGTGAACGCTATGGCCTAACTCTTCATGACGTATCTGTTCTAGACGTTCTAGCTTTATTTTATGAAAGCTGCTTTTTATGATTATCACATATATAGATTGCTTTTTCTTTATATATATTAGTAATGCGCTGAACTTCACCTATTGAGAAAAAAAAAATTTTTTTGTCTATTATTTCTTTGAAAATATATTTTTTTAATCTATATATTTGTTTTTTTCTCAATAAATATTATTATTATTATTATTATTATATTGCGTTACTCTTTGGTTTTACTTTAAAGAAATGAGACTTAATTTTTTTTTATCCCGTATAAATGCCGTATTTCTTTTCATATCTTCCTGCATATTCGAACATTTTCCTTTTATCCATTCTTCTTTCGCTAATTTATATATTACATAAATTAAGATAAAAACTACTTGAATGAATAATGTAAAATTTACCAAGTCCCTTAGAAGATAACAACTAGGTTGAATCGCATAAGCGAATGATTAAGAAGAACATACAAGAATTAATTAATTTACTACTAATTAATAAATATTCCCCAATTATATCAACCTTGCGTCAAAGTATTCTTGTAAATTGGTAAAAAATCGTCCTGATTCTCAATATTAAAAATCTGAGTACTTTAAACCATGGAGTATACGCAAAAATGAAAATTAGAAGGAACTATATATATATTTTCTTGTGTATTATTTCATTCGGAAAAATTACATAAACTACTATTTATAACCAAGCCGATATCAACGCATTAATAAATACTTAAAAGTGAATAAAAACGAAATGTAAAACTACATGGCTATGATCTATTTGTATTTATACTTGCATTCTAGAAATTGGCGCAAAATATATTTATATTGATTGTTGTGCTACTGAAAATATGTCTTCTTGACAAGCATGTAGCTTTAAACGCTTTTAATTGCAACATTTGGATGGTAGTAAAAGTGCTGTAGCCGAGCATATTTACGAATCAGGTCATCCTATTAAAATTAGTTACTTAAATTACTTAGTGTTATAAATATAATAAAGTGTTTTGAATTATTCCGAGTTAAATGCTTATGAAAGTGTATATACATGCATAAATCTATATCTAATTTAATGAACTTAGATTCAGGCCCAATTTTATTGTTTTAAAAGATTTATAAGTCATATTATATGCTATTTTTTAAATACTTTTGTCATGTTGACTTATTTATTTAATAATATATCAATCACGATTCGTCGCAGAGGTATTTTATTTCGTTTTTATCTTGTGCTACTGAGGATGGGGGCACAACCTTCCAAATGCGCATCTAGCTAGTTAATGCTTTGGATGATATTTATACTATATAATTTTTTAACATTATAATATTTAAACCATAATATTGTTTGAAATCAATTCACTCGTATTTTCAACAAAATATTGTATTCCTCAGATTGCGAACGAAAGCAGTTTGTCAAAATAATACACATACGATTTTTGTAATAATATTCCAAAAGTACCATAACAATTTTATATACTTACCTCATAATATAATTTCGCAATTATTAAGAAGATAATTCATACTACCTCTTTTTTCGCGTAATGTAAAAGTAATTATCATTTTATATGCATGTATTATTAAAAGTTGCGGCATCGCCACCATACATCAACTTTTAACTTCTTTAAATTCGCAGAGATTCTAATTAGTATTCAAATTTTCATTAAACTCTTTTGTTCTGAATTCATAATTGATATTATGTTTATGCAAAGTTTTTTCCTAGAAGATAAAAAGTTGAATGAATACTGTCAGATCAGAATTCAAATGCAAATTTTTTTTATTTTTTTTTCTACAAAGAATGATATCTTGAACAATATTACAACAGGTAAGGATGCGATCGATAATAGTACAGGCTACGAATGGTTTTAACTATATTAGTGCATGGTTTTTGGGGTTCCAGTGTAATTATCTTCCACTAATACAAAGCAACGGGATTGCGTTATTTTGAATGGATATTATAATATTAATAGTTTATAATTTTAAGCGGTGTATAATTTAATACTTCAATAACCCATTCACTCTCGTACCCATCCACTTTTATAACGAGCAGTCCTATAACCAAGCATTCTCCTAATATGTACTCTCATCACATTTATTTACAGACACTTCTATATCAACTCAAATAGGATATAATTATTTTATAAAGATTAAAAACACGTTTGCAGTAAAAAAGAATAAAACTAATCCTAGTCATGCATCCATGAACAGAGTCAGAAATATGTAAAAAATACAAAACCACAATAATATATTTATGAAAACAACTTATAACTAATCAATAATTGTCATTAATAAAAATCATTGATTTCGCAGAATCATTCGAATAATATACATTCCACAACTACAAAGAATAGACGGGATAAATGGATTAAATTTGAAAAATCAATTGATCTTCTCGTGGATATACGTCAAAGCAATTATTTTGTGATACATTTGTCGACCATGATATATTTGAACTTACCAAGTCATCTGCTATAATAAATACTATATGCGGCCTTTGACATGTCACTAATACTGAAAAAATTCCAATAAAAAGCGGGACGAGAAGAAAAATCCTTCCACTAAACAGGGAACTTGACATCTTTCATCTGCAATTTATTAGAGCGACCTTTTATAATATATTTCTTGTAGCGGAGCACAAAACGCACTAGAACTAATTGATAGACCGAAATTGTTTTTCGTTGTAAAGAAGATCGAGCGCGTCAGAAAAATCCAAGGATATTTCGCGCTAAAGTTTACAACAAAACTAGCTAGTCTGCTGGGATTCTTACCATACATATATACAAAATACTTGCTTGAACAATTGAATATACTCATATAAGCATACATGTGTTCATCGCTCGTCTATTATCTGATGAATAATTAAAAAAATTACAAATTCCGCCGCTATATCACGGTCAGGACATAGGCGTATTCAAAAGTTGGTCCAAATAAAATTAATAATATTATGTAGACAATCCGTATATAAACTGTTCGTTTTTTGATCCATTTATTCCTACTTTGATTCGTAACTACTGTCGCAGATTTTATGTATTTTCATTTATTGAGGAAAGCCTTATTGTCCTTATTTTCAATAGCCACTGTGTTAAATAGTTTCAAGTTTAATTTCTATTTTCCGAATAACACTTAACAAATTTATTGAATATCCCGTTTGCTTTTAACTATCGATTTGTTATTTGACTATACCATTTTGGGGCATATTTTGAGAGTTAGTCATATTTAACTTAAGATTAAAATTAAGGACTATTGTCCTTAATTCTAAGGATTGGTTGAGAGCAGCACGCCACGCCAATCTATCCTGAGCTAATTTCTTCATCTCTCTATAGTTATTCATCTCAACATCCTCCACTATCTGACCCATATATTCCAATCTAGGCCTACCTACCCCTCGCTTTCCCTCTACTTTACCTTCTATAACTAATTGCATAATACCACCATGTCTAAGAATGTGACCTACTAATCTATCTCTCCTGTGCTGTAATACTATCCCAATACTTCTCTTCTCCCCCACTAACTCTAGTACGACTTCATTTGTTACGTTATCTTCCCAACCAATCCTCATCATCCTCATTTCCAATGCTTTTATTCTTCGTTCTTCTTCTTTACCTATAATCCGCGCCTCACACCCGTAAAATGCTACACTACACCACATTTCGAATGCTTTTATTCTTCGTTCTTCTTCTTTACCTATAATTCACGCCTCACACCCGTACAATGCTGCACTCCACACATATGCTTTCAGTAATCTCTTTCTAATACCCAAGTCAATATTTGATATTAAAATCTGTTACTTTTCTACGAATTCCTTCCTACCCTGTGTTAGCCTACATTTTATATCTACCTTACTTCGGTTATCCTTTGTAATCCTACTTCCTATATAAGAAAAGTCTGACACTTCTTCTATTCTATCATCTCCTATTCTTATCCTCATTTTTCGCTTGCATTCCTTCTGGTCACACCTCATCACTTTGTTCTTGGCTATATTTATTTTCATGTTATAATCCATAGCATCACTTCCTGCATGCCATTTAATACATGTTCTAAATTCTGCTCCCTTTCTTCCAAGATAGCTATATCGTCGCCGAACCTCAACATATATATTTCTTCTCCCTGAATTTTCACACCTACACTATATCTTCTATATTCTTCTATATAGGTTAAATAACAATGGCGAAAGTGTACATCCCTGCCTCACTCCCTTTCGTATTCTTGCTACCTATTCTTCTCCCCCCTCAATTCTAACTAAAGCCCTTTATTCTTATTATAAACAATTCTCCTATCCTTTTAATCTATTCCCGTTTCTTTTAAAATTCTAAAAATTATGTCCCATTCTACATTATCGATTGCCCTTTCTAAATCGACGAAAACTATGTGAGTTCTGTTCTTCCTAAAGCTCTGTTCTTCCTAAAAACCAAACTGATCTTCTTCTAGCCTTTCTTCTACTTTTTTTTTCTAATCTTCTATAAATAATCTTGAGAATTAATAATTTTGAGAGTGAATATTTCAAATTCAACTATTATCATGGCAAGGTCCTTAAACTGTCAAATTTAAAAACTATGTCAGAAGATTTGGATTATAATTGATCATCAAAAATTCTAAAGATATCTCTTTAAGTTTTAACAGAGATATCTTTATAACATGTTATAAGATTTATCGTAATAATTTGAATTATATTTTAGCTATATTCACGTAACCTATTCTCTTTCCTTTATTTTTTAAATTATGTAGTGAAGCTACGCTACTGATACTAACATTGTAAAGAATCTGCTGAAAAATTTTAATCTGTCTGCAGTTGATACAATTAAAAAGGTAAAAATTACACACATGGATTCTTTCCAGTAGCCATAACCACAATTATACAACAACAAGGTAAAATGTATGAGTGTAGATAAGGAGTTCGTAATGCAAAATAGTTAAAAATAAGAAAGTAACAAGGGCAACATATAATATTTCCTTAGCCATTAGTTCATTAAAATAAGAAATTGGTAAGCTAAACCCACTAAATATGTCAAGCAAAAACAATATAAACTCATTACAGCTGAGATTATTTTTGAGAACCCATTTTAAGACTACAATGTATACAATACATTTGTTTTTCCTGAATGTACAGGCTGATCCAAAAGTTTCGGACCCATGTCAATTTTATTATTGTTTATTATTTTAAAATAATGTAAATCGACAATACATTAGAGAATGTGTTTATTGTGAAACTAATATGGTACAGTTTAATATTTGGTACGTCCAGCATCATTTTCCAAGCACAGATTAAGTCTGCGCGGGAAACTGTCTATAAGTTTCAAAATGTAATCTGGTGGGGAATTCCAGTCTTCTTTTACTCTGTCGATGAGCTGCTCCCTCGTTTTTGAAAATAGAGTCTTGAAGAACTGCCCAAACATGTTCAATAAAATTTAGGTCTGGAGAATTTCCAGGCCAGTCTTCCCATACTTTGCCAATAGTCGACTTGATGGTGTGGATAGATTTCTTTGCGGTATGAGCTTGCATCAACACCGTAACGTCTTGCTTGGGAAATTGGCATTTATCTTTTAAGGAAACTTCAAAGACAAGAAGATTTTCTCCCTATAATAATCCTCGTTTACGGTAGCACCTGCTTCAACAATATGCAGATCCGTTTTACCGTACCTGCTGATTCCACCAGCGATCATGATTTTAAAGGAAACTTTGGAACGGAGATTACTGGAATCATTTCAGGCTTATTCGTCCTGAAATGTTCTGTTCGGATGTGGCTGAAGTTCATTGCGACGCTCGTCTGTAAAAAGAACATGTGCAACTTTCAGTTTCCCCAACGGTGAGTCCAGCACTAGAAGAAAGAAACTATGTAGCAGCTGTCTACATTGATCTCTTTGGTGAAAAAGCATTTATATATTGGATAATAAATTTTATTTCGACAAACCCCATCTCAAAACGCGTTAAAATTAGTATATATAGGAAAAGATAAGCAATTGGAAGTACACAGTACACATTGGAAGCAATTATCAAGAACACAAATTCACGCCAAGACCACGCTATTAAAAACAGACAAAACACCGGAGAAAGAAACAGACGTTTGACACTCCACACACAGGCCTAACAAGCCACCACATACAAGACCCATTGGAAATATTATAGTGTAGGAAAGATAGACTAGGGAAGTTACATTTATATACGCGGGAGTGTTAAATATAGAATGTAAAATAAAAGCAGTAGCAGATGTAGGTAAATTTAGATTGTGCAAGTGTGCAATTCAAAAAATGAACATAAATTGACATGGTGAGCTATTTAGTTAACTTATTATAGCGTCTTTTTTACATTCATCGAATATATTTTCTTTATAGAATACCGAGATTTTAGAAGCTACACTATTGATATTATTAAATTTTCTACGTGTAAAGTTCCATAATTGAGTTACAATCTTATTTATGGAGCTTTTTATATTTTACTGGTCTATGACTTTTCATTCGTTATATTTTAGAGGATCATATATCGCAATAATAAAGATTTTTTACTAAATTTGAATATGAATAATAGTATAGAATACCGTAACTTATTTAACACCGTAGTGATAATTTTTAAAATGAATATGAATAGTTTATTGTAACATTTTTTTTTTAAATGAGCATTGAACAAGATCCGATTTTTTTCATTTTCTTGGCGCATTCTTCAATCGAATTTCGGTAATATTTTTTATATATATATATCAATTATAAAATATGTTGGCTTGACATGAAATTTAAAAAAAATTTAGTAGTAATATTGTTCCTTATAAATAACTTACTAATTTAAAACTTTTAACAGCAAACACAACTTATATATTATTAGTGTAAATTGTTAGCTTACACTGCACAATTTAAAGCTAAATTATAATTATTAATAAAATATTGTTTAAAAATAAGGTATACGTTTCGTTTCAAGCATTTTTTTTTAAGTGAAACTTATATAGAGCAAATTGGGGCAAATTGGCCTGAACGTCACGAAAAGTGAAACATGCTATGCGCATGCGCCGCGTGTACTGTGTGAATACGTAGCATAAGGCAACCAGTAGACGCTTGCGTATTTTATTATATATTACACAAACACAGCTTAATCTTTTAGCTAACAATTTCCATTGTGTGAAAAGTGAAATGGCGAAAAAGACAAGTACAGACAGAGTGCGAGCCTTTAGAGAACGGAATGGAAAGCGAATAAACCGCCAAGAAAAGTGCCAACAAGTACCTTGGAAAGAAGTAGAGAGTATCGAGCCAGGCAAAGGGCGTTAAAGAAACACGGTGGACAACATAATCTTCCAACCACCTCAAATACACTGGATGAATCGATACCGTCGTTAAGTGAGGACACAGTGAGTAGTATAGAGAATTCGAATGCCACTGATTCAGGCTATGCGTGAAGATACACGCGGTGTGAGAGATTAACGAAATGAATCTGATACAGCTGAGCCATCGACAAATAGAAATGCACCCACTAGTGCATTATACACAAAATTTACATGCTTTCAACCTGCTCATCGCGAATTTGATAAACAATTTTTCAATAATCCGCTAGGTACAGTGTGTTCCATATGTGATCGAATATGGTTTAAGAACGATGTGAAACCTGCCATTATCATTGAAGATGTAATAGCGTGCAATTCATGCCGAAATGCTCTCACTCGGAATACCTTTCCAATGTTATCGAAGTCAAATGGTTTTGTCTACCCAGAATGACCTGGTCATCTACCAAAATTAGATTTAGTGTCAGAGGGGTTAATTTCACCCAGAATTCTATTTATGCAAATTCGACGTTTACGACATGTACATGGTCAACATGGGATTTATGGGCAAATTATTAATGTTCCAATATCTGTGATTACGATGGTGAATCATTTGCCAAGAGGCATTGATGATGATCATTGTATTAATGTCCACATAAAAAGAAGAAAAATACACAGATCGAGTTATTTAATTGGTTTGGTGTGAAAAAGAACTATAAAAATATGGCTACAATATTTAATCCAAACTCCTCTTTATAGACTGTACGACATTACAGTTAATAATGCTTTCTTTGATGATCAGAGTGTCAATCAAAATCAATCAAAATCAAATTGTTAACAAATGAAATAAAAGCAATGCATAAAATCAACTTTTCCTAGGAGCTAAGAAGTTTCACTTCTACCGCGCGAGAGTCTCACGCATATTTTTTGTATACAATCCGTTCCTTACGTTTGCACTATAATAGTCTGGTAATTGTGTGCAGAGGGTTCTTAAATTCGGAGATATTTTGATAAGATTATGAGTTTGATTTACATTGAGTATAGTAATTTGCAAGATATTGGTATTATCTAATATTATATTAAACATGTCCATAATAAATTCCTACGACCATGTTATATGTATACAGAGTCATGAAAAGTGTAATGCTACAATTTCAATACCTTTTCCAGAGCATTATCTTCTTCTTCACTACCATGTATTTTTCTGTTGATTATTTAGTTTATATCCCAAGTGTTATATTAATATTTTAGTTTTTAATTATTTTATTTTCCGTTGTTTAAAGTTAATAATAAGAATATAATTATTATACAGACGATATAATTATTATCGGAACGTTAATGCAAATTTTCTACATAACATATTTTAAAAGCGGCCGGTACATTTTGGAGATTCAGAGAAGCAGCTCATAATAAAAAGTTATAATACTCCCAAAAAAAAATTACAGTGTTCTTTTGTAGCTTCATTTCAAAAACAAATAGAAGCTAATATTCCCCACCAAGAAGCTTATATCAACAATATCTTTAGAATAATTTAGATTTAGAACGTTTAATTCGAAGATTATGATACTATTATGAAATATCTTGTTCTAGTTTTCCTAAAGTATATATAGAAGACAAACACGTAGACCAATTGAAACTAGATTTAAGGGGCATTTAGTTCATTTCAGATTAAATAGAAAAGATAAAAGTGCTGTAGCCGAGCATATTTTTGACTAACTCAGGTCATCCTATTCAAATTAGTTCACTTAAATTACTTAAAAGTGTTTTGAATTATTCCGAGTTAAATGCTTATGAAAGTATATACAAGCATAATTCTAAAACAAATTTAATGAAGAATAAAAAATCGGAGATAAATATCTAAAGATTTTTACGATATATCCCAGATATCTATTGAAAAGTTATATACTTATTATTTTATGTTTCGTGGGAATATCAAGCAATATGCAAAAATTTTACTTTGATAGTAACTAGAAGCACTTTTAATGAACATTATATTTTGAAGAACGTTTACTTCGTTAATTTTATAATATTCCTTTGGAGAAATTGAATTTTCTGTATTTTTCGGAGTACGTATTTGTTTCTTTGTATTTTATGCTCTCTTTTCTCTTTTCACTATTAAAATTTGCTTGCATTTTCATGTAAGAAGCTGCA
This sequence comes from Leptodirus hochenwartii, assembly GCA_947310635.1. Lineage (NCBI taxonomy): Eukaryota > Metazoa > Arthropoda > Insecta > Coleoptera > Leiodidae > Leptodirus > Leptodirus hochenwartii. The sequence continues at coordinate 32,546,428 of OX371178.1, read as the reverse complement.
CAACAAAATGCCAATTTGCTTGACTAGAAAGTTGGTAACTCTTATTTAGATGAAAGCACTTGCGCGAAGTATTTTTTTATTAGTAAAGACACATTAAAAAAACTATTTTATTAAATGATATGCATGGATTAAATTGAGATAAATTTTTAGTTCCGGGCGAACTGAAAATTAGTTATTATAATTAGTTATTATAATTAGTTATTATAACAGATATTGTTGATGTTATTGTATCATCGAATTTACCCAGGTTAGCCTTGATCGAAATAGCCCTCCTAACGCACAAAAATATTTATACAGTACATACGAAAAAATTCTCTGTTGAACTAACGATTTTCATTGAATTTGTTCGGAATATTACAAAATCATTTTGAAGTTTAAATTGAACAGATGGAATGTAATAGAACAATTTTAATATATTAATAATTTCTGGCAAATTTATTTATAAAAAAGTCAAGTTTAAATTGTTGTTGATACCTGCAAATTTCATCAATAAAAGTGCCGAAAATAATGAACAAAGTGCCAATACATTTTTCGAAATTAAATATTTTACTGGTCAAAATAATTTTTTTAGTTAGTTAGTTAAAGAGTCCGCAATCCTAAAGATTGGTTGGAAACAGCACGCCATGCCGATCTATCCTGAGCTAATCCCTTCATCTCCCTATAGCTATTCATCTCAACGTCTTCAACTATCTGACTCACATACTCCAATCTAGGCCTACCTACCCCCTCTCTTTCCCTCCACTCTACCTTCTATGATCAATTGCATAATCCCCCCATGCCTAAGAATATGCCCTACTAATCTGTCTCTCCTACGCTGTAACACTCTCCAGATACTTCTCTTCTCCCCTACTAACTCTAGTACAGCTTCATTTGTTACTTTATCTTCCCAACCAATCCTCATCATCCTCCTATAACACCACATTTCGAATGCTTGTAATCTACGCTTCTCTTCCTTTCCTATAGTCCACGCCTCACACCCGTACAGTGCTACACTCCAAACATATACCTTCAGTAATCTTTTTCTAATACCCAAGTCAATATTTGATCTTAAAATCTGTTCCTTTTCTACGAATGCCTTCCTACCCTGTGCTATCCTACACTTTATATCTACCTTGCTTCGATTATCTTTTGTGATTCTACTGCCTAAATAACAAAAATCTGACACTTCTTCGATTCTATTATCTCCTATTGAGATCCTCATTTTTCTACTGCATTCCTATTTTTTTAAACACTACTTTTCTTTACAACCTTGTCGAAAGATTTCGATCTATTGAAAATCATTTGGACACCCTGTAGACATATCCACAGCAAACCAAATATATTATACCAAAACAAGAATGCAATGTTATTTATATATCTTTATATCGTGGCTTTTACACATTTAATGTGTTATTGTTTAGTGAATGTAATTATATTTATTAACATCTAGAATACTAGGCAATTAAATATCATCATTCTTTACCTCATTAAAGACAAAAATCATTGTAAAATTGTTGGTTATGCTGATTGAAATATATGACTGTACTTTACTAATGAGTTGGTAATTATTCAAAGTCAAGACTTAAAGTCTTAAATCTTAGTGCAAATGAGATACAATTATCTTGTTGAATTGATAATAAATGCCAAGAAAAGTAATATACAGCAATTTCAGGATTTATTCGTTGGAACAATGCGATTATTTCACAGTATTAAAGCAACTTGCTTTTTATTAAATTTAATTGTAACAATATTTTAAGGATCATGTATATTTCTATATACTTTATCGAAAATTTAAATTTTAATTCAAATTAACACACGAAATAATATTAAAAATTTATATAATACTAATGTATTTATTTTATAAATACCAAATCTTAAAATTTATATCTTTGAAATCAACAATTAAAAATACATAATATTTAGTTACGAATTTATAATTTATTTTATTAAATATGGCACAAACTTTCTTATTGCAATGATTTACAATAAATTTAGAATTTGCACTACAAAGCTGCATAAATGATTATCATATTTTAAGAAGTAATTTCGATTGATAATAAATTGTCACAAATATACTTACATTTATTAATTTCATTTATTTTGTCATATAAACATATAAACAAAGTTTAACAGAAATCACGTGGCTTATTAATCCTCTCGAAATAAACGAGGTAACATTTTACGATTGCTATATAACACAAAAAGCTATAAAAGTGCTTTTCCGGTTATCATTTATTGCTATTCCTTAGTTTTTCCATTCACCATTTAATTCTGAAGTATAATAGTTTGAATATTGTATGTTATAATAAGCAAAAGAAACTAAAAAAAACTAAAATATTCAATTGCCACATACTTTTATGCGACTAATTCTGGAAACGTTTTTAAATCAGACTCATTTGTACAATATGTAACTTTACATATTCGTTGAACTTATTCTTTTTGAGTTTTCTTTCAGTCTTTTTTCAGGCAAAATTTTATAAATGAATATAAAATTCGCATTAGCTTCGTGCATAGTCACTCAGTATTTTAATTACATTTTGATTATTTGCTAAAAAAGTAACGGCAAAACTTTTTTCAACAACGATTGATGGACCAGTCTATTGTATTTCTCTCTATTGCTATTTTCGATTTCGATACGGATTTCTTTACCCTCTGTAATAGTATAGAATATCACCCAAATACCGTAACTTAAAGCATTAAGTAGCTAGATGCGCATTTCGAAGGCTATGCCTCCATCTTCAGTAGCACAAGATAAAAACTAAAGAAAATACATGTCCAAAATGTTCTCTATATACTCTACAACGTTTCACTGTAGCTTCTTTTTTAACATTTTCTTGAATCTATTCTAGAGAAAGAGATATTGTAAAGCAAGATTATTTATAATATATAATAAAACATATTCATATTAGAAATTAAATTTGTTAAACAAGACTAATCGGAATGAATATGAAGATATTGAATAAACATCTAATTTATTTAATATTAATATGAAGTATATCCAAAAATATTCAGATATTTAATTTTTTTTGTCAGACATGTGCCAACATTAGTTTTAACCAATTTTTCAAAATCTGAAATCAAGGATTTACAACTCTCAACCTTAATTATGGCACAATTCTTTTATTTTACATCGGCGTGAGTCGTTCAAAAGTAATTATGGACGGCATAAGATCCATGATCATCCATTTGGACACACCTGGAACAAAAAGCAACAATAGTATTCTTTATAGTCACCGCCGAAACCACTAATCTCAATTGAATTGAAATTAAATTGCGGCAAAAAGAAATTGTTCTATTATTACTAAGCGAATGATAAACATCTTGATGACCTTAGGTATTATTGTCTGCGTTGCTATTTAGATTAAATTTAGTATAAGGAGGTACGAATAAATGCGGACAGGGAAATACCTAAGAATAAAATGTGGTCAGCCGATACAGAAGTTAGAGTAGCTTATATTCAAATTGAAACAATAGAATGTTAAACTTTTAGTTGCTGCTCGGGGAATATAAAAACTGACCATATTTAATGTATATTGATTTAAAATAGTAAATATTTTTATATGATATTGCATGGAAAACTAAATAACAAACAAACGGAATATTATTGCATGATGAAAGTGGTCTACTAGTGTTGGTTTTGGTGTCAGTTCTTTAATTATTATATATAATTCAAGGACAATTTACAATAATGCAATAAACTTACGTAATTATTTTATGATATAATTTTATTACTCATTCTCATAGATATTCGCAATATTCAGTTACGAGCAGCCAATTGTTTTCTCAGGTGTTAAAACAGATGGAGTAAAATGGTATACCTCAAACAATTGATTCATGTAATGATAACAAATCATTCATACAAAGAAATGTTATACAGCGATATTATATTGAGTAGTAATTATATAAGATTTTTACGGTTCCTTTAAAGAAAAAGCAAAATAAGGTAGCTTTATATTATAGCTTATGAACTGATTAATTCTATTTTCTTTTCAATTGAATCGGTGAGATCGAAAACAGTACAAGTACAAAATTAAACAGTTTTAGTTAAGCGAACCAACTGTTTTGATAATTCGTTCACCCATCAAATGAATATGTATATTCCATACGCTAAATTTCATTGATACGATTGACGAGACTATAGAGATTGGTACAGTTTGTTCGCCATTAGTTTGCCTCGGGTCGTGCAGATAGCGAAGGGATGTTCGGCAATCTCCGTGAAGAGAAGGCGGTTTTTCTGTTCAACTCTGTCGACCAGTGGCGTTCCAATATATTTCTCGTTCTTACCATGTTCGTAATATAAGAAAAAAAAATTGTGCTTCTAAACTTATATCCTAAATCATTTACAATATGATTTAAGGAAGTTTTATGTCCTTCCCATCCTAAGTCACTGTATAGTTTTTCACGTAATGTTTTAAGCGTAACTCTTGTATTTTCGGTTTTGTAAAAATTATATATTATATTTCGAAAGTCACACTTTTCAAAATCTTCTAAATGTCGTATAGTCGCCTTTCGAATACGCTTCTTTCCTGATATTGAAAATTTCGGTTCACTTTCGTTACCTGGAGCTTCACCTTCCTTTATAATTGTAGTTACCGTTCTTATGGACACTTTGGTTGCTGCACGACACTCTTTCCTTTACTTCCTTCGATAACAAATTACCATGAGATTTAAAGTATTTATACAAATTGAAAATCTATTCCCTTGACTGGCTATTGGTTTCAATACTTTACCATTTAAAAGCGAACTCATTTTGGTAGTAAGTTGTTACGCCCGTGATAGTACACAGACTGAAGGTAGTGCCAAGGATGAATGATTGTAGGCGCGTCTTAAGCAATACCAATTGCACCCCAACTATTTTAGGACAAGTGCGCATCTCATGGCCAGGCAAATTAAACTCGAACAGACAGTAATACATTATTTTTTCGTATGCTGATCCAGAGTGTTTCGGAATCGATAGCATATTTTTAGATCTGGTTGGATAGTCGTGGTAGTTGCTGTTTAATATGAAATCGTGTTTGTGGCCATGAGTAAATACTACTACTTCATAAATATATATCGATGCTAATGTCAGTATTTTGAGACTTTAAAAGTGAGGCTTGCAAGTTACTCTATGGTTTATTTTTGCTATCGTCCGGACCGCTAGTTTTTGTAGGATAAAAAATCTGTTGAAGAGGTCTTTCCTTACACCTCCCCAATAAATAATCCCGTATCTTAAGTATGGGTGGAAACCAGCGAAATACTGGGGTTTTTAGCACATTTTCGTTGCAAGCATAGGGTAAACATTTTAAACGGTATCTGACTTATGAGAATTGTTTTGCTAGAGTTTCCACATATCGGCCTCAAATCATATCGCCGTCGGTCGTTATGCCCACTATTTTTGCAGAATTGACCTCTGAGATTTGAGCATAATTGTGGGACTTGTGATAATAGATTTATGTTTGTATAAAATACAAGTGTTCTTCTCTTTATTGATGACCAGTTTATTGAATTCGAGCCAATCGACGACAAATTTCCTTCGATGACAAATTGCCATCAAATTTAAAGTATTTACACACATTGAAAATCAATTCCCTTGATTGGCTATGGATTATTTTACCATTTAAAAGCGAACTCATTTTGGTAGTAAGTTGTTACGCCACTGATAGTATACAGACTGAAGGGTAGTGCCAAGGATGAATGATTTTAGGCGCGTCTTAAGCAATACCAATTGCTCCCCCACAATTTGTGGACAAGTGCGCATCTTATGGCCAGGCAAATTAAACGCAAACAGACAGTATATGTATCTTGAGGAAGGAAACAGTACCGGATTATATAGAGACCAAGATTATAAAGAGTGTTATAAAGATTATAAAAATATGATCCAATTCATATACCAGAAGAGTGATGAAAGTTTTTTGGGAGAAAAATGAATTCGTTTTCTCTGAATCAAATCCAACTAAAAACATTCTTGATTTAAAAAAACGGATAGTCCACTAGTCATAAAAAGATACCATAACAAAAATATTAAGTTAGTTACATAGTCCTCAATCCTAGGGATTGGTTGGAAACAGCACACCATCTGTCGATCTATCCTGAAGAGCTAATTCCTTCATTTTCCTATAGCTATTCATCCCACACGTCCTCCACTTTCTGACCAAACATACTCCAATCTAGGCCTACCTACACCTTGCTTTCCCTATACTCTAACTTCTATAACAAATTGCATAATACCCCCATGTCTAAGAATACGACCTACTAGTCTATCTCTCCTATGTTGTAATACTTTTGTCACGGCTTCATTTATAAAGTTATATTCCCAACCCAGCTTCATCATCTTTCTGTAGCGCCACATTTCGAATACTTCTATTCTGCGTTTATCTTCCTTTCATATAGACCACGCCTCATACCCATACAATGCTACACTCCACACATATGCCTTCTGTAATCTTTTTCTAATACCCAAGTCATTATTTGATGGTAAAATTTGCTCCATTTCAACGAATGCCTTCCTACCCTGTGCTATCCTACATTTTATATCTACCTTACTTCGGTATCCTTTGTAATACTACTTCCAAAATAACAAAAGTCTGACACTTCTTCTATTTTATCAACTCTAGTACGACTTCATTTGTTACTTTATCTTCCCAACCAATCCTCATCCTCCTCCTGTAGCACCATATTTCGAATGCTTCTATGCTTCGTTTCTCTTCTTTACCGATAATCCACGCCTCACACCCGTACAATGCTACACTCCACACATATGCCTTCAGTAATCTCTTTCTAATACCCAACTCAATATTTGATATTAAAATTTGCTCCTTTCCTACGAATATCTTCCTATCCTGTGCTATCCTAGATTTTATATCTACCTTACTTCGGTATCCTTTGTAATACTACTTCCTAAATAACAAAAGTCTGACACTTTTTTCGCCTACATTCCTTCTTCACTTTGGTCTTGCCTATATTCATTTTCATTTTATAATCCTTAGTCATTACTTCCTGCATACCATTTAATACCTGTTCTAAATTCTGCTCCCTTCCTTCGAAGATAGCTATATCGTCGGCGAACCTCAAAATATATATTTCCTCACACTGAATCTTTACATCTACACTATACTCTCTTCTTTTACCTTGTTTATTGCATCTTCTATATAAAGGTTAAATAACAATGGCGAAAGTGTACATCCCTGCCTGACTCCTTTTCCTATTCTCCCCCGACAATTCTAACTAAAGCAGTTTGATGTTTGTATAGATTGAAAATTATTCTAGTATCTTTATAATCTATTCTCGTTTCTTTTAAGAATCTAAACATTATGTCCGATGGAATGAATCGATGAAAAACCATTTTGCTGTTCGAATTCCCAAGCCATTTGTTAATATTGTTACAAATTTAATATGAAATATCCTTGGATATTGCACATGTCATTTTTTTCGTCGTATTAGCAATAGCTAAAATAAAACCAACAACTACAAAAAAATATATAATATATTTAATTTTTTTAAATAAAATCGTTTAATTCTTGTATATTAATAAAGAAATATGTTTAGACAAATTGAATTTTCAAAGGTATCGAAATATAACTCTTTTAATACGTATAAAACAAATGCGGATGTCTGCATATATTAGTTTTTTTTTATTATTATTATAATTAAGACCGCATTAACATATTTTGGTGTGTAATTTAAATTTTAATTATATTTATAAAAAAAAACTATAAATATATAAATGTAATTCGCATGTGTTGAAATTAATTTTTTATTTAAAAATTTATAATGGAACAGTGATTCATTTACATATCGGCTTTTTAAAACAGAACAGATTAAATAGTATCGGCGAAAGTGTACATCCCTGCCTGACTCCCTTTCCTATTCTCGCTACCTCTTCATCCCCCTCAATTCTGACTAATGCTGTTACTTATTTTTTCCTGTTTAATAATAATAATTAATATTATGTGTTGATTTTCTATATGCAACAAAAAAAAAGTAAAAATCTTTTCATATTTATGCACTTGGTTTTAGGCTTTGCTACTGCATTAAATTTGAAAACAGTACACGTCCATCATTTCTTTTTAGATATATCTCGGCTTTCGAGGTTTTTTCTAATTTCTTTTAAAGATATGATTCCACAAAGCACCTCGGGGACTATCACTCTTCTATACAGGCTTATAGCTTAATAAGCTCCATCGATTTTCTAAAAATGGCAAATTTGGACTAATACTTTTTTCGATCTCATCGAACTAATTATACTAAGATTTAAAAAACGGACTACGGACTTATATATGTTTATTGAAAGATATTTACAAATATGTACAGATCCTTACTAAGGTATGGATTCTTCACTTTATTTTTTTCATTTTTCTTGAAATTGTATGGGTTTTACGTTTTATATTTGCAAATTAAATTAATATTAAAATTCCTAAAATCATGTTCATGTACTCAATATTAAACAGATACAGTTATGTACTCAATATATACATATTTAGGACACAATGACAATATTTCAATATTAAAAAAAATAAGTCGTTAAAATATTTTTTAACTGTTTGAAAATTTATATCTTTATAACAAATTCAAGATTATAGAATTTTACAATTTGTTTTGTTAATAGATAGCAATAAAACTGAAGTTAAAAACAAAGATTTCATCTCGGAATAATTCAAAACACTTTTAAGTAATTTAAGTGAACTAATTTGAATAGGATGACCTGAGTTAGTCAAAAATATGCTCGGCGACAGCACTTTTATCTTTTCTATTTAATCTGAAATGAGCTAAATGCTCCTAAATCTAGTTTCAATGACAACTTTCAATACTTTAGGACAACTAGAACAATCAATCACGATTCGTGACAGAGGTATTTTATTTAGCTTTTATCTTGTGCTACTGAAGATGGGGTCATAGCCTTCGAAATGTACATCTAGCTACTTAATGCTTGAAGTTCGGTATTTGTTTGATATTTTATACTATTATTTAACACCGTTTAAATGCTCCTTAAATCTAGTTTAAATTGGTGTACGTTTTTGTCCTATATATACTTTAATTAATTAAATTTAAGGAGGAAAGCTAAATGGAGGAATGAAATCCGTATTCTTACTCTTAGCTTCTATGCATTTTGAAAGCCTTCATGGTCCATAATTCTTAAAAATCCACCATTAAATAATTTATTATTTAGCAACAATGCAGAGGTTATTTATCTAGGCATCCGTTTAGTCTCTTAGTTCATTGCCTCGTGTTCATTGCATTTTTTTTTAATGTTATAAAAATCATATACACATGATAATAAATGCGGATATAATGCACGTGTGCAGATTTTACCTCAAGGGAGAATATTCGATCTTATGGCGGTGCTATCGTCCGTAATAAGGTCCCTTGGCGAGTCTTACGCAAATCCAACAATCCAACATTGATTTTAACAATACTAAATTAATGTGACGCAAATACTTGCCCGCAATCGGCAAATAAATATAGACCATTTTCAAAGTGTTTACAAAATACTAGCTACTTTACGACCAATAATAAATTATAAGTAACTCAATTTTGATAAGGATTAAAATTGATTTATCACATCGAATTTATTATATGAAGTGTTAAAACCTACAACAATACCGAATAATGCTCTGAAATTTTTTTTGTTTGTTAGCCATATATATTCTTTACCAGCGAAAATATCTGTAAAGGCATGAACATAAAAAATACATGTCTCAACACTTTGACATGAGACTTTGCTTTGCTTCAATTTTGTGTTTGATTTTACAAATGAAAATAATTTTAGATTATCCTATCTCATAGAATTTTAGTTGGCATACATTTATGAAGCCTTAAGTGAGAAATAAGTAAATCAGAATTACACTGAAAATATAAAAACTGTCCCTTTCAACACTATTTATATTAAAAATACACCTCACATTATCGACAAAATATCTGCTGATATTTGACAAAAATTGCCTTAGCACATTCTTCCAATATAGATTTTATATACTATAATATATAATTATTATATTATAAATATAAATTTATATAAAAAATATTATATAAATTCGTAGGGCACAAGAATATTTCATCTCATTGAAGGTGCTGTGCACTGAAGTTTAACCGCTTATTAAATTTTCCTTTTGCTAATGATAAAAATAACATTGAATATAATAATATCCGAAATATTAGCAGTACAAAATGGCTATTCTTATAAAATTATAAATAACATATAAAGAAAATTTAAAAGAACAAGAGATATCAGAAATATTAGTAGTTTATAACAAGGTAATAATTCAACACCAAAATTTGTTAAATTACCTTTTGTTCCTATAATTGCACGTGGTTTAGATAGTATTTTAAATAAATATAATTTTAATATATTTACTATATAATTTAATATATAATACTTCTAATAGTCTTGCTAATTTTCTAGGAAATCCCAAAGATTTGATTAATTTCAAGAAAAAATCTAGTATTTATGAAAGGGGGTAATACCAGGCATTAATATTAGTATTTAAATGCCTAATATTTATTCTTTGTCATTTAAAAAAATTATTCATGCAAATTTTTTACATAAAAATTAGAAAATATATACATAAAAAATTAGTAAATATTTACATAAAAATTAGTAAATATTTACATAAAAATTAGAAAATATTTAAAATAATTTCCAAAGTGCCTGTGGGACAGTTTGTTCAAAACGTGCACTATATTAATTCAATTTCTTGGGGCGTGCTACTGATGATGGAAGCATAGCTTCCGAAATGTGCATTTAGCAAAATATTAAATATTGTATGGTGCAAAGGGGTCAAATTATCGATCTACATTCCTGTAAAATTTTTGATTCATGTTTTCAAATATTGGGCAATGTTGAATGTTGAATAGAATTTCTCTTTTCCCTTGTTTCTTCGATTTATATTATGTGGGTAATTGATCGCGAGCCCCTTGCCACAAAACGGTGGGGGGACGACGAGCCCCCGCGAACCCCCGCCCCCCCTACAATACAACCCTGCCTAAAGTATATATAAGACAAACACGTAAAATTGTGGTATCAAATTTGCGATACATTAATTTTTGAAATCAACTTCTTTTTCTGCGCCACGAAATGAAAGAGGCAGTATCGATAGTTCTTGACTCCTTGGTAATATATATTAATTTAAAATGTAACAACTAAAAGCGATCTATTTATTATATTGCCTATAACTATATACATTCCTATATATAGAAATAAATTAAAAATTCATAAGGGACTTCACCACCATCATCGTTTTGCTGATAGAAGCTAGTTAAGGGGCAACTGGAGTCTCGCAAGTTCTCAGCGCTGAGAATTTTGGCTAATTTTATGATCCTTCAGAGCTCTATGTAGGCTGGACATAGCAAATAAAGGCAGCTACTGATTATATATAGGTGAAAGTGAGTTGAAAATTAGGAATGCAAGAATATGTCCTTATTGGTGGAATAAAGTACAATTCATATTTTGCTAAATAAATAAGTAAAGTGCAGGTATACGCTATCGTATACATTGATATATACGCTAGGCCGACCGCTATTATAATCCAACTACCCGATGTTAGATGCATTTATATAAACCGCTTACAAATAAGATATTTTCGATAAATTTTATAGCATGGGACAAGTGGCCACGGCAGAGTGACCGCCGTCAACGCGCAATGATCGACAGGTCGCCGAGCCATCTGGTCAAGTGACCGCGAGCAGTGGGTGACCAGGTAGCTCAGTGCCTATTGGAACTATTGGCCAGTTGGCTTGGTGGCGAGTCGGCGGTGATCACTAAACCGTGCCCACATGTCCTACACTCAGATATTCAGAAAGGAAACATTATAAGAATCGAAGTACCATCCCCACTAAATTTGTGCCTCTATTATTAAATATTTTGATGCTCATAAGAAGTAGACAATTGCAGATTATACCCTGGAAGAATTTTATAATATTCAAACATACAATCCCTCATTTGATAATTATATCCATAATTATAAACCACTCATTTAAAAAGTATTTAGTAATATCTACAATTTACGTTATACGTTTTAAATTCTTTTCTAATTAGGTATAAATTATACGTGCTTTACAATATTTACCAGTTGGTTCGGCGATGTGAAGTTTTCTATGTAGTGGATTATATTTTAATTAAGCTAAATAGCCTTTTCAAAATAATATATCAATACCCTTAAGATATATATAGAGAGAGAAAAAGACCTCGCGTAATATTTATATACCATCTATTTACAAAATAGGTACGTTTCTATTATTCTATTGTATTACTTCGTATCCAATAATATTTCATTGGGGTGGAACTATCTTAATAGTACAAATATTCTCCGCCGGTGTCACTACTTTCCTATACTAAATATTGCTAATTATTATACCATGCCATAACTTAATTAAGCTGTATTGAGATCTAATTTTTTGTATGGTACTTTATGAGACGATTGCGCGATCAAATACATGGACCAAATTTAAATAGGACGTCACGAAGTAACTGCAAAATGGTGTCATATTCAAAGTCAATTATCTTTTAATTACCTGAAGATAATAGGATTTTTTCTATGTATTTTTATGTGGAAAGGACCAATTTGATTTCGGTTAAAATTTCATTTATTTGGTACAAATAGTTTGATTTTTGGAATGGGATAATATTAACATGGCCAGCATACACGCTTAAAATGAACATTGGTTGCCCTTAATCTTAACTTTTATTAACATTTAATTTATTTTTTGTTTCTATTTATTATATATAAACATTTGTAAGAATAAGAGATTATACTAAAAATAAAAAATAAAAAATTTCATAATGACGGGACTATTTTCACTTAAAAGCAAAGATAGAGGATACGGAGGGATTTCGCCATAGAGGTTTGTAGATTGACACAAATCTTATGAAATCCATCGTTATGATGCAGAGCAGCGTTTTAGTGTTTCATGTGTATACAAGATCAAGTAGAATCCATCTATATATGCAGACTATAGAGCAGCTTTATTGTTGTGCATATTCCATAAATATTAAAAAGAATTTGAATTATTTCCTAGCATATAACTTTATTAACGATAATAAAATCATAGTTTTAGTTCTATTGATAGTTATTTTATGTTTTCGCAACAAGGAATTATTTAATAATTTATTATTTTCAATTATTTAAATCGTCTTAGTAATTCTTTGAATATATAGCTTAATTAATATTCAATTTATATAAATTCCAAATTAATATTTTAAAATAAACCAATAAAATCGTGCAAACGTACTGCGAGTTATTAAAAAATCTTCGCCTTCCTAATAACGCTTAACAATTAACATTTCTTTATATCCTTAAAAAATGTCTTTCAGTCTAATTTACATACTAGATAGATTTATGTAATTCTGAAATATTCGCCCAAGAAAATAACGCAATTTATTGATGAATGAGAATTAACTACCAGAAATGCCCTGCCTACGAAGATATTTAAAATTATATTAGCCGCATTGGTTGAATGGACTAAATCCTCAATTTTCTATTTGTAGTACGAAGCCTATCCATTAGCGATGTGTAGTTCACCCGCGAACCGTTCAATCAAATGACGGGCGTACTGTGACGATGTTTTGCAACGACCTATCGGTCACTATGACCTAGTTCGTGAACTATGAACTACATGGTGAACGGTACTTGTACTAGGTCCTGAACCCTTCGTGTACTAAACCGTTCATGAATACACAACGGCTTGTAATCGATGCAGTATAGTATACATTACATATACAGTACCAATAGCAGTACCCACATTTATGTGATAGTGTGTTGGTTAACAGAACGAAATTATATTTCCTTATATATATATATATATATATATATATATATATATATATATATTTATTAATTTATATATATATATGTGTGTTTTGTATAAATTATAAACATTGTTGTTTTTTCTTCCTCATTCTTAATTGTAATATTTCAATTTATTTATTTTTTACCATTTAATATTTTTATATTGAAAAAAAGAGATTATTTTCAGTATGTGCATGTATTTCATATAGTTCATGAACTAGTTCATTTTAAAAAGATGTTAGTAGTTCACGACCTATAGTTCGTGAACGGTACATTGAAATGAACTATGAACTACGAACTAGGTCCTCAAAGTGACCTACAGTTTGCCATCGCTACTATCCATGGCAGAAAATTTATCAATTATTTCTTTTGCATGTCTTGCAAATCCGATTTCAATTTTCATTGGACTGCCATCCTGTCGCTGTTTGGATTATAAAAAAATAAAAGTAGATTTAAAATATGATTAGAGTTTAATAAATAATTGTTAGAATGACTAACATATTTTCAATTTTTCAATTAAGTGTGACCTATCAGGCATTTTTCCTAACTTTCTGCAAAATGCTTTAATTAGTTAAATTTTAGTTAATTTCGGTTAAATTTTATATTGTTATCCTCAAACGTTAATACAACGTGTTGTTAAAAAAGATTAATTCGTTTTTCCTTTTTTTTTTTTTGGTTCTCGACTTTCGTTTTTCGTTTGAAATATACAATTATTTCAATTGATAAATTCGAATGAAATAAAAGTACTGCTCTCGCTACACACAACTTTCTATCTTTAATATAATATGATATATAACTTTAGCATTAATAAAGGTGCTTTAATTCGCTTACTTTGTAATCTGTCAAAGGCTGTGTCGATCATGAAATTCTCGTAGGAAAAATAGGATATTATGGTTTTAGAGGGATCTCAAATGATTGGTTTAGATCTCATTAAATTGGACGCAGTCAAGCCGTCAAATTGGGAGATAATCAAAATCAAATAATTTCAAAGTATCTTGAACCTCACCGAGATGTTCCCCAAGGTTCAGTAATGGGTCCACTACTATTTATTCTTTATTTAAATGATATTATCACAATTCCAATTTCCGGAACATTTATTTTATTTACGAACGACACCACCACTGTATATTGTGGTTAACTACGATTGATGTTGATTCATAGATTGTAAATATAAACCAAGAGGTTGAGTAATTGGTTGAGTAATTGGTTTGCAAAAAATTAAAATTTAACTAACTTCAAAACTGCTTTGGCAGTGTATTTTGCATTGTGCGAATTTATGGAAATGAATACTAACTGTACATAGTTAATATTCATTGGTTATGGTAAATATTTTTGGGGATGCGTTTCAAGTGAGATATTTCGGTAGCATAAACGTATAAAACGCATTATTGACAATGCACACTCTAGAGAACATCACGACATTTGATTTGTAAATGAAATGTATCCACTCTCCCTGGAATTTACAATCAAGAACTAGCTCTAATCTCTTATACAAAGTATCTTATTTATAGAAAAGCAAAAGACTAATTAGCGAAAAAGTAAGGTTGATAAGTCAGAAGAATACCCACTCACAAAGGAGAACTGTATGAGTTATTATAACTCGAAAAGATCCTGGAGAGACAATTATGAGTGGTATTCTGAAAAGGGCAAATTTTATAAAACATTATTTGGAAAACCACAAATTTGGAAAACTACAATAGTGTGGTTCAAAACAGAAATCTGCTTGAGAAATATGGTAACCATAATAAGCCGTTTAAGGGCAATTCACTGATTTTGTCCAAAATATTTATATAAAATAAAACTAAGACCTACTCCGGCTGCGAATGTGGAAAAGTTGACAGTTCGCAACATATAATTTTAGAATGAGCATAGAAAGAAATTTCTATCGAAGATATACAAAACACTAAAAAGTCCTTTTAATTTAAATACCATTTTCACCAGTAACAACATAGAAGTATATAAAATATTTAATGCTTTCATTTTAGAAAGTAAAATAAAGTTTTGATTGTGTTAAGTAACTAGATTTGTGGTATTCAATATAAGATACCTAACGAGTTCCTATTGTCTAACCACTCTATCCGAGGTCCAGTTCTTGTGTCGTAGATAAGTCTCCATGAAAGACCCTTTGGAGTGGGGATTTTTTGTTGTTCCTTTCTGTATATTCTCGTATTATAAATATAAATGTATTGAAATAAATATTTGAAAGATAAGATGGCAATGCTCCAAAGCCGTTCCAATCTGGGATTTAAAAAAAAACAGCAAAAGACATACACAATTATCCTAGTGGTTCCTCCAACTGCATTCAATATTTTATTGAAAATGTGCATATCAAATCAGATATTCAATCTGCTGCCGAAAGATATTTTAAAAGCTATATTTTTAACAATATATAAGAATATAGTAAAGATTTTTAGTTTCCGAAGCCCATTCTCTGGAAGGAATTTTTATTAGCAATGTGGGAATTTTTCTTAATCAAGGCATCTAATATAGATTATCAATTTGAATTTTTTTGAACTGTGATTTATCAAATTTACTACTTGTTGATTAGTTAAAACTGTATTTTCAAATTTTGTTTTATGTACAAACTTAAAATAAGATTGTTTCTGATGGGAAATAAATTAGATAACTATCTAAATCTATCATAAAGATCGATATGAAATAGCTAACCAATTATTAACAAATGAGTACATTATTTTCAATTTACAAAAGTATTTCTGAATAAAACAAATACAATTTTCGTGAAAAAAAGTTGTAAATCATCATTTTAGGTAGTTTTCCTTTCAAATGAATAGGATTTTGCATAATGATTTTATATTTAACTAAATATCCGGTTTATATACATATATTCAAATTCTTTACATTTTTAATAATACTGCCATTATATCTTTCAATAACATATAACAAATAATAGTTATTCAATATAAATTATATTCGTTCACACAAAAAATACATTATTAATAATTTCCACGGATTTAATAACGTAATGATTTTGCACTAGCTCCTATTAACATTATTGAAACTAAGATCATGAACGTTGAACTATTAAGTTCAAGTTAGTCATAAACTATGTACATGAATGTACCATAAAAATGACAATATATTCCTGCATTGTCTCTCACAGGACACAAATTCCATGTTCATGGGTGTACATAATATACCTAATATGACTTCGGTTTTTAATTAAAAAAATTCAAATTCTGTAAAGTTGTACCATTCAAATGGTATATCTTTACTTGTCTGCAATTTTAAACTGGCAATACATTTTCAGATTCCCGATAAATGTAATACTATTAGAAAGTAATTATTCTACATTGTATTCCTTTTAACATTGTTTATTTGCTATTCGCATCTTATATATATATAAAAAATAAATAGCTACAGAAAAAGTGTACATCCCTAACTGAGTACCTTTAATATTAATTGCCTTTTAAAATTTCCATATGTGAAATTTTAATGTATTTACATCTGTTCAAGTTTTTTTGTTATTTATAAGTATTGAAATTCACTTTGCATAAAATATATTTCCGAACGATTTTCAAAAAATTCTTTAAAAGCTGAGCAGTTATATTTTGCAAATTTACATAAATATTTGTAAAAGAATTATACAAACATGTAAAATAATCAATGTAGTTGTATTACTTTTAAACTGGAAACACTATAAGTATGTTTCAAATTTTTATATGTACGATTTTTTTGAAATATTATTTAAGTCTTACTAGAAAGAAAAAATCTAGCGAAATATTACATATTAACTTGTCATAATTATAATCACACAATTTTATTAATAAACAAGTTATTTCCTATAATATGTATATATAATTAAATTAAAAAATCTGCTACTGGAATTAAAATAAACGTTCAGTTTCGCATTAATAATTAATTGATAATTTATTAGAAACTATATTAAAAATTGTGCGTAGCATAATTTTATAAAATTCCCCTTTTTCGAAAATTATAATGACACTACAAAATTATAATGATTTTTGTACCTATTGAAGCATAATTTCTACCAGAGTTTTTTATAAAACACAATGAAAAATCGAACATAAAAATCATTATGATAAATTATATATATTAATTATTTCTTTCATTCGATTTATATAAATACATAAAATCATTTTCATTATTGTGTAATTAATATTGCATATATACTACACTATCATTTCTACACCTTTTAGGAATAATCTAATAAAGTCTTCGGACAAAATGAAACTTTCTAAAGTTAACATAGAGTATAGAGTATAAAGTATACAGGATTTATTATTATAAATTATAATAAGAATATTATAAAGAATATATGAAAGAATAGAATATTCTTGCATAATATTTGACCCAGTGTAAATTTCCTTATGATGACGTAGATAGTATTTAAATGTCTTACATATGTCTTGCATAATGCGCATATTAACATTCTAATATTAAAAGAAAAATGCATTCTTAAATTACTTTCTTAAAATATATTATATATTACATACATTTCTTATGGTCGATAATTGTTATCCATTTATTTTTTAAATTTGCAACAAGATATATAATTAATACAATTTAGTTGTTTTTTTATTTTACAACAGTGCTATCTTAGATTTTACGACTGCTGTTAAACAAATTATAAGCCTATTATAAAGTAGTCAGTCTTAATGCACATGCTTTGTTTAAGCTAAACTTAACTACCTAGAATATAGTATTATTAACTAAAGTTTTTTTGTCGTTACATGTTTTTTTTTATATATATAATCTAAACTTCTCTAGATTTGAAGCCATTCGTATGTGGTCTGGTAGATTGTTGTTTTATTGGGAAGCTTTGAACATAAAGTTTAGGCGTCCCTTATTACTTCTTACTCTACCACATTGATTTTACTTTGGTTTCGGGTTCCGATATTGTAAATGTCTCTATTATATTAGCGATGTGTTGTTCACTCGCGAACCGTTCACTCTGAACAGTTCAATCAAATGACGGGCGTACTGTGACGATGTTTTGCAACGACCTATAGGTCACTATGACCTAGTTCGTGAACTATGGTGAACGGTGTACTTATTGATGTACTTGTACTAGGTACCGAACCCGTCGTGTACTAAACCGTTCATGAATCACAACGACTCGTAAACGATGCAGTATAGTATACATTACATATACAGTACTAACATTTATTTAGTGATAAAGTGTGTTGGTGAACGGAACGAAATAGGAAACTCGATGTCATATTGCAATAGTAGCATTGCCGAGCTGAGTGTTGGTATCAGATTTCATTTGGAATAATATAATTAATATATTCGCAAGATTAAATATGTTCTTAAATATGTCATGCCATAGCACATTTTTGCAATAATGCAAAAAAAAACATCTAAATCTTATAGTTCTTCTATTTCATACTGAGTGCAATGCAATCACATAATATCAAATCAAAGCTTTGAAGTTTGAACAGAGAAGATTCGGACTAGAAAATATAAATTATAACGCCAAACAAAACGATTCTATCTAGTTCATTTTATTAGTTTGTACATTTAATTTTCAAGTGTTAGTAAAATAGTAAACATTTTCATCAGTTACTACCAATAAGTATTTTAGAACTTCATATAAATAATCGTGAGTACCTAGAGAGGATTATATTTCCTTATGTATATGTTTTGTATAAATTATAAACATTGTTGTCTTTTCTTTCGCATTCTTAATTCAAAATAAATATTGCAATATTTCAATTTGTTTATTTTTTACCATTTAATATTTTTATATTGAGAAAAAAATCGATTATTTTCAGTATGTGTATGTATTTCATATAGGTCGTGAACTAGTTGATTTTTAAAAGATGTAGTAGTTCACGACCTATAGTTCGTGAATGGTATATTGAAATGAACTACGAACTACGAACTAGGTCCTCAAAGTGACCTACAATTTGCCATCGCTATATTATATTGAAAGTCCAAATTGGTTTTTATTTTCATGGTCACTATTTTGTACATTCGTTTGCAGTTTTCCATGCAACTAATTTGGTTAATATTCACTAACTCCAGTTCTTTGTTTAATGTTACTGTTGGCGTCATGTATGGAAAATTGTATAGTGTTTTGACGGTTTTATTTTGCACAACAATTAAATGTCTTATAGAGAATGTTTTGTACACTGCAATGTTGTAAGGGATATGTTAGGATGAGGTAATGTGGTATAATAGTCTTGCAAGTTTTTCTTGTAGTTTTGGTAATCTACTTATGGCACTCACTAGTAGTATTATTTTGTTTTTTTATGTTTGTGATGTTCAGTTCATAGTTTAATTTGTCGTTTATGTAATAAACTTTTTAATAATATTCCTTCATATTATTAAAAAAAAATCTTATTATAATATACTTCTTCTTATATTATAATCTTAGTACACTGTATTTTAAAACTAATTCTTTAACTTGTGAAAAAGTTATTGCCAATATTGGCCAGTTATTGGTAAACACCATTGTATTAGCATGAAGAAGTATAGGTAGGTAGTTATTAAGTTGAAGTCAAGAGGGGAATTAATGTGTCAGCCAAAGAATGGACGTATGTAAGAAATAAAGGAATTAAGAAAAAATAAGTTCTATTATTGACTATTGGTAAGGATAGGAATCGAAGGAGGGTTTCTTGGTAGATTAAGTAGATTGAAATAATTATATTATCTTATAGAATATAATTAGTACAAAATCAGAGGGACCAAGGGGGTAGTTAGGCCCCGTAGCCCTGAGAGGGCCCTACAAAGGTAGCGTCACAATATGTCACATAAATTCTATTTCTAAAGGCGTTTCAATTGCTTTATTATTATTTAATTTTAAAGGATGAGCGCTGTAGGTTCTCCCATCCATAATGGCCTTACGTTGCCCTAATCATTATGCACTGCTCATGCTCATGCTCCAGCTCATGCACTTTTTATTAACTTTTTAACCTCAACACAGCGAACACCTTATCGGCTATATGTAGAGACAACGACTTGCATTTGACATAAACATTTAGTATCCGGTTATTTAGTAACCATATCCATGGTCCGGAAGATAAATCATATGTGATAACATATGACATATGATTTTTTAAACATATTAACGGATTTGGCTTTTAGCTGTTTACCAATTTTTCATTGTAATTGAACATATTTTCCATTTAGATTATTATCTATTGACAAATACACAACCACCATCGTCCGGATGGGATTTTTGCTCAAGAAAATATCCCTGACCGGAGTGGGATTTGAACCTGCGTGGTATCAGTCTAACGACTATACCACACGTTTCAATTGTTAAAGCTATATAAAAACTAAAATTTCCAATTACGTTGAGTTTCATCAATAATACTCGAATTTGTTCAATGCAATGCAAATTTGAACTAAAAATTAGTTTACAATTATTAATTTATCCCACGTAATAAATGTCAAAATAAATAATGAATATGACTTAATATTAGTTAAAATTAAAATAAGTAATTGATATAAGCCTGAGCGATTACTAAACAATTTTTTCTACTTAACAAATGAAGAATTTTTATAATTAATTAAAGCTAAGGTAATATTTTTGGAAGATATTACAGCGTCGAAGTTATATTCGATTAAGTCAGGTCAAGCCGTAAGAATTCTTTGAAATCATTGCAATAAAATAACATGTTGGAATAACCATTTCAAAATGTCCATTAATTTTCATCCTGTATTAAAAGTTATTATTATTTTTTAATGAAATTATTACTAGTATAGAATATCACTAGTATTGAATCTAGGTTAGCAAACGATATTACTAGTATTGAATCTAGGTTAGCAAACGTTAAAGGACAGGATAATCTAATTGTAATCGGAGATTGGAATGCCGTAGTAGGTAAGGGAAAGGAAGTTTCAATAGTAGGAGAATATGGAATAGGAACACGTAATGATAGAGGGGATAGATTGGTAGAGTTTTGTATTAGGAATAAGCTAGTGGTAGCAAACACGCTTTTTCAGAATCACAAGCGCAGGATATATACGTGGAAAATGCCAGGAGATATAGGGAGGTATCAGATAGATTACATACTGGTTAAAGAGAGGTTTAGGAACCAGATTAAGAATTGTAAGAGTTACCCTGGAGCAGATATTGATAGTGACCATAATTTAGTAGTCCTGGACTCAGAGGTCAAATTCAAGAAATTACAGAAGTCTAAACAGGTCAGAGTAGATGTCGATAGGTTAAAATTAGCTGATGTATGTGAAAAGTACAAGCAGAAAGTAGAAATCATGGCTAATGGAACATCAAGGAGCGACATAGATTGCGAATGGAGGGAAATCAGAAATGGGTTAACTACAGCAGCAAATGAAGTATTAGGCACAAAGAAAAGGGCAGGTAGGAGGGAATGGATCACGGAAGAAATAGTTAAAATGATAGAAGCAAGAAGGAAAATTAAAATTGGAAACACAGAAGCAGGACAGAAAAAATATAAGGAACTAAGGAACTTAATTAATAGGAAATGCAAGCTAGCGAAAGAAGAGTGGATAAAAGGAAATTGTGAGGATATTGAGGAGGATATGAGAAGAGGTAAAGTAGATTTGGGCTACAGGAAAATTAAGTCACATTTTTCTAAAGTAAAACCAAAGGGTAACATTATATGTGATAAGCAGGGTAAGGAACTCACAGAAAATAAGGAAAAAGCTAGAAGATGGAAGGAGTATCTTGAAGATTTATATAAAGGTAGGCAGGACATGGAGGAGCTAGAAAATGTGGAACAGATAGATGAGGATGACTTAGGTCGTAGCATACTTAGGTCAGAGTTTCATAGAGCATTAAATGATTTACGGAATAACAAAGCAGCGGGGATTGATATGATACCAGCCGAATTAATAAAACACGCAGGGGAAAAATGCAGGAGCGATTATACAGGTTAGTTTGTAAAATATATGAGAAGGGAGAAGTACCACAGGATTTTCAGCGTAGTAGAATAGTAACAATGCCGAAGAAAATAGGAGCTAATTTGTGTGAGAACTATAGGACCATTAGCCTACTATCACATGCATCGAAGATATTGTTAAAGATTATTTATAGGAGATTAGAAAATAAAGTAGAGGAAAGGCTAGGAGAAGATCAGTTTGGTTTTAGGAAAAACAGAGGGACGAGAGAGGCGATTCTAGCACTAAGAACGGTAGTAGAAAAAAGAAAGAGGGTAGGAAAGGTAACTTGCATAGCTTTTGTAGACTTAGAAAAGGCATTTGACAATGTAGATTGGGACATAATGTTTAGAATTTTAAAAGAAACGGGTATAGATTATAAGGATAGGAGAATAATTTTTAATTTATATAAACACCAAACTGCCTTAGTTAGAATTGAGGGGGAAGAAGAGGTAGCAAAAATAGGGAAGGGAGTTCGGCAGGGATGTACACTTTCACCGTTATTATTTAATCTATATATAGAAGATGCAATAAACAAAGTAAAAGAAGAGTATAGTGTAGGTGTGAATGTACAGGGAGAGAAAATATATATGCTGAGATTCGCCGACGATATAGCTATATTGGAAGAAAGCGAAAAGAATTTAGAAAGGGTATTGAATGGTATGCAGGCAGTATTGACTAGGAATTTTAACATGAAAATAAATATAGGTAAAACTAAAGTGATGAGGTGTGACAAAAAGGAATGCAGTAGAAAAATGAGGATCACAATAGGAGATAATAGAATCGAAGAAGTGTCAGATTTTTGTTATTTAGGCAGTAGAATCACAAAAGATAATCGAAGCAAGGTAGATATAAAGTGTAGGATAGCACAGGGTAGGAAGGCATTCGTAGAAAAAGAACAGATTTTAAGATCAAATATTGACTTGGGTATTAGAAAAAGATTACTGAAGGTATATGTTTGGAGTGTAGCACTGTACGGGTGTGGGGCGTGGACTATAGGAAAGGAAGAGAAGCGTAGATTAGAAGCACTTGAAATGTGGTGTTATAGGAGGATGATGAGGATTGGTTGGGAAGATAAAGTAACAAATGAAGCTGTACTAGAGTTAGTAGGGGAGAAGAGAAGTATTTGGAGAGTGTTACAGCGTAGGGGAGACAGATTAGTAGGGCATATTCTTAGGCATGGGGGGATTATGCAATTGATCATAGAAGGTAGAGTGGAGGGAAAGAGAGGGGTAGGTAGGCCTAGATTGGAGTATGTGAGTCAGATAGTTGAAGACGTTGAGATGAATAGCTATAGGGAGATGAAGGGATTAGCTCAGGATAGATCGGCATGGCGTGCTGTTTCCAACAAATCTTTAGGATTGCGGACTCTTTAACTAACTAGAATATCACCTAAATACCGTAACTTAAAGCATTAAGTAGCTAGATGTACATTTCAAGCGCTATGCCCCCATCTTCAGTAGCACAAGATAAAAACTAAATAAAATACCTCTGTCACGAATCGTGATTGATATACTATTAAATAAATAAGTCAACATACCAGAAGTACTTCAAAAATGGCATATAATATAATTTAAGTGAATTAATTTGAATAGGATGGCCGGTTTAAAAAATATGCTCGGCGACAGCACTTTTATCTTTTCTATTTAATCTGAAATGAGCTCCTTAAATCTAGTTTCAATTGGTCTACGTGTTTGTCTTCTATATATACTTTAGGACAACTAGAACAAGATATTTCATAAATACCAGATTTTTTATTGAAATCAATCAAATCTTTGGGAATTCCTAGAAAATTATTACAGGTATTATATGTTACTTTAAAATGATATTTATTTAAAATAATATCTAAACCACGTGCAATTATAGGATCAAATGATAATTTAACAAAATTTGGAGTTTTATTATTACTTTGTTCCAAACTACTATTATTTTTGATATCTCTAATTCTTTTAAATTTTCTTAATATTATTATTAAGTGATAATTATATATATTCTATACTATTATTTAACACCGTCGCGATAATTTTTAAAATAAATTAGTACTACATATTTCCCTATTTTTAGAATTCAGAATCCCCATCCTAATGGAGCTATTGCCACGAATACTTCACTAAATAATTAAAATAATCATTCCTTAATGATTACTACAGATTTCTACTAATATATATTGATTTTTTTATATATTGATTCTTATAGATATTTCATATTCTTTTTATTTCTGAGAGGGTACAATTTTTTGCACAAACTTAAGCTTTTTGTTGACGTTTAAATTTTTTATAATAATTTGCCGGTATATATTTAGAAAATTTACTTCCCCCGCCATCCTATTCTAGAAATACATCATCATTATTTATTTATAACGGCGTTTTTACTGCCGATGAAGAAAAATTTTTTTTTATATTCTACTATAAATTTTTATATACCTCTTAATTATTTATCAGAATAATATTTTCTTACAAATTTGATTTTATAAAAAAGCTTTTGTTTGTTTCCAAAATTCTGTAAGTTTCAATAATCTTTAGTGAGATAAATAAATTTATAAATAAAATTTTAAAAACTGAAGAGTTTCAACATTTATTGTTAAGAACTTAACAATTTTCTTAATTTCTTAAAAGATATTAACAATAATTGTTCAAACTCTTCAGTTTCCCAAATTTTAATTATAAATCAATTAATTAATATTTATTTCATCTTTCGGAAATTGTAAGTGTAGATTCGTATTTGACTTCCAACCCTCTTCTCACATTGGAACTCTGTTCTTGTTTCCTCCATTACCTTCAACATTTTTTCTCTTTTGTATTTGTCATGCTAATATAAACTTTGTCTTTGCGACTGATTTAAAAATAACATACAAAATTTCCAAAGTATAATAACATTCTTAGGTCCACTGATTCAGAAAAAGTTATTTTCGTGATCTTGTCTTCCGATTTAGATGTCCTACGAAATTTATTGATGTTAAATTTATAAATCAAATGTCAAGAATTTATCAGAATCTAAATTTTATGTCTCGGTACATTCCAATAAATTATATAATTGGCAATAATTATGTAATTATATGTATAATTATGTCACATCTAAAAATAAATGTCGCATATACAGGGTGTACCGCAATTGATGCATCTACTTGTGTATAGTTTGATATAAAATAGAAAATATTAGTTGTGTAGAATATAATACAATATAAAATACAGTATAATAAAATACCCCTGTCATATTTTATTTAGTTTATTTCTGCGATACTGAAGATGTTCTTCGAAATGCGTATCTCTAGCTTCTGTTACAGTATTTGGGTTATATTCTATTCAATTAATTATTTAACACGGTAGTGACGATTATAGAATAAAATATGTATATTATATTACTACAATCTTCAACAGAGAAGTTTGCCCATTACTGCTATATATCGTGGTAAGATGAAAAAGTATCATTACGATTGATTGAGCGGCCGTATTTTATGGTATATCGGTGATTGTTTGTAAGCCCCCGGAGCCCCCACTCAGGCGTAAAAGAATTCATGTTTTATGCCGGATACCTTTGTTCACCTTTTGACCACAAGTCTATATATTTTCCGCAACATTGGCGTGAAGATCTGATGTGATTCGGCGACACAACAAGTGATAATGAATCACTATTGCCCGCCCCAACGTCAACTTCAAATTAAACAATAATCAAATCCACCAAATTTGTATTAAAAATGTACGTACAATAAGAACGTGATAAAAACAAACGTGCGTGAATATTTAAAATAATTTTTGATGTGTTACGTAATTTAATAAAAAGAAACTGTTTAATATTTTTTCAGGAAATTTTAGAAAAAAATTTAACGTAAGTTCACTTAAAATGTATATCAAGTGCATATTTATTTGTGTGGTGCTAAATTTGTTTGAGTGCAGTGTCGAGAAAAAGAAGCCACATATTATTATTATTATTGCAGATGATATGGTAAATTTAAAAATATATATTTTTTAATTTTCATTAATTTGTACGAATAAAATGATGTTATATAAAAAATACTGCTTTCAAATCATGAATTAAAAATTAATTTTGGGGTATCATTCGCTGAGAATTGCACAAATACAAAAACATTACAGTAGGGAAAATGAAGTATGCGATAAATTGAATATTTTTCTTAATGTCTGGCTTATCACCATAATACCTTAATTTAATTCAAAGTTAGACGAGCATTTCAAAACTTGAACCCGCGTCGTCAGTAATACCAACTATCAGAAAAAAAAAATTGGATTTTCACACAACGGAGTTGGTTTTATCTTTGTGCATTATCTTAGAATTTGTTGATTGAATAAAACTAGCTAAAGGAGATCAATTATAAATAACAAGTAGTTTCTTAATTGCAAATAACCTTATTCTCGGTATCATTGCAAAATGAGAAAATTGATTATTAATATTAGAAAATTTCTTCCCATAAATTATTTTACATGCCAAATTTGTATTAGTTTTTTAAGCTTTTGTAAATATATTTATATTTTGCGGCTTGCAAACCCTGACAACACGTAACAGGTAATATAATAGTATGGAATATCACCCAAATAGCGTAACTCAACGCATTAAATAGCTAGATGCGCATTTCGAAGGCTATGCCGCCATCTTCAGTAGCACAAGATAAAAACTAAATAAAATACCTCTATCACGAATCGTGGTTGATATACTATTAAATAAATAAGTCAATATGACAGTAGCATTTCAAAAATGGCATATTATATGACCTATAAATCTTTTAAAACAATATAAATTAATAATTAACGAAACTTACAAGCAACAACAATAAACATTGGTTTGTCAAATCTAATATCTAAAAACGATAGTGTTTTGACATAAAGTTTACCTTTGTAACCCGAAAATGGAACATGAATGGTTTTTTGAGTTCAAGTTAAGTTTATTTTTCTCTAACCAAACTTGATTTTACTTATATCATTGGTCGATTTTACAAAAACTTCTTTTCATGTGTTACCCTCATTATAAATGACATCAGCATAACTAAGTATACTGTTATCTTCTTTATTATGCTCCAACAAATTGTTTATATATCGTATAAATAGCAGCGAGCCGGTAACAGTTCCCTGTGGAGTATCAAATGTCGAATCGAGGTGTAATTAAACTGTTTGCAATTTTTATTTAGTGTTTTCGATAATTCAAATAACTGGGGAAGACCTGCAAAGCTCGTTCCTCTAATACCTATCTGTCTACTTCATCTAATAATAACGTGCGATTTACAATGTCGAAAGTTATAGCCAAATGAATGAATATTCCAATCGATGGTTTATAATCATTAGAATCATTAAGATCTTCCGTACATTTATTTTTGAGGAATCCTTATTTATTATGCGCGGAGATTATATCGTGTTTGTTTAAAAAAATTATAATTCTATATCTGATAATAGAACTTAGAACTTTTTTTATTCCCATCATAATAAATTAAATAGACGAGATGAAATTGGGCCTGAATCTAAATTCATTAAATTTGATATAGATTTATGCATGTATATATTTTAATAAGCATTTAATTCGGAATAATTTAAAACACTTTTAAGTAATTTAAGTGAACTAGTTTGAATAGGATGACCTGAGTTAGTCAAAAATATGCTCGGCTACAGCACTTTTATCTTTTTTATTTAATCTGAAATGCTTCTTAAATCTAGTTTCAATTGGTCTACGTTTTTGCCCTTTATATACTTTAGGACAAACAGAACAAGATATTTCATAAATACCAGATTTTTTATTGAAATCAATCATCAAATCTTTGGGATTTCCTAGAAAATTAGCAAGACTATGTTGCTTTAAAATTTTATTTATTTAAAATACTATCTAAGCCACGTGCAATGGTAATTTAACAAATTTTCGAGTTGAATTATTACTTTGTTCAAAGCTATTAATATTTCTGATATCTCTTGTTCTTTTAAATTTTCTTAATATGTTTTTTATAATTTTAGAAACATAGCCATTTTGTACTGCTATATTTTGGATATTATTTAATTCAATATTATATTTATCAATAGATGAAGGGAAATTTAATAAACGGTTAATTAAAAAATTAAAAGCAGCCATTTATGTTGACGACTATGATTTGAATCGTGCCTTATATAGCAGTCCGTATTTGTAGCTTTTCTATATATATCAAATTATAATATATTATTATTTCTAATGACTAAAACATCTAAGAAATGTAACTGATTATTATTTTCGATTTCATACGTAAATTTAATTGAAGGAAATTTAGAATTTAATATTTTAATAAAATCATCAATATTAAATTTTTCAGTAACAAAAATCGCAAAGATATCATCTACATATCAAATCCAAACTCTAGGAAAATAAATTTCAGTTTCCTTTAATTTAGTTGCAAAATAACTCATAAATAAATTAGCAATAAATGGACTTAAACAATTTCCCATAGCTGTACCTTCTTTTGGCTCAAAGAATTTACCATTTAAGGCAAAACAATTCTGACACATACATAAGTTAGTAAGTTTTAATTATTTATTAATAATAACATCATCCACAGAATTATTTTTTAGCATATATTCAAGAAAAAGAATAGTTTCAGGAATAGGAACACTTGGAAATAACGAGCAAACATTATATGATATTATATGATATTATACAATAGTAAATATTTATGAAAGTAGCGATGGCAAACTGTAGGTCACTTTGAGGACCTAGTTCGTAGTTCATTTCAATGTACCGTTCACGAACTATAGGTCGTGAACTACTAACATCTTTTTTAAATGAACTAGTTCACGACCTATATGAAATACATGCACATATTGAAAATAATCTCCTTTTCTCAATAAAAAAAATATGAAATAGTAAAAAATTAATTAATTGAAATATTACAATACATATTTTGTATTAAGAATGAGGAAGAAGAACCAACAATGTTTATAATTTATACAAAACATATATATAAGGAAATATAATTTCGTTCCATTCACCAACACACTTTATCACATAAATGTTAGTACTGCTATTGGTACTGTATATGTAATGTATTCTATACTGCATCGTTTACGAGTCGTTGTGATTCATGAACTAATACAAGTACATCAATACGTACACCGTGCACCATGTATTTCATAGTTCACGAACTAGGTCATAGTGACCTATAGGTCGTTGCAAAACATCGTCACAGTACGTCCGTCATTTGATTGAACCGTTCAGAGTGAACGGTTCGCGAGTGAACTACACATCGCCATATGAAAGCCATACAAATTACATAAAACTAAATTATTTGCGGTTGTAATCAATGAATAATATTAAGAGTTACAAATTACAAGACAACTACACTTCCTGCATTGATTGCATTCACTCATCCGGGCTAATTCATTTGAAACCACAAATAAATCAATGATATTGATCAATGATACTTGATATTCACAAACAGTGACCTTGAAAAAAAAATATTAAAAAAATTAATTTACATATAACAAAATATTGTGATATTTTTCGAAAACTTATATCTCTTCAATTTTCAATTGGGAGAAAGGAGTGGAAATTCTTCTCCATTGCAATTTGAATAAATATTATTCAGTCAGTTTGCCAAAAAACATCCATTGCTTTTATAATATTTAAATTCTTAAATTTTCAATTGAAGATGATGCAAAATAGCAAATCATTTTTAATACATGCGATTTTCATCCTACAATATTCCATACATTTTCAATCATGAAAACATCTGTATTAATTCCCAATATCCAATATCATGCGACATGTTTTTAATAATTTCTATTACATTAAAAATAAATAAATAACATTAATTGAGCACGTTGCATTAAAATTATGAATTAGTATGGGTTTATATTTATCACC
This sequence comes from Leptodirus hochenwartii, assembly GCA_947310635.1. Taxonomy (NCBI): domain Eukaryota; kingdom Metazoa; phylum Arthropoda; class Insecta; order Coleoptera; family Leiodidae; genus Leptodirus; species Leptodirus hochenwartii. The sequence continues at coordinate 32,516,012 of OX371178.1, read as the reverse complement.
GCTATTTTTTTTATGAAAATAAGTGTTAAAATTGTAAACATGGTACAATATTTGTACCCAATTAAACCAGTACTATATTATCATTATTAAATTAAATAATGTCTTTGAAATTACTTTAATTGCAACGTAACAAGAAAGATGAATTTCGAATTATATTTAACCCTTTATCGAGGTTAAAAATTATTAAACAACAATAAAGTACAATTAACACAGACCTCAGAAAGAAATGTAAGTTATTAGATCACTAAATGTACGGTTATATTATATTTTGATTGTGCCTTATTCTTTTTGGCTGTATATTTATAGCTTTGCTTCTATATCGTCCTGATTAAGGATTAAATCTAATCCGAAACAATAATTTGATAGACCCGTATGCTAGTTAAGGCGAATATATATAGGAAGTTATATAATACAACATCTTAATCGTGAAAACATGTGTTCGGTAAAGTGTTATATAAATACCAACGTACACAATTTTGCAAGCGTATAATTATTTCCACCATTGAGTAAGTTTACTTTTACTACTTACTAAAAATTAGTTAGGAACTTATACGACTAACTAACTAACTAACTAATTAACTAATAATACGTTACGGATATACAAAATCGCATTTCTTTTTCTTTTCTCTGCAATTAGTTAAACTAATTTTAAAAATCCAATATTCACAATTATTGTATTTAAATAATGCACAGCATCGAATTAACCGACAAATATATAAATAAATACTGTATTTGGTAGTGGCACATTATTTTATTTTATCACATATTATTTTATCACATTTTATCACATTATATTTGATTTATTTTATTTAATAAAAACGTCAACCTAATATACAATAGAATACTGATTTTTATTATATGGAAGTTCACAAAAATTTTAATTAAAAAATTTCTAAATGTATATTTTAGAAATTAATATTACTACTGTTACGTAATTGGCCAATAATATATATATATATATATATATATAAATTTGCATGCAAATGTGAAAATATCATTTTTTCACAGATTATTTAAATAAATAACATATTTAATAATAATTTATATAGTTTTCAATAATTTTAATCCGCCCGCGACCGTGGCGCTATTGTAATGAAGACGAAATCAAAGTTAAAGTCAAATTTCAACGCATGTATGCTTATTTAATTATTATTACAATAGATATACTATTTATATAAGAAATCAATTCTTTCCGAAATAATTCATAAATATCTTTCGAATTATTGGACAATGGTTCCATATAAAAAAATTAAATTTTCTTATGAAATCGAAAATGATAGTCAGTTAGCTTTCTTTGATGTTTTAGTCATTAGAAATAATAATATATTAGAATTTGATATATATAGAAAAGCTACAAATACGGACTGCTATATACGGAACGATTCAAATCATTGTCGTCAAGAAAAATATGCTGCTTTTAATTTTTTAATTAACCGCTTATTAAATTTCCCTTTATCTAATGATAAATATAACATTGATTTAAATAATATCCGAATTATAGCAGTACAAAATGGCTATTCTTATAAAATTATAAATAACATATTAAGAAATTTTAAAAGAACAACAGATATCAAAAATATTAGTAGTTTGGAACAAAGTAATAATTCTACTCCAAAATTTGTTAAATTACCTATTTTGATCCTATAATTGCACGTGGTTTAGATAGTATTTTAAATAAATATAATTTTAAAGTAACATATAATAGTCTTGCTAATTTTCTAGGACATCCAAAAGATTTTACTGATTTCAATAAAAAATCTGGTATTTATGAAATGTCTTGTTCTAGTTGTCCTAAAGTCATAGGTGTAGTGGGGGGGGGGGGGGGGCTTCGCGGGGGCTCGTCGTCCCCCCACCGTTTTGTGGCAAGGGGCTCGCGATCAATTACCCACACAATATAAATCGAAGAAACAAGGGAAAAGAGAAATTTTATTCAACACAGAATACATTGCCCAGTATTTGAAAAAATGAATCAAAAATTTTACGGGAATGTAGATCGATAATTTGACCCTTTTGCACCATACAATATTTAATATTTTGCTAAATGCATATTTCAGTAGCTATGCTCTCATCATCAGTAGCACACACACACACACCAAGAAATTAAATGATTACAGTGCAGGTTTTGAACAAACTGTCCCACAGACACTATTGTCCAGCTATGTCAAACAAACAGTTCTCACATTTCTGAGACAATCAAACGCTCAAAGCCAACACATAAATTAAATAAACAATAAACGTCTAACAAACAAATGTCACTATTTCAAACAATTAAGCAAGCATTCAAATTAAAAATTCAAACATCCAAAAAACTACAAAAATCTGTAAGAAATATAAAACTGAAGTAACAATTCATCAAAAACATTTTATTTTATTTTACAATGGGTGCAAAGTGGTCAAATTCTCGATTTAAACATCACCATAGTGTCGACAATATTATAGGCATGTAGATAATTATAAATATTTAATTCCATATTTTATATTTGTCTAGTCTTTCAGTAATATATTATTGTTTCTAATTACTAAAACATTTAAGAAAGATAAGTGATGATTATTTTCGATTTCATAAGTAAATTTAATTGAAGGAAATTTAGAATTTAATAAATTAATAAAATCATCAATATTAGAGTTTTTTGTATAAAAAATCACAAAGATGTCATATACATAATCCAAACTCTAGGAAAATAAATTTAGTTTCAATCTAGCAACAATATTTTTCAAAATAACAATTCGAAATTATTGAAAATAAACTGTACCACTCCTGCGTAAGATCCGACCCGTTTTGATCGCAGCGAAAGTGCTAAAGCAACTTTTGCATTATTTTCAATGTAAGGTGAAACGCCCTGTACAGCTACTAAATTAACGATCATATAGTGGCGATATTTACTAGCAAACACATTATATAAATAATCCACTTCCTAGGGATTTAATGACGTGGGTTTTCACGGGAGTGACGAGATACCGACGCCGAACATCGACGCTCTGGCGTATAACGGCGTTATCCTAAACAGTCACTACACTCAGGCGCTCTGCACCCCATCCAGATCTGCATTCCTCACGGGAAAATACCCCATTCACCTGGGTGAGTGTTTGCTGTAGTAATATCCGTAATTTAGGAAGGTGCGACTGTGATTGTTAATAATCATGGTACATTATTGCACGGATCATTGTCATTCCAGTGTTAATGTGATGTAATTATTACCCATGCCATGTAATTATATAATGAATGATTGTAGTGGTGTGGTATTGCTGATTAACGCAATTATTATTTTTACAATTGAATTAAAATCGTTACTTATTTTGCAATATTTGTTTAAATACCTATCAATGTAAGTGATACTTATTAAAGACTTATTATTATATGCATTATTTTGCATATACTGCATATATATTTACTTTTCCGAGCAATTTACATTTCTAATTTTAGTTCAACACTCACATTTTATAATTTTATTTACTTGTATTTTGTCTGTCAAAGTGGAATATTCTTTTTCAAATATTGTACGTGTTGCTGAACTTTGGGCCTACTGAAAAATTGAAAAATGCCTGAAGTTAATTTATCGTAGATCAAACCTGACCTTATGAAATATATGTGATATAAAATTAAACATCTTGTTTCATTGAATGTTACTAAAAATTCTTATTTATCGTATTTATTATACATTTAAACTTTGCATATCTGCTTGCATATATTGGTCTAAAAGCAGCATATATTTTTCAGGTTTTTCACTGCATATAATCCGGTCATTACTTATTATTAATCAAATTCACATAGACGTAAACACTTCTTATTAAAGAACTTTTATTTTTTGTAATATCAATACAACATTGTATGGTATGAGCTAAAACAAGCGTTAAAAAAGAAATATATATATGTATGGAAATAACTAACATTTACTTAAATAAATAACATTAACTACATATCGCAAATTAACAACTACACCCGTGAAACCACAAATTCCACCACCTGTATTGATCACATTTTTACAAAATTAAACAACTTAAATGACCATGAAATCAAAATTACTCCAACCATTTTTAAATCTACAATTACATATCACTATCCTATCAATATTCAATTAATATTTCCAAATGCTAGACTTAAAAACAATGTCAGACAATTGAATATAAAAAAATCAACTTCAGTCACATCGAAAAGCAGCTTGCTGCAGAAGGGTGGGATGACATTATTAATCAAACCAATGTTAATATTGCAACAGATAATTTTATCTGCCGTTTGCAGAATATTCTTAATGAGGCGACTACAATTACGACAAAAAAGGTACGCTGTATTCTAAAACCGTATATTACACCTGCCATAGTCAATAGTAGGTACATTAGAGATAAGTTAAGGAAAACTGTTATAAAGAATAAATATAATATTAATTTAAAAAATCTACATACTAACTATAGAAACAATTTGACACATATTATTAGGAAATCTAAACAGTCGTATTATAGCAATGAAATAGACAAACATAAGAATGATTCAAAAACAATGTGGAATATCTTAGTTAGTTAAAGAGTCCGCAATCCTAAAGATTGGTTGGAAACAGCACGCCATGCCGATCTATCCTGAGCTAATCCCTTCATCTCCGTATAGCTATTCATCTCAACGTCTTCAACTATCTGACTCACATACTCCAATTTAGGCCTACCTACCCCTCTCTTCCCCTCCACTCTACCTTCTATGATCAATTGCATAATCCCCCCATGCCTAAGGATATGCCCTACTAATCTGTCTCTCCTACGCTGTAACACTCTTCAAATACTTCTCTTCTCCCCTACTAACTCTAGTACAGCTTCATTTGTTACTTTATCTTCCCAACCAATCCTCATCATCCTCCTATAACACCACATTTCGAATGCTTGTAATCTACGCTTCTCTTCCTTTCCTATAGTCCACGCCTCACACCCGTACAGTGCTACACTCCAAACATATACCTTCAGTAATCTTTTTCTAATACCCAAGTCAATATTTGATCTTCAAATCTGTTCCTTTTCTACGAATGCCTTCCTACCCTGTGCTATCCTACACTTTATATCTACCTTGCTTCGATTATCTTTTGTGATTCTACTGCCTAAATAACAAAAATCTGACACTTCTTCGATTCTATTATCTCCTATTGTGATCCTCATTTTTCTACTGCATTCCTTTTTGTCACACCTCATCACTTTAGTTTTACCTATATTTATTTTCATGTTAAAATCCCTAGTCAATACTGCCTGCATACCATTCAATACCCTTTCTAAATTCTTTTCGCTTTCTTCCAATATAGCTATATCGTCGGCGAATCTCAACATATATATTTTCTCTCCCTGTACATTCACACCTACACTATACTCTTCTTTTACTTTGTTTATTGCATCTTCTATATATAGATTAAATAATAACGGTGAAAGTGTACATCCCTGCCGAACTCCCTTCCCTATTTTTGCTACCTCTTCTTCCCCCTCAATTCTAACTAAGGCAGGAATATCTTAATTGACAAAAATTCCAAACATACAGCGATTTTAACTGGACGTAATGATCTGTCTACAGATGATAAAAAAAATACTGATTTATTCAATAACTATTTTACAACAGTCGCAGTAGAAATGGTTAAAAAAGAAATTGCTAATCCCCACCAGTACGATGACGATAGTATAAAAGAAATTTCATTTATACAGGATAAAAACCATAAAAAAACTATACAACTTTGATTTAGTAACAGAAAATGAGATAGTTATAACTATTAAATCTTTAAAATCATCTTGAAGTCCAGGGCATTATCAAGTAAGTGCATCATTCCTAAAAAACTATTATAAATACGTAACAAAACCTATCACGCATATAATCAATAGTATCTTTATAAATGGCATTGTGCCACACTCTTTTAAGAAAGCGGTTGTCACACAAATTCATAAAGGTAACGAACGAAATAAGTTATCAAATTATAGACCAATCAGTGTGATATCAAATGTTGCCAAGATATTCGAAAAATGCTTTAAACTCAGATTAGCTAACTTTGTTGATGAAAATAACATTTTAAGTAGGAACCAATATGGTTTTATGAATGGCATAGGTACAGAAAATGCGGTTTATGACTTTACTAATCATGTGGTGAATAACCTTGATCAAAATAAAATAAAACTGCAGCGGTATTCTTAGACTTAGCCAAGGCCTTCGACACTGTTCCTCACGATAAAATGATACAAAAACTATATTCTTATGGAATAAGAAGAAAGGTATTGGAGATATTGGCAAGCTACTTGAACAATAGAGAACAAGTTGTAAAAATTAATGATCAATACAGTGACGTCCGATATATACAAATAGGTATTCCGCAAGGGACAATTCTGGGTCCAATTCTATATAATCCTTTTATACATAAATGATTTACTAAATTTGACAATTAATGGCAGGCTGATGTCATATGCTGATGACACGGTGTTATTAATGGGTAATGATGACTGGGAGGTATGTCATCGTGACTTAAGTGAAGATATGAACACAGTTATGAAATGGTTAAATAATAATATACTTACATTAAATATACAAAAAACAAAATATATTAATTTTTCATTGAATAAAACAGGACAACCTAATACAGCCGAACCGATACTTATTGACGATAACAATGATATAATAGAAGCCATTGATTCAATTAAGTACCTAGGAGTTTACATTGACAAATACCTTAAATTTCAAAATCACATTGTATACTTAAATAAAAAACTGCGTGCTCTTATACTTGGCATATATGTACTGAAAAATATATTAAATGAAAAAATTATGCATGTCTATTACCATGCTATGGTAGAACCTATCCTAATATACGGAATCATTGCCTGGGGAGGATCTTACCAAAACGTAACCAACCTAATTTCTCAAACGCAAAAGTTTATGCTTGAGATATGTCGATGAATGGCCTCATAGCCACGAGTCTATGGGGCCATGAATGGCCTCATAGATCTCTCGCATCTACTATAGCTTCGGAAAAAATGCAAAGTGCCGATATTGTGTCTCTCGAACGTCCGAACCCATGCTGTCTATTTTAAAACAGATTGTATTTATTAAAGAATGATGCTATTCTTGTGTTCATGCAATGTTCTAAGATTTTGGGGAATACGGATTGTATGCTTATCGGTCTGAAGTATTCTACTTTTGTAGTATCTCCTTTTTTATGTAGAGGTTTCATCGTGGATTGTTTCGGGTATTTTGGGTAAACTCCTGATTTAAAGGATAAGTTGCAGATGTGTGATAATGGTATAGCGATGGAATTAATGCAAGCTTTCCACATACTTGTGAATCCGTCATTATCTGGACAGCTACTCGATTTGAGTTTTTGAGCAACTTCTTTTATTTCCAAAGGAGTGGTTTCGTTAGTGTAGAACGAGTTGACATTTAAATCTGTTCTATTCATGAATTCATTATTTGTACTTGTGGCGGCAAAGTCTTTGGTTAGTTTGTAAGTAATTTATGTGAAGTTGTTGTTGAAACAATCGACCGTAGATTCGGTTTGTTATGAATAAGTATCGACGTATTTTGATTTATATGGTGAGTTTTGTGAGTTCATGATCAGGCTATCATGATATTATTTCTTAGTATCATCTAGGGTTCTCTTATACTCTTCGTTGAGTTTCTTGGATGTTTTTTAGACAAGGAGTATGATAGACTTTCCTCCTTAGTTCTATTATCTCGTGAGTAATCCATATTGTGTTTTCTGTTTCCGACGTCTCCTCAATGGAAAGTTAAAATAGTAGGTGAAATGTTCGAAAGCTTCGTTTGGTCATGAAGATTTTAATACATCATCCCAGTTTTCTTTATCGAGTGATGTGCAAAAGTTCTGTAAGTTTTAGTTTATAATTGTTCTATAATAGGTTAAATCATCGTTGTTATTTGTCTTTTCCGGAGTTAGAAAGCTTAAATATTCACGGGAGTGATCGGATATATTCAGGTCAAGGATTCCTGAATGAAGAGCATTGCTAATTTCATTTGTGATGATGTTGTCAATGCACGATGATGTATGAGTATAGTGCGTTCTCGTGTTTTCAGTTATGTAGGGATGGAGGTCATAAGATGAAAGGATATCATTAAAGTTGTTAGTTTGAGCAGTTTTCATTAGCACTGTGAAGTTGATATTGAAATCATCGCCGATGATGATAGTTCTTTCTTCAGACAGAACTCTATCTAGAATATCGCAAAATCTTTTTGCAAAAATATCATAATCCCCATATGGTGGCCGGTAGATAGCGATAATAACAATATTTCCCAGTTTACAAGAGCAACATCTATTGACAGTTTGTTTATGTTATCGTTTGCAGATGTTATGTGCTTTGCGGCGGCATAAATGGATACCCCACCCTATTTTTTGTTGCTTCTGCAGAACATCGACAACAGTTTGTAATTGTTTATGTTGACTTCTCGTAGGTTGTCTTCTGATTTCCAATGCTCGGTAAGAAGTAGTACGACCGGGTGTCTCATTTCGATTAGAAGTTCGAGTTGATTGATTTTGTTCGTGATAGATTGCACATTTTGGTGCATTATTGTTAATATATGCTTATTCCCTTGGCTTCGAAACATAATAATACATATTTAGTATTATTATTTCCTCAATAATATTACTGTTCGAAATATAATGCCAAATATAATTTTGGAATACATAAATGCTATTTTTCTGAATTATTCTTTATATATTATGAAAATAATAGGATTTATTAAATCAATTACAATGTCTGTGAGACACGAAGAATTTAGATTTTTCGTATTTAGATTTAGAAAATCAATTTTTAATGTTCCAAAAATGTTTTTGTCACTTCCCCCTTGTCTAAGTCGGCTACTGAAGTCTGAAGATATTTTCGAAATTTTTTTGCAAATCTTCGAATATTTTTCATAAATTTATTTCACTAGTCATACAAATTATTTATAGATTAATAACACATGATTAATATCAGTGAAGCACGTTATTATAACACTTTCATTGTTGCGGTCAGCCATCTGCCCGAGTCTGCGAAATTGCGAGAGCGAAAGTTGGTCAAACGTCGAAAGAAATCACGTGTAAATTATTATATAACAAAGATGTGCAGAAGAAGCGATACCAGTATGAATATAACAGTCACTTGCCTTGCGTAACCTATAATTCTATATAAAATATATAAAAAAAAAAAAAGTAACGCTGTACCCTAAAACCCTCAATAACGATATTGTATGAAAAGATATAGCATATATGACAGCTTTAATAATATATTACAAATTCAATCCTGTATTGTAAGGGATAACTTCAATAGACTGAAATAAAATTAATAATTAAAGACTTTTAATGATTTAAAAATATACTATAAATTAATTTCGGAATACTCTGGGAGATTGGATTTGTGAATCAATCATTTTTGAGATTTTTTTATTTAGTTGAAAATATTTGTATTAATAATTTATTTATTATAGCGCACAAAAGCAAAAAAATAAAATTATTTGCACTTTTTTGATTTTGTCAATTATAAAATTTATTATAAAAAATGTATCATTATCAATTCTGTGGTTTCGAAAATGTAGAGTATTTTCCAGGCTTGCGAAGCGATTTTTTTTATTCTATGAGGGAATTGTCTTCTATAGTTTATCTTAGTCCTTTTGGTTTATGTCTTTGCTGCCGATAGTCCCTTTCAATAGACAACAATCCTTCATATATTATCATTGTCTAAAAATAGATATTTGAATTGTGTAAATCGTGTATTTACATATTGCAGATCGCAACGAGTCTGTTCAATTTATATAAATAAATATTTTTGTACTAAAGTTAAAGAGTCCGCAATCCTAAAGATTGGTTGGAAACAGCACGCCATGCCGATCTATCCTGAGCTAATCCCTTCATCTCCCTATAGCTATTCATCTCAACGTCTTCAACTATCTGACTCACATACTCCAATCTAGGCCTACCTACCCCTCTCTTTCCCTCCACTCTACCTTCTATGATCAATTGCATAATCCCCCCATGCCTAAGAATATGCCCTACTAATCTGTCTCTCCTACGCTGTAACACTCTCCAAATACTTCTCTTCTCCCCTACTAACTCTAGTACAGCTTCATTTGTTACTTTATCTTCCCAACCAATCCTCATCATCCTCCTATAACACCACATTTCGAATGCTTGTAATCTACGCTTCTCTTCCTTTCCTATAGTCCACGCTTCACACCCGTACAGTGCTACACTCCAAACATATACCTTCAGTAATCTTTTTCTAATACCCAAGTCAATATTTGATCTTAAAATCTGTTCCTTTTCTACGAATACCTTCCTACCCTGTGCTATCCTACACTTTATATCTACCTTGCTTCGATTATCTTTTGTGATTCTACTGCCTAAATAACAAAAATCTGACACTTCTTCGATTCTATTATCTCCTATTGTGATCCTCATTTTTCTACTGCATTCCTTTTTGTCACACCTCATCACTTTAGTTTTACCTATATTTATTTTCATGTTAAAATCCCTAGTCAATACTGCCTGCATACCATTCAATACCCTTTCTAAATTCTTTTCGCTTTCTTCCAATATAGCTATATCGTCGGCGAATCTCAACATATATATTTTCTCTCCCTGTACATTCACACCTACACTATACTCTTCTTTTACTTTGTTTATTGCATCTTCTATATATAGATTAAATAATAACGGTGAAAGTGTACATCCCTGCCGAACTCCCTTCCCTATTTTTGCTACCTCTTCTTCCCCCTCAATTCTAACTAAGGCAGTTTGGTGTTTATATAAATTAAAAATTATTCTCCTATCCTTATAATCTATACCCGTTTCTTTTAAAATTCTAAACATTATGTCCCAATCTACATTATCAAATGCCTTTTCTAAATTTACAAAAGCTATGCAAGTTACCTTTCCTACCCTCTTTCTTTTTTCTACTACCGTTCTTAGTGCTAGAATCGCCTCCCTCGTCCCTCTGTTTTTCCTAAAACCAAACTGATCTTCTCCTAGCCTTTCCTCTACTTTATTTTCTAATTTCCTATAAATAATCTTTAACAATATCTTCGATGCATGTGATAGTAGACTAATGGTCCTATAGTTCTCACATAAATTAGCTCCTATTTTCTTCGGCATTGTTACTATTCTACTACGCTGAAAATCCTGTGGTACTTCTCCCTTCTCATATATTTTACAAACTAACCTGTATAATCGCTCCTGCATTTTTTCCCCTGCGTGTTTTATTAATTCGGCTGGTATCATATCAATCCCCGCTGCTTTGTTATTCCGTAAATCATTTAATGCTCTATGAAACTCTGACCTAAGTATGCTAGGACCTAAGTCATCCTCATCTATCTGTTCCACACTTTCTAGCTCCTCCATGTCCTTCCTACCTTTATATAAATATTTGTACTATCTAAATAATATTATTATAATTCGAGAAGATCTTGTTTTGAATTTGTGTAATTCTTTTTTACCATTAATTACAAAGTATAAGTGTATTTTTTATGTAGATGCAAAGTAAGGTAAACCTTCACAGTAACCGTCATTTTAAATCTGCAGATCTGCAGAGAATTAAAGGATTCCTAATCTATATTTGTTATTATAGTAAAAATATATATTTGTTTTGAATAAACAGTCTTTCAATATGTTTTTGTACGGTATTGCATCATTATGCTGCTTTATACTTTATTTGTATTTATTATCTTGAAAAGAAGTTTCAAAAATAAGATTTAGGCAATTTGAAACCTGATATTTCAAATTTCTTCCAGTAAAGAAACGCAATAATCTTAGTCCGTTAGTTACTGTCTAATTATATGAATAAATATAATTGCCTAATCGTAATTAGTAACATACATGTGTAAGTTTTAACCCTTTATGTTTGCAAAATCCTGATGTTTTAGTTGCTACTTTAAAAAAAATATATAAACCTTCGCTCAATATAAAAAGGGTGTCAATTATCTATGTATATTACTAAAATATTTATTTTTCAATTTATTTATTTAATTAACAATATATTGTACAACAGAAGACAAAGTTATTGCTATAGTCTTTTAAATAGTTAATATTTCAAAAATAATATATAGTTAAAAAATCTCTCAATATTCGATTAGAAATAAAACTAAATTCCAAACTAAATGTGCAATTTATATTCATGTTCTTTAACAAATAAGATTAGTTTATAAATGAATAGCTTTGATTTGTAAAATAAGCCCAGGAAAGCCATTATTTTTTAGATTCATGGCTATTATTTAAATTTAATTGGCTACTCAGTATATATTTATAATATTAATAATACGACGTACCAGTAAACGTAAGTGTATATAGCGAACCATCAAAAATGATTTATTTAAAATACAACTCTTAATTGTCAGAATATATTTTTAATTTCTTACTATTTACTAATAAAGGATGTTTATTCGATTTTTTCTACACGTCCCTGCTTTAAATAATTTGTTCCAACCGGATATAAACCATTGCTTCAAATGATTCTAATTCATGTTCATTATAAAAAGGTAAATAAATAGACATACAATATTCTTGGTATTTTCATACATACATTGTCAATTAAAAATGAAATAGTATAATTATTTGTCTTAGTGCATATGTTACTACTGCAATTATGTAAACTGCCATCAGCAGTGCATTCAACGCAAGACCACCTTAACAAGAGATGTTATCGACATTTTTGTCCGAAGGTTTGTTGCAATTGTTGTAGATTAAGTGCTTTTTATATATTAGATAATAATATACTATCAACACTATTGCAGTCGTTCAAAAACGTTATAAAAATGGACTATAAGGTTGAAACATTCTCTACAATGATAAAAACAAATGTTTCATTATTACAGTTCTTATAATTGTAACAAGTTATGCGGACATGACAGTGACGAAAATGATGAAATAATTTATATCATCAATATATATTTTTTATTTTTTTATTTAACAATATGGACTACAAACAGGCACACGCCCAATAAAGCGTCCAGTACAATATATAACTTATTAATATAATTCCAGCATATGATATGTTCAAATTCCTGAACGAGATAACAAATCAAAAATCATTTTTACAAAACAATATTCAAATTATAACAAAAAATACATATCATGACAGAAGTATTTCCACAAGTATGACCTATAAATCTTTTAAAACAATATAAACATTATAATATAAAATATCACCCAAATACCGTAACAAGCATTAAGTAGCTAGATGTACATTTCAAGCGCTATGCGTCCATCTTCAGTAGAACAAGATAAAACGAAATAAAATATCTCTGTCACGAATCGTGATTGATATATATATATATATATATACTTAATGCTTGTTACGGTATTTGGGTGATATTCTATATTATAATTTAACACCGCAGTGATATTTTTTTAAATATAAACATTGGTTTGTCAAACCTAAAATAACCAAAAATAAATTAAATAAAAATAAATTTAAAAATAGTTCTTATTAAATATATTAAATAGACAAGATGCAATTGGGCCTGAATCTAAATTCATTAAATTTTATTTAGATTTATGCATGTATATACTTTCATATGCATTTAACTCGGAATAATTCAAAACATGTCTAAGTAATTTAAGTGAACTAATTTGAATAGGATGACCTGAGTTAGTCAAAAATATGTTCGCCTACAGCACTTTTATCTTTTCTATTTAATCTGAAATGAGCTAAATGCTCCTTAAATCTATTTTTAATTGGTCTACGTGTTTGTCCCATACTCGTATATACTTTTGGACAAATAAAGTAATATCAGGTATATATCAAATGAAAGAAAAATTAACGCTAAGGTATATATATTTTTGGTTGCTAATTGCCAACACCAACAGGACCAAAATCCCAATTGGCACTCCCAAGGATTTTGCATTGCATGTAGAGAAATTATTTATAAATTTTCTTCCTTGGCTGGGATGTGAACCCGTAGCCTATATATTGCAAATATTATCATTATAATTAATATAATTAAAATTGCTGGCTAAACTAGGTCTTATTGTAAATACATCTGGCTAGTGTTTTAGATAAACCGATAATGAACCGATAATAATCAAGGATGTATTATATTTCAAATAATATAGTTTAAAATTTAAAGAAATTTTAAAATCAGATCACGAGCGAAATACAATTTTTTTGCAGACTAGATTTGGAAAGTTTTTATGGGCCCCTTATTTAGTGTGTTATGATTAATTGAGGCATATAGTCAAGAAAAGATATATGTCGCCATTTATTAAATTAGTTAAACATAGAAGCACAAATAAGTTGTAACTGAAAATTATTCTATTAAAGTTGTAGGATTTCTTAGATATTTATGAATGAAGCAATTCTATTTTAGTTCAACCATAAAGTGTCTTTTGACTAAAGTGACCATACTTCGTGAGAGACAATATATTTTTTGTCGTGAAAAATACAGTTTTAGTCCGCGAAGCACGAAAATGTCTAAAAACGCTTGTATTCGTTGAAAGTGGTCGTTTTTAGACGTTTCCAGCTCTCTGACGTTAATGAGGGAAGCTCATAATTTTTTTTTTATGTGGGTGAGGGATATTTGGTATGGGGGACGGGTAGAGGTAAATTGTAAAACTAATATATTAGGAACTAGAAAAACTTTACTTTATTAATCTTTGCCATATAAATCTTTTAGTTTTTCTTTTTGATACACATATTTTTCACTTGGTGGATTTTCTTCGAAAGATTCGGATTATTAATAAAAATTTCATAAAACTTTTGGCACGAATTTATTGAATATTATTTTACATTCATTATACATTTTATGGTTTTTATAGTTAACTAGTTGCAGATTTAGAATCCTCAGATAATTCCCCATTAGAAAATGTGCCATTCAATCATTTTTTCATGTAAAATAAAAATTGAAAAATTTAGCATGGGCAGTCCATATAAAAATGTATCTAAATGCTGACTTTGAAATATGTTACTTTTGAAATCGAAGAAGCAATTAACAGCGCAGCTTAATGTGAATATGTAAGGGTTAAAACTGACTAAGGAGGTATCGCCATCTACAAATTCAAGTATTAGGTGTGTGTAATTCACAACACCTTTAAGTAATTTAAGTGAACTAATTTGAATAGGATGACCTGAGTTAGTCAAAAATATGCTCGGCTACAGCACTTTTATCTTTTCTATTTAAACTGAAATGAGCTAAATGCTCCTTAAATCTAGTTTAAATTGGTCTACGTGTTTGTCCTATATATACTTTAAGACAAATAAATTTACAATGTGTAAATACTACATTTGTCCCTATTATAAATTAATTATATACAATCTAATAGAATTCTTATATCGCATTATTGAATTATTGAATAAATTTATATTCGCAGATCTGTTAACGTCATTGTAAGTTTTTATAAACCTGTAAATAGGAGAATTTAAAGTAGCGTTCGTGGCATGATAGGGTATTCTGAAGAAGTCTGCGTTTCTTATAGGATATAAATGATACACCATTTGAATATTGAACAAAAATGAAGTACACGTCACTTCACCATTCATTATTTTAAAAAATAAACATAAATCGTTTAAAATCCTTTTGTTTTCAAGAGTCAATATATTTAACCTATTACATGTTGTAGTATAATTTAAATTACATTTGTTGGTTCGAATACATACAAACTTGACAATATATTTTTTGGATTTTCTCGATTCTGTCTATATAAATGTGATATTGTGGACTAGAAAGCTGTTGTTGTATAATTAATATGACTGAATACATAGGCGAAATAGAGCGTTTTAAAAGTTTTCAAGTTTCTTAAATTCGCCCAAATACGCTTTATTAATCCGAGCATCCTGTAAGTTTTTGGGACTGTGTAATCCACATGTACACTAAATAATAATTTACTAAATCGTTTATGGAGGTTAGAGATTTCAAACTTACGTTACTTAACATATACTGGAACGCAGTGACATCTCTATTTCTTGTAAATGATATTAATGCACATTTATCCGCATTGAGAACAAGTTTATTAAGCATACAATTGTTTGAAAGTGCTTTTAAATCACTATGCAATTTCGCACAATCTCGCACTTCGCATGGGCCTATAAAATTTCAAGTCATCAGCATGAGAAGTCATCAGCAAGTCATCATAATTCGGCATGAGTTAAACACGAAGAAACGTCGTTTATGAACAATAGAAATAACAGCGGGCCCAAGTGACTACCCTGTGGGACACCAGAAGTAATATTTATATATCGCGATGAATATCCATGTACAGAAACGATTTGTGACCGCATTGATAAATAGGACTGAACCCATCTATACAGATTTCCATGATTACCTAACTGATATAATTTGTTTAATAATAAAACGTGATAAATTCTGTCGAAACACTTGCAGAAATCTGTATAGATTGAATCTAATTGCAATCCTTCTTCCATTGCAAGGAATAGATCATGTGCATATAGATAAATAGATAGATCGTTTATTGGTGCATTACTGTTGTTACAACAATTTACACAGGTCAGGTACATTACAAAGTATAAAACTACGATTACAATATTATGATAAAATAAAAATATATTTTTTTAAAACGACAATAGAAGTATACGAACATTACGAAAAATATACGATAATTCTCACACCGAAAAATAAATAACACACTATAAAATATCATTACAATTTAACTCTAAAATTTCATGAACAGAATAAAAAGCATGTATATATAAATATTTCTTTACTGCGTTTTTAAAGGTGTTATATTCAAAACATTTTACATAAATGGGTAGCATATTAAAGAGCTTTGGTCGCCAGTAGTTTGGGTCATTCATGGATTTAGTTAATCTACGTTGGCCTGTACGCAAATTATTTTTTAATCTGGTGTCATGATTGTGAACATCAGCATTTGTCGGTAAACATTGAGTATATGTACATAATAAACATTCGAAAATAAACAGTCATAATTTTTAGCTTTAAAAAATGTGGTCTACAATCATCTCTATAACTTGCTTTAGCTATAATGCTGTACATCGTCTTTGAAGCGCTAATAGCCTATGGCTACAAGAGGACAAACCCCATAGGAGAATGCAGTATGATGCGTACATGAGAATCTTTTGCTATACTGATCCACTTAGAGATCTCAATAGGAACGATTGTCTATTTAAGGATTTGGCTACCTTTTCCCCATACGCATGCCATCTTAGTGTAGGATCAAGGATTATGCCACAGAAAGGAAGCTTTTTCCGAATTCAGACCATCAGGAATATGCCTTAAGCTGAATATCATGGATTGAGTCTTTTCCCTATTCAAACTTAATCCATTTGCCGAGAACCACATATTTATATCGTTCATCAATGAGGCAGATTCAGCAATAACATGTGATAGATCTTGCGAGTTACATGAAATTGTCGTATCGTCGGCAAATAAACTAAGGTTCGATTTAGGAAAATTATCTGGTGAGTCGTTTACATATATTAGGTACAGTAGGGGTCCAAGGATGGAACCCTGCAGCACAGCGTGTTTTACTAACGTGGGCGGAGATTGCATATTTTTGTATTTAGTAATTTGATACCTTTCACACATGTAGGATTTAATAAGATCGATACTATTTGTACTAAAATTATAGTAAGACAGTTTACTTATGAGGATCTCTTTTTGTACACAGTCAAAAGCTTTGCTTAATCCGCAAACACTGAGCAC
The DNA here is from genome assembly GCA_947310635.1 of Leptodirus hochenwartii. Taxonomy (NCBI): domain Eukaryota; kingdom Metazoa; phylum Arthropoda; class Insecta; order Coleoptera; family Leiodidae; genus Leptodirus; species Leptodirus hochenwartii. Next base: position 32,498,407 of record OX371178.1, on the reverse strand, counting down.
GAGTACTCTCCTTTTTCATAACATGGCTAACATAATACCATGTTAGCCATGTTGCTGTTTAATAATAACATTCTTAAAGTTAAACATAATGGTTCAAATACAATTTTTTCTAAAATCTTAGAAATATTGGTAGCGAAGTTCTGCATTGGCGTAGTTCTCTATTATACAATTAGTATAGTAGGATTAAATAAATTTATAGAATCATAAATTTAAAATATTTAAAATAACTTCAAATACGTTTGAAAGTAATTTTCCATTGACATTTTATATTAGTATGTAGAGTTACCAATCCAGAATATATCAAGTTCAGTTTAATACTTAAAGCTTGTATTCATTTCAGAAGAAACACTATTATAAAGATCATTAACGACAGTACCATTTCTGGAAGGTAAAAACTTTCCACAAATCGAAATTTAAAAAATCGATAAAATATTTTGTGAAATTATCCTTAACTCTACCATTGAGTACAATTTTTCTGTACCATTTTTAAGCACTACAAACTAAAACTTTTTTACAAAATCTTTACTATACAGGCCCTTAATACCCACACGGGCCTTATTCCACATAAATTATAACAATGTATTTCTCTTAATCGCTACTGGGATGATTATGACAGATATTCCTGTTTGCTAATCGGCACAAAACATTCCCATCACGTTTTCCATCTTAACCATCCACTTCATGATGAAGCTGCAGATTACAGATTCACCTATTTGTACAAATGCCGTAGACCTAATATAATATTTACCAATGACAAATAAAATATATCAATATTGCGGATTTCCTTGCTCCGATGTGGACTATGTGGATTTCGCATCCTTCAGCTAGATGAATCGCTTACTAAGTAGCAGTATGTCCAAATAATGATAAACCTAAAAACGACCAGAAAAACTCCTTACACAATTAATGTTTTAACGCATATAACACTGAGAGTTAAATAGCATTAATTGAAAACTAAGTGCATAAAAATAGAATTATATCACAAATAAATAATTGTGTAAAATATACAAAAATTTAGTCCTTGGAACTACTGATATCTATACGAAAATAAAATAAATTACTCATACAGATTAAGTTTTATAATGTTAGATTTAGTATAATATAATTTAGTACATTTAGTATCGTAGTACCTTTTATTTGATTTTTTTAATATTAGAATTCTTTGCATCATAGCTGAAATCATTTATAAACTAGATGCACATTTAGTTATGCAAATTAAACTTTGCATAACTAATTATACATGTGTTATTTTTAATTATTGTATTTAAGTACATATATAAAAGTTCAGGAATTAATATAAATATCGACTTCATTAGAAATGATACAAATGCTAGTATTCATTTAGAAAAAAAACATGTTCGATATTTTAATAAATCTTCTTATTGCAAAAGATTGTTCTTGACAATTAATCTCTATTTGAAAATATTACTAAAATCATAAAATCGGAATATCGACAAATATATAAAGAAACTTTTATGTAATATATTCATTTGATATTTTGGTGTTTCCTTTTATATCAATTTTATAAACTTTTTCTACTTACAACATATGTAACGATTATTACGAAATATATAAGAAATTGTTAAAGCTAAATATAGCAACGACAAAGGATACAAAAGTAGACAAAAATAGATTTATAGCAATCCTTTTTTTTTTAGTTTATTTGTCCAAAATAATTTTTTTTGTACATGTTATGCAAATAAGTATTTAAAATATTACATTAATAGATTCACATAGGGAAACATTTGGTATGAATAAATCTATACATAATTATATAATACGCAAAATTCTTTTAATCTTTTGAACCATCGATATTTACAAAATATCGATCATAAAATATCTGTAGTAAACAATTTTTGAATATGAACGAAGAGCACAGGGAAAAAGTCAAATTATACTAATGTATTGCTGTTGGCATAAATACGTAAAATATACTGCATTTTAACTTAGCATTTTAACTAGAGCTTACGACCTAGAAATTGGGACTCTGAGGATACATGTTTATTAAAAGCCCGCAGCAGCAAACGTGATAAAACAAAATAAAGCAAGTAAATATTGTGAAAATGAAACAACTTTTTTCGGAAAGGTCTAATGGGAAAATATCACATGTAAAAAAATTATTGAAAAACTGTGAAAAAGAAACAAATTTAAAATTTCAATGACTATTTAAAAATATATATAAAATTTATCTTAAATAGTATTTTTGAAAGTAAATATAAATATAAATATAAATTCAGTTTTGATAATAAATATATGCAAAAAAATGCTTTGCAAAATTGCTTAAATCAAAAAATAATAATAGGTATAGTAGCGATGGCAAACTGTAGGTCACTTTGAGGACCTAGTTCGTAGTGCGTAGTTCATTTCAATGTACCGTTCACGAACTATAGGTCGTGAACTACTATATCTTTTAAAAATGCACGATTTATATGAAATACATGCACATACTGAAAATAATCTCTTTTTTTCTCAATATAAAAATAGTAAATGCTAAAAAATAAATAAATTGAAATATTACAACACTTATTTTGAATTAAGAATGAGGAAGAAAAGACAACAATGTTTCTAATTTATACAAAACATATATATAAAGAAATATAATCTTCTCTAGTTACTCACGATTGTTTATATGAAGTTCTAAAATACTTATTGGTAGTTACTGATGAAAATGTTTGCTACTTTACTAACACTTAAAAATTAAATGTAGAAACTATAATAAAATGAACTAGATAGAATCGTTTTGTTTGGCGTTATAATCTATATTTTCTATTCCGAATCTTCTCTGTTCAAACTTCAAAGCTTTGGTTTGATATTAAGCGATTGCATTGCACTCAATATGAAATAGAAGAACTATAAGATTTAGATGTTTATTTTTGCATTATTGCAAAAATTTGCTATGGCATGACATATTTAAGAACATATTTAATCTTGCGAATATATTAATTATATTATTCCAAATGAAATCTGATACCAACATATAAATTGTGACTCAGCTCGCCAATGCTGCTGATGCAATATTGCATCGAGTTTCCTATTTCGTTCCGTTCACCAACACACTTTATCACTAAATAATTTATAGTACTGTATATGTAATATATACTATACTGCATCGTTTACGAGTCGTTGTGATTCATGAACGGTTTAGTACACGACGGGTTCAGGACCTAGTACAAGTACATCAATACGTACATGTAGTTCATAGTTCACGAACTAGGTCATAGTGACCTATAGGTCGTTGCAAAACATCGTCACAGTACGCCCGTCATTTGATTGAACCGTTCAGAGTGAACGGTTCGCGATTGAACTACACATCGCTAAGGCATAGTTTATATAATAAAACAGATAAAAAATAACATTAATTGAAAACTATTTTGATTAGAAATATATATTGTTATTAAAACGATATTAAGTATAATACAAGTAGCGCATCATTTAAAAAATAATAACAAAAAGTGTAATTCTTGGAATTTTGGCGAAATAATACAAACTCGATTGCCGCCTTATTAGCATCGGAGGCTTTTAGATTGGATATGAAGACTGTAAATAATTTTGGATTGAATTCATGCAAAATTTGCAAAGTCATTTTCAAATCATTTTGCGTGGTGGTCTGGCTTCTGGTTAGTCAATCCTACAAAAAGTGATTTGTAATTATTTTGCTGAAATTAAAAGTTAATTGTTTTGACTATAAATATCGGAGTGTTCTTTTTAAATGTATAATAAATATTTTATTAGAAAAAATTGTTATTTTATTTTAATTAAGAAAGATTAATGTTCGTCAATAAAACGGGTTGGGAACTTGCACAAAAAATCACATCCTTGCTAGTAATGCTTATGTTCTTTTACTAGTTGTATTATTTTAATATTTTAATCTGCACAATATATATATGAATATGAAAAAATCGTAATTAATGACAGATCGCTTTGTAATAAAAAAATAAAAATTGAATATTCGATAATAATCTTCATAATAATTTTTAAATCGTGAGAAATCAAAAAATTAACAATATATATTTATATACAGCTCATTTTTTTTAAATTGGCGGAGAATTTTGGTAGTCGTCTGCGCATAGGGTTGTGCTAATCGGGGTTATACAGTACCAGTGTTGCCAGACAACAAAAAATACTAGGTCTAGGTCTAAGAATTTAAATTTGTCACTATTTTATAGCTATCGTACAAATTAATTATGACATAAATATGATACTGTAATAAGTATTTATCAACATTTCTTATATTCTAGTATAACTTTTCTGCATTTTGTATTAATTTCAAAGAATTCTTTCTAATTGCATAAAATGGTTATAACTGTGCGTGGTGAATTGTAAACATTGCATTTCTTAGGACGCACACCTTCTGCACTAGACACACCTACTTATTCTTTGGAGAAGACAGAAGCGTAGCGTGTTTTGGTAGAATTATATTTATTGAAATAAAAGTTATATTTTTGTTCAAAATCGAAATAATATTCTATGCCCAGCTCAAAGTCAACCCAAAGCTAATAGGTAAGAGTTTATTAGTCATTATAAATTGCGTGCACTTGTTTTATATTATCTAAAAATATAATTACCTATCTGTTTATATTTCAGTAAAAGTACCTGTTTCAAAATTGTTGCCCGAAAGCACTTACGAAGCCAAGCTCGTGAGATTGTTTATAATATCTTCGAGTATTTTGACAACCAGAATACCAGAATTTTATTTCGAATTTATTTTCAAATTTTATTAAATGATAAATAGGCGCCATATTTGACTTTATATAATTTTTAAATAATATTAGTGATACTTTTCATGAATTTGCAAAAAAATGTACTGCACTTGAATATTCAATGTGCTACACGACTGATACCATACTATTTCGAATAGCACTGCTCTGTACTGTATTGGTCAAGCCAATATGCCGGTTTTGATTTATGATGCGTATACTTCTGTCATTCTCCGCCAATTTAAAAAAAAAACGAGCTGTAGGCAATTAGATCATTTCCAAATTTTAAAAAATGTATTTTTCTATATGTAGAAATATATTTTGTTTTTGATTTAGTTTTTATAGTATCTATCCTACAAGTAAAATGTTTGCATCAAACATGGAATTTGTTTCAAAACATAAAAAATCTTAATTATTCAATATGTCTTGAAGAAATTTCTCTTGATATATTGCAACTTAGAAATTTTTTTTTTGAAAAGTCTTCGTAAATCAGTACCTATTATCTGAAACTGATCGAAATCTGTTTTTGCAATAGGTATGCAGCATCTAGTTATTTTGGAGCCAGAACCTTGGGGCTTACCTCTCAATGAAACATTGCTACCTCAGAGACTGAAGAATCATGGATACAAAACTCATGCAATTGGCAAGTGGCATTTAGGATTCTATCGTAAGGAATATACACCCACGTATCGTGGATTCGATACACATTTTGGTTACTGGCAGGGTTTGCAGGATTATTATGACCACACGGTGCATGCTACCGTAAGTTGATGGCGCTGAAAAAGTCATAATCATTTTTCCAAATTGAATTATTTCTATCAAAATATGGATACATTTTATTCAATTATTTTTCAATTGTACAAAATATCATTATGTTGAATTATATGTAAAAAATGTAAGTGTTTTTGCATACTTTGCAGTTTTCCGATGAAGAAGGGTACGACATGCGACGCAATCTGACGGTGGATTGGGATGCTAAGGGTAAATACTCCACCGACTTGTTTACAGAAGAGGCGGTGAAGCTGATCAACGAGCACAATGCACATGATCCCATGTTCATGTATTTAGCTCATTTGGCACCTCACACAGGTTAGCGTTTTTACCTTTGCCTTTTGAAAGAAGTGCATCACAACTGAACTTTTTTTCTTCTATGTAAAAAAGATGTGTCAAAAGTAAAGTAACTATACGTCCCGCTTTTAGCAGGACAGTCCTGATTTTTGAAAATTTATCCCGCGACCCGCGAGATTTTTGAAAAGTCCCGCTTTAATCAGTCCCGCTATTTCCAAGTTTTCTACAAAAATTTAGTATTTACCTATGTAAATAAAATTCGATACTATGTTGCTACGATCGTCTTGCTTATGTTGACAGAAAAATGCCCATTTAAATTACGACGGCATTTCTTTCGACAGACGTTTTGTGCAAGCAGCTGGACCGATGTCAATGATTTTGGTGTTATATTAATGCGATTGTGGTTTACATTTGCCCATTTTGTTCAAAATTTAAATATATTTGGTAAATTGGTCGAAAATTAAAAAATAAAAATGACTAATTTTCCTCTACATTCATATAGACCTTTATTTCTTATTTCTCTAATGCAAGGATAACCTGGTAGCTTAAAACGTCCGACTTAAAATTAAAGTAGTCAATATGAACATATAATTTATATTTACATATATAAATTTTTATATTTTCATTTTTTAGATATTGTATTTTGGTTTTTTCAAATATTTTATAGCAAAATATGTAGGATATATAAATCACAAAATAAATACGCAATAGCATCATCTAGCTAGCGTATCTTAGTGGCCATTTCTCATAAACAACGCGTCAAATAAATGGTCACTAATTGTCTTTTTTATGTCTTTAAATATACATTTATGTCTGATTTGCCATATTTTCTCAACTTGTGTTTACATATAATTCTGTTAATAAAAACATGTATGGGATTTGTTGATAACAATACTCAAAAGTTGCTACAGATGTTCTTGATTGCTGTCAAAGCGTACCATTGAAGGTACCATTGAAACTACTCATATAAAATAGCATGTGCAGATAAGAGATTGCGTTTACGTAACAATGTATGCTAAGCCTGAATTGGGAGCTCTGTTCGTTTGAAAATAGCAAAATTGTTCTAAACTCAATCGAAGTGATTATGAAAAAGTGTGTAATCTATGTATACGTCTATCGTCGTTGAGATAAACACACCTAATACTTGAATTTATAGATGGCGATACCTCCTTGGTCAGTTTTAACAATTACATCTTCACATTAAGCTGCGCTGTTAATTGCATGTTCAATTTTAAAAGTTACAGATTTCAAAGTCAGCATTTAGATACATTTTTATATGGACTGCCCATGCTAGATTTTTCAATTTTTATTTTACATGAAAAAATGATTGAATGGCACATTTTCTAATGGGGAATTATCTTAGGATTCTAAATCTGCAACTAGTTAACTATAAAAACCATAAAATGTATAATAAATGTAAGATCATATTGAATAAATTCGTGCCAAAAGTTTTATGAAAATTTTATTAATAATCCGAATCTTTCGAAGAAAATCCACCAAGTGAAAAATATGTGTATCATAAAGAAAAGCAAAAAGATTTATATGGCAAAGATTAATAAAGTAACGTTTTTTCTAGTTCCTAATATATTAGTTTTACAATTTACCTCTACCCCTCCCCCATACCCAATACCCCTCACCCACATAAAAAAAAAATTATGAGCTTCCCGCTTTGTCTCTCATGAAGTATGGTCACTTTAGTCAAAAGACACTTTATGGTTGAACTAAAATAGAATTGCTTCATTCATAAATATCTAAGAAATCCTACAATTTTAATAGAATAAATTTCAGTTACAACTTATTTGTGCTTCTATGTTTAACTAATTTAATAAATGGCGACATATATCTTATCTTGACTATATGCCTCAATTAATCTTAACACACTAAATATGGGGCCCATAAAAACTTTCCAAATCTAGTCTGCAAAAAAATTGTACTTCGCTCGTGATCTGACTAAAAATTTTCTTTAAATTTTAAACTATATTATTATCGGTTCATTATTGGTTTATCTACAACACTAGCCAGATGTATTTATAAGAAGACCTGGTTTAGCCAGCAATTTTAATTATATTAATTATAATGATAATATTTGCAATATATAGGCTACGGGTTCACATCCCAACCAAGGAAGAAAATTTATAAATAATTTCTCTACATGAAATGCAGAGAGTGCATTGCATGTAGGGAGTGGGATTGGGAGTGCCAATTGGGATTTTGGTCCTGTTGGTGTTTGGCAATTAGCAACCAAAAATATATATACCTTAGCGTTAATTTTTCTTTCATTTATATACCTGATATTACTTTACTTGTCCTAAAGTATATACGAGTATAGGACAAACACGTAGACCAATTGAAACTAGATTTATAAAGCAATTTAGCTCATTTCAGATTAAATAGAAAACATAAAAATGCTGTAGTCGAGCATATTTTTGAATCAAGTCATCCTATTCAAACTAGTTAATTATTCAAACAATTTTTTAATTTATTTTTTGTTATTTTTCGTTTGATAAACCAATGTTTATTATTGTTAATTGTTAGTTTCGTTAATTATTAATTTATATCGTCTTAAAAGACTTATAGGTCGTATTATATGTCATATTTTTAAATACCTCTGTCGTATTGACTTATTTATTTAATAGTATATCAATCATGATTCGTGACAGAGGTATTTTATTTAGTTTTTATCTTGTGCTACTGAAGATGGGAGCACAGCCTTCGAAATGTACATCTAGCCACTTAATGCTTTAAGTTACGGTATTTGGGTGATATTCTATACTAATATATTCTATCATTCAAATTAGCAATTGAAATTTTTTATAGTATTTTAAGCAATTCTTCCTCCTTAACTAACATAAAGTACATACATTATACTCGTAAATACAATAAGTGCTTTATCAATGACATAGCATCTTATTTACATGTTAGCATAACAACAAAGACAATATTAATATACACGAAGTACGCATAAAACCGTAATTACGATCTTCCTCACTTACAGACTTTTAAAATCTCAATTAGTTTTCAGTTTTCCTGTCATTGTCGAATGAGGGTTTTATTACAGTAACGATTGATAATTGATTCATTTTGCGTTGTTTGTAAACACTAGGTAATGATAACGACCCATTACAAGCACCGGACTCAGAGATTGCCAAGTTCTCCCACATCGCCGATCCAGAACGACGCATCTATGCTGGTAAGTCAATGACAATGATTTTCATCCAGAAATACTTATTAAACAATTTATATTATTTATATTACATACTATGAAATATATACAACATATAAATTAAAGTCTTGACTTTTGCAACAACTTTTGTCCGTCGCCTTAATTTTTTACAATATTTGTTTAAAACTTCTTACCATAAATCACATAATTGCTTAGTTAGTGTCGAAGACAGCTTCTTATAAATATTGAAATTAACGATGTCTTTGTTTGCAGCGATTTCCATTTTTCTTAAAAATTTTGTACTTATTATCAGACCTCCGCTATGATAGACATTAGCGATGTGTAGTTCATTCGCGAACGGTTCACTCTGAACGGTTCAATCAAATAACGGGCGTACTGTGACGATGTTTTGCAACGACCTATAGGTCACTATGACCTAGTTCGTGAACTATGAACTACATCGTGCACGGTGTACTTATTGATGTACTTGTACTAGGTCCAGAACCTGTCATCTACTAAACCGTTCATGAATCACAACGACTCGTAAACGATACAGTATAGTATACATTACATATACAGTACTAACATTTATTTAGTGATAAAGTGTGTTGGTGAACGGAACGAAATAGGAAACTCGATGCAATATTGCAACAGCAGCATTGCCGAGCTGAGCCACAATTTATATGTTGGTATCACATTTCATTTGGAATAATATAATTAATATATTCGCATGGTTAAATATGTTAAATATGTTAAATAATGTTCTTAAATATGTCATGCCATAGCAAATTTTTGCAATAATTCAAAAATAAACATCTAAATCTTATAGTTCTTATATTTCATAATGAGTGCAATGCAATCACTTAATATCAAATCAAAGCATTGAAGTTTGAACAGAGAAGATTCGGAATAGAAAATATAAATTATAACGTCAAACAAAACGATTCTATCTAGTTCATTTTATTATAGTTTGTACATTTAATTTTCAAGTGTTAGTAAAGTAGTGAACATTTTTATCAGTAACTACCAATAAGTATTTTAGAACTTGATATAAATAATCGTGAGTACCTAGAGAAGATTATATTTCCTTATATATATGTTTTGTATAAATTATATACATTGTTATCTTTTCTTCCTCATTCTTAATTCAAAATAAGTATTGTAATATTACAATTTATTTATTTTTTACCATTTAATATTTTTAGATTGAGAAAAAAAGAGAGTATTTTCAGTATGTGCATGTATTTCATATAGGTCGGGAACTAGTTCATTTTAAAAAGATATTAGTAGTTCACGACCTATAGTTCGTGAACGGTACATTGAAATACGAACTACGAACTAGGTCCTCAAAGTGACCTACAGTTTGCCATCGCTAATAGACATGAAGATTATCCTTTATTATTTTAATACAATTACAATTTTTAATAAAAAATGCGGTTATTTTGTTATTCTTTTACGAAATATCTTCAAACACTTATTAATAATAATGATCTATTGAAACTTGTAGTAAAATATCTCTTCCCTGTTTTCAAAATTTGCTGAATTAATTCTAAAATTCTCAAATTCTTTCAATGTTACAAAGAAGCTTAGAAGAGCCTCATAAGCAATTAGTTCCACCTGTTAGCAGTATTAAGTGGCAATAGGACCATCAGACTAATTGACTATTCGCTAGATTGCTGGTCTCATCAGTGTCAGATAGAAAGATAAACATCGTTCCCATCAATTACCGCGATATTTATTATAATCATTGAGTGTGTAAAAGGAAAGGAAACGCAATTATCGCCATCACTCAACACACCGGGAGCGCATTTATAGGAGTAATAGTGCCAGACACGTTTCGAATTGTTTCCCCTGATCGTTTTATAACGTTCTTTGGTTCAATGATTTTTTCGAGGAATAACGTTCTCGCAGCAAACTATTTATGAAACATAAAGATCAATTAAGACAAACAAAAATAAGCCTTTAGACAAATATACTCAATGTCTACAATGATAAAGCAATACGGATTAGTGTGGCAGATGCATTATTTATCTCATTATTGTAAATCTGAAGAAGGACGTTAACGTTAAGTTAAGTTAGGGTTTTTGAAGTGAAACGTCTATAGGCGCGGTAGGGCAAATTGGCCGGAACGTCACGAAAAGTGAAACGCTTCTCTTTCTCCGTCTCCAACCGGCAGTTGAGAGGAAAGAGAGGGAGAATCGTTTCTACTCTCTCCGTCGCATACATCATAGACACGCTACGTGCATGCGCTGTGTGTACTGTTGTATACGTAGTATAAGGCAACCGGTAGACGCTTGCGTATTTTATTATATATTACACAAACGCAGCTTAATGTTTTAGCTAACAATTTCCATTGTGTGAAAAGTGAAATGGAGAAAAAGACAAGTACAGACAGAGTGCGAGCCTTTAGAGAACGAAAGAAAGCGAATAAACTGCCAAGAAAAGTGCCAACAAGTACCTTGGAAAGAAGTAGAGAGTATCGAGCCAGGCAAAGGGCGTTAAAGAAACACGGTGGACAACATAACCTTCCAACGACCTCAAATACACTGGATGAATCGATACCGTCGTTAAGTGAGGATACAGTAAGCGGTATAGAGAATTTGAATGTCACTGGCCTACCGTCTACACGTGAAGATACACGCGGTGTGAGAGATCAACGAAATGAATCTGATACAGCTGAGCGAGCCATCGACAAATAGAAATGCACCCACTAGTGCATTATACACAAAATTTACATGCTTTCAACCTGCTCATCGCGAATTTGATAAACAATTTTTCAATAATGCGCTAGGTACAGTGTGTTCCATATGTGATCGAATATGGTTTAAGAACGATGTGAAACCTGCCATTATCATTGAAGATGTAATAGCGTGCAATTCATGCCGAAATACTCTCACTCGGAATACCATTCCAATGTTATCGAAGTCAAATGGTTTTGTCTACCCAGAATAACCTGGTCATCTACCAAAATTAGATTTAGTGTCAGAGGGGTTAATTTCATCCAGAATTCCATTTATGTAAATTCGACGTTTACGACATGTACATGGTCAACATGGCATTTATGGGCTAATTATTAATGTTGCAATATCTGTGAATACGATGGTGAATCATTTGCCAAGAGACATTGATGATGATCATTGTATTAATATCCACATAAAAAGAAGAAAAATACACAGATCGAGTTATTTAATTGGTTTGGTGAGAAAAAGAACTATAAAAATATGGCTACAATATTTAATCCAAACTCTTCTTTATAGACTGTACGACATTACAGTTAATAATGCTTTCTTTGATGATCAGAGTGTTAATAAAAATCAATCAAAATCAAAATCAAATCGTTAACGAATGGAAAAAAAGCAATGGATAAAATCAACTTTTCCTAGGAGCTAAGAAGTTTCACTTCTACCGCGCGAGAGTTTCACGCATATTTTTTTTATACAATCCGTTCCTTACGTTTGCACTATAATTGTCTGGTAATTGTGTGCAGAGGGTTCTGAAATTCTGAGATATTTTGATAAGATTATGAGTTTGATTTACATTGAGTATAGTAATTTGCAAGATATTGGTATTATCTAATATTATATTAAACATGTCCATAATAAATTCCTACGACCATGTTATATGTATACAGAGTCATGAAAAGTGTAATGCTACAATTTCAATACCTTTTCCAGAGCATTATCTTCTTCTTCACTACCATGTATTTTTCTGTTGATTATTTAGTTTATATCCCAAGTGTTATATTAATATTTTAGTTTTTACTTATTTTATTTTCCGTTGTTTAAAGTTAATAATAAGAATATAATTATTATACAGACGATATAATTATTATCGGAACGTTAATGCAAATTTTTTACATAACATATTTTAAAAGCGGCCGGTACATTTTGGAGATTCAGAGAAGCAGCTCATAATAAAAAGTTATAATACTCCCAAAAAAAAATTACAGTGTACTTTTGTAGCTTCATTTCAAAAACAAATATAAGATAATATTACCCACCAAGAAGCTTATATCAACAATATCTTTAGAATAATTTAGATTTAGAACGTTTAATTCGAAGATTATGATACTATTATGAAATATCTTGTTCTAGTTTTCCTAAAGTATATATATGACAAACGCGTAGACCAATTGAAACTAGATTTAAGGGGCATTTAGCTCATTTCAGATTAAATAGAAAAGATAAAAGTGCTGTAGCCGAGCATATTTTTGACTAACTCAGGTCATCCTATTCAAATTAGTTCACTTAAATAACTTAAAAGTGTTTTGAATTATTCCGAGTTAAATGCTTGTGAAAGTATATACAAGCATAATTCTAAAACAAATTTAATGAAGAAAAATTAAACTTTATTCAGTTTTTTTTTTATTAAAGAAAATTTTTATTTATATCCATGACTTTAATTGAAACCAATCAATGATAAAACAGATGATGATTTTTAATTTTTTGTTATAAAACTGAACATAGGGATATATATAATTACTCTCCAACTATTATTATATGGCGAAATGAGAAAGATTACAACCCACTGACGATTTGAAGAGCTCTTTCTGCACAAATGTAGCAAAAGAAATTTAATTTTCATTATCACTTACCGTTTGTTAGTTATTAATTACATTACAGATAGTGTTTAAATAATGTTAGTCATATATGGAATGGTAATTCATTATCAAAACTATTTCAATGATATAATATATAAATTTAAAGGATTAGTTTATATAATTGAAATTTTTTATTGTATAAAATTGGTAATTTTTGTAAAGGTCGTTTTGCTATATGAATTTTCTCTCATGGTATATTTTGGTCATAAGGGCAAAATATTTAAAGACATATTAAGAAAGATTTAGATTAGCTAATAATTGATTCTGACAATATTAGTTATGTTAGCTACTATTTTAAATAAAAAATTAGCTTTATTTTTGCCTTTTTCTTTCTTTAGTCTGCGCCAAAAACTAACAAACCATTGAAAATATTTGCTCAACTCTTAATACCCAAGTTAGAATATTTAGAACTACTGGGTGGCAAATTTATATCTACGTTTATCAAAAAATTTCTTGCTTCAAATTTTATAAAACACTTTTGATCAAAAATGAAAATTTTATACTTTTAGAGAAATATTACATCAAATATTTTATGTAAAGTCAGTCGTTAGAAATCGTAAATTCTTGATTGGCTAAATATGGAACCAAGACAAAGACTAATATAGAATAATTTGTCAATGACCTAGCTCCGATTATGTTCAAATTCGCATAAAATTTAATTTAATTAAACCCTTAATTGAAATTTACAATTTCATGGCAATCAGGAAACTGACAAACGTGGATAATAAACTTATAATTGTTCGAACAATGTTTAGCAATATTTTTATATATTAGTTTCAATTTCCTTCATTAGCAATGGTTTCTATGCTCGACCAAAGTGTTGGAAAGGTCATGACTGCTCTCAGACGTAAGCACATGTTAGAAAATTCAATTATCCTCTTTATGTCCGACAATGGCGCTCAAACATCTGGAACTCACGCTAATCATGGTTCGAACTATCCGTTCAAAGGGGTAAAGGAAAATGCAATTATTTAATATCGATTTATTTGAGGATGTTCAAATTATTCAAATATAAATTCACTACTCTCGTTCAATATATTGTCAAAAAAAATAATGTACATATTATGAATATATCGACTGTTCTTGTGTTAGAGAAGAATGAAATTTGAATTGATATGGATAGCTTATCATTAAATCGATACGATATAAGCATCTTTGTTAATACAGTTTATTTAATTCGCAGCTAAAAAATTCTCCTTGGGAAGGCGGCATGCGGTGCCTGTCTGCAATTTGGAGTCCCTTGATCAAGAAGCCTCAACGAGTATCCAATGACTTGATGCATATTGTGGATTGGTTACCAACATTGTACACTGCAGCAGGTGCGTACATAATTTGACTGCTCGTAACTCATTAACTAATTTACATTCAGTTACTTATTACTATCCATTTCTTCTTTTTTTATCTAATCACAAGATTTTTTTATTTCATCACAAGATAAAAATATATCACGAGCAAGTAGAAGCTAATTTGTTTGATTTTTAATTAGTCTACATTATCATATGCGTCGAAAATATTGTTAAGGATTATAATTATTTATAGTAAGTGAAAAAATAAAGTAGAAGAAAGGCTAAGAGAAGATGAGTGTGGCTTTAAAAAGAACAGAGGGACGAGGGAGGCTATTTTAACAGTCTAAAAAGACTTAGAGTAGGAAAAATAACTTACACAGTTTTCGTAAATCTAGAAAAGGCCGTGGCCGCTCTCGACATTTCAATCGAGGGGGATGCATTTCCTAAAAAATAACATAATAGTAAGAAATATTACCTAAAATGGATGCAAAATGATTTATCAAAAGAATATATCGTTGTTTTAAGCTATTCCGGGCTGCAATTCTTTAGCGTCCCAACAGAGAAGCCTAGTCTAGTATACAGTTAAATGGATATAGAATAGCCAGATAAGACAGTTGCATTGTTCTGTGTAGTTACGTATGTACGATTTTGCAACGTGTTCTCCAAGAATATATTTAATAGATATAATTTAATAAAAATTAATAGTGTTAGTTCTTTATTGAAAATAGAGTTTTGTAGACTTTCTCTTGAAGA
This sequence comes from Leptodirus hochenwartii, assembly GCA_947310635.1. Taxonomy (NCBI): domain Eukaryota; kingdom Metazoa; phylum Arthropoda; class Insecta; order Coleoptera; family Leiodidae; genus Leptodirus; species Leptodirus hochenwartii. Next base: position 32,482,840 of record OX371178.1, on the reverse strand, counting down.
CAAGGTAAAAATTAAAAAATTAGGTATGCCATTGCCCGATTTAAATTTATATTTCATTGATATAAAAGTTTATATCAATTCACTTTCAAGAAATGGTTGAATTTAATCATTTTGCATCCATTTTAGGTCGGATTTCTCACTATTATGCCCCCCCCCCCCATTGAAATGTCACGAGCCGCCACTGATTGTAAGCCTGGATTATACATACAAATAATTGTGGAAAGCCCTTAGTGTTATTAAATGCCCTACGAACTTTTAAACTACAGGAAATTTGACCCACTAAAAATATTGATAACCATATAATTAATAAACAGAATGTTTGTAAAATGTAATAATCACGACGATATTATCACTATAGCACGGCGGTAGATCTAAAATTCGAAGAGCTTCATGACATTTCCTGCAAAAAAGGTATGAGAGAAAGTTTATAAAATATATATGGTCTGTTTTGTCCATCAATTACAAATTAAATCTTTGGCACAAGCCTATATAGTTCATTTGTAATTGGCATAATTAGTCGTTTTACTGTTTGCACCACAGGACTTGATCACTCGGAACTCGGACACATCGACGGCGTGAACTTGTGGCCAACAATTTCCAACGGTGTCCCAACCCCTCGAACAGAATTTATATACAATATCGATGACGTGTTCAATTATGCTGCCGTTCGACTGGGTGATTTCAAGTATGTACTAGGCAGTACATATAGAGGTCGTAATGATCGCTGGTTTGGATCAACAGGCAAAAACCCATTGTATAGTTACGATGTACAGGAGGTGTTAGAGTCCTCCACAGCGGTCGCTCTCGCAGGGGTGTTGACATACCAGCAGATACGCGAACAACATGACGCGGAAAAGCAAAAGCAAGATAATGGCGCGAGTAGATTTAATGGAACGGTCGTAAGTAATTGGATAGATATCGTGCAAATGTCAATGGCATATCAATTATAATGACATTATTGCGAGAATATAGACAGCGTAGCTAAGGGAACCGAAGGGAAATTTATATTCCCACAGATAGGAGATTTGATATAAAGTGTTTTATTAACAATGGATTCATTGAAATATATTTATATTAAAATAAATATTTACTATCATAAAATAAATTTCACTTTTTAACATATACTTGAATCGTCACTACGGCGTTAAATAATAGTATAAAACATCACCCAAAAACCGTAACACAAAGCATTTATTAGCCAGATGCGCCTTTCGGAGGCTATGCCCCTATCTTCAGTAGAACAATAAAAAACAAATAAAGATACCCGCATTGCTATACAATTGAACGAAATATCATTGTAAAAGTAGTTTCCAGGCTTCATGCGACCTCTATCGTACTTATAAACTATGAAAAGGAATTGCCGATAGAATTGCAGATCAACTACGCAAACGCATAACAAAATTCAAGGGTTACCAAACTAAACTAACCAAAAAAATAATTAATTTGTTAATTAATTTGAATAGACAGGATGATATCGGGCCTGAATCTAAATTCATTAAATCAGATTTAAATCTATGAATATAAATACTCTCATAAGCATTCAGTTCGGAATAATTCCTAACACATTTAAGTAATTTAAGTAAACTAATTTCAATAGGATGACCGGAATCGAAAATATGATCGGCTACTGCACTTCTATATTTTCTATTTAATCCAAAATGAGCTAAATGTTCCTTAAATCTAACTTTTATGATTCTGCGTGTTTGACCTATATATAAAATTTATACCTTGGGACAACTAGAATAAGAGATTTCATATATACCAGATTTTTTCTTTATATCTACTAAATCTTTGGGATTTTTCAGAAAATTCGCAAGGCTGTTAAAATTATTAAAAGCTATTTAAAAGTTATATTTGTTCAAAATCGTATCCAAATCGAGAGAAATGATTAGGTCAAAAGATAGTTTAACAAATTAATAGAGGTCGTATGAAGGCGAGATGCAGCTCTGACAATGATATTTCGTTTAATTGTATAGCGATCCCGGTGAGTGACAGTGGTATCTTTGTTTGTTTTATTATTGTGCTACTGAATATGGGAGCATAGCTTCCCAAATGCGCATCTAGCTAATAAATGCTTTGTGTTACGGTTTTTTGGTGATGTTTTATACAAATATACTTGAGGGTATTTAATTTCCTTTAATGACTTCTCTAATTTTATTTCTCAAGTTCTCTTGAGGGAATGGACCATCTACTATTTTTAATTATATTTAATATTGGTTAAAACTAGGTGATCCGAATAAATTTTAATTTAAGCAATGTATTAGAAATATAGAAAAACTAAATTTTAGCTCCTGGTACATGACACGCTTCTTCGTTTGCGCCAAGAAGCTATTGTATCATGTGGCAGTGCGCCCAGTCATGAAGATCTCCCTACAAGCCAACAATGTAACGCCATGCAATCGCCTTGTGTCTTCAACGTACGCGATGATCCCTGCGAAAGAGTCAATTTAGCGACAATCAGACCCATGATTTTACTTAAACTGGAAGAGGCATTGCTCAGGTAAAAATAAAATTTGAATCTCAAATGAAAACTATTCTAGTTAGAAAGAAGGACGGAGAAAAGGAAGCATGGATGGAAAGGGACTTAAACAAGGGTGTACATTTTTGCCGCTATTACTCAATCTACATGTAGAGGATGCAATTAAATTAGGTTAACGAAGAGTTCAAATTTCAAGGAAACAATATGATATATTGATAGTGTGCTATTTCCAACTAATCCCTAAGATAGATGACAAACTTACTAAATCAACGAAAGTTTAACAATATCGTGAATATGATATTTCATATAGGTACAAAAAGTCAGCAGTACCGATCCTCAACAAAGCACAAGACCCCCGTGCTAATCCTGCCAACTGGAACTTCACTTGGACGAACTGGGGCGACTACGACACTACCTATTTCGACGAAATCATCCGCCTCAAGCTACACCCAGAGCAGAGTCTTTCACCCTTAGCAATTGGTCTGATCGCTGCTGCGTCTGTGGCTTTTTTTATAGTCACCGTGACGTTGATCTCAGTACAAAAACATATGAGCAAAAAACGAACCAGTGGACACTCTTCCCGGGAAATGGTGGGCGGCAATGGCGGCGGTTGTTTCACTAGTGTGAGCACAGAAGAAGATACCAAGAATGCAACTTGTAAAGCATCGAAAGAAATAAACTATAATGGACGCAACATAGTGAAAGAAAGTGCTGCATTAGTGTAAATGGAGAAAGAGATTGTGCAACAATTTCGATTTAGGCAATTAGTCTACTACAGATATATTTGTAAAAGTAATTGCGTAATTCTTGGTTCTGTATAGTGTCTATAGGGAAGCAAGTCTAGGGAAGTCTATAGGAAGTCGACTATACAACTTTACGTTAAATTTAGAATATTTTACATAAATTAAATGTGGTAAAATTGTCGCTGACGTGATTGCCCGCACCAAATGAAAAGTGTAGTCACTAATCTTGGTTGTTCCACTATATTTCAGAAATACAAACTTAAAACATACCAATGTCACAATTGTGATCGAAACTATAAAAAAGAACGATTATTTTGACCTATTCGTGAATTGAAACTGTCGCCTCAGTATATTTCGCTATGATTTCACGATATAAATATAAATCCCAATAATAGTCGTACAAATCCAATAGCATTTCGTATTATAAGACATATGTTCCTATTTCACAGCTGATACGGTGTACTTTTTAATTATTAACTTGTATCATATTAAGTATTAATGCTTGTATATATTATTTTAAATTTAAGATGTAGAAATTATTAGTACATAACTATATTAAATATTTGCAAAAAAAAAAAATTTTTGGATAGAAATAAAAATAATTAAGGAAAAAAACTATTTACACCGCAGAATAAAAATGTATATTTCGAAATATATTTTTAAATAATTAGTTTCTATGTGACTTAAACCTGAGGAATAATTCAATCTAATTGCAACGTTGGTACTGAATTAGCAGTTGCACAATTATATAATTCTTATCCTTCTTCCGTTATACATTTGCAATTACCGTTTTGTAAAGTAAGGAATCGAAGGAATGAGTGATATTAGTAATGTATCGATATAGGGAAGAACAGTTGCAGTTTGCGCTCTCAATACGCCATTACTATCCTTAACAAGTTAATCAACAAGTTTGAGCTTTTGTAGTATATTTTTTGTTGAAATTTTTGATTTTGTTTTAAATCAACTATAGTCAAAAATTATTATATTGCTTTGTTATCGGCTTCACCTTATTTTGTAAATTATTTATAGTACCAGTGTACCTACTTTATTTCTATCTTGGCTCAAAATAGTAACATTTACTTTTTTTTTTTCATATTTATTGTCGTTTGTCCATAAATAACTTTTAAGATTTACTTATAATAAGATTCTGTCAAACAAATAATGTGCATTATTATATTTTGTTAAATAAAATAGGACTATATATTTCTAAATTATTCAATTTTTTATATATTTTTTTATTATCACTACGGTGTTAAATAATAGTATAGAATATCACCCAAATACCATAATTTAAAGCATTAAGTAGCTAGATGCGCATTTCGAAGGTTATGCCTCCATCTTCAGTAGCACAAGATAAAAACTAAATAAAATACCTCTGTCACGAATCGTGATTGATATACTATTAAATAAATATGTCAATATGACAGAAGTATTTCAAAAATAGCATATAATACGACCTATAAATCTTTTAAAACAATATAAATTAATAATTAACGAAACTAATAATTAACAATAACAAACATTGGTTTCTCAAACCAAAAATAACCAAAAATAAATTTAAAAATAGTTCTTATTAAATAAATTAAATAGACAAGATGAAATTGGGCCTGAATCTAAATTCATTAAATTTGATTTAGATTTATGCATGTACATATATACTTTCATAAGCATTTAACTCGGAATAACTCAAAACACTTTTAAGTAAAATGAACTAATTTGAATAGGATAACCTGAGTTAGTCAAAAATATGCTCGGCTACAGCACTTTTATCTTTATATATATATATATTTGAATCGAATCTTAGTGTATTTAGTTTTCGAATAGTATTTCAAATCAAGTATGGATAATAAGAAATTAATTGTGTTACGAGTCTAAAAAGTTTAGAGTTGTTGAGACAAATATAATTTCACATAAAGTATTAAAAAGCTTTAGAAGTGTTTATTGAAAATGATTTTCTATCATCTATCCATACCGTAATGAGAATGTAATATATCAAATGTCAAAGTTGACATTATTTTCTATTAAGGAAATGATTTTAAGTTAGCGTATCTGATAGGCAATGGTAAAAAAGTTAGTGCAAAAATATAAGTGACACTTTGGGGCCACCTCGTTTAGAAAATCTATTTTGCGAAGGAAGGCTACTGGAAGAGACTGCTTCTTTTAATGTAAACTTACTCTTTGGTTAATACAAACCAATCTCTTTTTCATATTTTAAAATTATATTTAATTAAAATAAAAACAGTAGGCTGCAATAGCGGAAAAGCTCTTATTTATCGTTGAATAGTTTTGAATCATCCTGTATTCACATTCGCAATCTGGCAACATGGCAAGTCTTCGGTATATATCGCCATCACGTATTCAATAGACAAAACATAACCGCAATTATGTTGTTTGGATCGTGATGGTGTTATTGACCGCTCAGACAATCAAAACAAATAAGTAACCTAAAAATGCATATTATAATTGCACTAAGTAAATATTTATAAATTCTAACAATAGGTAAGCAAATAGTGCTACTAATCTTAAAATAATTATACTACTACTTAATGTTTTATAAAATATAAGCCTTAGTATTGAAAATTACCTTTTTTACAATACGATCACTTTTCGGCTTTTTTTTACATAAGTAATAATTACAACAAATATTTCTTTCGTTTTCAGAAGTGAACACAAAGCATTAAAATGCAGAAAATAATTACAGTCAGTGCTATTGTAATAACTGCACTTTCTTCATTGATGTACTTATCGGAACTTGCATTAGCCATTGTTCTATTGGGAATTCTTTCTGCAATAACAGTTGTATTCGCGATTACATGTATTATATGGATTCACATAAATTTATCATCAACCCATAATACTGGCTTGATGGTACGACCTATATTATCAGAGTTGGATAGATTTCGTGAGAAATTATTGGTAATGAATCTTTGATGAAGTAGAATACCGAAATATGAATAGCTTCAGTAATAGGAGAACAGCTCATTTTTTTTTAATTGGCGGAGAATTTTGGTAGTCTGCGCATAGGGTTGTGCTTATCGGGGTTATACAGTACCAGTGGTGCCAGACAACAAAAAATACTCTAGTTCTAAGAATTTAAATTTGTCACTATTTTATAGCTATCGTACAAATTAATTATGACATAAATATGATACTATAATAAGTATTTATCAACATTTCTTATATTCTAGTATAACTTTTCTGCATTTTGTATTAATTTCAAAGAATTCATTCTAATTGCTTAAAATTGTTGTTATAACTGTGCGTGGTGATTTGTCAACATTGCATTTCTTAAGACGCACACCTTCTGCACTAGACACACCTACTTATTCTTTGGAGAAGACAGAAGCGTAGCATAATTGGTCAAGCCATTATGCCGGTTTTGATTTATGATGCGTATACTTCTGTCATTCTCCGCCAATTAAAAAAAAAAAACGAGCTGTATCTTAATACTCTCTCATTATTTAGGCAAATGTGCAAGAACCTGCTAAAAATGAACCACTACCCATAATTCTTGGAAGAACTCTAGATATTGTGCTGCAACAAATTATAGATTTAACATTACGAGATTTTGTAAATTATTATTTAAAGAATCTCGTATTTCAGCCGAAGAAACTATGTGATACTTTTAAGTAAGTAATTTTTGGATATATCTAAAATATTACAAATAAGTTACGAAATCGAAATACTAATTTGTAGAGAAGATATTTGGAGTGCATTTTCTTGTTTTCACGAGCGCCTTCTGCGAATTGATAGATCAAAGCTTCTGGCTGGTGATATGGTTATAAAAATTACACAGCATTTTGAAAAAATTCGAGAGATTACAACAAATCGGTACGGGTCTTTCGAATTATGCACATTTATGTTGGTTTAAGATCGAAGCTCATTTTTTAGACCAGACAATAGAGTTTTTAGAATATCGCCTCACTTAGTATCAAAAGAAGCGGAACTAACATATTTGAAACAAGTCTCTGAACTTCTTATAATGTTCCTACTTCCGCGAAGTTATTCCTTGCCACCTGCAAAGTATTTTTATCGGGACTTGCTCACTGTGAAAGGTACTTAGAAATCAACAGTGACTTCTTTAATATACTGACTTTCTATCTAACTTACAGTTTTGTATACAACAATTGACACTATAACTGATCCTGATTATATTAATCAAAGTATTAAAACTTACATCGAATCAACTCATCTAAACACCATATTTATTAACAAGAGGCAATTTGAAAGCACCAACAGTTACGAAGAGTTTATAAAAATGATACAAAAATCAGACGACATTGCTTTTATTAAAAGCAAAAGGTAAACAGTTTTTTATTCATAGGTATTTCTACACTTATGTCGTAAATTAAGTACATTAATTTTCATATGATATTTCAATTTAAACTGATTAAATTTTATTCTATTGCATTTTGGATTAAATATTATTTGTTTATTGGATAAAGATATACAATTTATATTATCGATGACAAATGGGTACGTACAATTTCAGGTTTTATATTGTGACGAAACTAATGGAAGCTACAACAATATTGAACATTAAGCGAACGAAAGGTATTGATGTGGATGCTGAGAAAGTGACATCCGGCCTTAGTAAAGCTGAATTAAACACAATCAAGAAATTGAAACGATGGATGGATCAGTTAGTAGCTGCTAAAAGGGAATGCGAAAATCGATTAGCTGAATTGGGTTCCGATTGTGGATTACAACATCAAGTAAAACCATTTTTAAAATTACTTAATAATATATTTTTCATTTACGCTAACATCCCCAGGCCTAGTTTATACTCTTGCGATTTGCACAGTAAATTTTTCTAATCTAATACTTACTTTTTTGCATTTGGAACGACAATACATTAAAATGATAACCAGTTATTTTAACATTTTAGGATCGTTGCCGTAGAGTTCATAAATAAATTAGTAGAGTTTACGGTATAATATAGAATATCACCCAAATACCGTAACAAGCATTAGATGTACATTTCAAGCGCTATGCGCCCATTTTCAGTAGCACAAGATAAAACTAAATAAAATACCTCTGTCATGAATCGTGATTGATATACTATCTTATATTGATATATATTGATAGTATATCAATCACGATTCATGACAGAGGTATTTTATTTAGTTTTATCTTGTGCTACTGAAGATGGGCGTATAGCGCTTGAAATGTACATCTAGCTACTTAATGCTTGTTACGGAATTTGGGTGATATTCTATATTATAATTTAACACCGTAGTGATAATTTTTAAAATACCTAATGAATATTGAAATTTCTATATTTTAAAAACTAAACGGTACATATTTCTCTCATGAAATACAAGGCCGATCTTAGTATGTTTAATTTAATAACCTTTTTCAACTGTTTCTGAATGATCACTACGTACCCGAATCTCTGTCTATTTGACCGACCTTTCTCTAGGATTTTAACAAATGTTTAAAATATGTAGTTTGATGTATACATTTTCCTCTTGCGATAACACTTATGGATTCCTGTATAATATATATGAAATTTATACGAGTGCCATGTAATTGCAAATATATAATCATCGCGAAAATTGAATTTTTTTTTGCTCACTAGACACACACAACCGTTCAAAATTGTATATAATTTATAAAATTTTGGTCATATAATAAAAAATTTTGCTTCATTCTAAAATCCCATATTACATACACTAGAAACACTTAACACCAATTTAAATATAGTCCGTGTTTCTTACACAACTAACTTTGATGATTTTTTTATAACTCTCTTGTTGCTTCCTTATAGTCAGAAATTTACCAAAAGTGCAAGATCTGACAAAAGTTATGATGATAATGACACTATAAAAGTGTGATTTTCATTTGTTTATTCTTTTAGAAAGTGTGATTCTTTAAGTTATCTACGAATGAAAGTATTGTTATCTCGCAGTCTTGTTAGCTTGTTATCTATTTTTACAGGCTTTTCTTTAACTTCACTTGATAGTTAGGGTGAAATCATGTAAGCTAAACTTGAAACTTTGCACACATACGTATTGGTAATTTTTTTCCAACGGACGAACGTCCACCGCTGCAAGGGTATGCGCACTCGTCTTACAGCCCTGGAGTAAGCACAGCCTCTAAAGCGTTCACATGTAAACATCCTCTATAGAATATCTTATTGGTTATTGCTATCTGTGCAGCGGTTATCGGTGCGCGGACATTCGCTGACAATACAATATTTTCATAAAGGCTTGTTTTCAAAAAAAATTTTTTGTTAATATAACTTATATAGTAAAATAGTAGACATTATTGTGCTTTTCTAGGTTTTACCATTATCTGTAATTTTGGACCATGTTACCGGACGCAAATATTTGTCACAATTTCTGGAAGAAATGGCTAGTTCTGGTTTAATTGGATATTGGTCGGCAGTGGAGGAGTTGAAGAGTATTCAGCGAAAGAATTGGCACCTAGTCGGAGCTCAAATCTATTATACATATATAAAGAATCCAACGATTGAAATCAAAGTAGACAAGGTGACCAAGAAGCGGATTGAAGCGTTTTTATTAGGCGAGTTGAAAAATCACAATGTTAGTTCTTATTTATTTTTAATTATCACTGCGGTGTTAAATAATAGTATAGAATATCACCCAAATACCGTAACTCAAAGCATTAAATAGCTAGATGCGCATTTCGAAGGCAATGCTCCCATCTCCAGTAGCATAATGCATTAAATAGCTAGATGCGCATTTCGAAGGCTATGCCCCCATCTTCAGTAGCACAAAAGATAGCTACTGAAGATGGGGGCATAGTCTTCGAAATACGCATCTAGCTATTTAATGCTTTGAGTTACGGTATTTGGGTGATATTCTATACTATTAGTTTTTATTTTATTCTATTTTTTTTCCAGCTATTATGTCACATGCTTTGTTATCGTGTCAATTTTTATCTATCTAGGTGATAAAGGCCCAGAAGTATTTTATGAAATCCAGAAGCAGGTAGTGCAACTTCTTGAGGATAAATATTACCATCAGTTTATCAATAGTAAATATTATCAAAATATGGTAAATTCTATGGACACACCGGAAACAGAAGTGGATAAAACTTCAGTCAATACAATGTCGGAGCGGCAAGGCTCTGGTGATTCAACAGTCAGCTTTGATAGCAACCTTTACATTGGCGATCATTCGAATTATTCCAAAAGAAAACTACATGAATTAGAAGAAAAATTGGTTAATAAATTGCAGGTACACTAGTTGTCTTCATCTATATCGATTTAATCATGAACACTGGTCTATATGTTAGCGGCATTTTATTTAGTTATTTATAAAAGTTGTACATACAACAATCTGACTTTACTGCGAAACCAATAACAGTATATCACTTAAAATTAATACTTATAATTAATATTGAAATGAAGGAGCATACTAATTATTTATAAGATAATATATTTGCTTCTGCTGAAATAAAATTTATAACTATAATATTTTATAATTTATGATATTTTGTGTTTGTAGAAATAAGTCAATTTGATTGATTAATTGTGAATAATTCCGCATTCTGTAGAATACCTAGGCATTCTGTGTAATGCCTCTTGAAATTTGACAAAGTATAAAAAAATTATGATGTTATATACATTACTTAGTCGTTATGTGGAATACTTAAGCATTGTATACAATGTCGAATGTTGGTTATTCAAGTTACGTGAATCCAGCGATTGCAGTTAATACACATTTGTTCTGCATCTATTTTTGAACAAATACAACAAAAAAGTCTCTTTTCTTCAGTTTTACTGACATTTTGGACAATGTTACTACCTAGTTGTTAACTACAATATGTAGTTATTTTTTACTTTTATTTTTTCAATTCAATTCTCTTTGCCGAAAGAGTCTTCGACATTATATAAAATGCCTAGACAATGTACAAAATAAAACTCGTTTTACACTATGCCTAGTAATGTTAGTCATTCAATAGAAACCTAGGTATTCTACAGAATGCGGAATTATACACATTTCCGTTAACATATATACTTGCCTGTTGTATTTAATGCATTTTAATCATTTCGTTTTATGTAAATTTCTTCGAATTTTCGACCCAACTGTAGGCATTGCAGGCTATGAAGACATCTTTGAAACCAGATTCTCGTGTTTTAACATACTTGCAAAAAGAAGTAAATAGTTTACAGGGCGAAAAACGTCAACTGGAAGCTCATTTGACTAGAACAGAAATTTGGGGTGAAAATTTAGGCAAGTGGAGAGCGATTGTTCAAAGTGCGGAGGTAAAATATCTGTGATGATAATTCATAATTTTGTTTTTACGCATATGTACAATAAAATTTCTTGTTAATTTGCATTTCTGGTATATGCCCTATGTTCATTCCTCAATTTATTGGATTTTTTGTAAAGCATTCGTATAAAGGGAACAAGTTATAAAAACAAACATTGACTTCAATGAGGTCAATAAAATTAGGTATTAGGAAAAGATTATTAAAAGCATATTTATGACGTGCAGTAAAAAAGGCAAACGTAGAATAGAGTAAATTGAAATATGGAGCTATAGGAGGATGGATGATGATTAGTTGGGCAGATATAGTGACAAATGAAGCCGTGTTAGAGATAGTAGGGGAGAAGAGAAGTATTTGGAGAGTATTACAGCATAGGAGAGATAGACTAGTAGGTCTTATTCTCAGACACGGGAGTATTATGTAATTTATTTATGTATTTATTTTTCGATATCGGACTACAAACAGGCTTAGCCCAGTGAAGTGTCCAGTAATTAATTATAAATGGTATAGTATAGGGAAAATGAAGTGGTAGGTAGGCCCTTATTGGAATATTTAAATCAAATATAGTTGTAGTCTATTTTGTGAGGTCAGAATATATTGAATTGGGAGCAAAGTAGAGTGTAAAAATTGTAAAATTGTGTAAAAATTGTATTTTTTTCACAGTGTAAAATTATATTTATTTTAATTTTCCAACTTTCAACTAGTTTCGATATTTCATATCATTATCATGTGAAAAATAGTCAAAAGTATGTAAGAAATTCACGTAGTCTTTAAAAAACATTTTTTTGTACGAACATAATATATATTAGAATTGGAAAAATACATTAATTACTCAATAATTTTAAAACACTACAAACTTTTGACCGTTTTTTCCCGGATGTTGATATGAAATATCGAAACTAGTTGAAAAATTAAAATAAATATATTTTTACATGGTGAGGATTTACTTTACTCCTAATTCAATATAAATTAAATAGTTCACGACGTGAGGGATGAAAAATCTTTAGAGATCAGCACTGGGAAATGAAGGAATTGTCTCAGAAAAGGCGTGATGTTTCCAGCCAATCCTGGGGATTGAAGATTATTAGATAATGATGAATTATCTAAACGTAGCTACATTTTTCGTACATTTCATAGATAACCGAAGAAAAGGAACCTCCTACTTTTGTGGTGATTGTTGAAATGGATGAATGTGCTGAAGAGACAGGTGATGACATTTCATCCGGTTGGGTTGTATCTCGTACATTAGCTCAGTTTCAAGATTTACATCGAAAGCTGAGACCACTTTGTTCTAATTTTAAACATGTTGAAATTCCGTCGCAGTCATTTAAATTTTTATTTGGAAAACCAGACAAACATGCTCTTGATAAAGCTAAAATGCAGGTGCAAAAGTATCTAGAGGTAACATTTATTACTTTTTAAGTAATCTCTTTATAACACTATTGTATTTGGGAAGAGAAATAAAAATACAATGTTTTATATCACGGCTAAAAACATTGTATTTTTATTTCTCTTCTCTAATATGGAATATCATAACATAACGGCAAAATCTATAAACTATTGTATTTTTTTTTACAGTTTGTCTTGACTGAAGACAGGTTGAATCAAAGTGAAGCAATATATGCTTTTCTAAGTCCAAGTGCTGATCACTTAAAGGAGACTTCAATCTCACCGAAAAAATCGAAATTTTCTCTTAGTACAATTTTTAAGAGGTACATATAAATTATTTTGCTTGTTATCCACGCTAAGCGCGTTTAAATTACTGTTTTGGTCACAAAACCCTTTTTGTTTTCTTTATTTTTAGCAATATGTCTGAATCAGGATCGAAAGATACATTGCCATTTTTAAAAGAGCATGAAGATGAAGATCTTGCTTATTATTTAGACACACCAGGCGATTGCATTGATTCTAAACCAACCAACGGTTCTTCAAGAAATAATGCGGACGAATCTAAAGACTCCATTGCCCTACCACTTTATGGCCTCATGGGTGAAATTTTTAACAAATCGGGAGTACTACAATTTGTTCGAAAAACACTTGTTACGTTTGTTCAGGTACTTAAATTCAAAATATGATTTTAAAATATTACATCGTATGCAATGATTTAACAAAATACGATATTTTATTCATAATTTTAGGCCACCTATAACAGATCCATCAATCGCCAAATTCATGACACAATAGCTTATTGGTTTTCCGAATCGATGCTGCACTATTATTTCACTTTGTTGCTAAAGAGTTTTTGGCCCGGTGGGGAATTATACAAACCAATTGCAGAACGAACGGAAACCGAAAAGCAGGAAACTGAGCAGGAATCTCGAGCTTTATTTTTGGCAACTGTTCCGGATTTCTTCCGCCAGTTGGTTGGCACTAATGCAGCTAAAGAGGGCGCACGAAAGATATTCGACATCTTGCAACAGAAAAGAATGAACAAGCAGTTATTTTATGTAAGTAAGATTGGAGCATAATTAACAACGAAAATCACAGATGATAGATTTTTTGCACTTCTTTAACACAAGATATACCATTTTGCGAATTTTATTGTGGGTTATAGCTACGAATAGCTAAAATTACGAACTGCTTTATTTTATGAAAAGTTATTTAGAGTTTTTTTTTTGTTTTAGAGACACATGGTAAGTAAATCATAAGTAAATATTTTGATAATAATAATGCTTATTATTTGAAGCTCTTTTTTTTCTCACCGTTTGGAGTAATTGCAAATTACAATTATCTTTCGTCTAAATTATCAACCGGTTATTTTGACCGGTTGGTAGATATATCAATTCTTGGAATATCTAGTGTTAAGAAATAGTTTTGTTAGTGAATGTTGTTCTAATTTAAATAGAAATACTAACGATTTTATTTGAATAACTTGCTGAACTACTTCACTCAAAAAATTATATCTTTAATTATATTTTTGCAGTTGACACGTTTAGGATTGAAAAACTTGAAACATCTGTTTGAAACTTGAAACATCATATTTATACCTGATTTTAGGATCTGTTGGAGCTGTTTTTATGTGAGGTGTTTCCTGAAATCGCAACTAGGGATTTTGGTGACGATTCGTTGCTTGAAGATATTAACTAATATTATACGTTACGTGGTTCGATGTTGATGTGCCATTAAGACATTGTGATGCTACTACGACGTGATGTAAGTGTATTCTATCTTTCATATTTTAATGCATTCCATTCTGTAGTATTTACTAAAAGTATTTAGCCAAATTGTGATTTGTAATATGTACATTATTTATTTAAACTATTTATAAGTATTTAATTAATGCAATTGTAGTTATCTGAGTAAAATAATAAATGTCTAACGTAAAATATGGATTGCCCAAACCTAAAATATTTCTTTCTTTCTCAAAAAAAAGCTTAATTCAACTACCTATATATGAGCCAATGGCGTATTTAAATGAGGAATTGTTATAGGTACAAGCCTCTTCTTTCGGGGAATGAAATATATATTCATTATAGAAAATGTAGCGTTCAGCTCAATATTAGAGTAAATAACTTTTTTTCAGAATCATCTATATATTTTAAAAAATCAAATGAAAATTAGTTGTCTTTTATGAATTTTTTTTATTATCTTCTGCGCTGAAAAAAATGTTTAAGTTTAGAAACTTGCGCGCATATTAGATATGATTGAATTTATCCTTTAAAATATCGCATGTGCCGCATACTTAAAATGATTATATTCGTTCTTCATTGTGTAATCTTAAAATAATGACCCACTGCTCTTATTAAAGAACACTGTGATGCTTCAAACAGGTTTATTTAAAAAATCGCCTGCCGCGCATATTAAATCGACAATTCTTGTAACACATTTCACTCAATATTTTTGTTGTAAGTGGCGATCTTATCAAAATCCTGGATATCTCATTATATGGAAGAGGTATTCAAATAAAGGCATTATTTAATAACATTTAAAATACATTTTATTATGGTATAGAATCTTCTTTGGAGGCTTTAACAAGATTCATTACATACTTCGTTAGAACATAAAGACTACATATTTAATATAGTAGTAATATATATGTTCTATTGATAACGTAGCTATCATAGGTACGCTTCCTACCATATTCGTTTATCGTTATGTGATGACAATTTGACGGAGTTAAATTTTTACTCAATAGTATGGAAGTTGATCTGTTCTGGGACCTAAATAGAATGAACCAAATGCACATGCACTTCGAGAGTCACATATTGAGAAGAAGCCAAATTAGTATCATTATCATTATATTCGCATCGGATTTGGTGTATGCGCTCTTATGATCTTCCTTCGAAGATCCCAGAACAAACCATCTCCTGCTCTCAGTAGTAAAACTATACTTCAAAAGAAGAATATTTGGTACAAATAAATTAGTCTACCTCGTAGGAGGTTGTGTATCTTTAGTTTTACACCCGCTTGAATTATGCAATCTAGAGGATTCACTCCTTTGAAACTCAACAATTTTACGATTCAACATATTTAGAATATAATTACATAATTACTCAAATGAGATTTAATTATATAATCAGTGAGTCCTTGTAAAATGATTAGATAACAGTAATAGATATTTGTTATATTCATTACAGTGATTACAATATGGAAATAATATATGATTATCATATAGAATAGTACATTTACAAAACCTTAATTTATCATATACTTTCCTATATTTAAATAATAAAGGATCATGCCTTCTTTTTACATCACATATTTACGTTGCATCAGTAGTTTACAAAAGTTATATCGAACGTTGGCATAATGTGTCCATATTGTTCTGGTACTTTATAAACTTGATGTGTTAGAGATTTATATTAGTCAGTGTGTTATTAATGGCGTAGACTAGAATGACCTTTTACACATAAAAAAGTTCGCATTGTTCAGCCTAGCCGTTAACAAATTTGAATGAATGTGTATCATTTCTTACAAACCACATGAGCCCCTGTAGTTTGTTGGACTGAATACATTATTTATTTATTATATAATACATTACTTTGTCTAAGCAGTCATACCTTTCATACCAAAAACAATCTCAACATTCAAACGTTTAACTCGATTTTTCGTTCTCATTACAATCAAAATACAAAAATGGTTATGAGTTGAACGTGTGAACAGAGTTCCATCAATTAGTTTTTGATTTTTTTTTTGTCTTTTAACAATATTTCAGTCTTTACATATGTACTTTATAAAAAAATATGACTAATTATATCTGATCTCCATAGTCAGTTTTTTATGCCTGTGAACGTCAAATGTGTCTCCTTTAACGTTGTACTTTTAAAAATAGAGCTCAAACAACAACTTTTAAAAAGTTGCATTCAAATCATTTTTTATACATTTAGACGAATATTTACCACGAGAGTGCATTTTTAAGTAATCTGAAACCTGTTATACCAAATATGCAGCTACTAACGAGATGAATATTCCTGTATTACTTTACATAAGTGAAAGTTAATTCAATTTCGTACTTTAGCATTGCAGTAAAATATTGCTTCAAAACTGCGATTTCCATGTTTGCTTTTTGTATAAATAAAAATTAAAACTTTGCTTATGACGTAACTGTCCTTTGCAATTGTTTGCAATTAGAAAAAGTAGTACTTTCAACCCTGAAAATCCACTTCTATTTTCAAATATACAAACTTGAAAAAGACGAATGTCCCATTTGATGTCCATAGTTATAAAAAATTGATTTTATAATACAAATCTCATGTAAATTTCAATACATCTTTTATTATATTCGGGTTCTTTTGCATTTGAATTATCTTACGGGTTTTGAGCACAATATATAGTGTGCTTATAACATTGCCATTGATATATACATATATTATTTTAGATCTGGAGGGTTTCATTCCTAAATAAACAAGTAATAATAGTAATATTGGGTTGATGCAAATAGATATGTAAAATGCCTACAACAATTTTCTAAGTCATTCAATTACTTCGGTTTATATTGAAAATATACTTCTGTTAAATTTTGTTAAATATATACGTTATTATCTATTTTTCAAATAATATCAATTAGTATCTAGAACCGTGCTGCACAATATTATTATTTTTTACATTTGTCAAAAAAATCATATTGTACTTGTCCACAGGCAGCAAATTAACAAATATAATAAAAAACTTGATTGAATCTCTCAATCTTGTTTGACAAAATCTTCGAACATAACTGAATTTGGCTTCTGTTTTACTAATCTGCAACAATATTTACTGCTTTAATGTCTACTTATCTGTGGATTGCGTATTTGTAGAATGTGGACATGCACAAGGAGTATAGTTGTATGTAGCTATTTTTATGGTCATGCCACAGCTTTGATAATGATCATGTTGCCAGTATTTAAGTAATCGTTTGCAATGGAATAGAATCCAATCGATGCAAGGGGGTTACTGAGGGTGATCGTTCGAATTCTGGTGTAACAGCTTCACAATTTGAGCTGCTCGGTGTCATTACAGACGGGATCAGACTTGTTACTTCAGGACCATTGTTAGATTTGTCTTCGTATACTCGTTCCTAAGTAGAAAATATTTTAGTGTAGGCTTTATTCGACCAGATTTGACACTTGAATTGACCAAATTAGAAATTAAGTGCATGTAAAAGATATCAAATGTATCTAGGTCTAATATTTCTTACACCAAGTGTTGCTAATCTCTTACACTAATATGGTTTTGAAATTGCTCGTATCTTTTTCTGATTCATAAAAGCGAAGTATATAATCCACCTTAATCATGTTCACATGCGCAGTAGTTATTTTAATTTTATTCTCGACTGTAAACTCACATTGTAAAATCAAATCAAAAATACTTAAATTCGGACTGTTTTTCAATGTACAATATTATGTTTCATTGTATTTTTATACCGCGAATTAATGTGCTATTTTTATTATTTTGAAACACTGCACTATCGTATTTGCTCATCCATAAAACAATTACTTGAGATTTTATATATAGATATTGGTAAGTTTTTTTCCAACTGGCGAACGTCCGCGGCTGCAAGGTATGCGCACTCGTCTTACAGCCGTGGAGTAAGCACAGCTTCAAAAAGCTTTCACATGTAAACATCCTCGATGGCATATCTTATTGGTTGTTGCGGTCGGTGCGCGGACGTTCGCTAGTTGGAAAAAATTTACCTGTAGTTATTAAAGAGAAATTGTATATATACATATATTGCTAATGTGAAAGCTTAGGATAAACCAATATTACGCTTACACAAAATGTTTTTTCGTAGATTAATGGAAATAATGAACATATGGCAAATATTAATAATTTTAATTCATAATATCTTTCAATCAAATAAAAAAAGTCGTTGATATGAAAAAAAAAATCATATTCTATAACGAACTTAATTTTTATACGCGCTTTATAAAACCTCCTGTACAATATGACTGCATTAAATAATTTCTTCAACCACTCACATGGGATTTATCATATTTCAACCGTTTCCACAAGAACGGTTTCTTATCCCCTCCGCATACGGCTCCTTCTGGATTACTCCCACCAGGCGGCGTCTTGTCCTGCGGATAATTAGGCGGGAAATAGTTCGGATTGGCAAATGTCATCACGCTTCGATTAACACCGGTTCCACCTGTCCCATACAACACTAACTTATTGCGACGTTGTCTATAAACAAACGCCCCAACCAGCAACAGAATGCTCAGTAGTATAATGCACAACATTGGTATTAGTGCCATCGCATAAAACGTTCCAGAAAACGATGATGAAGTGGTTGTTGATGCAGATCCGGAACCTGTGTCGTAGATACTGTTTGTATCGTAATAACTGTCATCATCTGAATCGTCTTCATATTCATATCTAGTCCCATCCGGACTTAATGGCTTCTTTAAAGGAACCAAAAACTTCATTTCTATAAAAAAGACAAGTTTGCTGCTAGCTCGTCTTCTATTCAAGGGAATGGTTGGAAAAATTACAAGAGATCTCTTCTGAGCTAACTTCTTCAATTTCTTACAGTATTTATCTTAACATTCTGCACTATATGACTTACGTACTGTAACCTAGGTCCACCTACCAATCTTTCCTTTCATGCAACCTTCTATAACTAATGGCATCTAAAAATGTGACATACTAGTCTATCTCCCCTTTGCTGCAAAACCCTCCAAATAATTCCCATTTTCTCACCGAACTTTAACACTTCTTAATTTTTTAGCAAACATATATAAACATATTAAAATTAAAACCACTTAATCTTATGTAAGTGTTAAGTTACCTCTCTTGCAAGGCTTATGATGATCAAATTCATCAGGACAGTGACATGTGTAGTTTGTAACAATGTAAAAACAGAGGTGCGTACATCCACCATTATCTTCAGCACAGGGATTCCATCCGAGCTGGCGATCATCTGATACAGCGATTACTCCCAAAGCACCCTCCAAATCGTTCCTTACTATGGTTGGGTTCTTACCATTTACTTTTTCCGCCCGTAGGACTTGCTTTTGGAACCAATCAGTCCAATAAATGTAATCACCGTGCTAAAAATAATGCAAGTTTAAGTTCCCTCGTAGATAGGGGATAGTGAGTTTAACACTAAGCTATGCCGTAATCTCCGATGAATAGAAATCAAATGAGAGTTAGATGTGTCTATTCATCCCAACATCCTGCACTATTTGACACATATGTTCTTAATAGTCTTCATAATTCCCAAGCCAATGTGATACCCTTAAATTTGTTTAGCTACGACTTCCTTTCAAATTTATATTTATATTTCACTGGCATTAATTAATAATTATTTTTTATTTAATATTACTTTAAAGTACTTTATAATGTTACATCCTAAATAATAAAAATCAAATATTTCCAATATCTATCTGACTATTTTAGTATTAATTTTTATGTTCATCTTTCACCTGCTTAATATATCATCGCTTACGTTTCGCTTTTGATTATTTTCATTTTGTTTTCCTTAGTATTTTCTTCATTTCACCAGTTTTTAATTCTATTCCCTTTCTTCTAAGCTATACTGTCGACAAACCAAAATTATTGCATCTAATATATATAGATTGCAAAATAGCAGCAAAAGAGTAGATCTCTGCCAGACTCCCTTTCTTTTAATTCAAAATTTTCAGCAAACTTCAACAGAACTGTAACCTTTGGTGTCTCCATTGTATTCTTTAATCTTATTTATTGCATTTATATACTTCAAAAGTGCACATTCCTGTCGTCTAACTCCCTTTTCTTCATCTTCTTCCCATTAAATTATAAATAATAACTAACTGTAAAATAACTATCCCCTATACTAAGAATTTACACCCGTTTTTAAATTCTTCTCTTTGTTATTTGTAAGTAGACGTTAAGGGCGAACTGGAGTCTCGCAATATTCCAGCGCTCAGAATCTTGGCGAATTTTACGACCCTTCAGAGCTCTATGGGGGCTGGACAATGCAAATACAGTGAGCTAGTGCTAATTATTATACCATTATTATACCATTAATTAAGCTATATATATTTATTTTTTTGTATGATACTTTATGAGACTATTGCGCTATAAACCACGTTTACCACATTCAAGTAGGACGTCATGAAGTTACTGCAAAATGGTGTTATATTCAAAGTCAATTATCTTTTAATTAAATAAAGATAATAAGATTTTTTAAACGTATTTGTGAGTGGAAAGGACCAATTTGATTTCGGTAAAAAATTCATTTATTTGGCACAAATAGTTTGACTTTGGCATGGGATAAAATTAACATGGCCAGCATATACGCTTAAAATGAGTATTGGCTGCCCTTAAATAAATAAATACCAGTGCTAGTCCAAATGGCTGAGTGTGACCCGCGTTCCCCATGGAACCATGTATTAGTTGTATTCTATTCCGCCCAGCCAAGTCTGCAGTTTCTAACCTGTCTAACTTTGCATCTGACCAGTAAATACGCTTGGCATGATAATCAATTACAAGTCCATTCGGATAAACAATATCGATATCCACAATAGTCTTTTTGTAAGAACCGTCTAAATACGATCGTTCGATTCTTGGAAGCTTTCCCCACTGCGTCCAAAATAAGAATCCTTTCCTCGGAAAGACTGCAACAGCGCGTGGTTCCATCATATTTTTCACTATCACTCTTCGACTGGTTCCGTCCAATTTAGCAACTTCAATCCTTTTTCCAAGTGTATCGGTCCAGTATATTTGATTGGCAATCCAATCGATGGCCACTCCGGAAATCGTCGATTTGTTCTTCGTGGAGATGTCATAATAATCCGATAAGTTAGTCATTCTCATAATGCGAATGTAGTTGTTATCAATATCGGAATATGCTAGAAGTTGCTGTTCGTAGTGAAAGTCCACATCCATAGCATGACTGACGTTATGTAACGGTAACGTCGTGTCCCATAATAAATCCGTTTCCAAACTAATTCGTATCAAGGATGTTCTTGCAGCTAATAAGAGGTAGTTTGTAGGTATCGGTTCACAGGCTTTAGTAGAGCCTTTGGTAAGGGCAACTCCGGTAGGACAAGCGCATGAATAGGACAGAGTATTTCTCAAGCAGAGGTGCGAACATCCTCCGTTCTTATTACCGCAGGCATTAATTGCTATATTATCGCTTTGCACAGATCGAATGTCCATTGCTCCTTCAAGGTTCTTTTTTATAATTGTATTATCTGTTCCATTGTTTTTGTCCGCTCGATGTAGTCCTTCAGTTTTCCAGTCTGTCCAATAAATATGATTTCCCACAACAACCAAACCATAAGGATGTAAAACATCAGTTACTATCGTCCTACGGTCACTACCGTCCAATTTACTGGATTCGATTTTCTTTAAATCACCGTCATTCCAAAATAGTCTATTTGCTGGTCGATCTATTGCGAGACCATTTGGCCATTTCAGTTTCGAAGTTATGATTTTATGCCGATTATTACCATCCATTTCTGATACTTCAATACAGGGTTTGTCTCCCCAATCCGACCAGAACATTAAACCGTGATGATAATGCAGAGCAATTGCTCTAGGATTGTCTAAATCTTGCCAAATTAAAACTTTTCGATGGCTCCCATCTAACTCCGCCACTTCGATACTATTTCTTCCGCCGTCCGTCCAATATATCTAACAAAAAATCTTAATATTAATAATGTCATGCATTGATGGATTTTTAAATATTGAATATACGAGTATATAGTGGTCATTATGAAATGTATAAATGTACAATTTGAAAATGTGAAAACCATATTTAATTAATTCCAAGCGAATATATTTATGGATAAAAATTTAATTACGATTAAAACGGGTGGTGAAACTTACAAAATTATCAAAATATATTTATTGATATTATGAAAATATTTTCATAATTATCACGACAAAAAATATTTTTTATTTGCGAAAATAAACTTATTAACACCATAGAATGGAAACAACTAAAATCGATCACTTTCAAAGAAAACATGCGTTTATAGACAATTCCATGCTTCCAGGATTAAAAATGAATTTTTCACGACAAAAATATTATATTATGAAAAAATATATAATATATATAATAATATAATAAAAGATATTATGAAAATACAACATGAAAACGTTATTGTTAAACAACTAACGAGTGACGTAAATGTATTACTTGTAGGCTTGTAATGCCTAAATATTAGAGCTAATTACTCGAAATACGAATGAAAATATTAGTTCTTAAAGTTAGAGAAAAATACTTAGAGTTCAGGTTTTTTTTTTATATTTTATAAAATTTCTTAAATCCGTAATGACTATTTTAAGATAGTTTACTACATTCACAACGACTATAGTATTTAAATTTTTTCAAAATTTATATGTGAAGATGCAGTTTTTTTAGAGACTAGATATTTGATACCTTTACCTTTCTTCCTGTTGAGTCAACTGCAATTGCATCAGCCTGTTCTAATTCATGTGCCACAACATCAGTGATGACTTTCCCATCTGAGGTACTCCTCTGTATTAAATCTGTAGAGGTATCAGTCCAGTAGATATCTCCTGTCTTCCTATCCACATCCACAGAAACTACGTGTTTCAGTTGCGGTAATGGCAAAACCACATCTATCAAATAGGGAACATCCAAAGATATCTGCCTTATATCATAACGATGTGCAAAGATCAACGAGTTCATCGGGCTAGATGCACAAGTTTTCCTATCATCCTGTAAAATACAACATCTTTGTTACGAATCAATAAAGTAATAATAATGTTTTACACAAATAATGTATCAAATGGGTTATAGATTTTGCCGTTATGTTGTGATATTCCATATTAGGGAAGAGATATATAAAGTACAATGTTTTATATCACAATTAAAAACGGGGATATATTTGACTATAGTTTCGCATATTAAGCATTATCAAGAAATGAAAAAC
Organism: Leptodirus hochenwartii; assembly: GCA_947310635.1. Taxonomy (NCBI): domain Eukaryota; kingdom Metazoa; phylum Arthropoda; class Insecta; order Coleoptera; family Leiodidae; genus Leptodirus; species Leptodirus hochenwartii. The sequence continues at coordinate 32,459,071 of OX371178.1, read as the reverse complement.
GAATTACAGAAAAGTTATTTATATATAAACAATCTACCCACAGATAATATCGATTAATGGGGAGGAGATTCGGTCTATTTGGTCATTAAGTAAATTATAAATAGTGTTTTTTTAGTGGTTGTGAATATCTAGCAAATTTAATTTACGAATTGCACTTGTAATTTAAGCCGGTTCTCTTGGTTTATGTGTTCAATTAATAAAAAAAATCATTATCGGGTGAAAAAAAAAACACTTACCAATAGATTAATTCCTACAGGACATGAACAAGAATGCTCTTTGTTTGGACGTAGCAAACATAAATGAGAACACCCTCCATTGTCCGTGTTACACGGAGTTTTTATGAACTTCCTATTGTGATGATAAACACGGACATCCATTAAATCGGTAATGCCACTTCCGAGAATTGTGCGGTTTCCTCCAGTATTTTTATTAATTCTCTCGATATTGTAGGATTCCCAATCCGTCCAATATAAGCCACTGCCATAGATATCCAACCCAAAAGGATGAAGCAAATTGCCTAAGTGAGAATTGTAAGTTAAGGAAGTGAATAATTTCTTTTCAGGAATAATCTTACCTATCAGAACTTTTCTATGAGTGCCATCCAAATTGGAACATTCAATAGACTTAGTACCACCATCACCCCAACATAATCTCTCCGCACTGTAATCAATAGCTAATCCATTGGGCCACGTTAAGTTGTGTGTAATTAGTTCTATTCTCATTGTACCATCCATTGCCGCACGTTCAATTTTAGGTTTCTTTCCCCAATCTGACCAATACATATAGCCGCCTACAAAATTAATTCATTAGTGTTTTTTTCTGCGAATAGTTAGGTTTACTAACCAATTGGATCAACAACAATATCACGAGGCTTGTCCAAATTTTCCCATATTAGTAAACTTCGTAGTGAGCCATCATCAGTTGCCACTTCAATTTTTGCAGAACCTGTATCTGTCCAATATAACTTGTTTGTTAACCAATCGAATGCTAACCCAGCAGGAGTCACTAAAGAGATACATTTAATATATATAATAGACAAACAAAAGATTATTTTCTTTATTTGGACGTAGACAATAGGAAAGGAAGATAATGTACAATATAATATAAATCCGCATGAACTTAAAACAATACAAAATACTAAGACCTTCCAAAAGCTTGAAAAGAAACATATACTAACACGGCGGATTAAGGAAGAAACCTAAAGACTGACAAGAATATGGTATAGGATGATAATTAAGTGAATACATGAGGTAATATAAACCTTAAATAAGTTAGATATTTTATAGAGTAAATTTTCACATTTATCACAATTTATATTAGTGATTAGACATGTAAGAATATTATAGCAAATAGTCAGCAGCAGCAAGATTCTCTTATACCTGTGTATAATACTGCCTGAGAGGTTGACAACAAAAAGTACAAAATTGACATTAATTCATTAAGTTAAACATTTGTAAACAGTTGTAGTGCAAATAAATAATTTAAAAAAATATTCTCGTATCTGAGAATATGAGCTTATAGTCTATTTTTTTTGTAGCTTTACCACCTTCCAAATACTTTTTCCACAAACTAACTCTAACATGTTTTCATTTGTCACGATATCTAAACACTTAATCCTCACCATCTTCCTACAGGTTGCCTTATTGCAAAAATTTCTATCCTACTGTTATTTTCATTTCCTATTCCACATTTTCCTACAGTTAATTGAATTGTTCTTGGTAATTCTAATTCCTAAATATGAAACATCTAATTCTTTATCTATTAAATCATCTTCTATTTTAATCTTCATCTTTATTGTTTAGGTAGATATAAAATGTAATGGGTATTAGACATTACTGATGAAAGCATATGTATGCTTATCCATATGTATGCTAATCTTTTTCTAATACCCAAATCAATATTTGATCTTAAAATCTGCCCCTTTTCTACGAATGCCTTCCTACCTTGTACTATGCTACATTTTATATCTACCTAAAAAATAAAGATGAAGATTAAAATAGAAGATGATTTACTAGACAAGGAATTATATGTAGCATTATACGGATGTGAAACGTGGACTATAAGAAATGAAGAGATACGGAAGCATTTGAAATGTGGTAATATAGGAGGATGATGAGGATTGGTTGGGAAGATAAAGTAACAAATGAAGCCGTACTAGAGTTAGTAGGGGAGAAGAGAAGTATTTGGAGAGTATTACAGCGCAGGAGAGATAGACTAGTAGGTCACATTCTTGGACATGGGGGTATTATGCAATTAGTTATAGAGGGTAAAGTAGAGGGAAAGAAAGGGGTAGCTAGGCCTAGAATGGAGTATGTGGGTCCGATAGTGGAAGATGTTGGAAAGAATAGCTATGTCTCCAGCCAATCCTTAGGATTGACTACTATTTAACATAACATAACTTCATTTATTTAGTTGCTTACCAATATTACTGTGCAAAATGATTTGTTGATTGCTTCCATTCCAATGCACTTTATTGATTGTATCTTTCTCTATATCTGTCCAAAAGATCGAATCAGTTCTAGCGTCCCAAGCAATTGCTATAGCGGACTTCACCCCGTCGAGAGGTACCACGATATCATGGTCCTTAACTGCGTTATTATCCAAGTGTCGAATGCGAACATCCTTCTTCCTCGCAAAAATTAGCAGTTTTTCAGGCTTCTCGCAACTTTTTCCATCGAGTTTTAGTTTCATACCCATTCTACATTGGCACGAATATCCTTTCTTGTTTGGGAGACATAAATGAGCACAACCACCATTATTAGATCCGCATCTGTTCTTATATTTTGGCTGTCGTTGAGTATGGTAGCTATGAATATCCATCGGAAAATGTAAATGGCTGTGAATAGTCCTGAAACCAGCGCCAGTCATTTTGTTTGCCGTTGCAATTGCTTTTGTATGCCAATCGGTCCAGTAAATCGCGTCTTCAAAAATCGTTAAGGCGAATGGATGCGGCAATCCCTTGGTAATTACTTTTTTACGTTCAGTTCCATCAAATTTTGCCGTTTCAATAACGTTATGTTTCGCATCAGCCCAATAAATTTTATCAACTGTATAGTCCAGAGTTAATCCATTAGGCCAAAATACGGATTCGGTAATAACGTTTCTGCGATTCCTTCCATCCATATCAGCACGTTCAATCTTCGGACTCGGTCCCCAATCTGTCCAAAACAGTAGCGCTTCTCCGGGATGCGCAACAATCGCTCTAGGCTTATCCAATTCATGTGCAACAATAATACTGCTTTGGCTTCCATCTAAAGTTGACACACCCACTCTGCGTGTACCCGAATCAGTCCAGAACAACAAGTCGTGGATCCAATCAACAGCTATACCACCTGGAGATTCCAAGCCCCATTTAATAACATCTGACACTCCGGTGCCGTTCACGTAGGCTTTTCGAATTACATCGGTCGACACATCCGACCAGAAAATTAGGTTTTTTGAATAGTGGTAATCTAACGCAATAGCGTTTTGAAGATTTTTCAAAATTGCCGTATACTTGTTATTACTTAATGATACCTGGAACGAAACCTATTTATTTCAAACAATGAAGGGACATTATAGACACACCCATTAACTACTATATTAGATTGTACTCACTTGACGAATATCCATGCGATTTGCAAAAAGCAAAGTAGGTGATGCCCCCATTGCTTTGCAAGACCTTAAATCAGGACGCAAAACGTAGCCGGTCATACATCCGCATTTGAAACTACCAATTGTATTATTGCAGGTTTGAGAACAGACTGGATCAATTTCGTACAGACATTCATTGATATCAACACATCTAAAGACATAAACTTATTCGCTTACTATATTTTCTATTTTTTTAATTAGCCAGACCTCAATATGACTGAAGTCTGGACGTGTTTGTTTTTCCTTCGGTTTATTGTAGCCGCGTTTAAACAAATTAATCAATTCCAACAGTACTAGGTACCTCTAGGGTCATTAAGAACGAGTGATTCGATTTATCAACTTTCCGTAACCGGAAGTAGAAGCGACTTTAATTTATAATGCTTGATACTTGCGTATCTATGTCTTATGATTTCTTAGTTAATTCGTTAAATAAGTATTAATGCGTCAAAAAAGTATTGGTCTCTAATTTATGTGTATTATTATTTAATTGGATTATTAATGTTACTTATGTATTGTATTTATGTAAAAGTTGCAGAAATGTCAATGGTTGAATAAGCGTTATAAATATCATAAACCCCAATGTTACAGAAATGTAAAAAAATAACTGAAACGACGAACACGCAAATTTTTTTGTACTCTCCGTAAATGAAAATCGCGTGGTGAGCACATCCTCATTTTTGTATTCATTGTTAAACTTACGTTATTTCATCTTTATCTAATTTAAATCCTGGCGAACATGCACAGGCTGGTTTGTCATCACTAGTAAGAATGCAAAGTTGTGTACAGTTTGTGTCTTTATCACATTCTCGATGTTTCGGACAATTTAATTCATCGTTTCCACTGGCACAGTCCTTTTGACCATCGCACACGTGTTTCTTACTAACACAATCTGCTGTTACATTCGCCGCTTTGCCTATTCCCTTACATGGAAATTTAGATTCATCGCAGAAAATTTCACACTTTTCCTCATCCTCACCATGACTACAATCCGCTACACCATCGCACACCCAGGTTTTCTACGAAAAATAAAGTACATTACGGTTTTGCAATTGTTGTACATATCAGCTATTTGTATTACCAATATACAAGCACCATTGTTACAAACATATTCATCTGAAGAACAAGTCCTTAATGGCTTTTCGTTGCAATTTGTTTCATCTTCGCTGTCCTCACAATCGCTTTGTTTATCACATCGCCACATTTCTGGTATGCAAAATCCATTGTTACATCTGCGAATCAAAATTGAATTAGTCATTTTATTAAATTATTACAATCATTAATTTTTTAAATTATCACTACGGTGTTAAATATTAATATAGAATATCACCCAAATACCGTAATAAGCGTTAAGTATCTAGATGTACATTTCAAGGGCTATGCCCCCATCTTCAGTACCACAAGTAAAACAAAATAAAATACCCCTGTCACGAATCGTGATTGATATACTATTAAGTAAATAAGTCAACATGAATTTTTTATTTAATAGTATATCAATATGAAGATGGGGGCATAGCCCTTAAAATGTACATCTAACTACTTAATGCTTGTTACGGTATTTGGGTGATATTCTATATTAAAAATTATTAATGATAACTATATCTTACCTGAATTCTCCTGACACGCATTTTCCGAAAGACTTTGGACAATTATCTTCATCCGACCAATCTCCACAATCGTTGTCATCATCACATTTGAATTCCATCTTGATGCATTTTTTATATGTGCATTGGAATTCGCCTTTTCTACATACAGGCGGTTCCTCGTCTACAAAAATCAATAACAAATGATTTATCGACACAACTTAAAGATAAGGAAAACGTACCGCATTCAGCTTCATCCGAACCATCTGCACAATCTTCTTGTCTGTCACATTTCCAACCAATCGATATACAGGAACCATCGCCGCAAGTAAATTCATCCGAAGTGCAGCTGAAATAACTTTCAATATTTATTTTTCATATTATTTTTAAAAGGTAAGTAATTACCCTAATTTGGTGCAATTTAGCTCATCTGAATAATCTTTGCAATCGTTATCATTATCACATTTCCATGTAACTGGTATGCAAAGTCCATTTTGGCATTCAAACTGATCCTTCGTGCAATTAATTTTAACGCCTATAATAAATTTAAAAAATTGTTGTTATTTTTCCTGATTAGTCAAAAAAAATATATATATATATAATACTTGCTTAATAAAACACGCAGGGGAAAAAATGCAGGAGCGATTATACAGGTTAGTTTGTAAAATATATGAGAAGGGAGAAGTACCACAGGATTTTCAGCGTAGTAGAATAGTAACAATGCCGAAGAAAATAGGAGCTAAATTGTGTGAGAACTATAGGACCATTAGCCTACTATCACATGCATCGAAGATATTGTTAAAGATTATTTATAGGAGATTAGAAAATAAAGTAGAGGAAAGGCTAGGAGAAGATCAGTTTGGTTTTAGGAAAAACAGAGGGACGAGAGAGGCGATTCTAGCACTAAGAACGGTAGTAGAAAAAAGAAATAGGGTAGGAAAGGTAACTTGCATAGCTTTTGTAGATTTAGAAAAGGCATTTGATAATGTAGATTGGGACATAATGTTTAGAATTTTAAAAGAAACGGGTATAGATTATAAGGATAGGAGAATAATTTTTAATTTATATAAACACCAAACTGCCTTAGTTAGAATTGAGGGGGAAGAAGAGGTAGCAAAAATAGGGAAGGGAGTTCGGCAGGGATGTACACTCTCACCGTTATTATTTAATCTATATATAGAAGATGCAATAAACAAAGTAAAAGAAGAGTATAGTGTAGGTGTGAATGTACAGGGAGAGAAAATATATATGTTGAGATTCGCCGACGATATAGCTATATTAGAAGAAAGCGAAAAGAATTTAGAAAGGGTATTGAATGGTATGCAGGCAGTATTGACTAGGGATTTTAACATGAAAATAAATATAGGTAAAACTAAAGTAATGAGGTGTGACAAAAAGGAATGCAGTAGAAAAATGAAGATCTCAATAGGAGATAATAGAATCGAAGAAGTGTCAGATTTTTGTTATTTAGGCAGTAGAATCACAAAAGATAATCGAAGCAAGGTAGATATAAAGTGTAGGATAGCACAGGGTAGGAAGGCATTCGTAGAAAAAGAACAGATTTTAAGATCAAGTATTGACTTGGGTATTAGAAAAAGATTACTGAAGGTATATGTTTGGAGTGTAGCACTGTACGGGTGTGAGGCGTGGACTATAGGAAAGGAAGAGAAGCGTAGATTACAAGCATTAGAAATGTGGTGTTATAGGAGGATGATGAGGATTGGTTGGGAAGATAAAGTAACAAATGAAGCTGTACTAGAGTTAGTAGGGGAGAAGAGAAGTATCTGGAGAGTGTTACAGCGTAGGAGAGACAGATTAGTAGGGCATATTCTTAGGCATGGGGGGATTATGCAATTGATCATAGAAGGTAGAGTGGAGGGAAAGAGAGGGGTAGGTAGGCCTAGATTGGAGTATGTGAGTCAGATAGCTGAAGACGTTGAGATGAATAGCTATAGAGAGATGAAGGGATTAGCTCAGGATAGATCGGCATGGCGTGCTGTTTCCAACCAATCTTTAGGATTGCGGACTGTTTAACTAACTTAATACTTGTAGAATGTACAATATAGAATAAATTAGTATCGTACAAAATAATCACATAAAGAATAAAGATAAATTATATGCTTATCACGTAACTCAAGTAAAAAATATTTTTTGTACTAATAAAATAATGTGATCTAACCGCAATTAGTTTCATCTGAGAAATCTCCACAGTCATCATCTCCATCACACAGCCATGACTTAGATATACATTTTTGGGACAAAGGACAACGTATAAAACCTGTGTCATTCTTGTCACAGTTTGTATCCTGCGCTTCATATTCTTCATCTGAACAATCCATTTCATCTTCTTCATCTAAACAATCCATCTCTCGATTACATCTACCCAATTAAAAATCACGTAGATAAATAAAATTAATTACATATTCACATACAAACTATACCTATAGCTTTTATCTATACAAGTACAACTCCTGATACACATAAATTCTGACGGTTTACAATCTGGACCACAAGATTGATCTGATATCACATCACTTTTATCAATACCTCCTTCCGAACCATCATGTTCATTCACGATTTTCATCAAGTGGTCATCTTCTAGTTGTGGTCGTTTCCGCATGACACCAACATCGAACGGATATTTGCCACCGAATGTTATGGGCATCGGACGCCCGTTGTTATATTCAATTCGGCCTCCGTAGATGCCGCCGTATTTATTTCTATTCCTGTTCAAGGGATTCACACCCTTACTGCGAAAGGTACTATTGCGGTGGTTGAATGCTGGCTTTGGTATATTATAGTACGGGTAACTTCCATCTATTCCGGGACTCATTGGTTGTGGTAGAACCGTGTAAGGAATCTTTGGGTACATTACCTTCCCGTGGGTGTATTGTGGATATGGATATACCTGACGTCCTACCTGTTTGTTTAATTTAAAACAATACAATTTACAATGGCAATAAAAGTTGTTGCCTGACCACAGCTTTACTCTAATTCTTTTACATGTGCTTCAGATAATACAAAAAATACAAATCATTGAATACATAAATCTTCCTCGAGTAAGTATATCGAAAAAAAATTCTAAAAAAAGTGCTACGTTTTCCTATTCAATATACAAATGTGTTTCATAATTTTCTTTGTTTAACTTGAAAATACAATAAAATATTTTCTTCATAAACTATGTCTTTCTAGTAGGTTTCATTTTTACTGTAATCCTAGTAAGTGATATGCTACTATTATTGACGCAATGGAATTTAGTCATTTTTCTGTCTTTTTCATTTAATAGTATAATATACATAAAACACAAATACTCTAGATATTTTAAAAATTATCACTACGGTGTTAAATTATAATATAGAATATCACCCGAATACCGTAACAAGCATTAAGTAGCTAGATGTACATTTCAAGCGCTATGCGCCCATCTTCAGTAGCATATTGATAGTATATCAATCACGATTCGTGACAGAGGTATTTTATTTAGTTTTACTTGTGCTACTGAAGATGGACGCATAGCGCTTGAAATGTACATCTAGTACTTAATGGTTGTTACGGTATTTGGGTGATATTCTATATTATACTCTAGATATGATATTAGATTTGGCAGAAACGCAAATTATAATGAATTTTAATCCAAAATTAAACATTGACCTAAAACAGTAGCTGTAAAAATGTCAATAGTCATCCGCGACTTTACCAAGCGAAGGATTTTTTAATTGAATTCTGTAATCTGTAGTTGAATAGTAAATTTTAAAATCACTATAAGCTAAAATATTAACTTTTGGGATATAAAAAATCCCCGATTTCCAATCCATGCATATTTAAGAAACTAGAAAAATATAAATTATTCATGATTGATAAGCAAAAGCAAATCTAAGAAAAAGGTAGTTTTTAAATTTGCAGAAAATTGCTTTTGGAAATTTTGACGTATTGGATTCTTGAAGTGAATGAGTCACTATGTTTTATGCTTTGTAAAACTATTTTATGCTTTAATTTTAGTGTTACGTAATTAAATCATTCAATAATTTTATGGTCATTGTGTTTTCTCTCCGTCAACCTAAGACCAAAAATATTTTTTACAAAAAGTCTTGGACTTTTTTTCATTATGTAGTTGAAATTTTATTGTATCAATCAGTTTTTTGTTAATGAGAAATTAAATCACACCTACCAAACAAAAATTCATCCCACTAAAATATCAACTGATTTTTAACTTATGGTGCTATGAAATGACCGATTCAATCATCAGTTATTTTTAGGATTATACATATAAAATCTGTAATGTGGGAATAATGTTACAAACATAGTAACTTCTCTCCAATTGCAGAAACTCTACCCTTACCTGTATGTATGTGGGATAGGAGAAATCGGGTTGTGGGTGTCGCGATTCATAACCATATTGAGACTTAAGCTTGACTTGTGATTGCTGCTGATCGTTTGTAGAATTGGCCCTATTTGGGTGTTGCATTGGTTGACCGTAAATGGGTGCAATACTGCCGGGAGGACGGAGAGATCCGGACCCGTACATCTGACGAGCGGCTCCCCGATGCGCAGGCGACAGTGCGGTTCCTCCAGGTGCCGGTGGTTCAGATGTCAAGTCTCGAAAACCGATGCATGTGCAGATTGGAATGACTATTTGGCCAATTTAAAAATATATTTTCGCAATGTAAATTAAATATAGCAAATTACTAGCGATTATTTTATTCAGGAAAAATGTAGAACCTACGGGATTCAATCTCGCGACCTTCTAATCATAGACACTAGTAATTTTTAATTTGTTATTTAGTTTATATTATATGTGTGCTAACTTTTATTTTGGCACTTAATTGAAAATATATGGTTAAGTAGAAACAATGGCTAAATCTTTCTATATAACTATATAGTTGACATTTTTTTTATATTATTTACTTTTTTTATTATTCATTTATTTGTTTTTATTTATTTTGTTTTATTTTATTTGTTTTTTATATTTTTATATTTTAATTTTTATTGAATCAAATAAAGAAATCAAATTTATCAAATGATTGCATATTAATATATAATCCGCAATAGAAATTTTATTAGTATAGAATATCACCCAAATACCGTAACTTAAAGCATTAAGTAGCTAGATGTACATTTCGAAGGCTATGCCCCCATCTTCAGTAGCACAAGATGAAAACTAAATAAAATACCTCTGTCACGAATTGTGATTGATATACTATTAAATAAAGAAGTCAACATAGTATTTCAGAACTATTTCAAAAATGGCATAAAATATGACCTATAAATATGACCTCTTTTAAAACAATATAAATTAATAATTAACGAAACTAACAATTAAGCATTTAACTCGGAATAATTCAATACACTTTTATGTAATTTAAGTGAACTAATTTGAATAGGACGACCTGAGTTAGTCAATAATATGCTCGGCTACAGCACTTTTATCATTTATATTTAATCTGAAATGAGCTAAATGCTCCTTAAATCTAGTTTCAATTGGTCTACGTGTTTTTTTCTAAAATTCTAAAGGAGATTAAAAATAATATATATTTTTATCTTAAATATAGTTTTTGTCTAGAAGAAGTTGATAAATGTGTATTGTTAGTGTGTGTTCCTTTCCAAATTACAGCTCTGATGAAGATGTTGAAAGAAACGTTGGAACGTTAGCAAGATATCAATCGTTTTTTATTTATGCAGTCCATTGTACCACTATTAGTATAATATTATATATTTTTATATTGTTTCAATGGGAGAAAAAGGTTGTGAACCCTAGTGTTAGATGATATCTCCTGAATAATCGATGTCATATCGCGGAGAATCCCGATCAAGATGAAAAGCATAGTAACGGAATTACTACACGGATAGAGCGGATGAAAGCACAAGAAGAAGTACTGTGTCAATGAAACTTGTCTCCATTCAACGGGTCGGCAGCGAGTCTATAGTTGCCATGCTATTGCTATGGCCATTTATATCACAGAATCCACACCAGGACTCTGCTCATACATACACAGTGAGCTGCGCTTCGATCGATACCGTATATAGGTATTCGTGGGCGTACTATCCCAATCCTCATAGAGATGGGTGGGCGTGTTATCCAGTTATGTTGGTATGCACTCCTAATGAATTCCATAAAGGTGATTCACAACGGAACTCCGCACTAACTTATAAATAGCTGACGCTAATCATCCTGTTTGCAAATAGCAAACATCCACCAGAATATCTTCTCTTCATCATGTAATAGATTGGAACACGGAAAGTTTTCATATGTTGTTTGCTCATTTCAATGAATCTTGCCATTGAAATCTTTTTGTGTAATATTAGTTAGTTAAATAGTCGTCAATCCAAAGGATTGGTTGGAAACAGCACGCCATCTGTCGATCTATCCTGAGCTAATTCCTTCATCTCTCTATAGCTATTCATCCCACACGTCCTCCACTATCTAACCCATATACTCCAATATAGGCCCACCTACCCCTTGCTTTCCCTCTACTCTATCTTCTATAACTAATGGCATATGAATAAGAATGTGACCTACTAGTCTATCTCTCCTACGCTGTAATACTCTCCAAATACTTCTCTTCTCCCCTACTAACTCTATTTACGGCTTCATTTGTTACTTTATGTAATATTTATTAATTTATTTTATTTCGGATAGGGAGAGAGGGTGGGGTGTCTGGCAAGCATGTACATTTTCTTAATTTTTCTATATATACAAGATGCAATAAATATGGTTAAAGAAAAGTGTAGGTGTTTAAAATGAAAAAAATAGGTCTACAGGATGGGCATAAAAATCTCTCACATTTTGAAAGGGTGTAAAAATGAACGAAGCTATCTAGAAAAAAATGTATATATTTCTGAAAAGTACATAAAGAAAACCGTTCACTCGGAGTGTTGAGGGAAATGTTCCCTGGGCGTTTGATCTCGTTAAAGGGAGACGTGGGGTGGCCGGCATGGTCACCAGATTGAAGCCCATGTGACTTTTTCCTTTGGGGATACCTAAAGGAAAAGGTTTCCAAACACCGTCCTCGATTTCTTTAGGATTTGAAGGGAAGGATCAGACAGGAAGATCGACGCCATTCCGCCTGAGATGACCCGGATAATGATGGAGAAATTCCGGGAACGTCTTCAGCCAACGACGGCATAATTTTTAAAACCCATTAAAAACAAAACTGTTTTTTATGTACTTTTTAGAAATATGTACAATTTTTTTTCTAGATAGCTTCGTTCATTTTGATACCCCTTCAAAATATGGGAGATCTTTATGCCCCACCCTGTATCTTAGAATAAAGGAAGCAGAATTTAGTTTGGGTATTAAATGGTATGTTGGAAATATTGACCACGGATAATAATATGCAAATAAATATAAATAAAACAAAGGTAATGACTATAGGAGATAATGAATTAGATTCAGTATAAGATTTTTCCTATTTCAGATATAGAATTACAAAGGATATTCAAAGTAAGTTGGATTTGCACAGGGTCTAAGTCATTCGTAGGTATTCGTATTACATGGACTATTGGAAAGGAAGAGAAACGAAGAGATGCTTTCTTGGAATGTTGACTAGAAACATGATGAGAATTAGTTGCGTAGATAACTTGACAAATACGACGTGTCAGAGTTAATTATAGCAAATAGAAGCATTTTGCCAGTGTAGAAGAGTAGTTGATATTCTTAGACACAGGGTTAGAAAATCAAGAGGTAGGTCGACATATATTTGAGTATGTAAGTCAGATAGTGCAGGGCGTTAGAATAAAATATTTATCATTGTATTCTATTTTCAATACAATGCGAACTTGTTTTTAAAGAGTACGTAGATCTAGATTAGATTACATAAATCATATAGTGTCGGATGTTGAGTTAGATAGCTATAGGGAAATGCAATAGTTGGCGCAGTAAAGATCTGCGTGGTGTGCTATTTCAAAGCAACCCTTGGGATTAGGACTTCTAACTGATTTTCAAACTCTAATCTGAGTCCATCTAGCCCTTACCTTCCCTCTACTCTACCACCTACTACTCTCCTACGCTGTAATACTTTCCAAATACTTCCCTTTTCTTCTACTAACTCGAACACAGCTCCATTTGCCACTCTATACACCCACCCAATCCTCATCATCCTCCTACAGCACCACATCCATTTTTTTTCTTCTCTACTCTTCTCTAAATAAATAAATATGAACAAATAAGTATTTAAAATAGAGAAATACTATTGTCGTATCCTATTTAACGAATTTCAAAAATTAAATTTTGAACTTCGGAGATTTGTAACTAATCACCGTTGAATAATATTAATATTTTTGATTATATGTACATCAAAACTATTGTTTATACAAATTCTGATTATATAATGCAGCAAAGTATTTTTATCTGTAAAAGTAGAGTGCGATTGTTATATTTTCTTGAGTTATTTGATATTTTTCGTTAAAGTTCTAGTTATATTCGATTTAATTTAAATTCACTAGCTATATTCAATACATAAATGACGTACTATTTTCTTCTACGCTATACAATACTATTTTGCTATACAATACTTTTTTTATGGAATATTGCGTAATGATGAAGTAATAAGTGATTTAGTGATATTAATATACGCGATAAATGTAAGCTATTATTGAAAGGTCTATAAACATTTTTAAATGAATTTAAAAATAATCACAAATGTCATGTCAGATAGTATATTCAAAAGATTATTTAGACAGTGTTTCAATGATTTCCAGTTGGAAAAATAGGGCCATACTTTACATCTTTTAAAAAACCTTTTATATAAATTAGTTGTTTAGTCGGGAATAATCCTATCTTAACGAAATCCATAAAATTCATTAGTATACAACACTTATGCAAATAATTCCATATATGCAAGTAACGTTTTTTGTGTATTAGCAACGCAGAGCACATAATACTATAAATTTAAAACAAGTTTGGATATTAATATAGAATATCACCCAAATACCGTAACAAGCATTAACTAGCCAGATGTACATTTCAAGGGCTATGCCCCCATTTTCAGTAGCACAAGATAAAACTAAATAAAATACCTCTAGTTACTTAATGCTTATTACGGTATTTGGGTGATATTCTATATTATAATATAAATTAATAATTAACGAAACTAACAAGTAACAATAATAAACATTGGTTTGTCAAATCTAAAATAACCAAAAATAAATAAATAAAAAAAATTAAAATAAATTTAAAAATAGTTCTTATAAAATAAATTTAAAAGACAACATGAAATTGGGCCTGAATCTAAATTCATTATATTTGATTTAGATTTATGCATGTATATACTTTCATAAGCATTTTTATCGGAATAATTCAAAACACTTTTAAGTAATTTAAGTGAACTAATTTGAATAGGATAACCTGAGTTAGTCAAAAATATGCTCGGCTACAGCACTTTTATCTTTTCTATTTAATCTGAAATGAAGGTAAATGCTCCTAAATCTAGTTTCAATTGGTCTACGTGTTTGTCCTATATATACTTTAGGACAACTAGAACAAGATATTTCATAAATACCAGATTAAATTATTGAAATTATTGAAATCAATCAAATCATTGGGATTTCCTAGAAAATTAGCAAGACTATTAGAACTATTATATGATAATTTAAAATTATATTTATTTAAAATACTATCTAAACCATGTGCAATGATAGGATCAAATGGTAATTTAACAAATTTTGTAGTTGAATTATTACTTTGTTCTAAATTACTAATATTTCTGATATCTCTTGTTCTTTTAAATTTTCTTAATATGTTATTTATAATTTTAGAAGAATAGCCATTTTGTACAGCTATATTTCGGATATTATTTAATTCAATGTTATATTTATCATTAGATAAATGAAAATTTAATAAGCGGTTAATTAAAAAATTAAAAGCAGCATATTTATGTTGACGACAATGATTTGAATCGTTCCTTATATAGCAGTCCGTATATGTAGCTTTTCTTAACTCTATATAGTTACAAATATTTCTAATACAGAACTTTAAATTTATTTGCACCAGATCGATCTTGCCTATAGAAAATCACCTCAAAGTCTTATCACTAAGATAGATTTGTCTTTCGAAGGTTAAGTGTCCATTTTAAACAGTGCACATATCAGATAAATAATAGTGCTATATACCGGAATTACCAATTATTGTTATTATAAGTATATTATTCACATTATTTAAATTATAATTACTGATATAATTCTTTATGTTGCTTTTCTATCTTAATAGATAATATTTTTAATAATTTTTATTTCCAGATTCGGTAAATTGTTGTTTTTTAATTGCAATCAAATATATATAATGAAAAAGAAATATTCAAAACGAAAAATTTTGTCACGTATTAATCACACTATAAATTTATTACTATCAAACCAGACATTTTTTATTATAGCACGCACCATGCACTGTCCGTGCACATCTCTATAAAAGCTCCAGTAAGGATACGATATGCGGACACAGATATTGACTTGAATAACGAAATTGACCAGGTCAATTGCGGATAACGAATAACTACGTGTTCCTATAATTATTTCTGCAATGAACTCATTTTTGTTGTTAAATTAGTACAATGTTAATGAAGATATACAGAAAAATATATAGAAGCAATTCATTGACTAAATTTACAACATATCTAAATGTTTTCGTTTTTAGAAAGATGGAAAGGACTATTTAGCTCATTTCAGATTAAATAGAAAAGATGAAAATGCTGTAGCCGAGCATATTTTTGAATCAGGTCATCCTATTCAAATTAGTTCACTTAAATTACTTAAAAGTGTATTGAATTATTCCGAGTTAAATGCTTATGAAAGTATATACATGCATAAATCTAAATCAAAAAGGCTATGCCCCCTTGTGGAGGCATAGCCTTCGAAATGTACATCTAGCTACTTATTTGGGTGATATTCTATACTATGTAAAAAAATGTTTTCAATTTTATGAAAATCTTTTATTTATGATTTTAACTAAATAATTATATAGCAATTAAATAAAAAAGTAATCCTTACCATAAGATAATACAAAAAGAAACTGCCATATCTTGTCACTTTCATCCGTCCAGAAATCGAGCCGAAGGAGTAACATCATACGCCCAAAATCGCCACCACCACAAAAATCGCACAATGGGCGGCTCGTTGGTTATTTAATCGCGACGTAAAACTCACACGACGATTACACAAAAGATCTTCTCTTATAGCTCAACATTTTGACAACAAGCTTAAGCAATTCTTAATTCAATGAACCAAATAGTTTGTTCTCCGTCCTTAAGCGAGGATAGTCACTATGAGCTTTCCGTTCACACCAATACCACCACACCTACGTATATTATCCTTTGAAAAGTCTTTCAGTTATGATAAACAATATGTTTTGGTATGTTAAACTGGTCGTTCCAAATCAGGATTTGAGCCGAGATGAATTTGATGGGAGAGACGTTGATGTTGATACAGGTGACCCGAAGAAGTCACTTGCTGTATGCGCGGTAAGTTATTATCGATTGGGAGAGTGTGTTTGTGTGTTTGCGTCCTGATGGCAAGCGCTTGTATATATGTATGGATGTCATTCGTTCGCAGCATCTATTTCAGCACATCAGTGCCGAAATAGATGGTGCCCAAAGAGAGAAAGAGGATTCATCTCGTCCAGCGTTGCCACAATCAATCCACCCTTCCTCTAAGGTTTCTACATGGATATTAAATAGGAAATTCGATCTAGATATGAAAGATCTATTCTTCAATTGAAGGGTTTAATGGATGAAGGTGTTATGTGACTTTTTTTTTTAATTGAGATTTTGTAATGGATGTGTTATTTTTTCTTACCATTTTCATTAGATTGTTATACTTACGAAAATATCTAAGTTCTGCAGTTGATGAAGGGGTTATGTTACTCTTTAATGACACAATATGAATGGATGAAGGTGTTATGTTTATTGTGTTATATTTGTTACATAACACCTTGTTCCATTCAACCTTTCAATACTTTCTCTTAATTTTCATAATGTAATACCTTCTATAATATAAATTATGAACAATATTTTCAATAATATAGAATATCACCCAAATACCGTAACAAGCATTAGGTAGCTAGATGTACATATCAAGCGCTGTGCGCCCATCTTCAGTAGCACAAGATAAAAACTAAATAAAATGCCTGTCACGAATCGTGATTGATATAGTATTTTATTTAGTTTTATTACAGAGGTATTTTATTTAGTTTTATCTTGTGCTACTGAAGTGGGCGCATAGCGCTTGAAATGTACATCTAGCTACTTAATGCTTATTACGGTATTTGGGTGATATTCTATATTATAATTAACACCGTAGTGATAATTTTTTTAATATTTTCAATATAAAATTGCTACCCCGGATTGGTTGTACGCAAGTATAATCACTTCAATATTATATAATAAAAAATAATAAGTTACAACTACTCCTGAGAATTTAGCTAATTATTCACAAATGATAACACGAATTTTAAAATGATTCGCATTATTTCACATTTCGAAAGATGTAAGAATTATTCACCCCAAGACCTGTAAGTCGAATAAAAAAAAAAGAAAAAAATCGAAAAAAAGTCGAAAAAAAAAAAGTACGAATTACTAATTTCCATGATTTAAACTAAGGATATAATATGGATCGTGATATATTTGCTGCATTCTCTTTTTCAATGCATATGCTTTTACTTTCATTTACCACCATAAATGCAATAATATATAAATTGAAGTATAGACATTAGTTCAAAAATCATGTACTAAAATTTTAATGGGTTTGAACGTTCTTAAATCCACAAATATTAAAAATAAAGTTTTTCGCGAATATACGATGTGTCCAATTGTGTCTAAATGTTTACTAATTCTAACCAAACATAGAAATTAAACCTCTAGTATTATCCAAAATTGGTGATTTAATTTTGTTCAACTTCCGCTTATCGGAAATCGAAGTGATTTTCACATGTAGTGACTTAATTTTACAACATTTGCAGAGGTAGTTATATACTAAATTATGTTAAAAAATTATATAACTTTTTGACATGAATCACATGATTTCTTAGTAGTTTGCTAAAACAAAGTAATGACGCATTAGAAAAGAATGACGTAAACGATCAATGAGATAGAAAAAATTAACTGTGACAAAAATGTGAAAATTGATTAACATATAAAAAATGATAGTTTTTATATTTAAAATTTTGGATTGTCATGTGGTGATCGCACCGTTTTTTTTTGTCTATGTCTAATTTAACACAATACTACTGGGGCAAACAACACTGGCCGCCCAAATGCTATCGGGCAAATCGGCGACCAGCTCATGGGTATCTCGCTTCGCCAGTGATTGTAGAGGAGACGGCAACATGGGGACGGTAAAGGGAATGTAGCGTCGGCGTCGTTTAGCGTCGGCGTCGTTTAGCGCCGGCGCCTATCTTCACACACAATATACTATACACTTCAATTGAGTAAATATCACTCATTCTGATGCATCGGTTGGGGTGGATATCCGCAAGAGAATATTTTACCCAAAATAGGAAATATAAGAATTTCTAAATTTAAATTAATACTAATCTCAAGTTGAGATATTACATTTTCCCATTTAAGATGATTATAAGAATAATCTTTATAACACATTGGTTTTATGTATGTATTTATTTTTTCAATTCAAAAATTCATTTATTAAACAACTTAATTTCAAACTATATTACTTCTTATAACAATATTATTAATTAATATTATCGTATCATAATGTACAAGTAATTCATTAAAATCTAACGTTGATATTAATAAATAAATATTAATCTTTACGCCAAATTTCATCCCGAAATTATTATTTCGCCATGTAAAAAATAAACTTAGTTATCTATGTTATACATTACGATTATTGTACACATTGAGCATTACACAATTTTTAAATGAAAAGCAAAATATTTATATTTTATATTTCTCTTTTATGAATGAGTAGTAAACAATTAGGTATTATCGTGATGCAGAAGATGAAATTTTCTTTTTTTTTTCTTTTCCTTTGGTGACCTTCCTTAAAAGCGTTTGTGAATAAGTCTGCTTTTGAATAAATAGATTCTTTGCTTTCTGCTTTGAAATTTTCAGCATGTTGTCTGATTTTGATTGGTAGTAGATTATACATTTTTCGTTCCATAGTATTAATAAACTTTTCATTCTTTGTTAGTTTGTTTAAGGATAATCTAACAATTCTATTCTTGTTATTGCGTGTGTCGTATGTGTGATCACCAGTGGCGGCTCTTGACATTTCAATCGAGGGGGGCGCATTTCTTAAAAAATAACATAATAGTAAGAAATCTTACCTAAAATGGATACAAAATGATTAAATTCAATCATTTCTTGAAAGTGGTATTCCGCTCTTCTATCTTTCATTAATATAAACACTCCTTGCACAAGTTTTTGATCAATTTAAATCAGGCAATGGCCTACCTAATTCTTTAATTTTTACTTTGTCCTCAATAGAAAGTCTACAAAACTTTATTTTCAATAAAGAACTAACACTATTCATTTTTTTTAATTATTTCTATTAAATATATTCTTGGAGAACCACGTGGCAAACTCGTACATAGGTAACTACACAGAACAATGCAACTGTCTTATCTGGTTATTCTATATACATTTTCCTGTATACTAAACTGGGCTTCTCTGTTCGGATGCTATAGAATCGCGGCCCAGAATAGCTTAAAACAACGATACATTCGTAGCTGTAGCTATAGCAACCCGGGCCGCTAGTTTGTATGCGACTAATACGATACGAGAACCAAAGAAACAAATGATATACGGCATCGGTCGCTCTCACTCTATTGTTTGCAATAGATAGGATGAGAGCATATGCACTTAACTCATCTTGCTCGCTTCCACACCGTGTTGAGTGCTATCGCACGCAAGCTTTATTTTTTAGGAAAAATAATGCCGAGATGAAAGATCGCAATACAATTATATATCTATGGTGATGCACTCAATGTTCAGGGGGGGCGCGCGGCCGTGCGGCCTCGAAAAAAACCACCACTGGTGATCACACACATTATTATTTAATATATCTGTTTTATGAATATGTACCACACTAACATGCACATATTGTAGTTTAATTGTTAATACTTTGGTTTCCTTAAATAGTTCTGCTGTATAATATAGCTGTGGCTTATTATAAAGAATCTTTAATATTCGTAGAAATTCTGTAGTAATTCTATCGATCGTCAGGCACTATCATATGAGCTTCCCCAATAGAGCAAACCATATCTGAATTCTGCCAGAGCTTGACAGATTGTTCGTTTTAGACCGAAAGGTAAAATAGCATTTAATTGGTAAAATTTGTAGATTATAATCCTAAGTTTGAAGCATAAGTAACTAATATATAATTTCCAGTTCAGATTTTCATGTGAAATTATACCTAGATATTTAATACTTTTTGCATATTCTATAATTTTGTTATTAAACTTTAGTGTACGTATGGGGGGTCTATTATTTTTACAGAAAAAGTTAAAAAAAATGTTTTGTCAATATTTAAACTCAACTTGCTATAATCAAACCAATTTCCAAATATACTCATCCCATCCTCCCTCCTCACTCTTTTTACATTCTTCCCATGTATCTTTACAAAATATGATAGCAGTGTCATCTGCATAACTTAATACCTTTGCCCTAGGTAAGAGAGAAGAAATTCCAAGTATATATAGATTAAAGAGCATAGGGCCTAATACACTCCCTTGTGGCGCACCTACTAGAACACATTTCGACTCACTCGCGACTTGTTTTATCTTCACAAACTGCTGCCTATCTTGTAAATAGTCTCCTAAGAGATCCAACACCGCTCCACCAACTCCAATGTTATTTATCAAACTATATTCAAACTTATCAAACTTATATAGCAAAATGATGTTCTAGTTCTTGATGCATAGAAACGAAGTGGCTGTTTTAATTTTTTTTTTATTGAACAGTTTTATTATGTACTTTGGTTTACAAATCTAGTTTCATTTACAAAAAGATATAGATAAATATAAGTAAATATACATTATACATCTTCTCATTCAGTAAATGTAAATAAAATTTCCTTGATGCAAGGGTATTGACTTTCTTGCAGTGAATATATGGACGCTTCCTTTCATTAAATCAGTCTTTTAGTTTGAGATCAAATTGAGTAAACTATTTTATCAAATCTAATCATGTTTCATTTTGATAAAATACTTTGAATAAATGGTCGACTACATTGAAGTAAAAATATTGAGTCTATCTAAGTAAATAAGCCCAATTCTACCTTTTTGATATTCAAAATAAATCAACAATGTCAAATAATTTTTTTTTCTTGAATTGAGTAACTACATTTTGTGTGCAGGATCAACCCCAGCATTTGATTGTTCTAACACCTAGTTATCTTAACTTTTTACTTCGTAAATTCGCTAAAAGGAAATAACAATTAAAATATAATTTTTATACCTCTAATTCTTGTAAATCAATTTTGTAACAGTAATTCTTTTAATTAATCACATTTTTTATAAATACTCTCGAAACCAAACCAATCATTTTAAAGATGTCTCTGAGAAATGAATATACTTTTCAAGATTTGTGGATTATAAGAAATAAATATAATATTACATAATATTATATATCGATACCAATAATAAATTGGTAATTTATAATTTTAACCAAAGTAATGCAAGGAATAAAAAATGTATTTTTAACACTCGCAACTAAAATTATTCTTGTGACTTTTTCATTTTAAATTAATTAATGTACTTTTTTAAAATTAATTTATAATTTTTTTTTTTATTTGATTAAATATTAATTTTTAAATTTCCTCCTCCAACACCAGCCCAAGATGTATTTGTAATATAAAGATATTACAATCATGTACTACTAATAATAATAATAGTAATAGTAATTGTTTGTGTTGCATTCATTTATTTGAACAAAATATCATATATAATATGCATAAAGAAATAAAATTATGTTGCTATAATACAATATTCAATTGGATGTTTACCATCGCTAATCTTCCCATGCAAGGATTTGTTTTGAGAGATTCTTTTACGATTCATAATATGTAGATCACAAGAAAATAACGTTTAACTTAATATGAGAAAAACATTTATTTATAGATGTGTTGTTGATATCGGATTAAATACGGGAAAATGATGACTATAATATAAATGCATAGTTGTATAAATTATCGGCTTAAAGGCAACTGAGCGAGTTCAAGTTTTGACTAAAGCCACTTAACGTACTGAAATCTTTACAAATTCCCCAGTTTATTGAAGGAAAAATCAAAGTAAGGCCTTTCTCCATTCTGTCGAAGCTGTACCAAAGAATGGGAAATTAATTAGCTCCTAAAATTAAGTTTCTATTTTTTTCGAAACATATTTCAGCAAGTTGCATGTTTTGAATATACATTAAATACAGTAGAGGTCCGAGTATCGACCCTTGTGGAACCCCTGAATTTTTATTTCATTGTCGCTGATTTTTTTGTGTTTGGTTATCATACTTCTATTGTCAAGATAGCTTTGGATCATATTTTTGCAATTATTAATTAATTATTAATTACACTTTGCACATATCAAACCATTTTGGTTAGATATGGTCGAGAATATTTTGGTAATTGAATATTTGAATATATTTAAATATTTTGACAATTATATTATGGCAATTACTTGAAAGCAAAGTATAAGGAAAAGAAGGGGTGCTAGATCAAAATTAGAGTATCTAAGTTAGTTAATGAAGGACGTTATAATGAGTTAGGGAAATGAAGGAATTAGCTCTATTAGAATTAAGGACTATTAACTTTTATTAGAAAATTATTTATTAGAAAAACTTTTATTAGAGATTAGAAAATAAAGTAGAGGAAAGGCTAGGAGAAGATCAGTTTGGTTTTAGGAAAAATAGAGGGACGAGGGAGGCGATTCTAGCACTAAGAACGGTAGTAGAAAAAAGAAAGAGGGTAGGAAAGTTAACTTGCATAGCTTTTGTAGATTTAGAAAAGGCATTTGATAATGTAGATTGGGACATAATGTTTAGAATTTTAAAAGAAACGGGTATAGATTATAAGGATAGGAGAATAATTTTTAATTTATATAAACACCAAACTGCCTTAGTTAGAATTGAGGGGGAAGAAGAGGTAGCAAAAATAGGGAAGGGAGTTCGGCAGGGATGTACACTTTCACCGTTATTATTTAATCTATATATAGAAGATGCAATAAACAAAGTAAAAGAAGAGTATAGTGTAGGTGTGAATGTACAGGGAGAGAAAATATATATGTTGAGATTCGCGGACGATATAGCTATATTGGAAGAAAGCGAAAAGAATTTAGAAAGGGTATTGAATGGTATGCAGGCAGTATTGACTAGGGATTTTAACATGAAAATAAATATAGGTAAAACTAAAGTGGTGAGGTGTGACAAAAAGGAATGCAGTAGAAAAATGAGGATCACAATAGGAGATAATAGAATCGAAGAAGTGTCAGATTTTTGTTATTTAGGCAGTAGAATCATAAAAGATAAACGAAGCAAGGTAGATATAAAGTGTAGGATAGCACAGGGTAGGAAGGCATTCGTAGAAAAAGAACAGATTTTAAGATCAAATATTGACTTGGGTATTAGAAAAAGATTACTGAAGGTATATGTTTGGAGTGTAGCACTGTACGGGTGTGAGGCGTGGCCTATAGGAAAGGAAGAGAAGCGTAGATTACAAGCATTCGAAATGTGGTGTTATAGGAGGATGATGAGGATTGGTTGGGAAGATAAAGTAACAAATGAAGCTGCACTAGAGTTAGTAGGGGAGAAGAGAAGTATCTGGAGAGTGTTACAGCGTAGGAGAGACAGATTAGTAGGGCATATTCTTAGGCATGGGGGGATTATGCAATTGATCATAGAAGGTAGAGTGGAGGGAAAGAGAGGGGTAGGTAGGCCTAGATTGGAGTATGTGAGTCAGATAGTTGAAGACGTTGAGATGAATAGCTATAGGGAGATGAAGGGATTAGCTCAAGATAGATCGGCATGGCGTGCTGTTTCCAACCAATCTTTAGGATTGCGGACTCTTTAACTAACTAACTTTTATTTTGAACGCAATAAACTATTTGATTGTTATATGATAATATTTTACTGGATAAATAGAAATAGATTAGTAGGTCATAAACTG
Organism: Leptodirus hochenwartii; assembly: GCA_947310635.1. Classification (NCBI taxonomy): domain Eukaryota; kingdom Metazoa; phylum Arthropoda; class Insecta; order Coleoptera; family Leiodidae; genus Leptodirus; species Leptodirus hochenwartii. The sequence goes on along the minus strand of OX371178.1, from coordinate 32,434,760 downwards.
TATTATACAAATGGTTAAAGAAGGCAAAGTAGAGGAAAATGAAGGAGTAGGTTGATATTAAATCTGTAAGTCAGATAGTTTAGGATGTTAGGATGAATGGGGAATGAAGGGAAATGAAGAAGTTAGCTCCACAGAGATCATCTTGGCGTGCTGTTTCTAAACAATTCCTAGAATTTTAATATATCTTTGATGTTATTTAATACAAAAAGAAACTGAAGTTCTATGAAATCATAACAGCTCAAATATTTTTTTATTATTTAGTTGCCATTTATTATTTGTATAGAAAAATTAATAAAAATCAATACGAGATGTAGTCGTGAAATTTATTTATAGCATCATCATTACATTATTTATGCATCATATTTTAAATCTGTTCTATATAAATTTTATCTCAAAATTAACACATTTAGATTATACTTATAAAAATTAACAATACATATATATTTTGAATCTATTATGCAGGACTTATCCGCTTCGCAAATATAATCACATCATTTATTTGTAAAATCAAGAACTATCCATTTACTAAAATTAAAACAGACGCAGGTAGATCGCTTATTTATTGCATTTATTCCTTTAATTTTTAAAGTTACCAGTTGCATTTACGACACTGTAAATACTGTTTCTTTAGTAAATATTATAGTATTAGTATTAGGTTAGGGTCCCAAAATTGTTGGCAATTCATATAAATATTAAAATTAAAATTATAATCTTTTCTTAATAAGTTCTTTATTTTTTTTGTTGCTTGCGGGAAGGTTATTTTGGTATCTTCATAAGACGCTTGAAAAAATATACTTTTTAAATGAGCTCATATGATGTAATAGGTAAATGTTAAAATACATAGTGTTAAATATTTCTAATAACAAAAAACATTTATATAAATTATATTTACAATTTTCATAGAACACTAATTTATTCTTCAATATTTTGATATGGTATATTTTATTTCCATTCATAAGCTAAATTTATTACTGAATCACATTTTGTATATGTAATATTCCTAATTTTTATCAATAACATTTATTTATATAGTCTACATAGATCATTACGAATAATTGCTTAAAAATGCATATATTATATTCGTTGAGAAAATGAGCGCCAATTAAAAGATTATCTGTTTTAATCGGTTCTTGAATAAAAAACCATGTAACTAAATATATGGCACTGAAAAAAATCAAATGTGAACAGTTATTTTACATTTAAAAATAAACGTTTAACCACCCAAGAAGAATATTATATGAAATGAATTATGTAAAAAAACTATGTACTTGGTTTTAAAATCACTTTATTTTCATGATATTAAAACCAAATAGTTTGTGTTTTGTAGCACTTAACAGAACAATATGAAATCATTTTATAAAATAATTGTGTATAAATTATTATTTCATAGTGTAAGCGTCACTACGGCGTTTAATAACTGTATATAATATCATCCAAATACGCTAACAAAAAGCATTTATTAAACAGATGCGCATTTCGAAAGCCCCATGATTCAATATCACAACAATCAGACCATTAAAACGCTTCTATCACTCACGAGGATTCCAATATAATTATTTTGGATTTAAAAAAAAATTAATTAAGTATACACCAATCTCAGTAAGGAAAAGAAGCTTTATTTGTCTGATTGTTGCGCTTTTGAAGATGGCGTTCTAAATATGTAGCTATCTAATAAATGCTTTGTATTTGGGTGATAATATATACAAAACCATTCGTAACCTTTATGGATTAGTAACACTTTTAATATTCTCAGAAACATCGTGCTAATTGAGAAAATGTTTGTAACAAATTTAAAATGTGCAAAGTACAACGAATTAATTTTGCAAAGTGCCATTTATAGATGCCAATATGGAACTGTCTTCTAAATATGATTCACTATCCCTACGTTTCAGTGAAAATGTTGAAAACGTGCAAGTTTCTTCACAATCTCTGTCTAGTGAATTACTAATCTTGTGTATTCGTATCAACAGTACATTTATACATCTTATAGAATTGCGCAAGCGAGAACAAATCAATCGCTTACTCGAATTGCGACTCAAAACGAAATTCTCAATTTGTACCTTATAATGGTTTCACCATCATTTTAGTCACTCAAAAAAATAAAATAACCAATACCCTGCATTGAACATCATAAAAGCCACTGGAAATATAATGCGAGAATATTTGTCTATTATATTAACGTCCTTAATTTTTGGCATCGAATTCTTCAAAGCATTTGCACCTTTTTTTATGGCGTGCAACATTTTTGGTCTATGGACAGCATTTCCTATAAATGAATAAATATAACTGTAACATAACTCATGTTATTTCTTAAAAAAAAAAAAGTTAAATACATTGCAATTAAATTTACAAATATTCAATTCCAAAAATATAAAATATAAAAATAAGCTATATTATTTCATCATAAAAATTATACATGTATAAATATGTATTTTTAATATATTAATATGTTAATATGAAATTTTATATATATATTTTTTTAGTACTTTACTAAATATGTACAATATAATAAATACAATATAAATTTTTTGTGCGTATTATATCTTTATTAATTGTATACTTATTCAATACCCTAAATTAATTTTGTCTTTTTTCCGGGTATGCCTTCATAAATAGTCAACTAATATAGTTATATTATCTCACTTAGATAATATTAACTGGTAATTGCAAGTACCTCGGTTGCCTCTGAACCGAAGACCAGCTGGTTTGGATCCAAAATTATATCCTCCCGTGCGGGAAATACGGAAGCTGGGCGGAAACTTAGATGAATCAAAATCCGGGTACAGGTTCGAATTTGCATTCAGGTTATTTCGATTTCGTATCGACGCTATTGGACTTAATCGAATATCTTGTAGTTCAATGATGTCATCTGCCGTCTGATGGTTAATATCAGCTACTTTCGTCCCAACTAGAAAAGAATAAAAAAAATTACGTCTGAGAAAAATATCAATTTAAAAAAGTAATTAAGGCATATTTGTGACATCCATATATATTTGTTAAAATATGATTATTTCATAGAACATAAATACGTTTCCTATATTTTTATTTAATTTAATTTCGTACTATTTGAATCGGAATGGTAAAATTATTTGAAAAGCTTTCGGAAATTCTTCATTTAAATTGCCTCAAAATAGTATTAAAAATATATAAAGAACAACATTTGTCCCATTTTCGTAAGCGTATGTACTTCAGTTTTTTTTTCAATGATATATTATTTAAAAAAAAATTTTTAGGTTTCTAATATAGCAATTTACTTAGTCATAAGTTCATTTTTGAACAACAAATAATACTTAAAGGATGTAAAAAAAGGTTGTTTTTGCACTTCTGCACTTCTTATATGTGCAGAAGTCAAAAAAAATTTTTTTACCTCCTTATATTAGGAAAAGATTAATATTAAATATTAAAATTAAGTTATGCACGAAAAATGGATAGATTCTACAACTCAAATAACAATTAGTCGAAATTATCCAAATTATCGGAGAAAGCAATTCTAAGGAATATACTTTAAGTTTTATGTATTTAATTTTAATAGTTTGCTAAACTTCATTGATTTGAATGTTTGATTAAATTCCAACTGCATTTTCACGTAAAAACCTATTGCATGCTACGGCAAAACAGAAATAAAGAGCAGTTATAATTATTACACAAAAATTAATTTTGAAATATCCTAATTACTTAATTAATCTTACTTATTTTTTTAATTTTATGACATTGGGTTAGTTTAATTGACATTTATTGATTTTAAAACGTAGTCAAATTTGTTGTACTACATTTTTCCCAAATTCTCTTTAGCATTTTCTTTATTCATTGAAATATGACAATCGGTGTTTTGAATTAGCATTATCAAGATATGTCAAGTCAAGTCAAGTCAATTAAATACGTGCATAAAATCGAAGGATAACAAGGATAACAGTCGCAAAATCTGCATTAACGGTCTCAAATTAGAAGAATTTCAAAAATTCGTGCATTTAGTTAAAAATTTTACCGGATTTGTGAATTCAATTACTAATAATTATGTATCATTAATATATATTTTTATACCGTTGATATATAAAAAAAGTTAAGATACATTTTTCAAAAGAAAACACATCTAGTTCATATTCCTAGTTGTCTTGTATCCTTGTATTTATAGACAATTACAGTTATAAAAATACACTGGGTTACCATGTAGGTACTTAATCCTGATACTGACCGCTAGGTTTTTTTTCAAACTCCTTCGATTTCTTTGTTTTCTTTTTCGCTCTTGCGCCCCAGTACGTATAATTAACCGCAGCGTATTCCAGTAGGGCAGCAAAAACAAATACGAAACACATTACAAGATAAATATCAATAGCTTTGACGTAGCTGATCCGTGGTAGAGAGCTACGAACACCGGTACTTATGGTGGTCATGGTGAGTACCGTAGTTATACCTACACAAAAAATATATATGTCGCATTAAGTATTAAAAACTGTATCATTTCGTATAGTAAGAAGAATTGACCATTAGTGATGGCAAAGTGTAGGTCACTTTGAACACTTAGTTCGTAGTTCATTTCAATGTACCGTTCACGAACTATAGGTCGTGAACTACTACATCTTTTAAAAATGAACTTAGTTCACGACCTATATGAAAAACATGCACATACTGAAAATAATCTCTTTTTTTCTCAATATAAAAATATTAAATGGTAAAAAATAAATAAATTGAAATATTACAATACTTATTTTGAATTAGGAATGAGGAAGAAAAGACAACAATGTTAATAATTTATACAAAACATATATATAAGGATATATAATCTTCTCTAGATACTCACGATTATTTATATGAAGTTCTAAAATACTTATAGGTAATTACTGATGAAAATGTTTACTACTTTACTAACACTTGAAAATTAAATGTACAAACTATAATAAAATGAACTAGATATAATCGTTTTGTTTGGCGTTATAATTTATATTTTCTATTCCGAATCTTCTCTATTCAAACTCCAAAGCTTTGATTTGATATTAAGTGATTGCATTGCACTCAGTATGAAATAGAAGAACTATAAGATTTACATGTTTATTTTTGCATTATCGCAAAAATTTGCTATGGCATGAGATATTTAAGAACATATTTAATCTTGCAAGTATATTAATTATATTATTCCAAATGAAATCGGATACCAACATATAAATTGTGACTCAGCTCGGCAATGTTGCTGTTGCAATATTGCATCGAGTTTCCTATTTCGTTCCGTTCACCAACACACTTCATCACTAAATAAATGTTAGTACTGTATATGAAATGTATACTATACTGCATCGTTTACGAGTCGTTGTGATTCATGAACGGTTTAGTAGACGAAGGGTTCAGGACCTAGTACAAGTACATCAATAAGTACACCATTCACCATGTAGTTCATAGTTCACGAACTAGGTCATAATGACGTATAGGTCGTTGTAAAACATCGTCACAGTACGCCCGTCATTTGATTGAACCGTTCAGAGTGAACGGTTCGAGAGTGAACTACACATCGCTATTGACCATTAAAATAAAGAATGGTGTAATGAGTGATATATCTCAACTATTGTGAAGTACAGCCACCCCAATGAAAAAATGATAAACAGTTGATTTTGCTACTGATTTAAACATCACTGTACTACATTTCTTAAAAAAATGACAGCAAAAAACATACATTTAATTCTGTATTATTCAAAATTGTTTAAATTAAAAAAATGACTATTAAAATATTGCAAAATTATTCATTAATTGAAAGTGTTGCAGCTAAACTTAGTAATTTCTTATATCTTTCTTCATCGCAGAATTATACCCTACTGATTTGCTTTAAATTCAAACGCCACCTCGTATTCAAATTTAAAATAAAAAACGCGAAAGTCTATTGAGAAATTAGAAATATATTGGGAAGATAAGAATAAGATCTTTTATCTAAATCTGCATTTTATTATATACTATTGTGTTTGGTTGGACACCAATTGAGAATTACCCCATACCGTTTTTTACATGAAAACAATTTTTCAGATAAAACATTAAATCTGATGATTTATTCTAAAAAGGCATTTTTTTTTAGTAAACGCCCAAATTGACACGGCGCACGAGAATTGTTGATGTCTTATAATGTTTGAATCCGTCTGGAAGCATTTTTGAAATGTGAAACGTTGTAGAGAACTGCCTTTATGCCTGCTTTTTTAAACTGCCTTTATACCTCAAAAAAAAGGAGGCATAAAGGCAGTTCTCTACAACGTTTCACATGTTGATGTCTTCTTAGAATAATAGAGATATGTGTATATAACAGAAAAAGAGATTGGTATTCAATTACCTAAAGCAACTCTAGCACTCGTAGCTTCATGGTTAATCCAGAAACTGACCCATGAAAGCATTACAATAAGTATACTAGGTAAGTACGTTTGAAAAACGAAATATCCAATATTCCTCTGGAGTTTGAAAGATAAAGAGAGTCGTTGGTAGGTTCCAGTTGCAAGACGCTCTTTTCTGTCATTGGTCTCATAACCGATTATGGTAAATTGTGGTAATTCTGCTTCTTCCACACCTCGCACTGGAGTGTCTTTCCAGTGCATGAGGACATCCATCACGGTATACCCATCTAAAGAGAACACATTGAGATATGCTTAGTTCAGTGAATCTTTGCGGACGCGCGATTGTAAACTTCGAGGTTAATGGCCCTACGTTTATACTAAAATTTACTAAATAAGAAAATGTATAAGTTCACCCTAGCTAGAGTATGAAATTTTACCATCAAGTATTTTATTTTCGGTATAAAAATTCGTAATAGCGTAGAGATATATTGTGCAAAAATTAATCTTGGATGCTAGAATATTTTGATAATAACTGATAATTTTTGACATGTGAAAATTATTTCACGTACATTTTCGAAGCACCAGGAAAATCCTAATTATGAATATATGAAACGTTCATTGGTCCAAATTTTACGTTAAGCTTAGATAATTTGCTCAAAAATTGATACTTTATTAAGATAAACAAAGTTTGTCTAGAATATATCCAAATATTATGTATTTATGTATATATATGTACCATTCTCTTATGTACAGAATCGGAAAATAAATATTTAATTTTAATTTTTTTTTTTATTATATACATCACTTTGTAATATAATAAATACTTTTTGTTGCTAGAGAAATTTTTTCAATTTTATTTTACAGAAAGCACCGCAAGTTCTTGTAACAATGTATCTAGTGAATCCTAATGCAGTCATATCGATCTATATAATATATCATATTATGGCTCGTGAAATATTTTGATGGAGAAAATGTAGTTTGGGATTTCTATGGATATCTTATAACATTCATCGATCATAATTAGAAGATAGACTTTTGACGCAAAACAATTAGAAGCCATTCCGACTAAAATTGTACTCATTTTCTATTAACTGTAACATAATACATGTATCGTCGTACACATCAATAAACCCCCAAACCTACTGGGAATTCATTAACTCTTCCAGTTCAGAAACCACTTCACAAGAATCTATGAGAATACTAGTTATTCAAGTTCCGATTCCTAGTCCCAGGAAATGCTCAAACAAAATCAAGGCAATATCCTCCTACTATTGTTCTTATCATTTATATAAAAGTTGAATACGCATATAATAATAATATTTCTTTATTTCGTTTACCGAAAAAGTACAAATTACATAATAATAATAATAATAATAATATGTCCCATAACTTGAGTAGAATAATTAGAACAGTTAATATTTAAATCACAAGGTGAAAAGTATACAGGTTATCACACATAATTGATATGTTAGTAAACAGGTATAAAGTATAATTAAAAACAAGAAGTAAAGAAAAGCAAACGTTAAAAAAAAATAATAATAAAACGTTTATAATAAAACATATGACATAGCATTTACGATTAATCATCCACACTATAAAATTGTGAGTCTAGTAAATATAATCTCCATGTTATTTTTAAAAGATGCATTGAAGTGATGTCAGTTATATTGCATGGTAATTTGTTAAATATCTCTACACCAATATGCCAAGGTACATTTTTCCCAACTTTCAATCTGCTGTAAGCTGAATGTAAGTAATTTTTCGATCGCGTATTCATGAATATTGTCATTAGTTTTAAATGAATTCATATTTGCTTTGATATATGATGCAATATTGAAAATATATATTGATGGCAAAGTCAGTATACGCCCTTTGCCTGGCTCGATACTCTCTACTTCTTTCTAAGGTACTTGTTGTCACTTTTCTTGGCGGTTTATTCGCTTTCTTCCGTTCTCTAAAGGCTCACACTCTGTCTGTACTTGTCTTTTTCTCCATTTCACTTTGCACACAATGGAAATTGTTAGCTAAAAGATTAAGATGTGTTTGTGTAATATATAATAAAATACGCAAGTATCTACTGGTTGACTTATGCCACGTATACACACAGTACACGCGGCGCATGCGCGTAGCGTGTGTATGATGTGTGCGACGGAGAGAGTAGAAACGATTCTCCCTCTCTTTCCTCTCAACTGCCGGGAGAAAGAGAAGCGTCGCGCTGCGCATGCGCGTAGCCTATGGCGTATGCGACGGAGAGAGTAGAAACGATTCACCCTCTTTTTCCTCTCTTCTGGAGTCGGAGAAGGGGAAGCGTTTCACTTTTCGTGACGTTCAGGCCAATTTGCACTACCGCGCCTATAGAAGTTTCACTTCAAAAAGCAATGCATAAAATCAACTTTTCCTAGGAGCTAAGAAGTTGCACTTCTACCGCGCGAGAGTCTCACGCTTTTTTTAAATTATAAAAACCCTTTTTGAGTGCGAAGAACCCTAAAATATTAGACCATAATTTACTTTAGATACGAATAATCCATGATATATACATAATAATGATTCTGTATTAGAAATTGTTACAAGGCGTCTGAACAGAAAACACAGTGAGCTTAAAGAATTGCAAAGATGGTCTATATGCGGATTCCACGTAAGTTTATTGTCAATGATAATTCCTAAAAAAATTGTATGAGTTGTTTGTTCAATGGTTTTATTGTTTAGTCTTAACAATTTGTTAACCGTAACAAATTTTATTATACAAATTATATTTTTTTAGCTGAATTTTATGAAATTCCTTTTATTGCCATTTAGAATTAGATTGTTATTTTAGCACCATTCATTCATCTCGAATATTGCTTGGGAGGTTAGATTTTTCGCTAGGCCGTGACTATTTTTAGAGATTAGCATAGTTGAATCATCTGCGTATAATATTGTTTTATTTGCTAATCGGCAGTTAATAATTAAATCATTTATAAAAATTATGAAAAACTGAGGCCCCATAATTGAGCCTTGTGGAACCCCTACATTACAATGCAATATATCTGACGAATTATTATTTATTGTCGTTATTTGTCTTCGACCGTATAATATATATGTTATAAAAATGATTTTAATCTTACAGCTCTCTATTTCCACGGTACAGTTCTGGGAATCGAGGGGATAGTAGTGGAGATCCATCATGCAAGCGAGCGTGGTGGTAAAACGCATGCCGTACGTGATCTCACCGTCGCCGTTCAACCGGACCAGTTTGTTCCGCTCCGTCACGTCATGCAGAAAACTGCCGACAAATAGATTGTACATAAAATATTAGGGCAGAAACACGTTGATTGATGTGGTATAATTCACAAGGAGTGATATGCTTCGAATGAAAGGACTTCGTATGTTCTGGAATCTCCGGAGGAGTATACACACCCCAAAGTCGTTAATGATTATCAAAATTAACAACAGTGATAATAATAACAAATATAAGCATTATGACTTGGGTTTCTTCTGGGGAAGTCCCAGAACTTACCATATCCTACTACCATAAAAGTTTCAAATTATCTTGGCATACCCATGTGCAAATTTTTATTACCTGTTTTTATCGTTGGCAAAAAATGTATCCGGTACCCAAATTTTCTCTGCAAAATCTCCAGATAAGGTTAAAATTTCTTCATTTGAACTAAATGCTAAACGCTCGTCTTTCCAATATTGGTTTAGATACATCGTAATCGTGTAATCCTGAAAATCATATTTCCTTGTCATAGCTTTATCATCAATTACACAGACTTTTGAAATAATTCGTTTTGTTAAATTATTCCAAGCCAACTCCCTCATTTCCTTATAGCTATTCATCCTAGCATCCTCCACTATATCTGACTTAAATACTCTAATTTGAATCTACCTAATTTGGATATGCCTCCTGTACTGAATAATCTTACAAAAATGATTCTATTTTTCATAAATATCTCAATCATATTCTTACTTTACATCTTGTCTTTAAATCGTCCAATTCTCTTCATTTTCGTAATTTTGCTTTCTATTTAAAATATATTTATTTTCAGCTATTTTAACTTTCATTCTTTGAATGCTTTTATTACTATATATACCATATATAGCAATAATATGCTATATATTTTATATTATTTTATTGCTATATATACTATATATAGTTACTATACCATATATATATATATGGTATAGTAACAGAAAAAGTATATATCCCTGCTACTACATTTTCTTTTAATCTTCTTTCTCCCAATTTTTATAAGAGCGGTTTGATATTTCTTTAAAGTATAAATCTAATCTTGTGCAAATGTATACAATAAAAAATGCGCTGCAGGTGAAGCAGACACTCTATAATATATCAGCAGGAACTCAGCAAGTGGAGTTTTTTCTTTGATCAGCTCTAACACACCAGTATTTATATATTCGTATCATCTGCCCAGATTTATATTTGGGCAGATGATACGAATTTTATGAATTAATCCTACGTTATTTCCTCTCATAAGAGAGGAAATAACGTATAATTCCTCTCATAAATTAATATTCATAAAAATATCATTCGGAAATAATTAGAAAAACTTTTATATAAATTTGAAACCACAAGAAATAATAGCACACTTTGCTATCTCAAGATTTTAATAATGATTTGTTGTGATATTTCCATCATGAAAAAAAAAAAATTTGTTAGTCAGTTGGATAAAATGAAATATATATGGTACTATTTTAACTCGGCTTTATTTTTCTTAAAAGATAAAGCTTGTGTCGCGATAGCACTCAACACAATACTGTGTGGCGACGAGCGAGATGAGTTAAATGTATTTGCACTCATCCTATCTGTTGCAAGCGGTAGAGTGAGAGCCACCGTATGCAGTATATCGCAAACAAAATAGCGGCCCGGGTTGCTATGGCAACGTGATGTCACGCTGCTTCTACAGCTAAGAATATATCGTTGTTTTACGCTATTCCGGGCCGCAATTCTTTAGCGTCCCAACAGAGAAGCCTAGTCTAGTATACAGGAAAATGAATATAGAATAGCCAGATAAGACAGTTGCATTGTTCTGTGTAGTTACGTATGTACGATTTTTCCACGTGTTTCTCCAAGAATATATTTAATAGAAATAATTTAATAAAAATTAATAGTGTTAGTTCTTTATTGAAAATAGAGTTTTGTAGACTTTCTCTTGATGACAAAGTAAAAATTAAAGAATTAGTTAGGCCATTGCCTGATTTAATTTCACACAAACTTGTGCAAGGAGTATTTATATCAATGAAAGATAGAAGAGTGGAAAACTACTTTCAAGAAACTTTCAAAGTAATAGTAAATTTATGGTAAAATTTAAGTGTTTCATATGAACCAAATTATTTTTAAAATCATATTTATCATATTATTATTTTAGTAAATGATTGTTTTAAAAATTATCACTACGGTGTTGAATAATACTATAGAATATCACCCAAATACCGTAACTTAAGTAATTTAACTGAACTAATTTGTATAGAATGACCTGATTCAAAAATATGCGCGGCTACAGCATTTTAATCTTTTCTATTTAATCTGGAATGAGATAAATACTCCTTAAATCTAGTTTCAATAGGTCTACGTGTTTGTCCTGTATATAGTGATATTCTACACTATTAAATGATTGTTAGTTAATTAGTTTTTATTTTAGTATAATTTCTACAATTATCTTTTACGTTATCTCAGCTTCATTTTGCGTTCGTTTTTTATGCAACGCCTATATTCCTGGAAATTTTGCATACTTTTGATACATAATTTCCCATTATCAGTGAATTAATATTTTATTGTTAATGATTTAAAAAATCTCGTTAAAATACAATTTCACTTTATATCCAATTTCATTTAAATAAAATTTCTTCCGAAACGATATTCAAGTTTTAGTTGATGAATATAACAATTTTTAACTTTTTTATTTTGAAAAATCGCAACATAGATTTTTGGTAATTTCTCGCCAATAAAGAAATCTTTTGTAGTGAACAATCGCTGTTATGCTTATTTCAAGAAAAAGATCTTTGCTTCATTATAATAAAATATTCCTTTATAAAAAAAAAAGAAACAATTGCAAATAAATCAAGTTTATGCCAAAATTGCGATATATTTCAAATAAATATATTTATTTGAATTGGAACGCGTATTATTTACGCTTAAAAAAATTCTTTGGGAAAAATAAATTAACGTAGCATTATTTAAGTAAATTTGTTTGTAAATAATATATATTCGTTAAAAAATCTGAACAAAGGATTTCTTTATAGTTACTTAGATATTAATTAATGCAAATGGAGCAATATTATTTATTAATTTGAAATAAATTTCATTGGAACACTGATTTTTTTTTCCGTGTAATTTAAGCTAAATCCAAATATAGTAGTTTCTTTTATAATTTCTTGTATACAAGAATGTTACATTCAATTACATTCAATGTCGAGGTGAATGTATGTAAAAAACAAGATAAAGTGTTTAAGTACTAACTCAAACGAAACAAATCTTATCCATAATTTGCTTTGGAATGAGAAGTGTTATGCTTGTTATCAACCTTCGCGTATCGATTTACTTTATAACCCTAAACGATTTGACATGTTTTCAGAAGTAGTCGCGAATGATATATACACCTCTTTACAAAAATGGGACGACATTACCACATTACCAAATCAATCGATATACACCATTAGCGTAGACAGAAGGAATGATATAAACTAGTGCTTTTGGACTAAACCGTTTGATTTACTATCTTTGATCAATTCTTTCGAGAGTATTTTCAATTTTGAAATTCTACTATCAGGATCTTTTATTTTATCTCTTTTTCAATATATGTTTTTTATACACTTTTTCTTTTCATAATCATACAATTAGAGACATTTTTATATGATATAAAAAATAATTAATTCCAAAACCGGCATCTTCAAACATCATAATGATATTAACTTTTATTTTTGAATCACATATCCTTGTTAATAAAAAATATTTTACCAAAACCCCCTTGCGGCAATTATTGCTTCGGCACTGGCACTATCAATCACCTACTTAGTTCTCCTGTGTCATATAGCGCATGTTTTACACTCTTATAAAAAATTGATAAGATTATATGAATGGAACGGTACAACATGAAAGGAAGAATGCTACGTATAAAGGACGAAGATGGCTAAGATTAGTTACGCTACTCTCTGGAGATGCGACAAAATTTAATTCAATTTCCCTTTTGGCATCTTTTCATATAACGATATGATTTCGTTTGATTTTATCGTAATCTCAAGGATTTCTAAGGCATTAGCTACAAGAGGCGCACAAAGTCCTTTGATATATTTTCTCTTTAATTTGTGGTTAATTTTTCATAAAAGTTGTTATACGACAAATCACAATAGCGGTGTGAACACAACACAAATTTTATTTAAGACATTTTGAGTAGATATACATCTGTGGTAAGATGGCAAAACATGATATGTACAATTTATAAATTTTACAACAGAGTAAAAAGAAAGTTTCTTTTTTAGCAGAAAGACGTAGCAGGTTTTCACAGCATATAGATCTCAACATGTATTGTTTACTGGAGTAAAAATCATAAAATGACCAAAAACATGCCTCAGCATGTTTTGCCATCTTACCACAGATATATACATACACACCAGTGGCGGTTCCTTATACAGGCCACAGGGCCGCGCGCCCCTCCTGAACATTGAGCGCATCACCGTAGATATATAATTGTATTGTGATATTTTATCTCGGCATCATTTTTCCTAAAAGATAACGCTTGCGCCGCGATAACAATCAACACAACACGGTGTCGCATTCGTTGTGGTATCCGTTGCAAGTCACAGCAGCGACCGATGCTGTATATATCTGTATCTATCGTTCGCGTGGTATAAATATATCGCTATGGTGCACACATCCTATCGTGAGAGCGACCGTATGCAATATATCATCTGTTTCATCTGTCCGCATACAAACTAGCCGGCCGGGTTGCTATGGCAACGTGACGTCACGCTGCTTCTATAGCTAAGAATATATCGTTGTAGTAAGCTATTCTGACCTATGATTCTTTAGCGGCGTCCCAACAGAGAAGCCTAGTCTAGTATACAGTAAAATTGATATAGATATAGTTGCATTGTTCTGTGAGTTACGTCCGTACGATTTTACCACGTGTTTCTCCAAGAATATATTTAATAGAAATAATTTAATAAAAATGAATAGTGTTAGTTCTTTATTGAAAATAGAGTTTTGTAGACTTTTTCTTGTGGACAAAGTAAAACTTAAAGAATTGGGGAGGCCATTGCCTGATTTAAATTTATCGCAAACTTGTGCAAGGAGTGCTCAAAACCGGACATTTACGCGGCGTTTTACAAGAGAAATTTCCAAAAAATATTATAACACAGATGAAGGACAGATTCTCGTATCGTGGCCATCTACAAGCCTCTGAGTTATTTAACACGAAATCGATGCCAACATTTTCTAAACAATTTCCAGTGCACCTTTTGGAAACCGTGTGTCATGCATATCCATTTTTGTATAAAACCAGATTAAAAACAGAATTAGAAGTTATTTACTCGCATCCGGATTTTTATCAAATAATTGGAGCCACAAATTTTCTTTCGTTATTGCTACAAAATAATATCAGTGAAACTTTCCCGGAAACTATAAAAATACTTAAAATTATTTTAACAACCTCGATGACCACTGCTGAATCAGAGCGTTGTTTTTCAACACTTAAAAGAATCAAGACTATGGGTAATGATCGTTTAAACGCGTTGGCGTAGATGTGTAGTAATAAAAATGTGGTGCAAGATATTTACAATTTTAACGAAAAAGTTATGGAAAAGTTTATATCAATGAAAGATAGAAGAGTGGAATTCACTTTCAAGAAATGAATGAATTAAAAAATGTTGCAGCCATTTTAGGTAAGATTTCTCACTATTATGTTATTTTTGAAGAAATGCGCCCCACCTGATTGAAATGTCACGAGCCGCCACTGACACACACACACACACACACACACACACACACACACACACACACACACACACACACACACACACACACACACACACACACACACACACACACACATATAATTGAGGTGATTGTTTTTGTCAATATTTGTAAATGGTTTGAACAAAAACCATCAAAATGTATTATAATAATATGTAATAGTGTTTCATTTAAGAAATGTGAAATATTAGCAATTCCAAAAGTTTACAGCTCGATTACCAACACCCTGTATAAAATGATTTCATTTTGAGCATAACAGTTTACATTTAATTTTGTAGTTCTATCACTCTCCGTAAAATTTTAAGGTAATTTTTTAGAAAATGATTAATTGCTAGAAAACGAAAAAAATATATATGTATATAAAAATATATATAAAATCGAAAATAAGACAATGATATATCATGGTAAAGCTACTTTTATGTAATATGACATGAGTTAGAATATATATTACATTTAAAATTAAAAGATTGATCTATCTGTATATTGTAAAAGTGCAACACTGTACTATATGTAGTTAAAAAATATAAAACATCAGGCTTTATACGTAAATCTAAGTGAATTTTCAAATTTCTCTCTGTATTAGCATTGTATTTAGTTTATTCTCTTTGGTATATTTAGTTTTTTTAGTTTATTCAGTTTATATATAATTTATTTAGTTTATTCTCTGTTTAGTTCCCGCAGCGTTATTCTTAGACCACCCTATATATATGCTTTATAATATTATATTAAAGAACGAGTTTCATAAGGCAGGTTGTATTCTACGAGTTCAAGTTTAGAAAACGAGGTGCGTAGCACCGAGTTTTATAAAGAACGAGTGTTATAAAATGACTTATGAAATGAGTTTTTTATGCTATTTTTTCTAATTTGCGTCTATTATGCCGTTTTTAAATAAAAAATCGAAATTTAAAAATTTAGGGAATTTTTTGACTGTTGGTAGTAACTATTGGCACATTTGGAACATTTGAAATAAATTGTCAAATAAATTTAAATTAACCAATTTGTTGCTTTCTTTTGTAGTTTGACGTTTGATAACTAGCAAGCAGTGCTACCAACTTTGAAACAGTAAATTGCCCTATGCTATAAATTCGCTATAAATTAACTCATTTGGGTTCATTAATAGCTCTATTAGAAACGCAAATTAGAAAAAAATAGTTTATATAATTTAGCCCTGTAGTACCGTCCAATTTTTTAAATATATTTTGATTTTTTATCTCAATTTGTGGTAAATTCTATTCTACTTTTTCTTTAATTATTAATTATTTTATAATTCATTTAATCATCTCATTGATAAAGATAGTAGAAGCACTAGTGTTCTTTTATGAAAAATGTAATAAGTAGTATGTATATATATTATTAATTAATCAACTAGTGAATTATAATTTTCTACCAATTTAATCGACAATCGATTGATCAAATGATCAATTAAGATCTAGATTTTGTATTGTCCTCTGATATTTCTATTTCCAACCTATTGCTAGAGTTGACAATTTTCTATCTAATGATTCAACTAACATTATAATAGTAATATAATAATAATCTTACCATATTAACTTCCGATATTGCGTCGAAACTGGCTATTGTTAAATCCATTTCAACATTCAATGGTATACCTATGAATAAAAGAGCAAACATATTTGTATGGTTTTTATTACACGTGACCGTGGAATATGATATATTTTATGCTTCAATCTCTTTTGTTGAAATGATCATCGAATAAAAATGAGTGTTTTAAATTCCGATCGTTGAGAAGAAACCAAAAAACATAATATTCCACTTATCAATAGACGTCACTTTGCTTGATTTTTGTATAAAAATGCATTTGATAATATAAAATATCCAATTAGTAGTTTGACATACATTCATTTTAACTGTCAACATTTTAAAATACCAATGTTACTCAAACAATGGATATTTTCAGAAGCAGCCACGAACATCTAAATTTATATTGGTGGTCGAGTTCTGCAGCGAAACGCTCTTGTAATTGCTTTTGGTTGTTGGGACTGTGACTCTGTCATTTAAAAGAAATGCGCCGCAGCAAATGCAAATATGTCAAATATCGAGAAAGCCCCGCCCTGACCTAATTATCCTTAAAACATCTTAAAGCAATCTGAAAATATATTGTGATTTCAATTTGAATTTTTCAATATTTTTTAAATTTGAAAATGCAATTGAATCTTAGTTGTTCATTTTTAGCTATATTTATATTATTTAGTCTCTACATAACCATCTTTGTTTATCCATAAACATTTTTGATTAAATATTTTTTTGGAGAATAAGAAAACACATTTATCATGGTTAGTTCCTAGACTTTATTTGTTTTCCAAGAAATTGAAAAAGTAAAATGATTCTCAACAGCCGAAATGCCAAATCAATACGAGGAAAATCCGGATAACGAAAAGCTTCCAACGAACACACGAATTTTGTTCAAAGAAAATGGTATTCGTGATGTCATTATATTTAGGGTGGTGTAGCAGGATTTTTTTGCAGGGCTATATCTGAAATATAAAATTCTCAACAGATAAAATTATTTAAACAAATCATTATATTTATCTTAAAACACTAAATCGCAATAATTTACGAAATTGTTAACGTGAAAATGAAAAACCTATAAAATTGTACGCGTCATTTTTAATAAAAAAAAATTCCACCTCATCAGTGCTCAACCTACACATTATATCTATCTATATGTTTCTATCACGACTTCCTTTCTTTAGACAGTTATTTTAAGGAAATTTTAGTGTTTTCATTTTATTTTAAAGATATAACTTATATTATTCGAAAATTGAATTTATTTGCCATGTTGGACACTTCCAAAAATATATAATTGACTCATTTTACGCTATTTTCTTTTAAATCTTTATTTCGCGATGACTTAAAGCTTCGGACTCTTAATTAAAGAGGATCAGATCGGTATAATTTTTATGAATTTTAATAAATTTGTATTTTTAGAATTTTTTTTATAGAATATTGGTTATTTAATGAAAAATGATCTCAAACAATTCTTTTGGTTCAAACTGTTTGATGTATCATAAATCGAATTTATATCTTTCTATCGAAAAGAATTTAGAAAGGGTATTGAATGGTATGCAGGCAGTATTGACTAGGGATTTTAACATGAAAATAAATATAGGTAAAACTAAAGTGATGAGGTGTGACAAAAAGGAATGCAGTAGAAAAATGAGGATCACAATAGGAGATAATAGAATCGAAGAAGTGTCAGATTTTTGTTATTTAGGCAGTAGAATCACAAAAGATAATCGAAGCAAGGTAGATATAAAGTGTAGGATATCACAGGGTAGGAAGGCATTCGTAGAAAAGGAACAGATTTTAAGATCAAATATTGACTTGGGTATTAGAAAAAGATTACTGAAGGTATATGTTTGGAGTGTAGCACTGTACGGGTGTGAGGCGTGGACTATAGGAAAGGAAGAGAAGCGTAGATTACAAGCATTCGAAATGTGGTGTTATAGGAGGATGATGAGGATTGGTTGGGAAGATAAAGTAACAAATGAAGCTGTACTAGAGTTAGTAGGGGAGAAGAGAAGTATTTGGAGAGTGTTACAGCGTAGGAGAGACAGATTAGTAGGGCATATTCTTAGGCATGGGGGGATTATGCAATTGATCATAGAAGGTAGAGTGGAGGGAAAGAGAGGGGTAGGTAGGCCTAGATTGGAGTATGTGAGTCAGATAGTTGAAGACGTTGAGATGAATAGCTATAGGGAGATGAAGGGATTAGCTCAGGATAGATCGGCATGGCGTGCTGTTTCCAACCAATCTTTAGGATTGCGGACTCTTTAACTATCTTACATTTTATTAGTATTTATTTCGTATACTTCAAACTTCGGTGAAATAATCTGATTTTTCAATATTTTCTTCATTAAATATCGAAAGTACGATTTTAGATTAAATTGAATAAAATCTTAGTTAATAGATTATTTTAATGATTGCAATTAATATAGAAGGAAATAGTCAATACATAACATTATAAATTAAAAGAAATTATCCCAAAATTATATAATATTAAAATATTATGTACTGCAAAGCAAAACGTTTATTACAACCTATAAATGAATATTAATTTATAAATTACGTGGATTAAATTATAAAATGTATATTCATGAAATATATGTTCCATTGGACCAAAAAAGCCAAAAGACAAAAAGTCTTTACGCTATTTCCTAATAGCTTTCTGAAAGCCTCTGAATTAATTTTTAAATCTGTCGAGATTGATAATTATTAAAGAAATAAATATAATTTTATTGTAAATAAGTATAAATTAAGATCTTATAAAATACTGACCTTCAAACATACACATCTTTTTTTTGAAATTTTTAGTCAATGAGTACACTTTTTTAATGTTCATTTTTTAAATATATTTTTAACGTTTTAAATATAATTCCGATAGCGTATTATTTGCTGGATGTAATTACTCCTTGATTGCGACTGAAGATGGCATCTTAGCTTACGAAATGCACAAATAGCCTATATAAAATCTATTCAGTTAAGGGTCTTTCTTGATATAGTTATTGTTTATATAGTGACAATTTACCATAATCGAATCATTATTGATTAATATTACTATTTTTATATATATGACAAATAGTTGATTTTCATATCATAAAGAAATGAAAAGCAATCAAGGATATATCAAATATTAAAACTGACTTAAGCATATATGATAACAAACTTAAAAAATAATATACAGCTTTATATAAATTGCATTTTAGTATTTAATCTTCGCACGAAATTTATGAAGTACTAAAACAAATAAATTATTTCTTGTAAAATAAATAATACTGTGAGTAAAACGTAGGATATTTTAAATTAAATTAAATTTAAATTAATTAAATTTTTTTGTTAATTGAAAATTAATTAGTATTATTAAAATTATTTTTTCTAATTTGCGTTTCAAATAGAACTGTTAATGAACCTAAATGAGTTCGTTTATAGCGAATTTGAGTTTGCTTATAGCATAGGGCAATTTAGTGTTTCAAAGTTGGTAGCTCTGCTTGCCAGTTATCAAACATCAAACTACAATAGACAGCAACGAATAGTTTAATTTAAATTTTGCCTCGAAAATGTACAATTGTACGTTAAACTACAAAAGAAAGCAACAAATAGTTTAATTTTAATTTATTTGACAATTTATTTTAAATATTTCAAATGTGTCAATAGCGACTACCAACAGTCATAAAATTCCCTAAATTTTGAAATTTCGATTTTTTATTTAAAAAGGGCATAAAAGGCGCAAATTAGAAAAAATAGTATAAAACTCATTTCATAAGTCTATAACACTCGTTCTTTAGAAAACTCGTTTTCTAAACTTGAACTCGTGCAGCAATAAAACCTGCCTTATGAAAATCGTTCTTTAATATACTATTTTTATCGTTGAAAACGTAATATACATATTTTAAATCTATTAAATTATTACATTATTTCTAGACTCATTTTTTCACCCAAGTTTTCACTTTCTATTAATTGGTGAAATAGAAACTTACCACCGAAGTTTGGTCTTAATCGAATGTCATATCCCTCGAGAAGCCGAGAAATTGTTTGAGTCACATTCTCCAGCCGATCCGACACCATATTCCTTTGCAATCTGAAAGATATGAACAATTTCTATTAAAAAAGTGAAAATATGTTTTTGAGAAAGTTTTTCTCCATTTGGCAATACATTTTGAATGAAATAATTTGAACTAATTTTTGAATGAAATAGATGCTCATTCATCGAATCGATATAATCCCTTTGCGTTATTTTCAATTGCATTTCAGTAGTGATATTTTTTACAATCGGTAAATGAATTTGACTTTCGTTGTTATTATTATTACGACGTAGTGGTTACAACTGGGTTAAACGATGTGGAATTGTCTGATTATAAAAATTTACAAACATTTACAAAATTTTACATAATCATAATAATTAAATAAATTATACTATAATAATATTATCGGTAATGTGCTACTGATATTCAATTTGTTAAAGTTTTCTCATCAGAAATTGATATATAATCTCTCTACCTGCATTCTCTTAAAAGCTCATTCATAGTACAAAACTTTCGATATCTTGCAATAAAATAATCGAAGACAATTTTTTTTAGTAAATAGATAATTCAAATTAGTCATTTTGTTATGGTAACTTAAACGAATTTTATTATTATTATGTTGTTAATATTTTTTTATTAAATTAGGCCATTCTTTTATTTTACACGTCAGTTCGTTCGTACAAAATAAATTTAATTAGAAATTTTATTTGTGATGCTACTCAAACCCTAGTTGTGAGCTGGAAGTGCGAGAAGGAGCTGATATAAAGAAGATATCTGATTTTATAGTAAACAAAGTTTTCTAACAGAAACATCAATGAAAATTCCTTGCTATTTATTATTATAATGTTATATAATTTTATAGAATATCACCCAAATAACAAAGCATTTAATAGTTAGATGATGTTACTATTATAACAGATTATTTAACACCGAAATGACAAATTTACAAATAATGTTATATAGTCTAGCTGCACTATTAATATAAATAATATCAAATGTATGCATACAATTAGCGATGGCAAACTGTAGTTCACTTTGAGGACCTAGTTCATTTCAATCCGTTCACGAACTATAGGTCGTGAACTACTACATCTTTTAAAAATGAACTAGTTCACGACCTATATGAAATACATACTGAAAATAATCTCTTTTTTTCTCAATATAAAAATATTAAATGTTAAAAAATAAATAAATTGAAATATTACAATTCTTATTTTGAATTTAGAATGAGGAAGAAAAGACAACAATGTTTATAATTTATACAAAACATATATATAAAGAAATATAATCTTCTCTAGGTACTCACGATTATTTATATGAAGTTCTAAAATACTTATTGGTAGTTACTGATGAAAATGTTTACTACTTTACTAACACTTGAAAATTAAATGTACAAACTATTATAAAATGATCTAGATAGAATCGTTTTGTTTGGCGTTATAATTTATATTTTCTATTCCGAATCTTCTGTGTTCAAACTTCAAAGCTTTGATTTGATATTAAGTGATTGCATTGCACTCAGTATGAAATAGAAGAATTATAAGATTTACATGTTTATTTTTGCATTATTGCAAAAATTTGCTATGGCATGATATATTTAATCTTAAGAATATATTAATTATATTATTCCAATTGAAATCTGATACCAACATATAAATTGTGACTCGGCTCGGCAATGCTGCTGTTGCAATATTGCATCGAGTTTCCTATTTCGTTCCGTTCACCAACACACTTTATCACTAAATAAATGTTAGTACTATATATGTAATGTATATTATACTGCATCGTTTACAAGCCGTTGTGATTCATGAACGGTTTAGTAGACGACGGGTTCAGGACCTAGTACAAGTACACCGTGCACCATGTAGTTCCTAGTTCACGAACTAGGTCATAGTGACCTATAGGTCGTTGCAAAACATCGTCACAGTACGCCCGTCATTTGATTGAACCGTTCAGAGTGAACGGTTCGCGAGTGAACTACACATCGCTACAATACATAATGGAAAATAAAAAGGCATTATATTCACACATATCCCGATAAAGACCTGTTATATAACTAATTAAATTTAAACCATTGTAAATCGAATTGAATCTTTTATTCTTACTCTTGCATTAATCATGTTTAGTATGTTTATTATATTTATAATAAAATAAGATTTAACTTACTTCCTTTTTTTTATGTAATACTGTCAGTGTCACTCATATATTATCGTACAAAAAAAATGTAAATATATAAAATTTTTGTTTAGTGCAGTTTCATGTAATATGCAATGTTATTTGTGCGCGATACTTAACACCGAGATCATTATTTTGGGATTAATTATAATGATGGTCCTTTTAATGCTTTATATGCTTTTGGGGGATGCAAATACCGTTCACATATAACCGACTTTGAAAAATGTATGTATACTTTTCGATTGTTTGTATCGTGTTGATACTTTTATACTACGAAATTAATTAATCTTCATTCCTTCGATTTAATCATTAAGCACTATGATCAATTCTATCAAGGTATGAAAATATTTGGACTTTAAAAATACCAATTGACTAGCTCTTGTAGGTTTGTGCGAATGTTATATCATTATTAATTAGATTTTCAGGATTTGCAATTTTGATTATTTATATAATTGACCATCAAAGAATGTACTCGTAAGTAGGTGGTCTATGCCGGTTCTGGACCATGACTAATCCTATAATCCTACATTCTACTATCCTATAAACCTATAATCCTACTATCCTACAGATCCTACAATCCTACTATCCTACAGATCCTACAATCCTACAATCCTATAATCCTACAATTTAACAGTCCTATATTCCTACAATCCTACCAGGATATAAACATACAAATCCTACAATTATATAATGCGACAATCATAATCCTAAGATCGTAGGATTAATCCTGGTTTAGAACCGGTATAAAGGCACTACTCTCATGCTATTGGATTTCTATGGCATGTAGAAATAATCCATAAATGTTCTGCCCTTGCTGGAATTTGAACACACGGTTTAGGAATTACAAAAAAAATAAAAAATAAAAGGCTGGATAAAATACAATTAAACTTGAAGGACTATCTTCGAAAAAGATGTTTGTTGAAAGTTCCTCATTCTTAATATAGTTTCTATTTTAAATCTACAGTGTGAGATTATAATGTTAAGATCAAATCATTCGATGACAGGATTTAGTATTTATTTATACCTATTTTATACGTATAACATCCATAGAAGTAATTCTCATAGTAAAAGGAATTTTATTAGAACTTTATATTAAATGGGATATATGACAGTGCTTCTTAACCAAAAGCACACGTACTGTTAGAGTATACGAAGCACCAAATATTTAGCAATCATTGATAGGAATTATAAAAACTTTTGCGCTATGTAAATTTACAAATTTGGCATAGTGTAAATTTCGCTTAAATCAGGATTATAAGAAAATATTATTAAATGCACGTTTATAGTGTTCAAAATGAAGAAATGTTAAATTTCTGAAAAAGATATAAGTACGTAGATGAATCCTATATCAAAACCGCCTCGTTCACACAGAATTGTAAATCAAAATTCGACTGCATTTTTTCTTCTTCGAAATTTCAATTTTTTTTATCCAACCTCACATGAGTTAAAAATACATGTTTATTAAGTACGCATATTAGGCTGCTTTATTTTAGTAAAAATTCGCCTGTGGCTTCATAATTCGACAAGTTTCTTTCGATTACAACAAAGATTGTAAAGAATTGCGTCCTGCGCAATTTTCCTCGAAGCAAAATTTTTCACTAGGAACAAGCTTATTTATATTTTCCAGTTATATTATTTACAACTCAAATTTATTAAAATTTATATGTCGCATATTTTTTAGCCCCTTTTAAGTATATACTTTCTTAAGTAGGATTTTATTGCAATATAATCTACTTATTAAGTTACATGTCAAGGTACCTATGTAATTCTAAGGGACATGCGAGTTTAAAAAGGTTGGTAGCCATATATGACAACTAGAGATTCCTTGACACAAATTATAAAAAATAGCGAAGCATTTTTTTCTTTAAATATACTGATCGTTCATGAGATGGTCAGACATTCACAGGGTGTAAAATAAAATTATATTGTTTCTTTCAATAACTTGATAATTATACTTAATACATCGAGATCGTGTTTGGTACTAAAAAATTGGTAGACATTTGGATTAGTAGGAAGCCAAATCTAGTTTATTTTTATTTATGATCAATACTATTTAAATAATGCAAATAAAAGAATATTACCAGCTTTATTTCCTATATTATGGAATATAATAAAATAACAGCTGTGTCAATCAATTATTTAATGCAAATACATTTAAAATTAAAGATTCTTTCGCTTTTATTACCACAATTTAATTGTTTACTATAGTTTCGTTCTTACGATTAATAAAGGAATATTTAAATATCACTTCAATCAAAAGAATCCAGTAAATGTAATAAAATAAGTTCGTGATTTCTCAATATTTATTTCAATATAAATGTGACGTGAATGGTCAATCTTGACGATTCGAAATGCCCAGTGTCATTTTTTAATTCACATTAAAATAATTGTAATGTAAGTTTCAAAATTTTTTGTACACAATATCATGGATGTGTGTTACCCATGTACCTTCATAAATATAGAAGTAGTAGTGTTTTGCTTATTATTATTGGTCGTTTTTATGATTTTATATGATGTAGTATATACGTGAGTATATAATTAATAATATACATATTCGATTTGTAGGACTACGCGTTGACGTCACAAATAAGAAGAAAAACAGACCATCGTTACCTAAGGTAAAGCTCGAAGACTAAACTATTCAAAATTATGTATTTATTCAATTACCTATCATTTCACATTCAGACTTTAAATAAATCTGCTGTATTTGACGTAAACTAGGTTATTTTTGTTTACTTAATACAGCAGCTTTGAGAATAACCTTTAGAAAACTCTTCGTTTTGATAAGAATTGTCGAGCAAAATTTCTTCGTTTTGTTGATAGACAAGAGTATGTGGTTATTGTTGTATGTTAACACGTATATGGCTATTTACAAAATAAAAATTGATAAACTAATGGGTATTAATTAAACAAATATCTATTTTATAGTATGGTTCATAATATCTTCAAAATTTCGATGAAATCAATCTTAAATCTTTAAGAAATACCACGTTTTTAGTATCAGCGATAAAATTTATAGCACTCTTTAAATGTTAAAGTATCATATAATTGTATCCAAGATTAAATACTTTACTAATACAAGCAATTCTTGAAGATTATCGCATTCTTGCTGCATCAGAAAGGGTCAAGTGGATATAACCACTTAATTAAGCGATGAAATAATTGCATATTTAAAAGATGCGCGTGGAATAGAATATTGTACCAATTTCACAGGTCTAGAGTATATAGTATGGGGGCAAAACAGTACCTCGCTAATATTGCCTGCTTATATAGTCTAAAAAAGTGTGGTTAAGGGCAAAATAGTGGGTGAATGTTTAACTAAGCAAAATATAAAAATTATTTAATTTTGACTTCAATTCCTGTCTTAACTATTATACGAGGGCTATCCAGAAAGTAAGTTCCGTTTGGCTATCAAACAAAAACAAAACGTATATAAACAATTTTTTTTATTGCTTTGTAAAGTACAAACATTAAACTATTTTTCCCCGTAATTTCCACCATTGTTTAGGCACTTGTCATTGCGGGGCACAAGTTTTTGTAGGCACCTGTCATAGAACGTTCCCGCCTGTGATGCAAACCACGTAGTAACAGCATCTTGCACATTCTCACGTCATCTGCACATTCATCCTTCATCATGCACATTCTCACGTCCTTCATTGAACAGTCGTACCCATCTCCGTACCATTGAATCGCTCATTGCATTTTCTCCGTACACTTCACAGATTTGTTTATGAATTTCACATTCCTGGCATTGAGAAAACGTATTACAGATCGCATTTCACAGGTGGCGGGATTTTCAATTCGCTTCGACATTATAAAGTCTCACCGTGCAGCACACACAATAACAAGCGATCTTAAAATGGATCTATCCCCTCCTACTGAGTCAGTGCAACTGGCGCGCATGCGCCAAATTGCCATAGTAGCGCCTGCGCGGCAACACGTGGCAACGGAACTTACTTTCTGGATAGCCCTCGTATATAATACGATGTTTTTTTACAATTATAAATTAATATTTGCTAATCTATTCTAATTATATGCTAAATCGCTCTGAAGAACCGTCCTTCTTTGTTTTTTTGCTAATATAATTAATATAATAGGAAAAATCTTCTTTAAAAGTACCCGTTATTTTAAGATATTTGTACAAAAATCAATTTATATTTCATATTATTTATTCCTTACTAGAAATGAGTTCTTCAGACCGATTTAATTTATAAATATATCATGTTACCTTTAGAAATGGTGTCAGTTATATTATGTTGCAGTAACTCTTATATCCTCTTAATGATCTCTAATTAACCATATATCTAGTTCTTATTTGTAACTATCCTAATTCATAAATGCAGTGTAAGGAAAAACATAAAAATGGTAGAAATGCCATAACATTTCCCAATGACGAAAACTTGAAATAATAATTGTACTAAATCGATACAACAACTAAACACATATACAGGCAATAGTTAATATTCTTCTCACCCTGAACATATCAACGTCTGATTGAGAATAAGGACGATTTGCATCGCACACAATTGATAATACTTGCACATCTTTCACATTCTCTTGCATCTATTCACTAGCACCACAGAAATAATTTAAACTTAAAGCACTCCAAATGCAGTGCATCCACCGAACATAAGGCCCTCATAAAAGAAATCGTTCTGAATTTAGATTTCGTTTTAGAATAGTTTATAGTCCTTTTTGATAACATACTGAACAATTTTTATGATTTGAATTCGAATTTTTGTTGTCGCTTTATGCAAAAAGTTGTACATCCTTAGGAAATCGAATATTTCTTATTAATTAGAACGATTGTTTAAAAAAATTGGTGTTTATTTAATTACATTCAATTTTCTATAAATGTTTTTAAAATTATATTACAGAATACCATTCATTCTTATTTGTTACACTACGTACAAATTGGAAATGTATACTTTCCCAGCACTCTAAATCAATCAACAATTTTCCTTGTTTACCAACAACCTTTTTGGTTATTTTAGCACCTTTCTTTGAAATATTAACTTGTATGTTAGAAGCACCCATCAATTGTAATAATTAACAATGTTATTGTTGTCGATTAGGCGGTATCGTTACGTA
Source organism: Leptodirus hochenwartii (assembly GCA_947310635.1). NCBI lineage: Eukaryota > Metazoa > Arthropoda > Insecta > Coleoptera > Leiodidae > Leptodirus > Leptodirus hochenwartii. The sequence goes on along the minus strand of OX371178.1, from coordinate 32,406,681 downwards.
AAAACCGAGATGCTTCTCCAGCAACGTTCTGACACAATAACCAACACGTAGGTGGTGGGGTGTGAGGATACAGGACACTGGCTGAAGCTGCGGATGCTGCATATGTCCTCCCGTAGACCGACTGCTGACAGCCAGTGTTGCAATGAAGAGGCCACGTGTTCAAGGACAATCTCCATGCCACGCGCTTGCGCCATACGAGACGGAATGTGCGCGGGCTCAATACCGCAACAGCGACATCTACAGCATCTTATTAACACTATCCTATGCCAGAGAGACATCTACTTGAATTGTATCGTATTTAAAACCAGATGGGTATCAAAAGAGTGTGTGATTTAATTGGCCTGAAATGGAGCGGAAGATCGGCAGAAGATTGTTCGAAATAGCAAAGGAATACTCTTATACTTAACGCGATTATAAGCCGAGAAACAAAATATTGTTATTTTACGAAAAGGAAATTATTATAATGAATTTATAAGTTCTTCAAAGTTTATTAGAAATACATGAAACAACCATCTAAGTATTTATTTTACCGTAATGTTTAATCTAGATTGATTTTATTACATTTTATTTAAATAATTACTTTCTTTAAGCCTTCATTTTTCAGATACTTTTATATAATGAAATTTCATAATTGACTTTTAGATATTTTAATATTTATATAGGGAACAAAGAGTTTCAAGTTTCTATACATATGTTAGCATTACATAATATGCTTCTTATGCACTTGTGAATAACTAATTAGAAGTACACTTTTATAGCTAGAACAGTGGCAGTAAAATGATTATAAACTAGTTCTACTAGTTGTTTTAAAGTATTTAAGATAGTAAATCATTGATTAATCATATAAAGGATCATAATTAGGAGACCTTTTTGATGATTTTCTTATTTGTGACTACATTTTTTAAATAGCGACTTTGATTAAAATTTACTGAAAGAACGAATACGTGGTCCTTTCAAAGCCGTTTGTTCACGAATTAAATTATTGAAAAATCTATATTCATAATTCCTTTAGTTAGTTAAAGAGTCCGCAATCCTAAAGATTGGTTGGAAACAGCACGCCATGCCGATCTATCCTGAGCTAATCCCTTCATCTCCCTATAGCTATTCATCTCAACGTCTTCAACTATCTGACTCACATACTCCAATCTAGGCCTACCTACCCCTCTCTTTCCCTCCACTCTACCTTATATGATCTATTGCATAATACCCCCCATGCCTAAGAATATGCCCTACTAATCTGTCTCTCCTACGCTGTAACACTCTCCAAATACTTCTCTTCTCCCCTACTAACTCTAGTACAGCTTCATTTGTTACTTTATCTTCCCAACCAATCCTCATCATCCTCCTATAACACCACATTTCGAATGCTTGTAATCTACGCTTCTCTTCCTTTCCTATAGTCCACGCCTCACACCCGTACAGTGCTACACTCCAAACATATACCTTCAGTAATATTTTTCTAATACCCAAGTCAATATTTGATCTTAAAATCTGTTCTTTTTCTACGAATGCCTTCCTACCCTGTGCTATCCTACACTTTATATCTACCTTGCTTCGATTATCTTTTGTGATTCTACTGCCTAAATAACAAAAATCTGACACTTCTTCGATTCTATTATCTCCTATTGTGATCCTCATTTTTCTACTGCATTCCTTTTTGTCACACCTCATCACTTTAGTTTTACCTATATTTATTTTCATGTTAAAATCCCTAGTCAATACTGCCTGCATACCATTCAATACCCTTTCTAAATTCTTTTCGCTTTCTTCCAATATAGCTATATCGTCGGCGAATCTCAACATATATATTTTCTCTCCCTGTACATTCACACCTACACTATACTCTTCTTTTACTTTGTTTATTGCATCTTCAATATATAGATTAAATAATAACGGTGAAAGTGTACATCCCTGCCGAACTCCCTTCCCTATTTTTGCTATCTCTTCTTCCCCCTCAATTCTAACTAAGGCAGTTTGGTGTTTATATAAATTAAAAATTATTCTCTTATCCTTATAATCTATACCCGTTTCTTTTAAAATTCTAAACATTATGTCCCAATCTACATTATCAAATGCCTTTTCTAAATCTACAAAAGCTATGCAAGTTACCTTTCCTACCCTCTTTCTTTTTTCTACTACCGTTCTTAGTGCTAGAATCGCCTCCCTCGTCCCTCTGTTTTTCCTAAAACCAAACTGATCTTCTCCTAGCCTTTCCTCTACTTTATTTTCTAATCTCCTATAAATAATCTTTAACAATATCTTCGATGCATGTGATAGTAGACTAATGGTCCTATAGTTCCTTTACATATCCATAATACTTGATTACTATTTTCATGCTGTAATTGAAGAATTGATCGAGTTAAATTGGAAAATATGGCCCATTTTTAATGAACTTAATCTTTTCCATCAAAATGCATTATTTTAAGCAAATTATTAAAACCAATGCAATAGGCCCAAAGGAAATAGTTTGCACCTTCACAAATTATTTTAATCTTTACACGGTAATAAAAGCTTTTTATTAAATAAAGTTTTTATAGAAATGAAATCGATTGAATTTTAGTTTGTATTTTTTCCAAATATATACTCAACGTATTGGGAAGGGAGGTACCAAGAACATAATTTGCCTCCCGGAACTCCTAAACCCCCAATCGTTTACAGTAAATGTGGAAATTAACAATAACATTTAAAAAATTATCACTACGGTGTTAAATTATAATATAAACACGAAATCGATGCCAACATTTTCCAAACAATTTCCAGTGGACCTTTTGGAAACCGTGTGTCATGCATATCCATTTTTGAATAAAACCCGCTTAAAAACAGAATTAGAAGTCATTTACTTGCGTCCGGATTTTTATCAAATAATTGGAGCCACAAATTTTCTTTCGTTATTGCTACAAAATAATCTCAGTGAAACTTTCCCGGAAACTATAAAAATACTTAAAATTATTTTAACAATCCCGATGACCACTGTTGAATCAGAGCGTTCGTTTTTCAACACTTAAAAGAATCAAGACTTTTTTGCGAAATGCTTTGGGTAATGATCGTTTAAACGCGTTGGCGATGATGTGTTTTAATACAAATATGGTGCGAGATATTTACAATTTTAACGAAAAAGTTTTGGAAAAGTTTATATCAATTAAAGATAGAAGAGTGGAATTCACTTTCAAGAAATGATTGAATTTAATCATTTTGCATCCATTTTAGGTAAGATTTCTCACTATTATGTTATTTTTTAAGAAATGCGCCCCCCCCAGATTGAAATGGCACGAGTCGCCACTGATAATATTATGTATAGATTTATTTACACCAAATGTTTCCCTACGTGTCCAATCTGTATATAAATCTATTAATGTAATATTTTAAATACTTATTTGCATAATATGTAAAAAAAAAATATTATTTTGGACAATAAACTAAAAAAAATGTGAAAGTGAAAAAGAACGTATAAGAAGAATAACAATAAGGGAATAAGAAGATGTGTTCATTCGTATTGTTTATTTATTTATATATTTTTATGTCGAATTTTTATTAGGATTAAATTGAATAAAATTGCAATTTTAATGTGTTGCAGATGGCACACTCTCAGTAAACTTTGATGGGTAAATGGGCAAAATACATCTATTTAGAAATGCAGACCTTCTTCCGTGACATTCCATAATAATACCCGTGGCACACGCATCAAGCAAGGATCAACAGTGACTCGCTATGCGCGCACACATGGCACATGGCACGCAAAGTATGGCACAACCCACAGCGATGCAATGATGCGACCGCCGAGCAAAGTTATCCTCTTGCGTTCCCGTTGATCGCGGGTAACGGAGCGGGGCGCTTCCCATCACCTCACAGCCAACAACAAACCGTTTCTATTTCGTCAAAAGTTCCGCTTATCCTTCTTGATCCTTTGCATTAAATGATACTTGGTGGGGTATTTGCTGCTGTCAATTTGCTGCATGCGTTGATGATGTGAACATTGCTTTATCAAGTAGTTTTATCTAATATCAGATTTTGTAAAAGTTCATTTGATTAAACGAATTTTAATAAATATCACGCAGAAGTTATGTTCTAGTATAGTGAAGTTCGAGAATGGCGAAAAGTTTGTTATTTGCAGTTCTTGCTATTAACATGTGAGTAGTTTCATAACATATCTTATAATCTTAAAGTTTTAGGAATATATAAAGTTAGTTTATCCTTTCATAATTGTTTAATTTTTTTATTTTCCTATGAAATAATTACAAAGAACCAGTATCAATTTACTTTACGCACATGCATTTGCAGATATTGTAATTTAGCATTTTTATAAAATGCTTTTTCAATGAAAATAATATTTCTTATTTTGCATTTTTCTAAATTCCCATATACTCGTATATTATTATTTTAAATTATATCACATCGTTATCCTACATCAATATCAATTAAATCAATATATTGCATAAATACATAAATTGAAATTCTGCGTAAGCTTCTAAAAGCATTTTGTATTATTCGATGAATTTGTTGTATTGTATATTAGTTTATTTAAAAATTAAATATTACTAAAAAATATATTACAGATAGTAATTTAGCATTTATAAATAGCATTATACTTTTTGGTCCTTTAAAATTAGACATATCGGAAAAGTACTATTTATTTATATTTGTTTATTTCAAATAATCACACGACACTTTAAAATTCCGAAATTTTATCTTCGAGTTTAATTGAAACTTAAGAAGGCACAGATATTAATTATCCTATTTTATCATATATCTTTATAAAAAAAAAAAATTTCTTCTTTTTAGTATGTAGTGTAAATATATTTAAATACTAAATTTAGGTTTACTACATTCAGATAGAGAAATATATATATTTACAACCATATATTTGTAAAATATGATTTTAATTATTTTTTTTCAATATTACGAAATCAATCATATTGTAAACCGCCAGAATATATAATAAATATTGGCTACGATTGTGCAAGTTATCACGTTCTAAAAATTATATTTTTATAAATGCAATACATTGGTTGCGGTTCTATTGATTTTTTATAGTTGAAAAAAATATAGTAAATATCACAAGCAATTTGCTGAATGAAATAAATTTTTATTTCTACTCGTATTCTGATGTTTCGCATCTATTTTTGACAGCACTATCCTGACAATCGGTTCCTTCTACGGAATTTTTTTTTTCAGTGTTAATAACTGAATTTATACTAAATTTATATTTAAATTTACAAACAAACATGTGATATATGCTCAATAAAGACAATATTTCTATAGAATATCACCCAAATATCATAACTCAAAGCATTTATAGCTAGATGCGCATTTCGAAGGCTATGCCCCCATCTTCAGTAGCACAGGATAAAAACTAAATAAAAACTAAATAACTAAATAAATATAAACAAAAAAGGCAAAATAACAGAAATATTTCAAACTATGAAAGAAAAAAAACTATGAATATTTTAAAAAGAGAATATTATATAAATAACACTTTATTTCCAATCGTCAATACAATTTCAGCTTTTCATAAAAAGCAAATTAAATAGATATGAATCCTAATATGAGAGGTTTTAAAAGAAACTGAATGAAAGTATATAAAGATTTAAACTACCCCCATTGAATCTAAAATTTTGATAAATAATCAAAATTTGTTAATAAATAATTGATGTATAATTAACTATTAATTCAATAAACATGTGACGTATAGTTCAATCAATTAATAAATAATTTTGTTATTTTTAATATTACATTTTGTATTAATAGACTTAATTGATAAAAAAATATTTATTTTGAAATTATCTCTCTATAAATATGTTTTATCCTGCCTAATTTTTCATATGAAAATTTAAAATAATTTTTTTTCTAAATAGTTGGTCATCAATCCCAGGGATTGGTTATTCCTTCATTTCCTTCTACTATTCATCCCACACGTCCTCCACTATCTGATTTGTTGACTCTAATCTGGGTCTATCTACCTCTTCCTTTCCTTTTACCTACTTTCTATAACAAACTGTATAATACCCCCATGTCTAAGAATATGCCCCATAAATAATTATACCCCACATATCTCTTCTACGCTGTAAGACTTTCCAAACACTTCTCTTCTCACTTACTACACTCTAGCACGACTTCATTTGTCGCTATATCTGCCCAACCAATCTTCATCATCCTCCTATAGCAGCACATTTCAAATGCTTCTATTCTACGTTTCTCTTCTTTTCTAATGGTCCACGCCTCACAACCGTACAATGCTACACTCCACACATATGCTTTCAGTAATCTATGCTAATTCAGACAATTCAGAGTAATTTTATTATTTTATATTTATTAATATTTTGACGTTAATTTTTTATTTTATTTTTTATTAAATTATTGCCATGTGCATTACAACCGTATTTTCTCCATTGATAAATAGAATAGTATATTCTAAAATTTCATTATTTGCTCTTTTGTTAATTCAATTAATAAAATGTACCAGAATATTTACAAAATGGGGCCTTGTAATTACTTGACGTAGTAATTTGGCAATGCATTTTATAAATTTATTTTTCTAATTTGCGTTTCTAATAGAGCTATTAACGAACCAAATGAGTTCGTTTATAGCGAATTTGAGTTCGCTTATAGCATAGGGCAATTTAGTGTTTCAAAGTTGGTAGCTCTGCTTGCCAGTTATCAAACGTCAAACTACAATAGAAAGCAAGAAATAGTTTGATTTAAATTTCGTCCTTGAAATGTACAATTGTACGTCAAACTACAAAAGAAAGCAACAAATAGATTAATTTAAATTTATTTCAAATATTTCAAATGTGTCAATAGCTACTACCAACAGTTAAAAAATTCCCTAAATTTTGAAATTTCGATTTTTTATTTAAAAAGGGCATAAAAGATGCAAATTAGAAAACAATAGTATAAAAACTCATTTCATAAGTCATTTATAACACTCGTTCTTTAGAAAACTCGTTTTCTAAACTTGAACTCATGCAATAAAACCCGCCTTATGAAATTCGTTCTTTAATATACTATTTAAATATTATTCCGCTATATTTTAACTAGTGTTTATTTGTTAATTAAGCAGTTAATCTCTTTTTATCATTTGTTGAAAAACGAAATATTCACATTAGTTAAGTTTAATAGTTCTAATGTGTTATCAAAAATATAGGGACTGTGCAAAACGCCTACTTTGGTGAAAAATGTAAATTGTATGAGCTGTATGGGAGAGCCTGCAGCGCCCATCCTTTCAAAACAAATTTCCTTGCTTAAATTGAAAAATTCTTAGTTGTTGAATACTTTTTATATCTAAACCCAAATTGCATACCTTCGAAAAGAACCTGAAAAACTTAATACAGTTTTAAACATCGTTAGTATATTCGAAATATAATAGTTCTTTGCTCAATGTTTTTAATCATTGTATAAATCATTTTGTTGCTTCTCTTTTCAAACTGAAGTCAATTAAATCATTTCCATTATATTTCATATATCTATATCGAACTGGGACAAGGCAATCTTAAACTGCCTTTCATAAGTTGGGTAAATATTATTCCCGTTGAAAATTGGACATTAAGAGAAGATTCCCTCGTTCATTGTTGTTTTTGTAATGTGAACCTGTACGGGGTACTTTAGCACTTTGATTCATTCAAACGCAGGGGGAAAGTGAAAAGTCTTGTCTCGACGTGCTAAGATTTTATTAGCGTCCAAGAAGACATAAATATCTATTTAGACAATGGTTGCACGAGCACAAGACACTCTAAACTAGAAGATATATGCTAAAGAATTTGTTTCTACATTAAAGTAGAGTTTATAGTGAGATATGAGACGCTATCTTTACAACACATTCAGCTTTTGTTTTAAAAACAATTTCTTATATAAAATTTAAAAAAAAAAAACAAGGAAGTCTGTTATAAAACTATGTAACAATAACAGTAACAACAATAATGATAAATCGCTTTATTAACAAAAAATATATATTTACAAGAAGTGCAACAAGTGTACAAGAAGTTCTTTTATTAGTAAATGATGTTGTAAATATATTTAAAGTTTGCAAAGTTTTATTGTTTGCCGATGATATGAAATTATATTGTGAAATAGGTTCGGTTATGATCAAAGGTTATTTCAACAGGACTTAAGAAGATTTGAAAACTGGTGTGTAGTAAATTGTATGCTTTTAAATGTTGGTAAATGTAAAATCATGTCGTATTCTAGATCCAGATCGTATTTAAGAATGTTAATTAAATAACAAATGGTGAAAAAATTAATTGTCGCTAGATCTTTTTAGTTGACCATTGTCAAAAACTATTTCGTTGAAAAGCTTCGTTTGCTTGAATTTGATTAGTGCCTCTATATTGCAACTCATTATTTGATCAAGGACGAATAATGGGATTTCTTTTACGTCTGCAGATCTATAAATCAATCATGAATTTACGATTTATAAGAAATCTTAATAAAACATTTGGTGCATAATGTATTAAAATATATAAATTTTTCATTTTTTGATTCAAAGGTGTTCTGCAATTTAAATTCTTTTAAAAATATCATTATTCCTTTGTCGTCTTCACATGAACAAATTTTTTGACTAAAAATATACCATGTTTTTTATGCAAAATTAATATTTTGCATAAAGCGAAAGCGCGGCCTGAAGAGGTTCCAAAATTAGAATCATGCAAGTGCACTTTTGCAGAGTAAGTCGTTAAACATGGGATAGAGAGTGAATAGAGCTTATTTTGCTTAAAACATGAAGTTTTACCAAATATTATTTATTTATTTTAATGCTTTAGTAAAATGTTAATGGCTTACGAGAAATAGGACGTTATATACAAACATTTTTTTCCACATATTTATAAGAGCTTGGAAATTATTTGACACTTCAAGCTGAGTTTTTCACAGCTATTTCTTAATAAACTATTAAACTAATAAACTATTTTTTACTGTAATAATTATATGTTATTTTGTAAAAATATTACATTACGTCTATAACTTCATAAAAAGAGAAGTACTTTTTTCATATTTATAAATTTAAAAGGTTCGTACATATTAAATGCGGAAATAATTAGTGTAAGACATATTATCCATAAGACAACAACTACGTAGTATAAGTGTGTATCAAGTGGTAATATATCTTATTTGACAAAACCATCACAAAACTTCAGTCTTTTTATTCGACAAAAGTGTTGTAATGTTAATATGGTGCCACAATATTTTTGTTTCGATATAGACTGTGAGGTAAGAAATTTTATTTATTTATTACCGTTTTTTTTCGTTATTTTACCGTTATTATAAATATTTTTATTATATAATAAATTAGAGCTAATACTATTACAATCTTATTTATTTTATATCGTTTTTCCTTTTTCACATATATTTTTCAATCATGCTGACACAATTGACAAAAATGGAATAAAAACTCTGCATTTTTATAATTAATTCGCAAGAATAATGTTTTGTGTAATTTTCTTTAATTATATTGATTAAAGGCTTCATAATCAAAATTTCTTCTTTTTTTCCTCCACTATCGTGAAAGCTTACTAATCTATTGTAAAAATTAATTATATTATATTATAATTCTATACTTAATAATTTTTATTTAATTTTAAATAAACTTCTTTACAGATTTGATAAATATATATATATATATATATATATATATATATATATATATATATATATATATATAATCCATATTTTCCTATGTTTTGGATCCGAAAAAAGGTAACAATACCAACAAGAGCATGAAATCTAATCAAAAACATATAAGTGATTCACACTTTTTAAACTGATTTCAAAAGAAACACACTTTTCTTGATGAAATTCTTGATGAAGACAAGATGAAATTGGGCCTGAATCAAAATTTATTAAATTTGATTTAGATTTATGCATGTATATACTTTCATAAGCATTTAACTCGCATTTTAAGTCATTTAAGTGAACTAATTTGAATAGGATGACATGAGTTAGTTAAAAATATGCTCGGCTACAGCACTTTTATCTTTTCTATTTAATCTGAAATGAGCTAAATGCTCCTTAAATCTAGTTTCAATTGGTTTACGTGTTTGTCCTATATATACCTAAAGATACGGTATTTGGGTGATATTCTATGCTAATATTTAACACCGTAGTGATAATTTTTAAAATATTAATAGTAGTAGTAGTAATAATAATAATAACATCGTGTAAATTATTCTACAAAATAGATTGATTTTCACGTTACTTAATTTCTGTATAATTGGTCTTTGTTGCATAACTTTTTCAAGAATAAGTCTCTCAGTCGCGAAGAAAACGAAAAATACATTTAATTTTCTAACAAAAATGAGATTTTTGATGTATTGAATTTTCTATTATAAAAGAATAATATTCATGTATACAGGTTCCTGCAAATTATTTTTGTACCATTTTTATTTTCAAGAAACAAAAAATAACCAAATAAAATACAAGAAAATTATATAAACAGTACATGGTATATAAAATAGAGACTAATAACACTTATTTTTTCTGTATGATATTTTTTTCATTAATGTTTATTTAAGAATGGTATATTTGATAAATTCGATCTTATAAGTGGATATATGTACAGAAATTTGAATACTCCTTGACATCTTCCTACTTATCTTTGCTTAAATAGAAATTCAATTCTTACGCTTCTCTTCATGAAACATTTCTTGATAATTCCGTCGCTTATCGTGGCATCACCATGAAGAGCAAAACATTGATTTAGTGATTTGTGCGTGTAAAGAATGGCGGGTCAGCACTTTTAATACTGTAAGATATCATTCTTACGTGCATTTATTGAAAAACTCTAATTTTCTGTTATTTTTACATACAACCACACGATCTAAGCATTTATCCAGTCCAGTTTTACAAGTTGAACATATATTGAACAATACCGCAATGAAATAAATGGTCAAATGGAGATAAAGTTGATGAAAGAAAGTAGAAGGTTTTTTAAGGGGATACTGATAGACTACTTTCTAGCGTTGCTTCATTATTGGAAGCTAATTAACAAAAACAAGCCCATATTAAATAATATTTATTTCAAACTAATTTGAATAGGATGACTTGATTCAAATATACACTCGGCTACAGCACTTTTATCTTTTTTATTTAATTTAATCTGAAATGAGCTAAATGCTCCTTAAATCTAGTTTCAATTGGTCTACGTGTTTGTCTTCTATATATACTTTAGGACAACTAGAACAAGATGTTTATTCAATAATGATTTTTTTATTGAAATCGAAGTGTTTATTTCAATAAATCCCAAATCGTGACACGCTCAAGTATATAGTACCTATTCTAGAATTTTCAGAATGAAGGAATTTAAATCGGCTAATATTAAAAATTTGACAGTGACTAAATATGAGGACGATTGATTTTTACCTCTTACTTAAACACATGCACATTTATTATACTTAATTAGGTTTCGTGTTTTTTTTTAAATTTAGCTCTCTAATATTATATTTACAACAAGAACTTGTAAGATATCAGTTAGTTAAGCACAGATCAGTTTAAAAATTTGATCCTCGTCCATCCTCAAATGCTTATATCATTATGACTAAATAAAGAAATCTAGAATGATCGTTAATTATTCCTATATTATATTTATTTATATTTAAAAACTGAAAAGGAGCACCTCATGCAAGATAAAGCCTTTTTTTTTTTTGAGAAATTTTGATTTTTTTCGATTAAAATGGAAGTACAAATATTTTTCCTAGTTCATAAATCGTCTCGTGTAATAATACTATTTATTTATTAGGATATAATTTTATTTTCCTAATTATCTTCAGATATTTAATAATATTTCTACTATTAAAATCAACCTGTGTGACGTACGAGATCTTTTTCAAATATATTTCATCAAATTTGTTCGTTGTTTTTCAGATTACCTTTTCTCAATGGCAATAATTAAGCGATTGTTATAGTGTCAATAACTTTAATTTAATCTATCGTCATGTTTGCAAAGTCTATATTTAATGGAAGTCGGACAATGAAACAACAATAAAAAGGACTTCGATTTGACTCTTATCAAACATGGCGCCATTTGGCGGCGATTTCTTTCGAGGCCGCACGACGGCTGAACCCCTGAACATTGAGCGCATCACCGTAGATATATAATTGCATTGTGATATTTTAACTCGCCATTATTTTTTCTAAAAGATAAAGCTTGCATTGCGATAGCACTCAACACAACACGCTGTGGCAGTGAGCAAGTATGAGTTAAGTGCATATGCACTCATCTTATCTATTGCAAGCGGTAGAGTGAGAGCGACCGTATGCAGTATATCATCTACTTCTTTGGTTCGCGTATCGTATGCGCCGCAAACAAAATAGCGGCCCGCGTTGCTATGGCAAGGTGACGTCACGCTGCTTCTACAGCTAAGAATATATCGTTGTTTTAAGCTATTCGGGCCGCAATTCTTTAGCGTCCCAACAGAGAAGCCTAGTCTAGTCTACAGGAAAATTTATATAGAATAGCCAGATAAGACAGTTCTATTGTTCTGTGTAGTTACGTATGTATGATTTTGCCACGTGTTTCTCCAAGAATATATTTAAAAGAAATTATTTAATAAAAATGAATAGTGTTAGTTCTTCATTGAAAATTAAGTTTTGCTAGCTTTCTCTTGAGGACAAAGTAAAAATTAAAGAATTAGGTAGGCCATTGCCTGATTTAAATTTATCACAAACTTGTGCAAGGAGTGTTTATATCAAAAAATATCACTTTCAAGAAATGATTGAATTTAATCATTTTGCATCCATTTTAGGTAAGATTTCTTACTATTATGTTATTTTTAAGAAAAGCGCCCCCTCGATTGAAATATCAAGAACCGCCACTGCCTCCATTAACAATCCCTTTTATAAATCTTTTTTTCTTAATTTTCTATGAAATACCTGACGAAAATATTTAACTTTTTATTTTAACATTGAAATTATATATAAATATAAATATAACATCTTTAAATACAAAGTTGTTAGATTCCATCCAGAAATCAGTTCTCAACAAGACTGTAGAATGAAAAGGGAATACAATTTTATATTTCCAATTTCCAATTTCCAATTTTATTAGAAAAATTGGAAATATTTGTCAAATTTTCTATAATTTGTCAAAAATTTTGGGGTAAACCGTAAAACAGAGTTTGCAAATAGAATTACATTGTTGGAATCTTTAATGCCTGAAACGACCAATATGAAATCTTAAAAAAGGTTTCATTCTCGTTTCGGATTGTTATTAATTAGTTAGTTGTTATATATTATTTTATATATATACACCATCAATGATTCTATAGATGGTATATATACTCTCGCATAAATTAACTCCCACATTTTTATGTATTTTCAAAATCACACAGATAATTTACGATAGTTAGTTAAATAGTCCTCAATCTCAGAGATTGATTAGAAACAAAACGTCACTTGCCGATCTCTCCTGAGGTCATTTCCCTATTCATCTTAACATCCTGTGGTGTCTAACTTAGATACTCTAATCTGGGTCTATCTACCCTTTCTTTTCCCTCTTCTCTACCTTCTACAACTAATTACCTAATACCCCCATGTCTAATAATACGACCTACCAGTCTATCCTCCCTATGCTCTAATACCTTCCACGTACTTGTCTTCTCATCTACTAATTCTAGCACGGCTTCATTTGTCACTTCATCTACTCACCTAATCCTCAGCATCTTTCTATAGCACCACATTGCGAATGCTTTTCTTCTACGCATCTTTTTCTAATACCCAAGTCAATATTTGATCTTAAAATCTGCTGCTTTTCTACGAATGTCGTAAGTCAAAAATCTAATAAGTTCTACAAGCGTATTACCGTCTCTTTAAGAACTGTCCCTCTTGTTTGAGGAAAAAAAAGTCGATCATCTATATTCATACCGTTTTAAATACTTTATATCTTGAATAGTATAGTAATTGCTTCGTTCACTATTTAGTGCCAGCGTTGTGTGTGGCTCGATCCTATTGGACCCTCGGGATACTCACCACCTCAATATTAACACGACATTAAGTACGATCGTGGCGGCGCACGTTGACCACATGCCACTCCACCACCTGAAGCTACCGTCCCCAACAAGTCTTACATCAACAATCACTAGCAATGGTACAGTAGCAGTGAGTACCAAAGCAGCGGTAGGAGCTTCTAAGATAGAAAAGAATGGTAAAAGGACTCCAGTGAACGACGTAGTTAGCAGGAATATAACGATGGTGTTGGAGAACCTGCTCAAGAACTATGAGAGTTCACAGCTGCCGTCGCATGGTAAAGGTACCGATACCCCCTAGAATTGTTTATCTTGTATAAAACTTAAGAATTGTGAATATGGTTGTTGCTAATATGAAGACATTATTGTAGATATAATTGATAATTATAGTAAAGTAAAAGTAGCTAATTTTTTAAGAACCCAAGGTTGGAAAATTAATAATGTTTTTGGCAAAGGGTAGAAACAACTTTATTAGAGACCAAAGATTTCAAGACGAATATGAACTTATATGTCTACTTGATGAAATAAATTCTTCAATTCTTGTGGTGCGGTGATGACTCTAGTAATTTTCTGCGTCTAAACTATACTTTCTTTGATTTGCTATTCTTATCTATTACACACAATTTTCTAATATTTTCAATTTTTTATTCTATTTACATTTCTAAACTTTGGAAATTGGAAAACTTTTTTATTTCCTAAAGGTTAATATTTTTTGGTTATTCGCAAATAATTGTTTCATTTTGTGTCTAGAAGAATTTTGTATTTATATTCAGGGAAGATTGCCTCTGATAGGTCTCAGAATATCCAACAAAAACTGTTAAAGATTGAAGTTTATAAATTTAATTTATATATGCACATTAGAACGATACGCGATAAAAATATTTTCACCTGTACAGGATATTGCATTTTTCATTTGTAGAGGTCATAATTTACTTTAAATGATATGCTGTAGTATCTTATATTCTTACATGCAGTGGCGGTTCCTTATGCAGGCCGCAGGGCCGCGCGTCCTTCCTAAACATTGAGCGCATCACCGTAGATATATAATTGTATTGCTATATTTTATCTCGGCATTATTTTCCCTAAAAGATAAAGCTTCCACCGCGAACATACCTAACACTTATGACTCATACGATATGGCAGCTAGCAAGTACCAGTCAAATGCATATGCCCTATCTGTTTGAAGCGCTAGAGTTAGAGCGACCGTATGCAGTAAAGCTGTATAGCTATACTGCATATACCTCGCAATATAGCTATATCGTTAATATGTAGTACAAATTCGAGCGCCACCCAGCCACACAGTACAGGTTAAATGCATATGCACTCATCTCACTCTATTGCAAGCAATAGGTGAGAGCGACCGAATGCAGTATGTCTTCTCTATTTATTCGGTCGGCTTATACTATATTACGACTAGTGTGCAACATTCCAGCGGCTTTGGATAGGTCATAGCAACGTGACGTCATGCTGCTTGTACAGCGAGAATATATGTTGTTTATGCTATTCTGAGCTACGATTCTTTAGCGTGCTAACAGAGAAGCCTAGTAAACAGTAAAATTGATATAGATATAGTTGCATTGTTCTGTGAGTTACGTATGTACGATTTTGCCACGTGTTTCTCCAAGAATATATTTAATAGAAACAATTTAATAAAAATAAAATAAAATAATGAATAGTGTTAGTTCTTTATTGAAAATAGAGTTTTGAAGACTTTCTCTTGTGGACAAAGTAAAAATTAAAGAATTAGGTAGGCCATTGCCATTTAAATTTATCGCAAACTTGTGCAAGGAGTGCCCAAAACTGGACATTTACGCGGCGTTTTACAAGAGACATTTACAAAAAAATATTATAACACAGATAAAGGACAGATTCTCGTATCGTGGCCATCTACAAGCCGCTGAGTTATTTAACACGAAATCGAAGCCAACATTTTCTAAACAATTTCCAGTGGACCTTTTGGAAACCGTGTGCCATGCATATCAATTTTTAAATAAAACCAGATTTAAAACAGAATTAGAAGTCATTTACTCGCGTCCGGATTTTTATCAATTAATTGGAGCCACAAATTTTCTTTCGTTATTGCTACAAAATAATCTCAGTGAAACTTTCCCGGAAACTATAAAAATACTTAAAATTATTTTAACAACCCCGATGACCACTGCTGAATGAGAGCGTTGTTTTTCAACACTTAAAAGAATCTAGACTTTTTTGCGAAATGCTATGGGTAATGATCGTTTAAACGCGTTGGCGATGATGTGTATTAATAAAAATGTGGTGCGAGATATTTACAATTTGAACGAAAAAGTTTTGGAAAAGTTTATATCAATGAAAGATAGAAGAGTGGAATTCACTTTCAAGAAATGATTGAATTTAATCATTTTGCATCTATTTTTGATAAGATTTCTCACTATTATGTAATTTTTTAAGAAATGCGCCCCCCCCCCCCCCAGATTGAAATGGCACGAGCCGCCACTGCTTACATGAATCTAGCCTTAGAGTTAGACGATATATTATTACACAATACTTAGAAATATTAGGTTTTTTACATCATTTAATTTACGAAAATTATGAAATTTAATAAAGTTCAAAACGTGATCGATAACAACAAAACGGATTGCTATAAAACATGAAACCTCCAAGTTTAATTCACAAGAACAAATGTGCATTTCACCATTGTAGTATCTTAACCATAATTTATACAGGTCGTTGCTAAAACACAGTTGAACATTTGCGAACTTTCAATTATATAGAATATGAACATTTTAAATAGAACAACCATTATATTATTTAAATTAATTTCACCCAGAATTTTATTTTTATTCACCTTTTTGATACACAGTTTATTATTGGAAAAAATTTTTTTTTTTATTATAGTTTCTGTAAAAAAGCATAAATGGTAATAAGTTAACAATAATAAGTCAAGATAATAAATTAGGAAGTTAATATATTTTATATTATTATACTCTGCATACTTACCCTGAAATTTATCGAATCAATAATTTTTTGTTCACATAAAAGAATACGTTTATTTTCGGTTTATTGAGAATGTTATTTGCTCTGCTAAGAGGACAATTTGTATTATTTAATTTATTAATTATTATATAATTTATATTTCTGCATGGTTCCATTAATAAATGTATTAAACAACAATGAACTCTATAATAATAGTGAAATACACAACTAAAATATAATAATAATTATTCGTTTACATAATTGCTCACTGCTTCTTCCAGTTCTTTATTAATAATAAAAGGGTCTTCATAAACGATGTCGTATAATTGGTGTTCTAGTAATAAAACATCGGAATTTTTATATTGTTCCTCAATAATATCATAGGGTACTTCATCCATATCTATCATACGTAACCATTTCAATTTTTTATTTAAATCTTTAATAACATCGTAACAGCTTTGCAAATCATCACCAGCGTACAGATTCGAATTCACGGACATCCATGCGCGATGGTTTATCTTTGTATACATATTATTCAAACGTTCCTTATTACCAACCACGTACTCACAGCATAAATCCAACAATTTCTTACAGTCCGCGACTTGCTTTTTCTTATTCCGTTTTACGCGTTTAATATTTTTCTCGTAATTTTCCTTTATGGATTCCAAAATTTTTTCTTCATGCGTCGCTACTTTCTTCACGTCTTTATCACCGGCCTCCGACAACTCCGCGGACATTAAAAAATCCTTATCACTTGTAATATTTTTTATGGGTTCCAAATATGATAATAAAACAGATCTGATGTTACTATCCGTTTCTATGCTCTCACCAAGTATAAGGTTATTGCTTTTTTGTTCAGTCGATAATGGGACCATACTTAGAAAGAACGTTAATATATTTTTTGGTAAATCGTTCATTTTGAACTGTAGAATCTGAAGCGTGTCTTCGTAATCTTGCGTGGCCGAATTATCTTTTCCAGAGTAGGCCTTAATCAGTTGCAATGCTTCGTCCAAAATACTTGGTCGATATTTGTAATGGTATTTTAAGACCATCAATAACAACTGATAATTGTCTTCCATTTAAATAGCACTTTGTTACTAAACGAACTAAATAGAACTATTTTATTTATTATATTAGTAATATATTCGTTCTTTTCTGATGTCACTGTGACATTAATAATTATATAAATAAAAGCGTTCCTATGAGTTACTCTTCAAGTTGCACGCGTTAATTACCATGGATACTTACGGCAACTTCCATCAATTTAACGCATAAGATATTACGGTGAGGCAAGCTATGGAAACTTGTTTTGCAAGAAATAGTAAATTTCCTGTTCAATTGTTTTTGTCATCAGTTGTGGATGCCCGTAAAATTAATGTATATTTTTCGATTATAGCTGGGTCAATGGTATACATAACATATAGATAAGTTCAACTAAAAAATTGCTTTAAATACAATATCATTTAGAGGTATAAGGCAAAAAACTGTTTGAAACATTATATTTATTTTAAAAATTATCACTACGGTGTTAAATAATAGTATAGAATATCACCCAAATTTAGGTTACGGTATTTTAGTGATACTATTCTATACTATTATATTTATTATTACATTTTTTTTTTAAATGTATTTACATTTTTTTATTTACTCTTTACTAGTAGAACGTTTATGGATTTGTAAGTTAGCAACTATTTTTGATAATTCTAATTAATTCTAATTATTTTTGATATTCCAATTTGGTTGGTAATTAGTAATTGAACTTCTTATTAATTCTTTCAAATTTTAGTTTGTTAATTGAGAACGATACTTGGATTTTACAAATTTCATCGTTGAGTACAGTGATTCAACTTATTCATCTTATGTCGATCCAAAAATTGATAATAAACGACATGCTGACACATGTTTCCAAAATTCATTGATTATATTTACTGATTCATGTAACATTTTAAGACCTTCGTCTTCTTGCATTTCTATTAACTCCATTTCTCCTGATGCCGTTCCAGGAAGTAAGCTTTTTAAAAGCAGGGAAACCGTTTCGTACATCAATTTCAAATTGATTTAATAGAAATGCGATAGATGGTTTTAGTTCTTGTACGTCTACAAATCGTTCTTCAAAATCGTCCAACAAGTTGTTTAATTTTGCTCGATAGTTACTGATGGCTGTAGGAAGAATATCACATCCTGAAGTCTCTTTTTTCAAACGTGGAGAGTGATTAAATGTCTTTTCACATATATCTTTTTCAAACAGTTGTAATTATTTTTCAAAACTAAAAATGCTCCGACTCAATTGTGAGTATAATATTCTTGTCCTTGCCTTGCAGCGACCCATTCAAATTTTGTAAATGTTCCATTTTATCGGTAAAAAACACTAAGTCCTGGATCCATTCATTGTTTTTTAAATGCGGATATGATTGCATTTTTATATCTAGGAATTCGATAATTAGTTCCAATAAAGCTACAAATGAATTCTTTGTGCTTTTTGTATTGTACAATAAAAATAATTTAATTTAACGCTTAAATCATCGACTATAACAATTATTTTCAAACTTAAATAATAGAAATGATGGATCGAATTTTGAAGCTGTAAATAAATTAAATTGACTAAAACGCAATGTATCTTAATGAGCCGCAATAAAACTGAAGAAGAGCCACATGCGGTTAGCGAACCGCAGTTTGACCACCATTGCAATAGTTTACCAATAACATTGAAGCAAGCTAATTATAATAATTTCAAAAAATTACCCAAGCTGTTTGTTTTAAACCATTTTGCTCAACTTAACGATTTATTTAAGTAATATTCTAAACAAAGTAATTTATATTTCCTAGTTCAAGTTCAGTTTCTTGTTATATTTTTGGTAAAGTTCTAGAGAAAATACTACGTAAGCAACTTGTGGATTTTCTTGAATCAAATAATATATTGTACAATTACCAATACGGATTTAGACGTAAGAAATCTACTGTTTCTGCTATTGTACACATATGTCAGCTGTTTGTAATTTATAATTATACAACTATGAAATTTATGAGAGCTATAATGATTGCGATTATACCAGTGTCACCTTTTGCGATCTAAGCAAAGCATTTGACTGCGTATCACATGCCATATTGTTAGAAAAACTAAGCTTATATAACATTGATAACAGCAACATCTCACATCAGCTTCTTACATCTTACTTAGACATGAGGACCCAGTCTGTGGTGTACAATAATGAGATTTCAGGTAAATTAACTGCCAAAAGAGGTGTCCCACAAGGATCGGTCGGATGACCGATACCTTTTTAAATATATCTGAACGATTGTTCTCTCTGTCTTAGGAATACCCAAACAATATCTATTCACTATGCGGATGATACGACATTAATCCATGTTAATGACAATATTGGCGAATTAGAAAATCAAGTGAAACAAGCTGAAAAGACTGCGATTGAGTGGTTCATATAAAAAAACAACATATTAAGAAAATTTAAAAGAACAAGAGATATCAGAAATATTAATAGTTTAGAACTAGGGTGGCCAAGCCGCGGCCCGCGGGCCGCATGCGGCCCGCTGAGTGTCTACTTGTGGCCCGCGGAGCATATGCACACATTTTTTTCTTTTAGTGTACATAAAACCACCAAAAGAATATTCCATCGTGCGTAGTTCGTATCATATCCCATATATGGAAGTATCTCAGTACATTGATTCAACTATCATGACAATTTCTTCTATGGTATATTCGTGTTAATAAACAATCACAACGTTAAGCTAATTTTAAAAGCGCGCACGTCGATCTTGCGTGGATAGTCGTGAGCGTAAATGCAGGATGCGACCGCCAGTCTATGGCAAGCTCGCAAAGCCGTAGAACGTGTGGTTGCTTCCATTGTGTTGTTATCGCCATGTGTATCTTGAGATTTTCGATCGACTTTTAAATACACATTGATAAGAATACAAGTTGGCATAACCGAGTATCCTGTCTAATACTATACCAAGTCCCACAATGGCGTCAAGTAGTAAGGACATTGGACCAAATAAGAGAAGAGTCACAGAAGAACTGAGATGTTTTGAAGACAGATGGACTATAAACTATTTCTTCGTGGAATTTAAAACAAAGCCAATAAGCTTGATATGCTATAATTCTGTTTCTGTCTTGAAAGAGTATAACACTAAACGGCATTACGAGGCTAAGCATGCAAATAAGTTTGATAAGTACGAAGGGCAATTTCTCAAGAACAAGACCAAGTAAATGAATTAAAAAGAAAACTTTCTGCACAACGTCAGATGTTTACTAGAGCGGCTCAAGAGTCAACATGCTATGTAAAAGCTAGTTATGCAGTAGCCATGATACTAGCAAAAAAATCGAAGCCATATTCAGATGGTGAAATAGTTAAGGAATGTTTGGAGAGTGTCGTTGAAATTCTGTGCCCAGAAGAGAAAACGGATTTCTCACCAATAAGCCTGTCCCGTCAAACTATTACTAGGCGTGTGAACGACATTGGAAAACATATTGAAGATAATTTAAAAAATCGAGCATCCAAGTTCATTTTATGGTCTAGCATTAGATGAAAGCACAGACCTAACAGATACCGCCCAAGTGGCAATTTTTATCAGCGGCGTTGATGTCCATTTTAACAAAACAGAAGAATTAGCGGCACTGTATCCACTTAAAGATACCACTTGCTCACGAGATTTGTTAGGAGCTGTTACATCGACATTGAATCGCTTTTCGTTACAACTCAACAACCTTTCGGGCCTAACAACAGATGGTGCTCCAGCAATGGTTGGGAAGCACGAAGGTTTTGTAAAATTGATTGAAATCGAGGCCTGGAAAGTTGGTAATACTTTGATGCTAAATTTTCATTACATAATTCATCAGGAGAATTTATATTCCAAGTCCCTTAAAATGGATCATGTCATGAAGGTGGTAATCAAAACAGTGAACTTTATTAAGTCAAAGGGGTTGAATCACCGTCAGTTCCAAGAGTTTCTTAAGTCTTTGGATTCAGAGTATAATGACGTTACATTTTATACAGAAGTAAGATGGCTGACCCGTGCCAAAATGTTAAAAAGAGTGTTTGATTTGAAGCAAGAAATACAATCATTCTTCGCAAGCAAATCAAAAAGTATCCCAGAATTTGAAGACAAGGAGTGGGTTAGCGACTTTGCATTTCTGGTCGATATAGTTAGCCACCTAAATGTTGTTATTACTCATCTACAAGGGAAAGATCAACTAATTAATAACATGTATTATCTTATTTCCGCATTCCATATGAAACTTGGGCTTTGGGAACAACTGTTAAGGAAAAAAATCTTCACTCACTTTCCTACATTGTTATTGCAGCCAGACGTCACACAAATAGCGGCGGATAAATACGCTTTGTTGATATCTGACTTGAACCTGGAATTTGAAAACCGATTTCAAGATTTTAAAAAGCATCGTGTGTTTTTGCTGCATTTGCCTCGCCATTCTCCGTAGACGTGAATTTATTACCACGAATTTTACAAATGGAACATTGTGAAATGTGTTGTGATGTACAGATAAAGGAGAAATTCAATCAGGTTGGTTTGGAAGAGTTTTACAAAACATATTTGGACAAGGAAAAATATCCTGCATTTCAAACACATGCTCTATCGATGATTTCGCTATTTGGAAACACTTACACGTGTGAACAGCTTTTTAGTCGAATGAAGCATATTAAATCTCAAATGAGAACACGAATTACTGATGAGCATTTGGAAAACTGTTTGCGTGTAGCAACAACATCAATCGTTATCAACATTGATGCACTGAGTTCTGACAAACAAAATCAGACGTCTCACTAAATTTATTATATTTTGTTTATTTTTTATTATTTTTTTTGAATTGTCTAACTCTAATCTAATAAATATGTTTAATTCTCATTTTTGTTATATCTTCTTAAAAAACACTATATTTCTTGTTGGCTTTGAATAATAAAAGAAATTTTATTGTACGGCCCGGTAGGAAATCTCATTTCTAAAATCTGGCCCGGCTGCTGAAAAGGTTGGCCACCCATGGTTTAGAACAAAGTATATATTCAAGTATATATACAAACATATTCAACTCCAAAATTTTGTTAAATTACCATTTGACCCTATAATTGCACGTGGTTTAAATAGTATTTTAAATAAATATAATTTTAAAGTAACATATAATACTTCTAATAGTCTTGCTAATTTTCTAGGAAATCCAAAATATTTGATTGTTGTTTGATTACTTCTGTCATGTTGACTTATTTATTTCATAGTATATCAATCATGATTCGTGACAGAAGTATTTTATTTAGTTTTTATCTTGTGCTACTGAAGATGGGGGCATAGTCCTTGAAATGTAAATCCAGCTACTTAATGTTTTGAGTTACGGTATTTCGGTGATATTCTAAATAATTATTTAACACCGTAGTGGTAATTTTTTCAAATATTCCTCAATCTAACTAAATGAACTGACATAAACAAACATATTATGAACACAATATTGTGCCTTACGGAATTTTTTAATCAGCGTTTAGACAATGAATTTATCCTTCCCCCGGATGAAAAATATATGCATATATAATTTTCTTTTCTGCTGGTGCTAATACTTATTATATATTCACAAATCTTTAGTAGTTAGCTAAGTTACTTGAAGGGAATATATGTGAATATTTGCATGCAAGTTATATACGTTTCTCCTTGATCGATGATTCATTATTGATGCTTCTTGGATTTCAGATCAGCCAACCGTAGTCAAGACTAACATCTTAATTCGTAGTATGGGACCAGTATCCGAATTAGACATGGTAAATCGTAATGATCATATATAATATTTCTGTTCATTTGAATCCACATAAATATTATCCAAGTGTGAGCTAATTGTAATTTGAACCATAAACAGAATCGGCGGCGTATACTAAATATGAAAGGTTTATGTTAGAGCATTTTGGAGTAATGAATTTATTGATATTATAAAAATAATGCTCACACTAGATTTTAATGTATCATTTTTTTTTTAATAAAGCACCTTGAAATATTAAAATCGCCCTTTCTTAATGTACGTTGTATGTTATTCTATTATTTGAAAGATTTTTCGCGAATTTTTGCAGAATAAAAATGATTGCAAATCGATTTTAACCACTTTTTTTCTTATCTATTTCAACCAAAATTTTCGATGACAATGAATAATTGAAAAATCTAAAAATGCAAAATATTTTTCGTTACAAGAGTAAATAATATATGAACCATTCATTTGAAAAACCCCAAAATTTAGTCCAAATTTGTAGTTAAAATTTCAAAATGTAGTCAAAATTTTCAAAAGCTGCTTTTTACAACCATTTGTAATATTTTTTCTACTTTTTTTTGATTTTTAATTTATATAACATGGAAATACAAAAATTACCTTTTTCACTTCTAGGGTGTCTCAAATGCATTTGAACAACCTTTTTTGTATATTTTTTCATTTTTGTATATTTATGCAGTATAAAATTTTCAAATCTACGTATCATCAATGGTTAAAAAATATAATTTAATCCGCTGCTATAATGAACTGAATAAGCTTGCAATATAATATGGAAATATATTATATTAAAATACAAATTGGGTTACAAAATTTGCAAATCTTTTCCTTTCCATCATGTTATTTAGATCGTTTTTGATGGCTATAATATTATGACGTCTGCGTATAATATAATGTTTTCGACGATATATATTTAGAGTACAAACAGATCAAGTACAATGCTCTGTGATTTTCATTAGAACATATTGAAAACAAAGATTTTTAGGAGTACTCCATGGATTGTTACTTCCGTCAATACTGGCGCGATCAACGGCTGTCCTTCCAAGGACCTATCAAGTCCCTATCGTTGTCAATCAAAATGCTGGAACGCATATGGCGGCCGGATACATACTTTTACAACGGGAAAAATTCTTATGTGCACACCATCACTGTTCCTAACAAATTACTACGGATCACACAGGATGGAGATATTCTTTATTCAATGAGGTAAGACTTTACGCGTGATTAAACCTGCGGTGTTTAGCATATTTTATATTTAATGCCCAAAATATGAGAATACATCCCAACAGTGGCGGTTTCTTTCGAGGCCGCAATGCCGTGCGGTCCCCCTTAACATTGAGCGCATCACCGTAGATATATAATTGTATTATGATATTTTAACTCGGCATTCTTTTTCCTAAAAGTTAAAGCTTGCGTCGCGATAGCACTCAACACAACACGGTCTAGCGGCGAGCAAGTATAAGTAAAGTGCATATGCACTCATCCTATCTATTGTAAGCTACCGAGTTAGAGCGACCGTATGTAGTATATCATCTGTTTCTTTGGTTCGCGTATCGTATGCACCGTAAACGAAATAGTGGCCCGGGTTGCTATAGCAACGTGACGTTACGCTGCTTCGACAGCTAAGAATATATCGTTGTTTTAAGCTATTTCGGGCCACAATTCTTTAGCGTCCCAACAGAGAAGCCTAGTCTAGTATACAGGAAAATTGATATAAAATAGCCAGATAAGACAGTTGCAATGTTCTGTGTAGTTACGTATGTACGATTTCTAAGGTTAGACACAGCACCTGATCTGATATCACCTGTTCCGATACCCGACACTCAATCTATAAATTTGAAAATATATTTTTATTATTACAAAATTGAATTCAGACCACAATGTTACATATATAAAATTTTCAGATCTTGACATTCTTTAAATTAGTCCTTCCCTCTCTTGTTCGTGATACTACAGCTTTTTGCGCATATCTGATTCTTCAAAATATAGGCTTTCCTCGTAATGGCAATTAAGAAGAATATCAACTTACACTATGCAACATACAGTGAAAAGGATAATCAATACTCAATACAACTGTATGGAATCAGACTATTCACAAATTACACTGACATGGAAATATTATATGTCTCAAGCTCGGGATAATAATTATTCTTATAATTTAAATTTACGATTTAATAGTTACATGGTTAAATATCAAGCAATTTTACAGATTAACAGTAAAGGCTAAATGTCCAATGGAGCTTCGATCTTTTCCAATGGATCGCCAGTCTTGTCCACTCATCATGGGGAGCTGTAAGTATTTTATAATATTATATTAACGACCTTACCATATATTGTACTTATGCTAGATACTTATGATGCTTGCGCTAGAAAATTTTGCATAATACTATTTATAATTCCCATTTTTATTTCCTTCATGCGTTAAAAATTGTACTCATTTATATTATACCTTCTGTTAAGTATGGAAGTGATGACTAACTGAATGTAGTTAAAACTTACTACTTTCAATTAATCATTACTTCCATGGATTCACTGGGGCAGCTCACTTATGACGTGGATGAATGGATGGAAATTAAGGATGGGTTGACTACAGCAGCAATTGAAGTATTAGGCACGAAGAAAAGGGCAGGTAGAAAGGAATGGATAACTGAAGATATATTAAACATGACAGGGGAAAGAAGGAAAGTTAACATTATCAATACAGAAGCAGGACAGAAAAGATATAAGGAACTAAGGAAGTTGATTAATAGGAAATGTAAATTCGCGAAAGAAGAATGGATAAAAGAAAAATGTGAGGATATTGAGGAAGTTGTGAACAGAGGTAAGGTAGATTTGGGCTACAGGAAAATTAAGTCTGATTTCTCTAAAATAAAGCCAAAGGGCAACGTTATATGTAGAGCTTATATGTAGAACTCATTTGAAAATTTCACCTTTCATTGTTTTTAAGACAAGAACTAAAGTTCTGAAATCGTCATTTTTATTGAGAACTTCTTCCAATTTTCTCGATATATATATTTTTTTATTTATTGCAATTATTTATTGCAAAGCATTAACTTTATTAATGGTTAGTTGTAATCAGGGTCTATCGGGGGGGGCAAGAGGGGCGGTTGCCCCGGGCCTCACAATATTAGGGGCCTCAACTTGGTAACTTAATATGTTAGACAAAAATATAGGGGAAGGCGGATCGGAACGGAGTATTCAGTTTAAAACTAACCATAAGACAGAAATTATGGCGAGTAGAAAAATTTGCAGCCACATTTGTAAACAAAGAGGAATTAGTATTTCCTGTCCTTTCCGCTAGGTTGCAGCACCTTACAATCACAAAAATGGTAGTACCCTGTTGTCCCGCAATGAATTACCAGATAGCGCGTATTTTAGACTCCTTAAATAATAATTGAATTTGCTAATGTTAAAGCGCGCAAAGCTTCTGTGAAATAATTAAATGATATAATCGAATACATATTAAATACCATTTATTTTATTTTCTTGCCCACAATTTTATTTTAAATTTTGAAGGGCCTCAAAAATATTAGTTGCCCCGGGCCTCGCATTTTCTCTGAAAGGCCCTGGTTGTAATTGTTCTATTAAATTTACGTATTCAGCCATTCCTGTCGATAATTTAGAAATGGTTTCAATAACCAATTTATAGTTATAAATAAAAGCCAAGGTTTGCTTTATTTTATTATTGCTTAACACTTTTTTTGCTTCTTTAATTGCCACGGACGAGCTATCATTGAATTTAAACATCACTTCTTTAATTTCATTAAAATATTTAAAATAAAATAAAGCAGCCTCAAGCCATGTGCCCCAATGCGTAATTATCGGTGTTGAAGGTAGTGGAGTATCGGGCAGTGTTTCTTTATATATTTGAATCCTAAAGGGGGCTTTAATAAACACCTGCTTCCAAACTTTATGTTACTACGCCCCCCTTTAAAAAAAATCCCTTAACCCATTTATTTCATAAAATAATACAGCCACATTTTTAAATGGTAAAAAAATTTATTAATACAAAAAAAATAAAAAAAAACGTAATTGACCGAATATTAATAACAAGGTTTTACTATATATATATATATATTATATATATCATATTTCATTTTTTAATTAATTTGTTTTGAATGCGATGGATGTGCATGTTTGTTAGCATAAAGTTTATCATTCATTATCATTTCTAATAATTTAAAAAAAATTCAAGTCATCAGCATAAGACAGAAATTTGCTTTTGGTAACCACCTATATCATTTATATATATACTAAACAGTAATGGGCCCAATAACGATCCTTGCGGGACTCCCAATGTTATTGCTGTTCGCTTGGATAAGTAATTGTTCATTTTAACTACAAATTTCCTGCCAGACACATAGAAACAGAACCATTCAAGAATTGGGCCATATACACCGATCGCAGCAAGCTTTAGTTTCAATATTTGATGGTCAACTCTATCAAATGCTTTTCTGAAATCGGTGTACGTCCACCGCGCAGCCCCCGTCCAATCCCTCCGTGACATATTCAATATATTCGAGTAAGTTGCTTTTAACAGTATTACATTTAACACTTAAACATTGTACTTAAAACAGGATTTATACTTGCTTGTTCTGTGCACAGGAATTGACAGAAGACCAATGATTCTAATGTTCAAATTATGGACATCGATTCTGAATTGAAATAGTTTATATTGGTATGGAGGGTACTTAGACTTGTGAATACTGGATGCTACACAAATCAAATGTAATTTACGTCTATATTGAGCAAATTTTGTGTTACTAATTTGTGAGATATATGTCCTATACCATATATATTAAGCGTAAGCAATTATTTTGCATATATTGAATTTTATTTGAAACACGTTTCGTCAAACACGGTCCATATATAAAGTCGCAAAAATTATATTTCGACAGCACCAGCGATTCACGTAGAATTTTCCTCATCTCTCGGTTCGAATAATGGCGATTATTGTACAAAGATTGCAACGTTAAAAAACAGGTTTTATTAACATTTTTTATATGTTGATCTACGCTTTGATCCAGTGCTAGACCTAAATTGAGAGCTGAGTTAACAAACGTAATCTCATCTATGCCAATCATTAGCGAAGGCTAATCATTGCATTTGCTCTCGCTTTTTTAGGGCCAAAGCATAAAGCAACAGTTTGGCGGCGTTTATGCACATAGAGTGTCTTTTGGAGGTATTTATGAAATATTTTAAATCATCCGAAACAGTTTGAAAGTCCCTGCTATAAGTCGGAAGTTGAGTATCATCAGTGTAAACATGGAAATTACATGGAAAAACAATAATGCATTAAAATAATTTGGATACTTTTGAATGAACAGCAAATTTTCTAAAATATATAGACCTGTAACAATGTCAATATTTTGTTTTGTTTGAAACGATTTCTACATGATTCCCTATAGTTCATGTGTAACATTTGACGGAGTGTCCTTTTTGATAAAAACCTTTTCAACGTCTTTCCCTTGTCCCTAAAAAATAATTTCATACCGCGCTATAAATTCAAACTTGGCGAAATAGAGAGTTCTAGTAACTGGAAAGTCAAAGTAATTTTTAATATTCCGGATTGCAAAACAGATCTTATTTAATTTTGAACATAAGTTATTGATTTAATGACTCCAGTTTAATTTTTCATCTATTTGTATTCCCAGAAATTTACAACTTGTATCTAATTTTAGTGCTGCGAAATTATTTATATTTAAGGAATGTGGTATTTGTGAATTATCACTACAATTGTATACAATTTGTTTTATCCTTATTTAACTTAAGATTGTTTGATTTGAACCACATTGCTGCATTATTAAGTATGGCATCACATTGCATATTAAGAGATTTGACCGTAATTAGTACATTGGTATCGTCAGCATAGTTAACAATGTTACAATCCTGAATTGATGTGGAAAAATTATTAATAAATATAATAAACAGAAGTGGGGCTAGGATACTTCCCTGTGCAACCCCCCTGGTCACTATCAAAGTTTCGAGCGTAAACTTTTATTTCCACCTATGTCCACTATTTGTTGCCTATTACAAAGATACGACTGAAACCACAGCTGGTTTGCTATACCCCTTACTCCATAATTTTCCAATTTTTTTAATAGTAATTCAT
The DNA here is from genome assembly GCA_947310635.1 of Leptodirus hochenwartii. NCBI lineage: Eukaryota > Metazoa > Arthropoda > Insecta > Coleoptera > Leiodidae > Leptodirus > Leptodirus hochenwartii. Next base: position 32,376,905 of record OX371178.1, on the reverse strand, counting down.
ACTCAATGCTACCGAAAGCCTTCAATAGATCCAGAAGATTCCGCGGGGGAGTTCATTCTGTTCTAGCGCCTAGTTTGTATAGTTTAAAAAATCATAGATTGCTATGGATGTATTTTTATTATATATGAAACCACGATGTGAACTGTTAAACAATTTGTAATAATTGAAAAAACTCTCTAATCTTTTATATACAACCTTTTCGAAGATCTTAGACAAACTTGTTGGTCTATAGGTGCTGATGCTTGTTCTCTTGTACCCCATGTACTATAATCCAAGTCCCGTAGGCATATGCCTCCAGTTACCTTATTCCCTAATCGTATGTGCGTGTTTATTATGACTTACAGATGCGTACACGTCCCGCGAGCTTCTCTACCAATGGCAGAACGAGGAGAGCGTGAACTTTGTGCCCGGCATGACACTGTCCCAATTTGATTTGATGAGCTTTCCCTATCGTAATCTAACGTTTCGACGACGCGAAGGTAAGCGCTCGACTTTCTACACACTATACCAGCGTTTCCAAAACATATTGCACCTAAATATTGAATTGATTCAGTCGTTACTCCATGATAATTCGGTAGAATAAGATAGATTCGGTAGATTATTCTGTTCTCCGAACAGAATAAAAAACGTTATTTAGTTTTTCTATCACTAAAATTTGAATTTTAAACATAACTATTATTTTTTTCCAACTGGCGAACGTCCGCGGCTGCAAGTGTATGCGTACTCGTCTTACAGCCGTGGGTAAAGCGTTCACATGTAAACATCCTCTATGGAATATCTTATTGGTTGTTGCTGTCTTTGCAGCGGTTATCGGTGCGCGGACGTTTGCCAGTTGGAAAAAAATTATCTGTAGTTTCGTAATATAAAATAGTGGTGGCCAAACTGCGGCTCACGAGCCGCATGTGGCTCTTCTTAAGTTTTATTGCGGCTTATTAAGATACATTGCGTTTTAGTCAATTTAATTTATTTCAGCTTTAAAATTCGATCCATCATTTAAGTTTAAGTTTGGAAATAATTGTTTTAGTCGACGATTTAAGCGTTACATTTAATCCTTTTTATTGTACAATACAAAAAGCACAAAGAATTCGTTTGTAGCTTTATTCGAACCAATTATCAAATTCCTAGATATAAAAATGCACTCATATCCGCATTTAAAAAACAATGAATGGATCCAGGACTTAGTGTTTTTTACCGATAAAATGGAACATTTACAAAATTTGAATGGGTCGCTGCAAGGCAAGGACAAGAATATTATACTCACAATTGAGTCGGAGCATTTTTAGTTTTGAAAAATAATTACAACTGTTTGAAAAAGATATATGTGAAAAGACATTTAATCACTCTCCACGTTTGAAAAAAGAGACTTCAGGATGTGATATTCTTCCTACAGCCATAGTAACTATCGAGCAAAATTAAACAACTTGTTGGACGATTTTGAAGAACGATTTGTAGACGTACAAGAACTAAAACCATCTATCGCATTTCTATTAAATCCATATGCAATTTATATAATTAACAACGGTTTCCCTGCTTTTAAAAAGCTTACTTCCTGGAACGGCATCAGGAGAAATTGAGTTAGTAGAAATACAAGAAGACGAAGGTTTTAAAATGTTACAGAAATCAGTAAATTCAATCAATGAATTTTGGAAATGTGTACCTACCATAAAGTACAGCCATTTAAAAAATGCAGCATATCGTTTATTATCAAATTTTGAATCGACATATGATGATGTTGAATCACTGTACTCAACGATGAAATTTGTAAAATCCAAGTATCGTTCTCAATTAACAAACCAACATTTGAAAAAATTAATAAGAAGTTCAATAACTAATTACAAACAAAATTATCAAAAATGAGTTGCTATCTTACAAATTCATAAATAAACCTTCTACTAGTAAAGAGTAAATAAAACAAAAAAGTATGTAATAATAAATATAATGTTTCAAAAACTTTTTTTGCTTTATACCTATAAATGATATTATATTTATATGTGTACGTATATGACTGACATAAGACCTTTGGGTTGTGGCTCTTAACAATTTCTGGTAGGTAACTAGGGCTCTTGCTGTAAAAACTTTGGTCACCCCTGGTATAGAATATCAAATACCGTTATACAAAGCGTTTAATAGCTAGATGCGCATTTCGGAGGCTATGCCCCCCTCTTTACTAGCACAAGATAAAAACTTTATAAAATACCTCTGGCACTAACCGTGATTGCTATACAATTAAATAAAGAAGTCAACATGACAGAAGTATATCAAAAATTGCATTTTTTATTTTATTTCGTTTTTATCTTGTGCTACTGAGATGGGGGCATAGCCTTCGAAATGCGCATCTAGATACTTAATGCTTTAAGTTACGGTATTTGGGTGATATTCTATACTAATATTTAACACCGTAGTGATTTTTACCTGCTCAGTTGGAATCTCTTAAAACTTATTGTTACTAGTATAAGTTGTGTATATAAACCATGTAATTTGCATTATTGCTATTTTACCTGAAGATGCTCGCAAGAGCGAAACTAGTTGTCTTAAAAATTAAAAATTCGTGATGTAACACTTTAAAAACATTTTTCATTCCGTTCTTAGTACAACTATTCAAATGCACAATAATCTGGGGAGTATCCAGTTTGTTTAATTAAGAAAATGTCGTATTTAGGTAATAAAAATATATATTTGGTGTTGGTGAAATTAAACAAAATTAACAGCAGAAAAAAAAGGTATAAAAATACAACTATATTTGTCTTCGAATTTGCCACTGTCAATATAATAATAATTTAAAATATCAATTAGTTGCCCTTAACATCAGATATGAACTCCTTCGAATCCTAACAATGACAGAATAAGATATTTTTATATTTCCCTACGATTCAAATCCAAATGACACTATTCACCTCGAAATTCAGTCTCCTTACTGATATTTGGATATATATATCTTAAGGCATCTAAAATGCAGACAAAATTCTTATCGGATACAATCATCATATATTGTAGTGATTATATTACTCATAAATATATTAAATCACATTAACTATATCATTGTCATTGATTTTGTAAAACGTGACATTCAATTTGCGGAGCAAAAAGATATCAGCAAATAAATTTGTTATGAAACAGCGAAATCAATTCAAGTATTTGTTATAATTATAAATTACATTTTTATTTTTTATAATAAATTATTTCCTTATTGTTTTCATTTTGTCTTATTAATGATGTAATGTAAAGAACACAATTCTGGAAATCGCGATAAGTGCTATAGGTTGATGATTTAAAAATGATTTAAATTAACTCATTCTTTCGATTCTCTTTGTGTAGATTTTTTGGATTAGCTCGTGATTTCTATTATACTTTTGCTCAAATAACGTTAGTATATTTATACTTTTATATTGTAATACTGTTTAATATTTACTTCATTTGTAGTTTACGACATTACTAATGGCGTTTATTAAATTAAAAACGTATTTTATGACATTTGGTGATTTCCAGAACATTTTCGATTTTAGAATATTTTCCACCCATGTGAAATTAATTACATTAAATATAATCTGATCGTTACAACGACCTTAAAGAAAGTTTGCTTGTTTAACCACAAATGATTTAAATAATAAGTTGTTATTTGATAAATAACTATAAAATAAAAATTCTTAAATATAATTTAAAAAGTAATCATTATTTTCTCGTAGGACTTCTTTGATCAAACAATTTTCAAACTAACAGCTTGGAACAAATCATTAATATTTGATTGGGATGCAAGGCAATACATTTTGTAATAGGAAAATGATAGGTCGTTCGCGAAAAAAGTTCGGATGCGCAGCACATTTCTCTTCTCTTCTATTCCTGATGCAATAATTTCCTCATGCAATGAATGTTACCGGTTACTTTAATAGTAGTGCTATATATTGCGTATGCTATTTGTTGAAATGACGACGTGAACTAATAAGAGCCCTAACAGCATTTTATATTCTTTGAATATTCGTAAATATTCAAACAATATGCTGTAAGAAAATATTCACCAAATATCCTACGAATGTATTAATTTCAACATTCCATTCCGTATATTTAAAGAATTCAGTATGTGCAATGTTTTTATCTTGTGCTACTGAAGATGGGGGCATAGCCTTCGAAATGAGCATCTAGCTACTTAATACTTTGAGTTACGGTATTTGGGTGATATTATATACTAGAAAATATCAAGTTTATATTAAAAAAATTATATTTAGCATATTTATAATATACTTTTCAATTACAAAACGCTACAAATATAAAACGCTAAAATATTAATATTAATATCTGTTATTTTATTATACGCATTTTTGAAGTGAAACTTCTATAGGCGCGGTAGGGCAAATTGGTTTGAACGTCACGAAAAGTGAAACGCTTCCGTCACGAAAAGTGAAACACGCTACGCGCATGCGCCGCGTGTACTGTGCGTATACGAAGCATAAGGCAACCAGTAGACGCTTGCGTATTTTATTATATATTACACAAACACAGCTTAATCTTTTAACTAACAATTTCCATTGTGTGAAAAGTGAAAAGGAGAAAAAGACAAGTACAAACAAAGTGCGAATAAAGCGCCAAGAAAAGTACCAACAAGTACCTTGGAAAGAAATAGAGAGTATCGAGCCAGGCAAAGGGCGTTAAGGAAACACGGTGGACAACATAACCTTCCAACGACCTCAAATACACTGGATGAATCGATACCGTCGTTAAGTGAGAACACAGTGAGTGGTATAGAGAATTTGAATGCCACTGATTCAGGCGTGCCGTCTACACGTGAAGATACACGCGGTGTGAGAGATCAACGAAATGGATCTGATACAGCTGAGCCATCGACAAATAGAAATGCACCCACTAGTGCCTCATACACAAAATTTACATTCTTTCAACCTGCTCATCGCGAATTTGATAAACAATTTTTCAATAATCCGCTAGGTACAGTGTGTTCCATATGTGATCGAATATGGTTTAAGAACGATGTGAAACCTGTTGATCCTAAGCACGAGCAACTTTTACATATTGCGTTTCCAGCCATTATCATTGAAGATGTGATAGCGTGCAATTCATGCCGAAATGCTCTAACTCGGAATACAATTCCAATGTTATCGAAGTGAAATGGTTTTGTCTACCCAGAATTACCTGGTCATCTACCAAAATTAGATTTAGTATCAGAGAGGTTAATTTCACCCAGAATTCCATTTATGCAAATTCGACGTTTACGACAAATACATGGTCAACGTGGGATTTATGGGCAAATTATTAATGTTCCAATATCTGTGAATACGATGGTGAATCATTTGCCAAGAGATATTGATGATGATCATTGTATTAATGTCCACATAAAAAGATGAAAAATACACAGATCTAGCTATTTAATTGGTTTGGTCAGAAAAAGAACTATAAAAATATGGCTACAATATTTAATCCAAACTCCTCTTTATAGACTGTACGACATTACAGTTAATAATGCTTTCTTTGATGATCAGAGTGTCAAGCAAAATGAATGAAAATCAAAATCAAATCGTTAACAAATGAAAAAAAAAGCAATGCATAAAATCAACTTTTCCTAGGAGCTAAGAAGTTTCACTTCTACCGCACGAGAGTCTCACGCATTTTTTTTTTATTTAAAGAAACATAAAATCTTAGCACAGAAACAAGTTTTATCATTTTATCATTACATATCCGCAAAATTAACAATGTATAAGTAACATATTTGGTGTTATGTTACATTACATTAGACTAAGAAATTCAATATTATTGTCTATAGAATATGCTTTAATATGTCTAATAATGCTTTCTTTGATGATCAGAGTGAAAAAGAACACAGGTATATACCTATCGATTTTCATCAAAATTATCGAAAAAGAACAGAGGTCGATTTTCATCAAAATTCTCATTTCCCATTAGAAAATGCCCCATTCAATCATTTTTTCACGTTTAATAAAAATTTATAATCTTAGCATGGACAGTCCATATAAAAATGTTTCTAAATGCTGACTTTGAATTTGAACACGCAATTAACTTCGCGTATTAATTTACAGTTGCTGATCGTGTTGGTATCGCCATCTACATATTTTAATATTAGATGTGTGTGCGACAACGACGCTAAACACACACACAGATTACACACTATTTATTCTCGACGAACGCGGCGAGGAATTCAAGTCTAACTACATGGTTACGTGAATGCAACCCATCTTTGCATATGCTATTTTATATGGGCAGTATCAATGGCACCCTGAACGATAAGTTGAAGCGAAGAATATAAACTCGAAAAAGTTGATTGCGTTGGTTGAAGCGAGACTTTCGCCGTTTTCTGAGAAAGTTCTCGCTCAAGTGGAGTATTTGTTATCAAGAAACGCGTTTTTATTATCCGAATTTTATCTATACACTAGTACACCTACTGCCAAGAATATGGTAAATCAGATATAAATGCATAGTTTAAAAACTAAAAAAAGAAAATAGAATTATTGACCGATTGTTTGATGACGCTATTGCGTATTTATTTTGTAATTCATAAATCCAACATAATTTGCTATAAAATATTTGACAAAAATCAAAATAAAATATTTAAGAAAATTAAAATATAAGAAATGTATGTAAAAAATAATTATTTATATATATATATAGCATCGCCAGGTCTCGCCTAGAATAATTTTAAGTCAGACACTTTAAGCCACAATTATTGACTATTTCTTTGACTCGATTGTACATGACAAATGGCCACTATACCTTTGACTATGATATACAAGTCTATATGAATGTAGACGAAATTAGTCATTCTAAATTTTCAATTTCCGACCAATTTAGCAAATACACTTAATTTTATTTAAATTTTTATTAAATAGTGTCAATAGTGTGCCAATGCACTGCATATGCCTCCTAGGGGCAAGACATGGGCAACGACGCTCTGGCCTATAGAGCGGTCCCTATACAGGGATCCCGGTCTATAGGAAAGATTCAGGCTAACCCACAGTATTAGGGGGATTAGGCTGAATCGGTGGGGCGACGGCTAAAATATGCACTCATTGGTCGGTGCAAGGCAAGGAGAAACCAGCACTGTACCCTTCTCCAGATTACAGTATGAAAATGTCGATTATCTCAAATATAATACCCCAGGTGAGTAGAGCCAATGGCTCAGAATCTCACCCTGCTACTTCGGTAGCAGGCAAGCCCTCAGATTCTGGGGCGGGCAAGAGATCGATTGCGTCGAGAATTCTACGAGTCGGAGCGTGGAATATACGCAGTATGAATAGGATAGGAAAGTTAGAGAATTTGAAATTAGAAATGGAGAGACTTAAACTGGATATTGTAGGGATTAGTGAAGTTAGGAGGAAAGATCAAGTAGATACGTGGTCAGGAGAATACAGATTAATAACCACAGCATCAGATAATGGGCATACCGGTGTAGGTTTTATAATGAATAGAAAGTTGGGATGTAGAATAAAGAGTTATTGCCAAGTTAGTGATAGAATTATAACTATTAGATTAGACACGAAGCCAACGGACACAGTTATAGTGCAAGTATATATGCCAACTTCAAGTCACGATGATGAGTTAGAATCCATTTATGAGGAGATTGAATCTAGGTTAGCAAACGTTAAAGGACAGGATAATCTAATTGTAATCGGAGATTGGAATGCCGTAGTAGGTAAGGGAAAGGAAGTTTCAATAGTAGGCGAATATGGAATAGGAACACGTAATGATAGAGGGGATAGATTGGTAGAGTTTTGTATTAGGAATAAGCTAGTGGTAGCAAACACGCTTTTTCAGAATCACAAGCGCAGGATATATACGTGGAAAATGCCAGGAGATATAGGGAGGTATCAGATAGATTACATACTGGTTAAAGAGAGGTTTAGGAACCAGATTAAGAATTGTAAGAGTTACCCTGGAGCAGATATTGATAGTGACCATAATTTAGTAGTCCTGGACTCAGAGGTCAAATTCAAGAAATTACAGAAGTTTAAACAGGTCAGAGTAGATCTCGATAGGTTAAAATTAGCTGATGTATGTGAAAAGTACAAGCAGAAAGTAGAAATCATGGCTAATGGAACATCTAGGAGCAACATAGATTGCGAATGGAGGGAAATCAGAAATGGGTTAACTACAGCAGCAAATGAAGTATTAGGCACAAAGAAAAGGGCAGGTAGGAGGGAATGGATCACGGAAGAAATAGTTGAAATGATAGAAGCAAGAAGGAAAATTAAAATAGGAAACACAGAAGCAGGACAGAAAAAATATAAGAAACTAAGGAACTTAATTAATAGGAAATGCAAGCTAGCGAAAGAAGAGTGGATAAAAGGAAACTGTGAGGATATTGAGGAGGATATGAGAAGAGGTAAAGTAGATTTGGGCTACAGGAAAATTAAGTCACATTTTTCTAAAGTAAAACCAAAGGGTAACATTATATGTGATAAGCAGGGTAAGGAACTCACAGAAAATAAGGAAAAAGCTAGAAGATGGAAGGAGTATCTTGAAGATTTATATAAAGGTAGGCAGGACATGGAGGAGCTAGAAAGTGTGGAACAGATAGATGAGGATGACTTAGGTCCTAGCATACTTAGGTCAGAGTTTCATAGAGCATTAAATGATTTACGGAATAACAAAGCAGCGGGGATTGATATGATACCAGCCGAATTAATAAAACACGCAGGGGAAAAAATGCAAGAGCGATTATACAGGTTAGTTTGTAAAATATATGAGAAGGGAGAAGTACCACAGGATTTTCAGCGTAGTAGAATAGTAACAATGCCAAAGAAAATAGGAGCTAATTTGTGTGAGAACTATAGGACCATTAGCCTACTATCACATGCATCGAAGATATTGTTAAAGATTATTTATAGGAGATTAGAAAATAAAGTAGAGGAAAGGCTAGGAGAAGATCAGTTTGGTTTTAAGAAAAACAGAGGGACGAGAGAGGCGATTCTAGCACTAAGAACGGTAGTAGAAAAAAGAAATATGGTAGGAAAGGTAACTTGCATATCTTTTGTAGACTTAGAAAAGGCATTTGATAATGTAGATTGGGACATAATGTTTAGAATTTTAAAAGAAACGGGTATAGATTATAAGGATAGGAGAATAATTTTTAATTTATATAAACACCAAACTGCCTTAGTTAGAATTGAGGGGGAAGAAGAGGTAGCAAAAATAGGGAAGGGAGTTCGGCAGGGATGTACACTCTCACCGTTATTATTTAATCTATATATAGAAGATGCAATAAACAAAGTAAAAGAAGAGTATAGTGTAGGTGTGAATGTACAGGGAGAGAAAATATATATGCTGAGATTCGCCGACGATATAGCTATATTGGAAGAAAGCGAAAAGAATTTAGAAAGGGTATTGAATGGTATGCAGGCAGTATTGACTAGGGATTTTAACATGAAAATAAATATAGGTAAAACTAAAGTGATGAGGTGTGACAAAAAGGAATGCAGTAGAAAAATGAGGATCACAATAGGAGATAATAGAATCGAAGAAGTGTCAGATTTTTGTTATTTAGGCAGTAGAATCACAAAAGATAATCGAAGCAAGGTAGATATAAAGTGTAGGATAGCACAGGGTAGGAAGGCATTCGTAGAAATAGAACAGATTTTAAGATCAAATATTGACTTGGGTATTAGAAAAAGATTACTGAAGGTATATGTTTGGAGTGTAGCACTGTACGGGTGTGAGGCGTGGACTATAGGAAAGGAAGAGAAGCTTAGATTAGAAGTACTTGAAATGTGGTGTTATAGGAGGATGATGAGGATTGGTTGGGAAGATAAAGTAACAAATGAAGCTGTACTAGAGTTAGTAGGGGAGAAGAGAAGTATCTGGAGAGTGTTACAGCGTAGGAGAGACAGATTAGTAGGGCATATTCTTAGGCATGGGGGAATTATGCAATTGATCATAGAAGGTAGAGTGGAGGGAAAGAGAGGGGTAGGTAGGCCTAGATTGGAGTATGTGAGTCAGATAGTTGAAGACGTTGAGATGAATAGCTATAGGGAGATGAAGGGATTAGCTCAGGATAGATCGGCATGGCGTGCTGTTTCCAACCAATCTTTAGGATTGCGGACTCTCTAACTAACTAACTTAAATTTTGAACAAAATGGGCAAAAATAGACATAATCGCTTTAATATAACACCAAAATCATTGAAATCTGTCGAGCCGTTCCGCAGAATTTTTTTTATACGGGTAAATGGTAAACTTTTGTAGTAAGCATGGAAATAATGATTTTTATCTTTAAGCGGGACAAATTACCGAAAATCGGGATTGTCCCGCTAAAAGCGGGACGTATGGTCACTTTACTTATTTGTGTTATTAACTTTATCCCAATAAAATTTTATATAAAATAAAATAAGCAAAAATCTGTTAAGTAAGCTGTTCATCAGAATTATCGAAAAATTATCGAAAAAGAGCAGAGGTATATACCCGTCGATTTTCATCAAAATTATCGAAAAATTATCGAAAAAGAACAAAGATCGATTTTGATCAAAATTATCGAAAAACTATTGAAGAAGAGCAATTACAGAAAAACCGGTTTTTACCGAAAATCGGTGAACCGAGATTGTCTTGGTTGCCGGTTTTCGACAAAAAATATACCGGTGCACCGGTTTACCGGAACCATTCCCAGCACTACTGTATAGTGCAAGAATTAATGGCACTAATTAAACATTTTAACTCTTAAGTGCAAAGAAGTTGGAATGGAAATATTTGATAAAAACGGTTTTTATTATTTTGTAACAAAATTATCGTGATATATAAACTTATTTACTTATAAAATACTCATTAAAATACTATTAGGTCGAAACAACATTTTAAATTTTTTGTAAATGATCTAAGTATATACTTTTTCTAAAGGATATGTTCCTCATAGCAATATTTTAAAGCTAAAATCTTAAATTATCAACATATAGCACTTAATCTTCTTTAAATATCATTTTATTCGTACATTATTGTATATTTTATGGCAAAATGTATTTTTAGGCGAGTTTTCAGTACTGCAAGTATCTTTTAATCTACAACGACACACCGGTTATTTTTTGATCCAAGTGTATGTGCCTTGTATTTTGATTGTTGTCTTATCCTGGGTCTCCTTTTGGATCCATCGGGAAGCCACCAGTGATCGAGTAGGACTTGGAATTACTACGGTATTGACATTATCAACAATTAGTTTGGATTCTCGAACAGACTTACCAAAGGTAAAGATTGTTTAATTCTTGAATAACTTGAAATACTTAAAGAACCCAAGTAGATTTTTTTTCAGTAGTTAAGTATTTTTTTACTTAGCTTCTCTAAAAAAATTTAAACCGTACATTACAATATAAAAGTAAACATGATTAATTAATTATTAGCCGATGTTTCATTTTTAAATTTTAACATATTTCCACATGTATCATAAATTTAAAATGCTATTTGGAATATAAGCATAAAGATATTATTATAAGTATAACGTCGTAAGCAAGTGATATTTTCGTCATTAGAATCTGAAAAATACTACTAAAAATACTAAAATACTTTCAAATTTATTATTTTTTCTAATATATCTAATTTATCTGTAGAAAATCGTGAAAGAATTCATATTTTCATCTAGGTACGATATGCAACAGCATTAGATTGGTTCCTCCTGATGAGTTTCTTTTATTGCATTGCTACATTGCTTGAATTTGCTGGTGTTCACTATTTCACCAAGGTTGGAAGTGGAGAAATTCACGTCGATGAAGACGATTGGGAAGACTGCGATGAAGAAGAACAAACCAATAACAAATTGAACACATTGCCGACTACCATTTCAGTAACAGAACAGGTATTATATGAAATATGTGGTTTGGAAAATCAATGACGAGATTTTGATCTACTGACGATGCGAATGATTTTCAACAAAAATTGGTTAATTATTCATTTTTATAGTAAAATCTGAAAGGAAATAATATTTATAGGATTCCGAAGATGAGGAGGTTGTTGGGGAAACGCAGAGAATCGATGTGTTTCAAGGACTCGTACCCGAAACACTTGCAACTCAAGAATCTACTTTCCGTAGAAGTTCCATGCATCCACCAAGTTCTAATGTTCCCATTCAACAAGTAGGAAGAAGGCGTAGTTCCTTTATCTGCCCTATATATAATGTAAGTTTTAGACCACTTTCAGTTCATAAATTAAGGAGCAGTTATGTAAAACTAATCTTCAACCAATCAACTTTTACAACATATTTTTTGGCATTAAATTTTAACAAAGTAAAGATCTTTCTTGTTATTCTCCTTGTTATTTTATCATTATCATCGTCATCATCATTTTATTATTGTCCAATACGATATTTAATAATATGGGTAGAGTTTACATAAAATAATTCCAGCAACCGTAAAAATGAACACTTGAAACGCTTCTTGCGACATTTCAAATACATAGCCACAATATTACAATTACTTGCAGGATACATCTCTGCTCTATACAAATAAGCGAACATTAATTACTAATAATGCTGCAACCTCTGCAATGCGCATAACCGTGGAAAGGACGACGCAGACAGAAATTCGGCTGCCCAAGTGGAAGCAATTCTGGTTCTGTTTAACAGGAAATGACAAATTTCGGCGACAGCGGCAGAGGGAAGCAACCGCCGAATCCACAGGAAACTTACGTATGTTAAATATTGACACCGAAATTGTATATAAGAATTGGAACATATGTGCATAGGGCTATAATTTTATCCTTTTTTTTTGTTTTAATTCAATTTATTTATAAAAACAGTATTATAAAATAACAAATATTCTAATCTAACATATAATAGATCACCCCTCAGGCAGCTTCTCTCTGGTTTGAGAGAAGTTTGTTTTTATTTTGTAATAACAAAAACATTTAAATAAGTTTCTAAATCTTAATCTAGGTGCACTATATCTTAGTTAGTTAAACAGTCCGCAATCCTAAAGATTGGTTGGAAACAGCACGCCATGCCGATCTATCCTGAGCTAATCCCTTCATCTCTCTATAGCTATTCATCTCAACGTCTTCAGCTATCTGACTCACATACTCCAATCTAGGCCTACCTACCCCTCTCTTTCCCTCCACTCTACCTTCTATGATCAATTGCATAATCCCCCCATGCCTAAGAATATGCCCTACTAATCTGTCTCTCCTACGCTGTAACACTCTCCAGATACTTCTCTTCTCCCCTACTAACTCTAGTACAGCTTCATTTGTTACTTTATCTTCCCAACCAATCCTCATCATCCTCCTATAACACCACATTTCTAATGCTTGTAATCTACGCTTCTCTTCCTTTCCTATAGTCCACGCCTCACACCCGTACAGTGCTACACTCCAAACATATACCTTCATTAATCTTTTTCTAATACCCAAGTCAATATTTGATCTTAAAATCTGTTCTTTTTCTACGAATGCCTTCCTACCCTGTGCTATCCTACACTTTATATCTACTTTGCTTCGATTATCTTTTGTGATTCTACTGCCTAAATAACAAAAATCTGACACTTCTTCGATTCTATTATCTCCTATTGAGATCTTCATTTTTCTACTGCATTCCTTTTTGTCACACCTCATCACTTTAGTTTTACCTATATTTATTTTCATGTTAAAATCCCTAGTCAATATTGCCTGCATACCATTCAATACCCTTTCTAAATTCTTTTCGCTTTCTTCTAATATAGCTATATCGTCGGCGAATCTCAACATATATATTTTCTCTCCCTGTACATTCACACCTACACTATACTCTTCTTTTACTTTGTTTATTGCATCTTCTATATATAGATTAAATAATAACGGTGAGAGTGTACATCCCTGCCGAACTCCCTTCCCTATTTTTGCTACCTCTTCTTCCCCCTCAATTCTAACTAAGGCAGTTTGGTGTTTATATAAATTAAAAATTATTCTCCTATCCTTATAATCTATACCCGTTTCTTTTAAAATTCTAAACATTATGTCCCAATCTACATTATCAAATGCCTTTTCTAAATCTACAAAAGCTATGCAAGTTACCTTTCCTACCCTATTTCTTTTTTCTACTACCGTTCTTAGTGCTAGAATCGCCTCTCTCGTCCCTCTGTTTTTCCTAAAACCAAACTGATCTTCTCCTAGCCTTTCCTCTACTTTATTTTCTAATCTCCTATAAATAATCTTTAACAATATCTTCGATGCATGTGATAGTAGGCTAATGGTCCTATAGTTCTCACACAATTTAGCTCCTATTTTCTTCGGCATTGTTACTATTCTACTACGCTGAAAATCCTGTGGTACTTCTCCCTTCTCATATATTTTACAAACTAACCTGTATAATCGCTCCTGCATTTTTTCCCCTGCGTGTTTTATTAATTCGGCTGGTATCATATCAATCCCCGCTGCTTTGTTATTCCGTAAATCATTTAATGCTCTATGAAACTCTGACCTAAGTATGCTAGGACCTAAGTCATCCTCATCTATCTGTTCCACATTTTCTAGCTCCTCCATGTCCTGCCTACCTTTATATAAATCTTCAAGATACTCCTTCCATCTTCTAGCTTTTTCCTTATTTTCTGTGAGTTCCTTACCCCGCTTATCACATATAATGTTACCCTTTGGTTTTACTTTAGAAAAATGTGACTTAATTTTCCTGTAGCCCAAATCTACTTTACCTCTTCTCATATCCTCCTCAATATCCTCACAGTTTCCTTTTATCCACTCTTCTTTCGCTAGCTTGCATTTCCTATTAATTAAGTTCCTTAGTTCCTTATATTTTTTCTGTCCTGCTTCTGTGTTTCCTATTTTAATTTTCCTTCTTGGAAATATATATATATATATATATATATATATATATAACTATATCTTACAATCTAATATTGCTTACAGAAAGATATGTTTTAATGCATCTTATTCTTCTTCTCTTGACATATTACTTATTATGTGGTTCTTTAGATTATTTTTGAATGCTGCCGGTGTTGTATTTCTAATATTCTGTGGTACATTATTCCTACCCTGTGCTATCCTACAAGTGTAGGATAGCACAGGGTAGGAAGGCATTCGTAGAAAAAGAACAGATCTTAAGATCAAATATTGACTTGGGTATTAGAAAAAGATTACTGAAGGTATATGTTTGGAGTGTAGCACTGTACGGGTGTGAGGCGTGGACTATAGGAAAGGAAGAGAAGCGTAGATTAGAAGCACTTGAAATGTGGTGTTATAGGAGGATGATGAGGATTGGTTGGGAAGATAAAGTAACAAATGAAGCTGTACTAGAGTTAGTAGGGGAGAAGAGAAGTATCTGGAGAGTGTTACAGCGTAGGAGAGACAGATTAGTAGGGCATATTCTTAGGCATGGGGGGATTATGCAATTGATCATAGAAGGTAGAGTGGAGGGAAAGAGAGGGGTAGGTAGGCCTAGATTGGAGTATGTGAGTCAGATAGTTGAAGACGTTGAGATGAATAGCTATAGGGAGATGAAGGGATTAGCTCAGGATAGATCGGCATGGCGTGCTGTTTCCAACCAATCTTTAGGATTGCGGACTCTTTAACTAACATTATTGAAGTGTGTGACTGCTCTATGTGTGATAGTGTATTTTCATCTATTCGTGTGAATCGATTTTAAATGGATATGTTCAGCTCTTCTTGTTATATGGTTATATATTTCTTTGTTTTTGTGAATGTTTATCTCATTTTTTATTAAGTTGTTCTTTATGAAGTAAATGTATTTGCCGTCTTCCATTAGTATGAGTTCATTTAATAGAAGCTGGTTTGTATTTCTATAGAATTGTTTAGTGGATAGGAAGTTTATGTAGACTAGACTAGGCTTCTCTGTTGGGACGCTAAAGAATTGCGGTCCGGAATAGCTTAAAACAACGATATATTCTTAGCTGTAGACGCAGTGTGACGTCACGTTGCTATAGCAACCCGGGCCGCTAGGTTTTTTCAGCTCATACGACACGCGAATAAAAGAAACAGATGATATACTGCATACGGTCGCTCTCACTCTACCTTTTGCAACAGATAGAATGAGTGCATCTGCATTTAACTCATACTTGCTCGACGCCACACCGTGTTGTGTTGAATGCTATCGCGACGCAAGTGTTATTTTTTAGGAAAAATAATATCTAGTTCAAATATCACAATACAATTATATATCTACGGTGATGCGCTCAATGTTCAGGGGAGACGCGCGATGATGCGACCTCGAAAGAAACCGCCACTGATTACCTTGGTTTTCTTTATCTTTATTGTGAGCATGTTTCCTATTAGCAATTTTTGCAATTTCTTCAGGTCACAAGTCACTATCTGTTGTTGAAGAGCTTCATATCCTGGTTTACATAAACCAAGAGCTGTATCATCAAGAGCATATATGGTATATTTTCCCGTTAATCCTGCACTTTGAATGTTATTTATATATATGGGGTACAGCATTGTTCCCAATACGGACCCTTGCGGAACTCCTTTATCGATGTTCTCTACCGATTATCGATATATTTTGCCGATTCAAAATCCAAATCGGAGCGATCGAAATGAGATCGCATCTCTACGGAGCCAGCCGATTGAAATTGAATTGATTTTTTCGTTGCACTATTACGCAATTTGTTAACGTTTTATAAAGTACTCAAAAAATATCGATTTGAAATTAGTCGAAAATTTAAGTTGCAATACTATCCAGGATTGAGCATGTCAAACTATGATTATAGATTACTTGCCAAGGGTGGTTACCCTAAACTATAAACTGTCAAAGTGACAGTTGAAATTTGAAGAATTACACATTGAAAAAATATATATTACACAAATTACATGAAAATTAATTGTTAAGTAGAGCAATAAGGCTGTAAAATAACTTTAAATGCCATAAGAAAAGTAGCAATAGAAATTTAGCATATTCCTTTGCTTAAATTTGTCCAAAATTTATATGATAGACTTAATAGACGTGAATTTAATTTACTTGCCAATATGCTCGCCATTTTATTTTAAATGGTTTTAAGTATTTTAAAAATTGTTTCCAGATGTAATTAGTTTTTATTATATCAAAATAATTGTCAAAATAATTTGACCTAATTAAAAATGTGTCTAGAAATAAATTTCAAATTAATAATTAATAATAATTAAAGCTCGCTTGTGAAATCGGCCAGAATGGCGACAATAGCTTATCGATTTATTTTTTCTTTAAATATTTCAAATTTTGAGTTTGAAATTTGCTAAATATGACTGTACACATATATCAATAACTAAAAGGAGATTTTAATTTTTAAGTATCCAAAATACTTATAATCAAACATGTATGAAAAAGGAAAATGTAAAATAATAAAAATTGTATTTAAATAAATCAATTTAAATAGGTGAAAACTAAATTAGAAAACTCGTAAAAAAAATTTATGCAGTCTACACCATGTCACAAATAAGGAATAATATGATATAAACAGATTGTTGCCGGAAATGTTTCTCAACCAAATTACTCGTTGAGATCTTTTCGAATTTTAGCCTATCTAGAATAATAATATATTGCGCATATTTGCTATGATTCAAATTTAATATCTTGTTTCACTTTGCACAGCGCATAAAATTTGCTACTTAATAATGCGCTTGTTAATTTGTTAATTTTAAGTCTGATAATCTTTTTTTCTCTGCTGTAATCTTGATATGTATGTGTTGATAATAATGTATTATATAAAGGTAACTAGATTATTGTTACATTATCAAACAATCAAACGATTACAATATTTGAATAGTTGTTAGAGTTACATATAAACCATACTGTATCAATTTCATAATATGAATTGAGAATTTTTATAAATATTTTTTTCATTTTCTAGATCGAGTGAAGGATTTCAAAATCAGGCATATTAATAGTGTTTCACATATAGACCGAGCTGCCAGAGTATTGTTTCCAGCAAGTTTCACATTATTGAATGTGTTCTATTGGGTTGTCTATGTGAGCTACCAAGAGGATTTCAAATGGGGCGATCAACCCTTGAATTCATTTAGCCAATGACTTTGTATAAGTGTACGATTATTATACTACGAGTCCGTAACCTTCAATTATTTACCTTGAATTGTATTAGAAGTAATGATATAATGCTTGAATTGAATAGTGTAATTAGTTTTAAAAACTAGTTGATAAAATATGTTTGCCATTTCACATTGTTAGTTAGTTAAAGAGTCCGCAATCCTAAAGATTGGTTGGAAACAGCACGCCATGCCGATCTATTCTGAGCTAATCCCTTCATCTCCCTATAGCTATTCATCTCAACGTCTTCAACTATCTGACTCACATACTCCAATCTAGGCCTACCTACCCCTCTCTTTTCCTCCACTCTACCTTCTATGATCAATTGCATAATCCCCCCATGCGTAAGAATATGCCCTACTAATCTGTCTCTCCTACGCTGTAACACTCTCCAAATACTTCTCTTCTCCCCTACTAACTCTAGTACAGCTTCATTTGTTACTTTATCTTCCCAACCAATCCTCATCATCCTCCTATAACACCACATTTCGAATGCTTGTAATCTACGCTTTTCTTCCTTTCCTATAGTCCACGCCTCACACCCGTACAGTGCTACACTCCAAACATATACCTTCAGTAATCTTTTTCTAATACCCAAGTCAATATTTGTTCTTAAAATCTGTTCCTTTTCTATGAATGCCTTCCTACCCTGTGCTATCCTACACTTTATATCTACCTTGCTTCGATTATCTTTTGTGATTCTACTGCCTAAATAACAAAAATCTGACACTTCTTCGATTCTAATATCTCCTATTGTGATCCTCATTTTTCTACTGCATTCATTTTTGTCACACCTCATCACTTAAGTTTTACCTATATTTATTTTCATGTTAAAATCCCTAGTCAATACTGCCTGCATACCATTCAATACCCTTTCTAAATTCTTTTCGCTTTCTTCCAATATAGCTATATCGTCGGCGAATCTCAACATATATATTTTCTCTCCCTGTACATTCACACCTACACTATACTCTTCTTTTACTTTGTTTATTGCATCTTCTATATATAGATTAAATAATAACGGTGAAAGTGTACATCCCTGCCGAACTCCCTTCCCTATTTTTGCTACCTCTTCTTCCCCCTCAATTCTAACTAATTCTCAATTCACATTGTTAGTTTAAGAATTTTGCCTGTCTATAATATTTATAGAATATGTATACCTTATATCAGTGTCATAATTTCAGAAACCACAATTATATATTTAAACTCCTAACAATCGATTGAGCTATAGCTAGTAAAATGTACTTAATAAAATTTAAATGAAAAGGTCCCAATGTTGTTTGGGCATTCGTGACAAAGGAGAACTAAAATAATTTACTAAGCATATGTAATTAATTAGTTATTTATTTACAAAATCATAAATTTTGAGTAATTATAATAAAACATGTAAAGGTATGATATGAAAATATAACTTAAACACTACTAATATGTACAATGAATAAAAAACAATGCGAATGTCTAAGCGTTCGTCTAGAATGTTCGTATTGTCAACGAATACTAACTAATATTGTTAGTATTCATTGGTATTGTCGTTGACTAAGTAAATGTATAATTACTTAAATCAAATTATATTTACTTAATCAATGATATTGTATAATATTGTTGTATATAATATGGTTTATAGTACTGCGATATTAAAAACAATTCTTAAGAGTGAACAGTATTACCTAATTTATTGTCTATGAGGCTTAATGTATTTTTATCTTTTATATTCCAAACTACGTCCAAATAAAAACTCCAAAAAACATCAAATTTTACATGAGAATAGAAAAAGGAACAAAAATCGCTAATGAATTATAGTCAAAATTAGAAGAATATAATTTAAACCCGGGAGAGGTCGCGCATGCATAAACACAGTTAGAGGACGCTTGGGGTATATTTGACCCCAGCATTAAAATCGCCATACGCAAGAAATTAAATGCAAAATATATTATCTTTTATTAATTTATTATTGAACACATATAATACAAATTTATTCGGAAATATCATCTTGTCCCAAATTTCCTATGCAATTCTCGCATATGTAATTCATGTGCTCTGAACGGAACATATAATTGCAGAGACAGCAACATTTTGTTACTTTCCATCTCGTGCCCTTGCATATATGTCACATCTTCCTCTAGCACGTTTTACGAGAGGTTCTTCGCTTTCCTCAAGATCAAATCCAAATATTCTTTTTATTTTTGATTTTAAATCAACTGACAAATTTGGTAAAGATAAACGGAGTATTGCGTGTTCTTTGCACAGTTCCAATGCAAGTTCATTCAAAAAACTGCATATTTAGCTGTTTTATTTTATTGTTACTTTGCCAAATATTCTGTGCATTTATTCCACTTATGTTCAGTAGGGCAAAGAATAGAGTAAGAGGCCATCTGTTACTTGTTCTTGCCACTGGGTAGCTACCTTTCAATTCGTCAACAACGTTGAGGGCATCCTTTTTGTGGTTATAAAATGTTATTATATCTGTTTTTCTTCAGATCGCCTATGGAAGCATGTATTTTTGTATCTTTATGCATCGTAGACAGCAGGAGAACCACTTTTCCCTTTTTTAGAATATAAGAAACTAGTGAACCACCGCTGTCGTTGAAGCAATTGAGGCCTTGAATGAATATCTTTTTCTTCATTTTCCAAAAAAATACTTTGTTGTAATTCTCGTTTATTTTTTCTTATCGTTCCCACATTCGTTAGATTGTGGTTTACAAGACAGTCAGCAGCCAAAGGAAGTGACATGAATCAATTGTCTATAGTAAATTTTCTTCCAGATCCAGAAAATGGTGTTATAAGTCATTTTACAACTTCGGAAGGGGAGTTACTGACTTGAAAATGTACATCTGGCTATTTACCCACCTAAACTTCTAAATTCGAAGTGTATCTTGCTTCCGAATCAACTACAGCAAAGATTTTGATGCCATATTGGGCAGGTTTACTTCTGATATATTGCCTGAAGCCACATATACCCCAAAAAGCTTCCAACATGTCATTTATTGAAAAAAAAATTACCAATGACATACCACTTTAGGCAATTATTGAAATGCTCGAATAATTCATGTATTGGAGCTTAACGATCTTCTTTTCTTCTTTCAGTACGAGTATTGATGTCATCAAAACGTAACGTAACAGCGTATCCAAAATTTTAAACGTTTTTGCGACATAACGCAAGAAAAAATTTCAACACCCAAAATATTATAAGTAAATTGTAATTGAATAGAAGTAAAAAGATTGTGTCTTACCTGTTCCATCCATCTTTATTCCATAAATCGGTTAGATTCAAGTGTGAAGATCGAAGAACACCATTCAAAAATAAAAGTCCCAATAGGGCCTTTACTTCTGTAACTGATGTGTTGGTAGCATCACGCTCACGTGAATCTCTTTGAGATTCAATAAAAATATTAGTATTTGCAACTGCAATCAAAATCATTTCATCAGTAAAAAAATATTTCCAACAACCAATGGCGATCTTTATATTTTCAGTTTCACGAATAATTGTGTGCGATATTGTGTGCTGGTGCTCGTCCCAAACGTGGTGGTTGTCTTTGCCATTGCGTCATACAATCTCGACCAGGGTATGATCAAAACGTGGTAGCCAGAGGAATGTCGTCAAGCTCGTCATAATCACTATTATGTTCACTTGCACTTTGGTCAAAGACGGAATCTACATCCAATGTCTCATTTTCGTCCTCCATGCCCATTTCTGAATCACTACCATCTTCATCACTATTTCACCACCTACTATTTTTTCATTGCCCTGTACTTCAACCATGAGCTCTAATAACATTTTTTGTTCTTCTTCGTAGATCATATTTTGTTCTATTTTCCACAAAAATTAAAGGTCGCATGGGGTATAAATGACCCCACTTGGAATATATGTCGCTTTATTCACCAAAAAATATATAATGGAACTGAATTCTTGCAGAGGTTATTGTAAAAATACTTGAGAGAAAATACTTAAAATGTCAGGAGTCCCTCTTAAAGTAATGTAAAAATATCTACAGATTCACGCAGCTGGGGTGAAATATATCCCGTGCGACCTTTCGCGGGTTAAATATATCTAAATATCGTCTCGAAACACTTGAATTAATTAATAGAATTAATTTTCTTCTTTCTAGTATAGAATATCACCCAAATACCGTAACTTAAAGCATTAAGTAGCTAGATGCGCATTTCGAATGATATTCCCCCATCTTCAGTAGCACAAGATTAAAACTAAATAAAATACCTGTGTCACGAATCGTGGTTGATATACTATATATATATTTAGTTATTTAGGTATCTTGTGCTACTGAGGATGGTGGCATAACCTTCGAAATGCGTATCTAGCTACTTAATGCTTTAAGTTACGGTATTTGGTAGTTTAAGTGCAATTTCTCCGTAAATATCAATGATTTATATATAGATATATATTTTTTTTATTAGAATAAGAAAAATATTTATATACATGTCAGGTTTTACATTTGTTTTTAAGATAGTAATTTTTCTACCTAGCACTAGACAGTCAGTATGACCGGTTTGAAAGTACTAGGGAGAATGAGATATTAATCTTAGTTGTTTTATATCAAAATAACATAATAAAATATATATTTTTTTAACATACGTATTTAAAACATTTGTTCAAGAACATTTATCTTAATATAATGTGATGAAGGATTATACAAACATCAATTATTTTAAATTCACAAATTATATATATATGTAATATAGGGTTTATGAATTGTTTTTGTAGTAATTCAATAGGTTTCAAATGAATATTATTGGTGTTTCGCTTAGTATTATGTGTTTTGGTAGATTATTGTAGACAATAGAAAAATTATGATATAACCGCTTTTTACTAAAGTTATTGTTTGTTTGTAATAAGTGTGTTTTGTCTTTTTGTCTAGTATCATGCGAATGAATAACAGAATTTATTTGAAACTCAAATGAATGTTTGATGTTATTATTATATATTTTATACATTAGCTTATTGGCTTCGATTTTGACAAGGGTTTCTAGCTTGTGCTTTTTCAACATTTGATATAGATCATCCGTGAGGAATATTAAATAAAACTTTTATACTTATACTAAGAAATCTCGACATCTTATTTAAATTAGTTTGTGATCATTCACTCCAACATGTCGCTAAATACAGGAATTTTGATAATACAACTGAATTGTATATTAGATTTGCTGTGTCATGAGATAGGGCTTCATTGCATTTTATGGAACCTAGAAGTGGCACCAAAGTATTCCTAATATTTTTGACATGATCGTCCCAATTTAGATTTTCATCAATTGTAATGCTAAATAGATATTTAGTTTTCTTTAATCTTCCTATATGATTTTTGTTTAGGCTTATGTTAAAATCATGATCTTCTTTATTTTCATTTTTAAATACAATGTATTGAGTTTTTGATGTATTTATAGTTAATTTATTGAAATGTAACCAGTTTGCATATTTCTCTAAGTCATTGTTTATAATGTTTTCTAAGGTATCTATCTGTTGTGCGCTATATACAAGTACAGTATCATCGGCAACACTGTATATTTAGCTGTCAGTTTTATTTCTTGCATATTTTGAATATATAGTAGATAAAGAAGTGGACCAATATGGATCCTTGGGGTACACCAATTTTTTCTATTTTACTTGTGGTTAAAGTCTGTTTGTATTCTGTACATACATATCTATTTTTAAGATAACTTTGAATTATCTCTTTACATTTGCCTCCAATTCCTAATTCTTCTAGAGAGTTACTATAAGTATACTATAATCTACTGCATCGAAGGCGTTTGTTAAGTCTATAAATATTGCTAGTGAATATAAGCTGTCATTTCGATTTTCATATATATTATCTAGAAAGTATAATTTATTTGAATTATGAAAGTCCGAATCCTACATTCAATTATTAAAAGTCCATCAAATTATTACTGAAGTTCAGAAATGCGTTTATTTTAAAAACATATTTCAACCTTCAGAATAATTGCAGTAACTTCAAAATTGCAGATTTCTATTTAAAAGACATTGTTTCGAAGACTTGATATCTTGCATTTTGCTTGTTTTGCAGCAGTCGTACCTATAGATCTAATTATTGTATGTATTATTTTGTAATATAATATTAAAAAAATACTTTAAATAGTCATTTCGTACGAAAATATGGCAATAGTGTACAAACTACGGCAGTAGAAACCTGTAATCAGATTGTATACTAGGAGCTATGCCCATTCTTGTATATTTATATTGCATAGCTGTCGCTAGTTACAACGGACACTGAGCACATATTACGAACCGAAGTGGAAATTTCTCCGCTAATGAAAAAGTAGTTCGCGTTCATTGTTGGATGCATCGTCCGATTCCCTATGTTTCTTTTTGATTTTCATTTAATTATTTTTACGCTCATTTTTTATAACTACTCCAAAGATTAAATTAGTAAGTGCCGTTAAAATTTAGATTGTTTTCTAGTGAATAGTTTTCATTAGTGAACTGCCATGATTGATTTTTATGGTGGCGTCCGTGAATTCCGTGTGTCGCAAATAGTTTTAGAATAATGTGGTATTCTTGGGAATCCACGGACCAACAAGTGGTAATATTCAAAATTCTCCTACATTATTTTCTATGTTTATGATAAGAACGACTGTTGCCCGATTCATTCTAAAAGCAATTTTCTGATTTGACGTGCTAAATGCAATAGCTAATGGCTTCTCAAGCGCGCATCGCCATTGAGAGCGGCCGATTTTTTTAAAAAATCCTTTATCACAGCACCAATTCTTATCGACAACAGTTGGCCTTTTTTCGGGAACGTCCAAGTCGCCTATCCTATATTGTTGATTCAAAATCCTTCGCTGTCAGTGTTGAGGGAGTGCCCTTATCGCACATCTCCATTATACGATCGTTTCTTTTGTTGTTGCAATTCGTAACTAGACTAGTGCCTAGTAGACAATCTAGTTGACCTTGGTTTCCCTATTCCTTGGATCGTTTTCACCAGACCTAAATAATGACTCCTAAAATAACCGTAAAATCCGGCCACGACAAATTGATTACAATCCATATTTACTTTTCGAATTAGTTCAGGTGTCTGAATAATTGTCGTGTCGTAATAAATGAATACATTCCTCGCATTACTGATTGTGACAGACAGTAACCATAATGCAATTACTGTTGTGATTTGAAACGTAGGCTCTTCATTGACCAGAATGGTGATTGATTTGACATCAAGATCACCACACACCGCAAGAATGCAACCGGCCGTAACCGCAGCGGGTATGAACCCCCGCGAACTGTCCGAAAACGACGATCTGGCCACATGTCTAGTGCTAGACCCGCACCTGGGATTTGCCACACATAAAATGAACGTACGGTATCGACCATTGCGAACAAACAACGCTGAATTGAAGAACATCGTCGCCGAGTTTATTCGTACGCAAAACTATGAACGAGCTTATAATAGGATAGCGAAAGGCGATTGGATGCCACGAACGAAGGCAAAGAATCAACAAAAGCGATTAGAGCAGCATGTAAGTAATAATTTTGTTTGTAGCTATTGTCGGTGTTTGCAAGTATAATGTAAATAGTTTGGGAACATCTGTATATGGAAACAATGCATGATGTAATTTGATTACTTTAAGTGCGCTTTTTAATATTGATTCCAACAAACAGTGAAGTTTTACACACATTTATATTTTACTTCTGTAGTATTTCTTTAAATCTAAAAATGTTGCAAATCCAATTGTCAGTGGATATTATCGAATACAGTAGCGCCATCTATTAGAGGCGGGGAGTACAACAACCGGTTAATGTTGCTATGTTGCCTGTTTTATGAGGATATAGGAATGCATACAGGATATATCATATTTTCCTTCTTTTTTACGGGGTATAGGTAAAAAAGATATATTGCAACAATTTTAATTTACCTTTTACCTTTAGGTAGTGTGTGTAAATTGTGTACACGCGTATATATCTTGAATCACTACAATGAAAGCTTCCGTTTTTTTAGTTTTTTTTTTTATTAAGTTTTAAGTACATTTTATCGGGATATTTCTTTTAAAACTAAATTTTGACCTGTTTCTTTTTTTACATTAGAACAAAAATATATAATATTTATCTGTAATGGTTATGAAATGGAATGGAATCAGAATTATATTATTTTGTGTATTAAGTTGTAATACCTGCAATATCCCCTAAAGTTTAATTCCTATTATTTAAAATTGAAACAACCAACGCAAGTGTTAAAATAAAAAGTTAAAGTATTATAATGTATAATTCATTATTATTCATTTCCATTCTCTTTTTAATGTATAGATTTACCGTTACCTGCGTGTTTTTGATAAAGACAGCGGATTTGTAATTGAACCATGTTACCGGTATTCTCTGGAAGGACAGAAGGGCGCTAAAATTGCTTCAAAGCGTAAGTGGTTTAAGAACGAAAAGATCGAGTGTCTTGTTGGATGTATAGCTGAACTAACTGAAGAAGAGGAACGGCAACTGCTACATCCGGGCAAGAATGATTTTTCTGTTATGTATAGCTGTAGGAAAAATTGCGCGCAGCTATGGCTCGGTCCTGCGGCTTATATAAACCACGATTGTCGAGCAAATTGCAAATTTGTCGCAACTGGTAGAGATACAGCGTGCGTTAAGGTAAGAACTCAGAAACATATAAAGAAATAAATAATATTAATGAATGAGACAGTTAAAATGAAAATTCAAACAAAGAAACTGCTTAATTAACATACACAGTTCAGGAATAAAAGAAAAATTATTGTTTATAGAATTTAAACTTTCTTGTATTTTAAATCGTTTGGATTACGAGTGCAGAAAAGACGGAAAGTTGCTTTATTGTAAAATACTTTATCGTCAGTGATGTGACAATACCTCTTATCCGCTTTGAACTTTTAATGAGTTGGGAGATGTTCTGAACATTCGCAATAAACTTAAGAATCTGTTTGACATAATATCTCATTAGTACAGAATATCACCCAAATGCCGTAACTTAAAGCATTAAGTAGCTAGATGTACATTTCGAAGTCTATACCCCCATATTCAGAACACAAGATAAATACGAAATAAAATACCTCTGTCACGAATCGTGATTGATATACTATTAAATAAATAAATCAACATGACAGAAACATTTCAAAAATGGCATATAAAATGACCTATAAATCTTTTAAAACAATATAAATTAATAATTAACGAAACTGACAAGTTTGGGTTAAAATTATAAATATTATATATTATAAATATAAAATTATAAATAACATATTAAGAAAATTTAAAAGAACAAGAGATCAGAAATATTAGAAATATTGGAATATTAGAAATATTAGTAGTTTACAACAAAAGAATAATTCAACTCCAAAATTTGTTAAATTACCATTTGATCCTATAATTGCACGTGGTTTAGATAGTATTTTAAATCAATATAATTTTAAAGTAACATATATAAGTAAAAGAAGAGTATAGTGTAGGTGTGAATGTACAGGGAGAGAAAATATATATGCTGAGATTCGCCGACGATATAGCTATATTGGAAGAAAGCGAAAAGAATTTAGAAAGGGTATTGAATGGTATGCAGGCAGTATTGACTAGGGATTTTAACATGAAAATAAATATAGGTAAAACTAAAGTGATGAGGTGTGACAAAAAGGAATGCAGTAGAAAAATGAGGATCTCAATAGGAGATAATAGAATCGAAGAAGTGTCAGATTTTTGTTATTTAGGCAGTAGAATCACAAAAGATAATCGAAGCAAGGTAGATATAAAGTGTAGGATAGCACAGGGTAGGAAGGCATTCGTAGAAAAAGAACAGATTTTAAGATCAAATATTGACTTGGGTATTAGAAAAAGATTACTGAAGGTATATGTTTGGAGTGTAGCACTGTACGGGTGTGAGGCGTGGACTATAGGAAAGGAAGAGAAGCGTAGATTAGAAGCACTTGAAATGTGGTGTTATAGGAGGATGATGAGGATTGGTTGGGAAGATAAAGTAACAAATGAAGCTGTACTAGAGTTAGTAGGGGAGAAGAGAAGTATCTGGAGAGTGTTACAGCGTAGGAGAGACAGATTAGTAGGGCATATCCTTAGGCATGGGGGGATTATGCAATTGATCATAGAAGGTAGAGTGGAGGGAAAGAGAGGGGTAGGTAGGCCTAGATTGGAGTATGTGAGTCAGATAGTTGAAGACGTTGAGATGAATAGCTATAGGGAGATGAAGGGATTAGCTCAGGATAGATCGGCATGGCGTGCTGTTTCCAACCAATCTTTAGGATTGCGGACTCTTTAACTAATATATAAGTTCTAATGGTCTTGCTAAATAGGAAATCCTAAAAATTTCCTAAAAACTATGAAATCCCAAAGATTTGATTGATTTCAATAAAAAATCTGGTATTTATAAAATATCTTGTTCTAGTTATCCTAAAATATATCTAGGACAAACACGTAGACCAATCGAAACTAGATTTAAGGAGCATTTAACTTTAAACAGAAAAGATAAAAGTGCTGTAACCGAGCATACTTTTGAATCGGGTCATCCTATTCAAATTAGTTCAGTTAAATTACTTAAAACTGTTTTAAATTATTCCGAGCTAAATGCTTATGAAAGTATATACATGTATAAATCTAAATCAAATTTAATGAATTTAGATTCAGGCCCAATTTCATCTTGTCTATTTAATTTATTTAATAAGAACTATTTTTTTATTTATTTTTAGTTATTTTAGGTTTGACAAACCTAAACTTGTCGGTTTCGTTAATTATTAATTTATATTGTTTTAAAAGATTTATAGGTCATATTATATGCCATTTTTTAAATGCTTCTGTCATGTTGACTTATTTATTTAATAGTATGTCAATCACGATTCGTGACAGGTATTATATATAGTGTTTATCTTGTGCTACTGAAGATGGAGGCATAGCCTTCGAAATGTACATGTAGCTACTTAATGCTTTAAGTTACGGTATTTTGGTGATATACTAATATTTAACACCGTAGTGATAATTTTTTTAATAATATCTCATTGCACTGTGAGAGCGATTGCAAAAAATAGTAAAACTGATATATATATATACCGCTGAAAATCAATTTACTACTAATTTTTTTCTTGTTTTGGTCTTGTATAATATTTGTTTGAAAGTTTGTAAAAAGTCACGTGGATGTCAGTTATAGAAAAGTCAGTTATGCACTAAAGAAAGTAATGCGGCATTTTAAAAAGTTTAAGCTGTCAAATGTCTGTAGAATATGTCAAACTGTCCACTAAAATGATTGAACCACAATATTTCAAAGTAACAAGTGCATTTCCAATTTTGTTGCAAATATGTTAATATTGCAGGTTCTGCGTGATATAGAGATAGGCGAGGAAATAACTTGCTTTTATGGGGAGGATTTTTTCGGCGATAAGAATAGCAATTGCGAATGCGAGACGTGTGAGCGGCGCGGCACGGGCGCCTTCGCCAAGGTCGAGATGGCTAACCAGCAACATGTGGCACCGGGTTGTGGCAGTGGTCTCCGTGTTGAAGATAGCAGCAATGGCTATCGTCTGCGGGAAACAGATAATCGCATCAACCGCACTAAACAGAAAACCAACAACTCCAGTGGGAGCGGGAATGGTGGCAGTACGGTATGTAATGTACTATGTGCTGTTCCACACGTTGCTGTACGTTCCAGGCATTATATAAGTTATCTTTGTTTATAACTACGGATTAGACGCCAATGGCTAGCGGAAAAATTCGGCAGAGTCAAATGCTTACAATTATTGAGCTTTATACACAAACACACTATTTAATTTCTTAGAAATAGAATGCCCAAGAAAATTACATAAAGATAAATTTGTATAGAATATCACCCAGAAAATACCGCAAATCAAATCATTTAATAAATAGATACGTATTTTAAAGGCTTTGTCCCCATTTTCTATAGCAAAAAATAAAAAATAAATAAAATACAGCTGTCACTAATCGTGATTGCTAGCCAACTAATAAATATTTGTAATAATAATAATAACTAATAATAGTTGTTAACAACCACAGAGGTATTTTATTTACTTTTTATATTATGCTGCTGAAGATGGGAGCATAGCCTTCAAAATACGCATATACCTATTAAATACTTTGAGTTACGATATTTGGGTGATATTATATACAATTATTTAACACCGTAGTGCCAATTTGAATATAAATAATTTTCTTTAAAAAAATATGGAAACATAATAAGATGTAAATGATGTTGTTTTTTCATTTTTTTAAAATTCAATCGAATGGTATATCGAACGTCCTACCATTTTGTGTATACTCACAAATATTTACAAGATTTTTTATGGTGCAATATATTATAGTATAGAATATCACCCAAATATACCGTAACTTAAAGCATTAAGTAGCTAGATGTACATTTCGCAGGCTATAAATTTATTTTTATTTTGTTTATTTTTAGATATTTTAGGTTTGACAAACCAATGTTTATAGTTGTTATTTGTTAGTTTCGTTAATTATTAATTTATATTGTTTTAAAAGATTTGTAGGTCATATTATATGCATTTTTTAAAATACTTCTGTCATGTTGACTTATATATTTAATAGTATATCAATCACGATTCGTGACAGGTATTTTATTTCGTTTTTATCTTGTGCTACTTAAGATGGGGGCATAGCCTTCGAAATGTACATCTAGCTACTTAATGATTGTTACGATATTTGGGTGATATTATATACTATAATTTAACACCGTAGTGATATTTTTTAAAGTGTAATGTATTCATTATCTGGATATGGATTATAAATTAAAATTTTTGGAAGAGTTCCCAAATTTCATTGCAAGTAGCTCCAGATGGAACGTGAAAAAAGAATCCGCAAAGACTGCCAAAGGAAAATAATACACAAAATAATAATTTCACATTGTTTAGATGTATTAAAAGTTAATATTATACCATGGTATCGTGATTTATGGATTATTGGATTATTTATGGATATATATATATATATATATATATATATATATATATATATATATATGGATTACAGAAAATGCCAATTTATTCACGTTACTTCAAATCCTATTTTAAAGAGAATTGCTGGAGGCACATTATTTTGCTAAAACAAGTTTTTGCAGTATGTATATATGCAGGGTGTAAAGCTGGATTGGAAACGGGCGTTTTACATGTTAAAT
Source organism: Leptodirus hochenwartii (assembly GCA_947310635.1). Classification (NCBI taxonomy): domain Eukaryota; kingdom Metazoa; phylum Arthropoda; class Insecta; order Coleoptera; family Leiodidae; genus Leptodirus; species Leptodirus hochenwartii. The sequence continues at coordinate 32,345,833 of OX371178.1, read as the reverse complement.
TAAACTGTTTAAATATTGGTAAATAATTGAATACTGTATCTAACGAATTTTTACATTCTCACTTTAGTGGTTTTCAAAATAGGCGAAGAAAACTTTTCCATGGATGAAGCCCCTAAGTCATATTAGCATTAATTTTGACAATTTATAATTGAGTCTGTCATTTATGGTTATTGGTTCCGCTTCCATACTGTTAAATTAAAAATTAGTATTACTTTCATACTGACAAATTTAATTTAAACGAAATAGTGGAATATTATAAAACAGATGGGAAAGTTTATACAATGGTATTTTTCTGGAAATACGCTAAAGAGTGTCAGCGATATATTCTCTGCATTTTATCAAAATTGGCAAATACCTTCGCTGAAATTAATACTAAATATAAAAAAAAACCTTTTCAAGACCACTGGTTGCGTAAATAAGATATCGTCGTGCAATAATGTAGCAGCTATGATAGAAAACGAAATTAGTTTTGCAGTTTTAATTCCATGGATTGGTTGGAAACATTTCCCTTCATTTCCCTATAGCTATTCATCTTTTCTTCGTCCTCCTATCTGCCTTACATACTATATTCTGGTTCCAACTACACCTTTCTTTCCATCTGCTATACATTCTATAACTACTAAGAACATGATCTGCTAGTCTATCTCTCTTACACAGCAATACCTTCCCAATAATATCGTTCTGGAAAGTTTTGCCTTTATTTTCTTCAGCTAAGATGAATTCCATTTATTTAAAAAGGGGAAAACCCAAAAAATTACATTTTATTTCATTATAAGAGAATTAATAAATATAAATCGCGTATTAACTTTTGGAGCATTGGAGTGATTGTTTTACGAATAGTGACCCCTATAGACATTCTTACATAACTCGTAGTGAATGTACTCGATTACATTCGGAAGTGTAAGATGGTACCTGTAGCGAAAAATGTATCACAATGTAAAATAATTCTTTCAAGCTACACATATACGTAGATAAATAAACGGGTAAACCAACACTAGCCATAAATAGAATTTTGCCAGAACAATCGTATTGTGTGCTTCATATTTGTCAATAGCGACGTAGCTACCACAAGAAAATACGATGTTATTATAAAAGAATAAAGATGTAAGAATTAATTCTACCTGGATGCTTGTGAAGCTGCAGTTCTGCTTTCATAAGATATTCTACGATTCTATATCAGATACTTTAAAAAATAAAACTAATAATATTCACATATGTGCTTGCATATACAAGTTAAAACAATGGATGTTCTTAAGTTGGTGCACTTACGAATTACCGCACGCATACTTTTAAAAATCAGTATCATTGTACAGGGGCTATTTGCATGAACTGGAAAAAAATTAAACCCGAATCCATTCTTAATACAATCGATTTATAATTGCCGATCACAAGTCTGGGTACAAGGTAATGTAATTTCATGTCTACTTTTTGGTCAGAGTATGAATCCAAATTCAAATCGCACATAGTAAATTTCTAATTGTTAATTTAGCGTACGAAGAAGCCAAGCACATTAGAAATTTCATTTTGAGGAGGTCGTTATACTGACCATTTTTTAGATTACAAATAAAAATTGCTATAATAATTTCAAAATATAGCTACTTATCGTTCTGGAATAAAACGAAACAGTTAAACACAAGCCATTTATAATTCTCCAAATATCTATAAGCCAAACTATAGATTAGCTAACAGATCTAGACATGGAAATAATCTGCAAAGGAACATAAATTATATTATTATTGCCGAAATATCTTGAATTAAAGCGATGAGGTACGAAAGAAATGACGAACATGCACATCCTTCAAGTTTCCATTGAAGCTGACTTGAGGTCTATGAAAACCTAAAAAGCTGTATGCGAACTATAAATAGTGAAAAACCCTTCATGGCAGCAATTCATGGTCTATGAAACTTACTAAAATGTTATCTTTTTCCCATAAAGTTGCAATGTGTATGTGTATTATCTGGCGGATAATTCAATAGTGATCCACGAGTACATTAATTACAGATTCTTGTACTACTAAAGATGGGCCTAGCCATCGAAATGTGCTTTTAAGTTATAAATGGTTTCAGTTTTTGGGTTATAATTTCTTAATTTTATCTCGAAAGCTGTGTAACCAAAAATAATCATGTGGAAATTCGTTTAAATTCACACAACATCCTCAAATAAACATACTATTTCTTTTAAAAAAAAGTCTACTGCCAAGTATCGAACTCAGACCTCAGGATATCTAGCCCAGTGCGTTACCATCTATGCCACATTAGCACAGATGGTGGGCGCAGTAGTAACACTTTTCACGAATATTTTCGTAATACACCTTAAAACAAGTGTTGTATGATCGAACGAATCAATCCGGACAATCGAAATAATTTATTGGAAATAAAATTAATCCACTCGATATAAAAACATGCAAATGTGGCATAACATTAAATACTTTTCTAAAACGTACCATTCTCGCTACATATATGAAACAAATTGTGTTGATTGCTTTTATATTATTTTTAACTAATTCAATAACACATGACTTCTAGTAAATATTGTATATAATTTTTATACTCTGCTCATTCGACTTATTATTTTTTAAATAAACTCACTTGCTATAAACGTACATAAATCAATTCAGTTTATTTAGTTAACACACCTTAGAGCATAATTAATTAAACAATAGGAATTAAAATGCTACATTTTTAATGGGAAATCAATTCAATTTTTTTTAATAATTTATACTCGTTTGAATTATTGTTCCGACATGCATGTATAAAATATTTTATGTATAGAATACCAACTAACATGCTAAATATTTGATGAATATTAAAACAGTAACATTATTCTGTAGCTGGAAACTTGTGTTTGCAATAGGTAAGTTCTAAAGCGCAATTGGGCGTTGGTAGTAGTAACAACCATTCGGATCCCACTCCAGTTACATCGTCGAGTGCGGTGTCGGTGCCGCAGCCAGATCAGCAAGCTGTAGTAGCTCCGCTCAGTATGAAAGAACTGCGACAGAAAGGCCTCACGAAATACGATGCCGAAATGCTCATTGCTCAAGGTTGCAAATTCTCGGATATCGGCGAATTCAAGCACAGACCCGGCGGCGGAAACACCAATATTACCAGCACAGGTACAGTTCACACGAACGTTTTTTAAATTTAATTTGATACCAATCGTTTTCTTCAAAGACGTAATGTTATTTGTAGGAGACTACCACTTATAGAACATAAATAAAAAATCAAACAATATGATCTACACCCATATATTTATTATTCATTGTCAGAACGTTTTCAAATAATTGAATATTCATCTTCAGTGCTCTTTTTTATGGTAACCTGGTCAATCACTAACCAGAGTAGTAAGTTAAATCGTCATTGTCATTTGAATACATACCGTAACTTAAAGCATTACGTAGCTAGATGTACATTTCGAAGGCTATGCCCCCATCTTCAGTAGCACAAGATAAAAGCTAAATAAAATACCTCTGTCACGAATCGTGATTGATTGTTCTAGTTGTCCTAAAGTATTGAAAATTGTCATTGAAACTAGATTTAGGAGCATTTAGCTCATTTCAGATTAAATAGAAAAGATAAAAGTGCTGTAGCCGAGCATATTTTTTACTAACTCAGGTCATCCTATTCAAATTAGTTCACTTATATTACTTAAAAGTGTTGAATTATTCCGAGTTAAATGCTTATGAAAGTATATACATGCATAAATCTAAATCAAATTTAAAGAATTTAGATTCAGGCCCAATTTTATCTTGTCTATTTCGTTTATTTAATAAGAACTGTTTTTAAATTTATTTTTAGTTATTTTAGGTTTGACGAACCAATGTTTATTATTGTTAATTGTTAGTTTCGTTAATTATTAATTTATATTGTTTTAAAAGATTTATAAGTCATATTATATGCCATATTTTGAAATACTTCTGTGAGGTTGGCTTATTTATCAATCAAGATTCGTGACACAGGTATTTTATTTAGTTTTTATCTTGTGCTACTGAAGATGGGGTCATAGCCTTCGAAATGTACATCTAGCTACTTAATGCTTTAAGTTACGGTATTTGTTTGATATTCTATACTATTATTTAACACCGTAGTGATAATTTTTAAAATTATAAAACACTTATATACTTTTCTGTTGTATATCTATATATTTAAATTGCGACGACGTTTCTTTCGACAGTCGTTTTGCGGAAACGGCTGGACCGATTTCAATGATTTTGGTGTTATATTAGAGCGACTATGGTCTATATTTATCCATTTTGTTCATTTTTTGAATGTATGGTAAATTGGTTGGAAATAAAAAAATAAGGACGAATTTTCCTCTACATTCATATAGACCTTTATTTCCTATTTTTCTAATGCATGGATAAGCCGGTGACTTCGAGCGTCTGCCTTATAATTAAAGTAGTCAATATGAACAATGCATATAATTTATATTTTCATATATAAATTTCTTATATTTTGATTGTTTAAATTTTTATAGCAAAATTGCTATAAAGTATTTAAACAATCAAAAGATAAGAAATTTATATATGTAAATATAAATTATATGCATTGTTCGCATTGACTACTTTAATTATAATACTACATATTTATGTAGGATTTTTAAATTACAAAATAAATACACAATAGCGTCATCTAGCTAGCGTATCTTAATCAAAGACTTAGTGGCCATTTATCATAAACAATCGAGTCAAACAAATGGTCAATAATTGTGTTTTATTTAAGTTTTTAAACTATACATTCATGTCTGATGTGCCATATTTTGGCAACAGTTTTACTAATATTAAGTTAAATTCCTGTATGTTTACGGTGATCTTATCAACATTGTAAATGTCAACAAATTTTATGTTGTGTAAAATATGATCTTCAATATATTTTGTTGTATTTCATCGCGGATGTAATAGTGGTAATAGTTTTTACTGAATTAATTGCTGAAGTATACAGTTCAGATAAGCATGTTTTAGAAGTTTCGTTGACATGTTCTAACCCCTATTACACCTATTCTAATTCACCAATTTTCTCTACGCTGTCGTACCTTCCAAATACTTTCTTTTCCGCAACTAACTCTGATGTAATCATTTTTTCCTTTTATGTTCCAAAGCTAATTTTCATCATCTTTTTTCTCATCTTTGTATAGCACATTTCAATAGCGTCTATCCTACGTTTATCTTAATATTTATTGCACACGCTCATTTTAGGTGCTGACATATGCTTTTAATAATCTTTTCCTAATACCGAAGCCTTAAAATTCGCTCTTTTTCTATGAATACTTTTGATCTAGACTATCTTACATTTTATGCCTAGTACACTTCGATTGTACTTTGTAATTTTACTTCCAAAATAATAAATATTCGATACTGCATTTATTTTATCATCTCATATTCTCAATTTTAACTGTTTGCTGTTTGTACTGTACTGCTTTTCACGTTTATTTTAGTTAGATTTATTTTCATACATCCATTTCACGAATGAGGCTCTTTTAGCTAAGAACGGTAGTAGAAAAAAGAACGAGAATAGGCAAAAATTACTTCCATTGCTTTTGTAGATTTAGAAAAACCATTTGAAAATGTAGATTGGCACATAATGTTTAGAATCTTAAAAGAAACGGGAATAGATTACAAGGATAGGAGAATTATTTTTCATTCTATATAAATATCGCACTGATTTAGTTAGAATTGAGGGGGAAGAACGGGTAGCAAGAATAGAGAAGGCATGTACACTTTCGCCGTTATTATTTAATATATATATCGAAGATGTTATAACCCAGTTTAAAGAAGAGTATAGTGTAGGTGTGATAATTCGGGGAGAGGAAATATATATGTTGGAGTTCGCCGACGATATAGGTATCTTGGAAGAAGGGGAGCAGAATTTAAAACCGGTATACAGGAAGTAATGGTTAGGGATTATAACATGAAAATAAATATAATCAAAACAAAGTGATGAGGAGTGACAAGAAGGAACGCAGGTGAAAGATGAGGATTAGAATAGGAGATGATAGCATAGAAGAACTATCACTTTTTTATTTTGGAAGTAGAATTACAAAGGATACCCGAACTAAGGTTATCTAAGTATATTCTTACTTTTTAATAAAGATTTTTTCATTTATCATTCCAAGGAATAATAACAGTTTTATCTGAAAAAAATCGATAATAATAATATTTTAATGAAATATTGTGTTTTCGTTGTGGTTTTTTGTATTTAATCTCTGACAAAATTATCAATGCCGAGTTATTGCAATTTAAATCTCTAGATAAGAATAAAATGTTGGTTAGAAATGAAATGAAGTGTACCTTACGTACATATACAAAGTACATATACAAATTTCTTCATTGTGCTTGACCGGTTCTATAAATTTATTGTAACTGAATTGCTCAGAACTAATAATTAAAATCACACTTTGGTTGTTCATACATTAAGCAGTAAGTGACTTTTATTAACAAAGCAAATATAAATTAGTGCTGAAATCATAATAATATTGATTGCTATATGATTTAAAGTTGAGATAATTTTTTGAATCTTTTGTAGTTTTGGACTACAAAAATATTTTTTATACAGAGTATTTTATTTATGCATTATCTTATCGTAACGTATATTATTACTATGAATTTGGGTTTTATGATTCATGTCGCATGTTTCAAAATTTTATAGTTCATGTCATTCCATTTCCATAGTAATATTCCACATTTGGAGATTTCATTATAATCACTTTAAAATTATTGCTATTTATTTAGTTACGAAAATATAAATATTGTGAAGGATACTATAAATAAAATATACTTCAGAGTCTGTATAATATAAGGTGTTCCATTTAAATACAAGTTAGTGTAATTTAATTTTTTAAATTTCTTCCATCCATGTAATATATAAAAACACTACACTAATATTTAAGTGAACTTAAATTTTGTAAACAAAATTTGGGAAGTTTGCTATAATTACAATATTAAATGTTTTAATTTCAGTTTCGTATCCTGTAAATGTAATATTTATATTTTTCGCAAAATAATTATTTTCTAAAAATCTACTAACTCAAAATAAGATTTTAATACATTGTTGAATAACTTGTTTTATGGACAATAATATGCGTATAAAGTATTTAAAGTAGAGAAATTGTACCTATATGGAAAACAGAATATCTGCTTACTACTTTTATTTGTATTCAATGTTGCAAATCTTTTGATTTCTGTTTTGATTTGGTTGGACAGAAGATTTGACCACATCGGCATTGAGTGTAACTATTTTTATATATATATCATCTTTTGTTCGGTAATTTGTTTGAGTACTTCCCGACGAGCTAGGTTCGGGGTAATTTACGAGTCAGCGCGTATTTCAGGATAATATAACAATTTTTAATTCTGACGTGGTCACTACAAGACTTTCATTTATATAAGTACTCCTTTTGTTAGTCGATTTACTGGGAAAGTGGACAACAAAGTTGATGATCGTAGATGATTATTTTGCACCTGCGCAAATTCGGATAATTACATATAAGCAAAATTATTCTTTGGAAAAAAACTGTAGCAAAGCACGACTGCTATTGCTAATATCGTATATGAGAAGCTGTGTTGGAAATTGTCTTTTTTTATGCATCGAAGGAGACATTTTCAGTATATTCTTTGTTGGGGTATTATTATATCATGAAGCAAGGTAGTATAATTTACGCCTAAGTTGGCAATTGATTGCAATTTTCAAACATTGCGGTTACTGATGTTTTCAAGTGCTCAAGAAAGCATTGTGCGTTAAATCTTAAACTGTCTCTTTCAGTTCGCACATTGCGAGAAAATGGTGTTAGCAAGCTACTGATGAGTCGGTCCGACGCTCTAATCTCCACCACCATCATTGATTTACCACAAATGTATCAAAATGGTGATGTTGCCACTGGTGCGAGTAGTAGAAGCGAACGGGTTCAGCGTCGGATAACGCGACAGTCGACTCAGCAACAACTGCAGCAACAACAGGGCCTAGCGACGTTGTCCAACAATAACATGTCTTCATCGCGGTTGAATCTACTCGATGATATGCGAAGCAACGCTAGCAGCAGCAGCAGTAACGGGGGCTTCGGTAGCGATCATGACGCGGTCAGTGAAGGGAACCAACGGACGAGGGAATTCAATGATAGCCATGAAAGTGGCAAAGGTGTCGGCTCAGGCAAGTCATTTCCCTTACTTTGTCTTAATGATTAGGCTGAACAGATCCTACATATATTAATTGCAGTTTAATTCATTTCTTGATGAATTTCTAGTCGTTTTAAGACAAAGTATCTATAGTAACTATATTATTCGAAATTGATCAAATCTTTCATTATTATGAAAATATAATATAAAATATAAAATTAAATGAAGATTTGAAACATGTGATGCAATGGACGCACTTTTGGAACAACATTTGGAACGTGAGGATACACGTTTTTAGCTCTTTCATTAATAAATCAATCTGAATATGGTCTCAGCTCGAACGTGTGGATTTACCGAACTGCATTTCGTTTATATATTTATAATCTGTGGTCGAACGAACAAGCATTTTTGAGGGGGTTTTTCGTTTTGCACTAAGTACTGGCTTAAAATTCCTCATTAGTAGCCCACCTGACCATTACTTCATATCGTTACCGTTGAAACTGCACTAGCTTGATGGGAGTACGATCAGGCAATCAAAGGGTCAGAGGCGATCCATGTAGCTATTTGACGTAATTGGGAAATCACGTAAATATTCGGCTGCCGATTTCATTTGACACAAGCATGGTATCGAAGATTTTTTTTTTCCTATTTTCTATGGGGCGGCGGCATGGCCGTGCACGAACATGTCATACTCCCGTCAAGCTAGTGCAGTTTCAACGGTAACAATAAGAAGTAATCCTCAGGTAGGCTACTAATGGGAAAATTTATGCCCGTACTTAATGCAATTTGACCATGCCCTTTTTGAGGATAATCTGAGAGGTTCTTATTATAGTCGAATCTGTTAAAATATGACTCCAAATGTAATATGTTTATCAATATGTTTATATGTTTAAAATGTTGATGGTAAAAATCAAGATTTTTTGCGTTTATACCACTGTGCAACCGGATACGGTAAAAGAAGTACTAGAAAAAATATTGAGTTAAAAGAAAACCTAAGAAACACCAATTAAAATTCTAGTTGATCCAAATCCATTGAACTATTGTGTTTGCGAAATGCGTTTTCCGCCAGATTCTGTTAAAATATCTTTCCTCAATTAATAACCCAAACCGACATTAACCTCTCATCTATTGTAGGCGCCGACAAGTAAGCAACTTAGGCAATATGATATTTATCTTACAGATATAAGCCCAACTTCCGCTATATCTCGCGCTTTGCGCAGTCAACAACATATTCAACAGAGTAAATACAGGACACTATCACACTTGGAAACACCAGAAAAAAGTTTATTCCATAACAATAACCACCACAAGCTACTGAACGACACGGATTGTAATCAGAACGGCCTAATTACATCCGCGGATAGTAAGCTGCTCGCGCTGGAATTGGAACTGGGTATACAGGACACTGACACTACGCCTGTGCGCATTTTGCGCAGTCGTACCAACCGTAATAGTAGTCGCAAGCGAAGCAACAGCAACCACAGCAACACTGCCATGTCCGATAAGGACATATACGAGTTCAACGATGATGAACAACAGCAACAACCACATGATACGACCGACAGTACGTATGACGTGAAGACAGATAGTGATAGGACTATGTCTGCGTGTGCTACGGCGGTTACTACATGTACCAGCGTCAACGATGACGCTCGGGACGACGGTGGTGGCGATGGCGGTTGTAGCAATATTAGTTCAAATGTGATAAATGACATAAGTGATTCAACCGACGGTGGTATTACTAATAGTAGCTATATTAGCAGTAGTAGTGTTAGCAGTAGGAATAGTAGGGACGAAGTGAGAACAAAGGCTGATGATAATAACAGACAACCGACAACTGCCATAGTACATGAGCTGATTCTGGCTGAGGATACTGGAAGTGTACATGAGATTACGACTAATGAACAGCCGGCAAACTATAAAACTGACCATCGTTCAACCAGGTACGCGTTGAAATAATTGTTCATGCTAGTATATTAAAACGACATGTAGCTATAAACGATTAATGCGAGGGGCGAATCACTATTAAAAATTTGTACACCAGATTTGATGTTCACCAATCCTTATAATAAGATTGTAGGTATTTGGTGGGATTTACAGATGTTTCTTGAGATTTGGAGATATTGGGTGGGATTTGTAGGTATTTATTCGGATTTGTAGAAATTTTTACACCAGATTTAATAGGTGAGCAACCCCTCGGATTATTGTGACGTTCGTATAAGCAGGGCCGGTGGAAGCGGACCTGCATTGCAGGTGGGCGCCATTTCGAAGTTTCATTCTTTCTTTAAATTTTTGTAAACGATTTAAGTAATAATAATTAGGTAAGTCAATATAATTGCCGCAAATTTACATATTCTGCATAAAAATAGATCAGATTTTCTCCCACTAAGATGATTATGATAAAAATAAATAAATAAATTGCCATTTGTTTGGGGGTGCCCATTTCAGATGTGCAGGTGGGCGACGTCCAGCCTAGCGCCGGCCCTGCGTATAAGTTAGTGTTTTTTATAAATAGAGTTGAAAAAGTTTTTTGAAAAACGATTAGTCTTTTTTAATTGTCACTACGTGTTAAATAGAAGCATGGAATATCACGCGATTACCGTAACTTAAAGTTTTCAGGTAGTTCCGCATTTCGAAGGCAATTTCATGTTTACTTTATATTCAATTGTAGAGCAATCACGTGATATTCTATACAATTAGGTTCATTTAATTTAAATTAATAACTCTGGTTGAAAGTTCAGAAAATTGTTATATTTTAATACACATTCACCCGGTTTCGCTTATTTATTCTAACCACTATCGCACAAAACTAATATCTGAAATTGATCTAGGTGTAGTACACCGGAACGACTGAATTGTGTTACCAGCATGAAGAAAACGCCGGAAAAGTATCACGGGGGCGGCGGTCGCCTCAAGCTCACATTGCGTATGAAGCGTAGTCCAATGCTGGATGAGGTCATTGAGTCGGGCAACAGTCTCAGTGAGGATAGTTTCGAGCCCGAATATGAAGTGCTACGGTTGGAAGGTATTGCATTATTTATGCGGTTGAATGCCAATTTTATTAGACATTTAACATTTAATTTGACCAGAAATTAACCCAAGCAAAATATAGTTATTCGGCGAAATAAAAATTAATAAAATAATAAGCGAAGATTCGTTCTAAAAAAAATTGAAATACAGAACCCACGAGTTTCTTCAAATATTACGCTATATACAATTTATTGTCCTAATCTATGTGTTCGTCATTTTTAGATTACAACTTAAAACAACTCTTGAGTATGAATTACTGACCAGACTGAGTAATTAGTTTCAGTTTATTGTCACACTGGTCGTCATTTGCTCGCTTTGTTTCTGAATTAATCCGAATGGGACAGTTTTACATTATTAAATTTGTTCCGTTCTCAATTTAATCTTTTCCTGCTTACCAAATCTACAATTGCAAATGTATCATTTATCATTATTTGTATCTTGGAAGGTTCGAATGATGCTTACACCCGTTGGATATAACGTACTCGATCATTATCGCACCGCGTGTTTAATTATAAATTTACGCCATTGTTGGTTGGGATGCCTAGATATTTGTCGGTATCCCTAAGTTCAGCGTATAAGCAATTTCATTATATTTCATGTTAGTGTGTTCGCTCATGCTTTGAGTTTTTAATATTTGGAATTTAGTTTTTTTCCGAATTTTGAAGGATTCATATTGTAGAGCATTTATCCTTAGATTATTAATTGTTTTTATCAAATTTGTAAGCACAATATGCATCTTAAGTGTATGGCGTGATTCACAGCAATAGGAATGGTCCCTTTACTTTTTAAAATTTTAATTTCTATTTAATATATATACATATATATAGTAAAGTACATGGCAAATATTCCTACTTTAATGTATTATAGGCTTGGAAAGTGTTCCATTTTTTTCGTGGAAAAACCCATTGTTGATTTCGTCTTATTTTTGAATAAATCAGTAATTGTATAGTAATTGATATTCTATACTATTATTTAACACCGTAGTGATAATTAGGTACTTAATGCTTTAAGTTACGGTATTTGGGTGATATTCTATATTATAATTTAACACCGTAGTGATAATTTTTTTAATATTCCAAATCATTAATATTAATATCATCAATGAGTTTATTTGTTGTGTTGAATATCACTCAAAGCTCGAAAGTAGAAGCATTTGTAACTTAAGTGCACCTTTCACCTGTCTCTTCAATACTACAATAATTGAACAAATAAGAAATCTCTCATTTGCCCCTCAAAAAGCATATCTAACTTTTGTGTGATATTCTATATAAATTGTATACAATATTTTCGCAGTAGTGAGTAATGTTGAAACAACTTTATTAGGCATTTGTACACCATACTCGCATCGAAAGAAACGACACAAGGCGAAAGATAGGAAGCGTGAACGACGACTGAAAGAACAACAACAGCAGCAGAACAGCAGCGATGTATTCACGCCTTGCAAACGGCTTCGCCTCATATTCGACAATGAGACACACACAAGAGACATCCCGTCCACTAGTACACTTTGAAGGCGATACGTTAATTAGAGATAACTGTAAGTAAAAAAAAAACTGATAGGAACTCTTAATTCAAATATTTGTGGAAATTTTTTTAACTACTAAATTGAAGAGGTATATTAGGTCTCGATATCATTATGAATCATGTGTAGTACCATATTTTCCAATAAATAAATGAGCTTTAATCTTTATATAAGCAAAGACACTGGCGAAGTTTAAAGATTGGTAAAGATTTTGTTTTAATTGTTACTTTATGAGGGACGCAATATATTTATTTTATTTATAATTTTAGATTAATTCACATTATAGTTGAAATGAAATTATAAATGATATCTGAAAATGTATTTACTATTATCTTGTATAGTGCGTTTTTTTTAGTCTAATGCAATGCACAAAAGGGTATAGGATTACAATTCGATAAATTCATTATATTTTGTACCATTTTCTTTTTTATGAAACTATTGCATATACATTTCTGTAATTTTAAGTTTATTCAAATCTGAATAAATCTAGTTGTAGAATTTTACACAACTGCAATATGAACATTTTTTTACAGTATATCTTTGAGGTAAAGATTTGGGTACAATTTATTTATCATCTTATTTTATTAGATATATTTGACGCTAATGTCGTTTATGTCTTTGTTATTTACTAAACGTAGATTATTCATCAAGAAGTTGATATATTTCACCTACCGCCCAAATATATGCGATTGAAATTTAATCCAAATATAATGTGAAAATATATATGCCACGCATATATATATATATATATATATATATGACCGGTCTACATAACTAATGCATATTTCGTTAAACGTGTTGTAGAAGTGTTTATTTTTGTACGATTTTTTACAATGTAATTTGACTTTCAATGGTAACAATATTAGTTGGTTTCCTGCTGTATTTTTCAAATCTTGTTGATAAGTTACTGTTGATACATTTCTATATGTAGGAAAATGTATTGTATATATTTAATGTATAGGTAGAAACGTATGCAAATGATATTGCGTATAGTAAAATTAAAGGATATATTATGTGTTTATCATGCAGGTCCAACAAAAATTAATACTTTCTATCAAATGTGCCGTGAGTATTTATGTAAGTATTCAGTTTTGTAGTTCAAGTTTGATAAGCATAAAGTATACCATAACAATGTAATGTTCTGTAAATATATAAATTGTGTATAATTCTGAAATTCGAAATAATTAATTAATTATTCAGACTAAAATGAAGTGTTACGTCTAACTTCTGATAATCGTGTTCTATTTATTTATTTTACTTTTTATGTTTCCTCTGATTAATTGAATTGGTTAATGCACAATTTCCTTAAACAAGGCGACTTTACGTTGAGACAATATACGCCTTGTGTTTAAACTGCATGCTTTCTGTTTATCGCTGAAGCAAAGTGTAAATTTCAAAAACTCCATCGGAACGAAACATTTGTGTTGCTGAGTATTGGCACATATGATTATATGTCCTAAAAGCTATTTTGCATTGGAAAAATCTATTTGCCGCCCATACAAGTGACAATTGAAAATTTTATATAGTTCTTTTATGTATATGCTACATATATTTGGATGAAACACCAAAACTATCAATTTCATACAAATTTAATTTAGAAAAGCTGTATTGTCTTCGCCATATCATATAATCATGGATTTACGCTGAAATTAAGTAATTATGAACTATACTTGCTAAAACATGTATTTTAATTTTAATGAGAAATGGTCTTGCCGTTACGTGATAAATCAATATAAATTAGAAAAATAAAACGTTATTTCGTTTTATCATCACAAGTTTTATACTTACTAACATTATGAAATATATGATAAGTTATATATACATCTTATATTTAGAGGTACTTAATACCTAAAGAAGAAATTAAATCTTAGTATAAACTATAAGATGTATATATAAACTGTCGTTATAAGATGATCTCATAGACTTGATAATGTTCATTAGAACTAAACTATAGTCGTGCATCAATAAAATACAATTCTAATCATTAATCGAAATGGCATCTTATTTTTCTTACAATTCTGATCATTAATTGAAATAGCATTTTAGAGTTGCTAAGAATTGCTGCATCTAAACTAACCAATTCAATTAGTTTTTAAATTGCTACATTTTAAAACAAGAACAAGTATTCCACTTTTGCATTAAGTTGCTATATATATTTTTTTCGTTATTAAATCAAGAAGTATCTGTACCCCCCCCCTGGATGTAATAAACGTTTTATAAATACACCACAACTTTACATTTTATTAAATTTTAATTTCCCCAAAGGAGCATGGGCTGTAGAACAAAATTTCTAATCGATTACAATATGATATAAGAAACAAAAACAAATTGTATTCTTGCGATGATACGAAAAGACACCGCCAGCCACTGGTTGCTTAGTGGCCATACCTAAAACATAATGTACATATTATAAAAAACGGTATATTTCGAAATTATCAGTATACTTTTGGAATTCCCATTCCCTATTATCCAGTGGACAGACTTGTCTAGTTTTAAGCCATCGAGAGATGCAATGAAAATGGAAAGCGTGCTAAAAAAATTGTTTCAAAACGTCCAGATAAATATTACATCTTAGAGCCGTAGCGCATTCACATTTTTATAATTCATCTAATAAAATTTTGCACCCTTTGTGATTGGTGTATTCGGTACAATTCTGGCTGAGAATAGCCGAATAGGGAAAATAAAATCAATATAGCCAACTAAAACTACGATAAAAACCTAGTTGCCTAAAAAAAAATTAAATTGATTTGAATATTCAATCTATATAATTGATAAAATGGAGTTAATTTAAAAAATATCTATATGTCAAAGAAAGTCATAATAGTAGATATTAAACACCTGACCTAAGATCCATAGGTCAGCTTCTTAATGCATCGAAAATTTGACAACCTCAATAAAGTTTGAGAGTAGGCAACTTCGTAAACACATCTGTATCGCGGAACATGCACTAAATCGTTATCCCTATTCCCATCCAGAATCGTACCAGACATTCAAAATTTCATCATAGAAAATGTTGTTGAATATGAATTTCTTACATTACAAACTCCCCATGCAACTGTGCATTCTTCACTGGTTGCAGAAGCCTGATTTGCTTGACATTCAATGCATAAATCCATAATATGATTTCGGCAAATAGCGCAATTGTCTACAACAATATCTAAAAGACAAATTAAAAGAATTTGAGTGATAAGACACCTACGGAATATCGCAATTATTTTATTAAAACGCTCACCCCAAGCCCACAAAGCCACAGCGTTCCACTAAAAATGAACAGCTTATTTGTAATGCATTGTTTCAACAAGTAAATAGCGGACATATTATTACCTTCTTAACCTCGAACCGTTTTTTCTCCCCTTTTGAGCTGCTTGAAGGTAATTCAACCTCCTCATCATCCACATCCATTGCTGAAGCCATTGATATCAACACACTGTAAATTATTCCTACCAAACGAGTAAATAATAAACGTCCTTAAACAATACAGTTATATATGACAACGAATTTTTACAAATAAGTGATATTGCATTAATAATACTCATAACCTAAAATTTCATTTGAGGTAGGACCACTTTTCATGTCAATGATATTTCCATTGCAATGAAAATGTATATACAGACATTGTAATAAATCTAAAAAAAAAAATCAGAAGGAAATCATATTTCAGTAAAATTCATAGACCAAGAAGAACTGCACTCTGATGGTCATATATAAATTGTGGTTGTATTGAAAGCTTTGATATCATAAATCTTGTCTGCATCTATTCAGTTCATTCAAATGCCACAGTTTATTCAAATGGTATTCAAATGGTTTGCCTTTTCTTTTGTTTTTATTCAAGCCAAATAAAAGTGAATAAATAATATTATATTATATTAATTGACATCAGAATAGCAACAAAAATTTTAATATTTCAAATTAATTCGAAGCAATCCTTTTTTATATATAATTACACCAATTCTTCGCCTACGCTATACCTAATGTTTACTTATACTCGGGAAAACTTGATTATAATTTACTAGCACAGAATATTAATTGAGCTATCTTCTTGTATTCATAACAAATAAAAGGAATTCAAACGTGAAAATATGAGACACATGTCTAAGTTTGTATGGTGGTACTTGGAAACTAGTTCATTTTTTGGAGCTCTCTCAGGATGTGTTCCCATTCGTAACATACAAAATCAATGTAACCGACAATGTAATATGTAAAATAGTGTTTGTATTAGTAGTATAGGGTAATTGTCTTTTATTTGGGTATTCGTTAGAGTGCCTTGTCTGTCGCTTATATTCCGCATGTTGTATTTCTTATACATTGCATGTCGGTACTCAGGTGCACAATGACTAGTCGTGACTAGTCATATGACTAGTCATTATGCTGTTAGCTGTTAGCCAGTACTATTCGAAGCAGAGCGCTGGCGTGCAGTATATAAGAAAGCGCAGAATCCGCGCGGGCTCAGTACCGCCACGATCGTTGTTGTGCTAGTATTGTCTATCCTCCGCGTAACTCATTTCATATAAATCATTTGTTATACGTGCGATTAATATGTGTAATTCAGTATAATAATATTAAAACCAGTAAAGGATAATATCAAGGAGTGTTTAACCAATTCTAAGTTTTGGTCGTTGCATATACACCAGTCTATGCACAAGCAGCAATAAAAAAACATCATACATCCCATACAACAAACGAGTGTGCAATTGTACGGCTTTATTTATTTCGTGTTAGCGCGCCGACCAATGCCGACCATAAACAAGCGCAGACATGCAGTATTCAGGTGAGCCGTTCATAATATGAGAGATAATACTAGCAAATTTTCTTGAATTTAAATCATATTGTTTGTTCAAAATATCCATTAATTGCATTATTAT
This sequence comes from Leptodirus hochenwartii, assembly GCA_947310635.1. Classification (NCBI taxonomy): domain Eukaryota; kingdom Metazoa; phylum Arthropoda; class Insecta; order Coleoptera; family Leiodidae; genus Leptodirus; species Leptodirus hochenwartii. Next base: position 32,328,314 of record OX371178.1, on the reverse strand, counting down.
ATTATATTCATTAATCTGTACACTGTAATCTGTTTACTCTTAAAATGTTTAACCAATAAATCATCAATAACGTTTACAAAAATACAGTGACATTTTAAATGAATAATGTAGACAATACGTCTCTTTACGGAATTCATTTTTATTTGCATGTATCAAGTTCGTTGTGGATGAAAATATAACAGAGTAGGTTTAATTTGATGCAATTTAATTAGAATTAAGGTCGTTAAGTAAAGCAGAGAAGACACTTTAACAAATACGTAAATAAAAGACAATTTCTCTATACTACCGTAGACTAATATAAATAAACATTGCAACTGTATAGGAAAAAGAGAATCGTAGTGGTAATTACGGGGAATCGTTTTTGAGCAATCTTCCTGTTCCAGGTTGTGGTTTAATATTTCGTCAATGCTATATTCGTTAGATTTATTTAAGCCAGTACTTCTTTTAAATGACTATTTACTTTAATTATAATACAAGTCTATACAACGCATGGACCAAGGGACTCCTCAGGGCAAGGGAGCGCGGATATACTCCAATTTCTTTTGCTGGTTCTTCATTGTTGCTGTTATAAATAGTATTTTCTACTTTCAATCAATTCTATTAAAAGATAATGTCATTTTGTAAGATTTACCTATCTTGTATAAAATATCACACAAATACCGTAACACAAGGCATTTATTAGCTACATGCGCATTTCGGAGACTATGCCCACATATTGAGGAATATCAGTTTAACAGCAAAACTGCTGTTATTCCGTTCAATTGAATAGCAATCCCGGCGAGTGACAGAGGTATCTTTATTTTTTCTATTATTGTGCTACTGAAGATGGGGGCATAGCCTCCGAAATGCGCATCTAGCTAATAAATGCTTTGTGTCACGGTTTTTGGGTGATGTTTTAAACAATTATTGAAGGCCGTAGTGTCGATTTTACAAAGCTTGTCCAATATTTAAGAAAATTGTGTTATAAATTCTCTATTACATTATATTAAATTTACAAAGGTAAATTGAATTTCAAATTATTCTTATTGGTATTTGAGAATGGCACTTCGCATGGGCAATATTGGTTACAACAAGGATTTATACGCGTTCTAAATTTTCCATATCATACAGCCAATGATACTCTATATATATAGTTAGTATTTATTGTTACAGCGCTGTGTATATTAAAACAAGTTGCAAAGTGCAATAGAGTATATGATTTGACTTTATACAAAATAACAGGTGCGTAAAAATAATAAATAATACTATTTGGCGATATATGTTTTGGATAGTATATTAATCACGATTCGTGACAGAGGTTTTTTATTTAGTTTTATCTTGTGCTACTGAAGATGGGCGCATAGCGCCTGAAATGTACATCTAGCTACTTAATGCTTGTTACGGTATTTGGGTGATTTTCTATATTATAATTTAACACCGTAGTGATAATTTTTAAAATATGTTTTGGAGTTTAAGCTTATTGCCGGTATATCATTTTGCGGTATGCGTAATGACTAGTATGGTAAATGGCGTTGTAGTATATTAAAAGGCAATGTATTTGGGTCTTTTAGAAACGAACACTCATAGAAGGATATTTTATATATGTATGGTTTTATAATAACAGAAGGATTAATACAGTAATTAATATGTGTATCTTCTAAATAAATCGAGAATATTTTAATTTTATAATTTAATTAATTTGATTTCTTAATTTTTTAATCGGGTTCCAATATTTCCCCTCATTGCTGACAGAACTATTGACATCAGAGTAAATGACGCAGAATTTTTGACAGTCCATGGCAGAAACATATGAAATAGTTTTGATAGAATTACTTCTTTATTTAGTTTTTATTGATATGGTCATTTTGATATTGTAATTAAACTCTTTTTTTGCAAAATTTTATAGCAAATAATATATAGCCCATATCCTTTTTAATGATTTATCTGTGATTTAAAAAAAAAGTGTTACCGCCATGGTATTTTCTCGATTCGCGTTGGATAATCCAAATAATAGTGTTAATGTTTTTTTAGTTCTTTTGAATGGTGCATGGAGTAAACTTTTGTGACTACCAGAATTGTTTATAATTCATCTTATTATCTATCATTAATATCTATAAGTTATAATTTCCATATAAGAGGGACATGAATATGCCTGGAAATCCAAATCAAGATCTCAGGCCTAATATCTTCGGTTATGATTGCGAATATCCACCTTCGACTTCAGCTTGGGTAAATTCAATACAAACGTATTATCAACCTGGAGCTAGCACTTCGACATCTATTCCGGATGCTTTTAATCCATTTCCAAATCGATTTAACACTTCCGACACCACTAATAACGATGATATTGATCCTCCAAAATCCAACCAATTTACCGAAATGCATAATGATGTCTCTTTATTTGGAGCTCAGCCCGCATCGTCGCAATTTGATGAAAATACGCCGAGAATTGATTTGGCCATATCCTGCGATAATGCGCAATTACAAAGCGAACTATCGAGAAGTAGCTATTTCAGGACATGTAAAAGAAAACTCCGCACTCACTAGTAAGGACGATGGAATTATTATGTATTAAATCAATATAATGTATATATTGTATTGTATTGTATTGTATTTATTTATTAAATATACTATAGAATATCACTCAAATACCGTAACAAGCATTAAGTAGCTAGATGTACATTTCAAGCGCTATACTATTGATAGTATATCAATCATGATTCGTGACAGAGGTATTTTATTTAGTTTTATCTTGTGCTACTGAAGATGGGCGCATAGCGCTTGAAATGTACATCTAGCTACTTAATGCTTGTTACGGTATTTGGGTGATATTCTATATTATAATTTAACACCGTAGTGATAATTTTTTAAATATTAAATGTACGTAGTACATATTGGAACAACAAAAGTAAATATATAAATATAAATTATTATTAAGTACTTAATACTATAAACTTTTTAATCAAGTTTATACAACATTATTCCTTATATAATGTAATACATATCTTTTGAATATTTTAAAATTATTGCACTGTAGATTCAATACATTAGTTAATCTATTATATTCCCTAATACCGTCATAAAATAACGACCGTTTAGTAACTGATTTATTCACAAATTTAACATATAAATTATTATTTCTCGTCGTGAAATGATTATGTATATCGTTGACATTCATTATGTTGTTACTCAGATACTCGGGTAGTAAGGAATTAATAATTCTAAATAAATATAAATCACATTAACTGGAAAAATACCTATATCAAATATGGTATTGTCCTAATATTAATATTTTATTCATTTTCCAGCACTCGAGCATCCAAGCAGCATATCACAGAAGATAGGATGGCTGAGCATTTGGCTAAGCTGCATATTAGTTCAGAAACTGTTCAATCAGAAACGGAACCCGAACAAAGCAAAGCAATGCGACTGTATATGTGCGAGGAAATGAGGAAGTTGCAATCTGAAACAATATTACCACAGACGATACTAAATTCTATACCTAGACCATGTACCGCACTAGTTTTGTGGACGCCCCCTAGACCGCTTCTTCAGCAAAATGAGTATTCTCCCAATAATAATAATAATAATAATAATAATAACAATAACAACGAAGACAGTGTACCAGATGCAAATGGAATGGATTTAGACTTGCGATAAGATATATTTAATAATAACAAATAAGACTTGACATTAGAGTTTGGGCAGAATATCATTTTTTAAATGTGATTGTAATAATAGAATATATTTCGCTGCAGTTTTTATATCTGCTTTGTTTTAGTTCTTAGATTAACTAAATCTGATTATTAGATTAATGGTACAATTATTTCACTTGTCTTAGTAGTGACTAATGGTGTAATTACGAAGTGTTGTAATGGTTGTACGAGTTAGAGCCACAAAGCACCTTTAAAGGGAATAGCAGATTTTACAAATTTTTCTTTTTCCTCAAATTTGTTTAAATTTTGTATAACAACTTACTCATGTGAAATTGCCGACATAATCGTTGTATTTAGAATAGAGCTTTTAAACTTATTAATTTTTTGTGTATAAAGAAATTGTGAACTAATTAAAGCTTTTGCATCGCACACTTTGGACAAATTTGAGTAAAAAAGAATTGAGAAATTTGTAAAATCAATTTTGCTAGTTTTATTAATGATATTATAAGGTGCTTTAAACCTTTAAGCATTGAATTGTTCGAGAACTTTCATGTTTTTTTTTTATGAAAGAAAGAATTCAATACCAATAAAAAATATACACATTGCTATATCGTTTTTATATATTACATTTCTTGGAGAAACTAGTATCTTTACGTCTAATAAATTTATTTAATATTTTATATGCTAACTATATAAATAATTTGTATTCATTGCGTTTTTTCTTATATTAGCAAGATTATAGAATATTACAGAACTCTGCAGCACCTGTCACGATTTCTATAAATCCTTCAATAAAGTATGCATTACAGGAATCTGCTTTTTGTGTAACCATTCTAAAATTACACGATCGTTACATCATTGTGCGCATGTCAAATCAAATGCAGCATGGCAGCTGTTGTGCAGGGTGGTGTTATTTTAAATATTAATTTTATATTTAAACATTCGTTAAGTGATTGTTTCGTATTTAAAATTTGTGAAAAATAGTTAAACTAATAGCAATTGTGTGTTCATCTGACGCACCAAAAAAATAGGTGAGCTACGAACTCTATCCTAATTAATTACCATTTAATCTACATTTTATTTATAATTAAACCGATTTGTCTATGAAATCAAACAGTAGTAGATTGTCTAACCCGCTTGTTTCGTTAGTTGAGTCTCTTACAATTTCCCATTAAAAAAAGAATTCAATGGTAATTTCGACTAGTAGCGTTGTGGATTAAGTAACCGACTATGAGCAAAGACCTTCCCTATTATTAAATAACGCATATTCTATGTTGTCTCTATAATAGATACCGAATCTATACTACAAATATTTGGCAAACATATTAGCAATCAATTTATAAGTAAACAAAAATATATTAACAATGAATGTATTCGATTGTCTAAATACGATATTTATGAATGTTGTATTAACTAAAGTTATGATATATATGGACTTTAGTGGAGATTATTATTTATTTATAATAGAATATGTACCTAGCTATAAGTTTTTATAATGTAATAGTAATAACATGACTGGAAGCCTATAATTCGTCGTAGAAACGTAGAGTATTTGTATAGATGTCTGGGTTATAAATAATATTTATGCAGGAAGTGGTTAAAGTAGATGCAGGTGCAAGACAGAAGTTTCTCGGTATATAATTTATATTCGCTCATCAGTAAATACTAAATACTAAATACTATAATGCCATAATGCATCAACATAGATACGTTATGTTAATTCTAGTATAAATATGAAATATTATATTCAGAAAATATATTGGATATAAAGTAAAGTGGGCAATATATAATTCATGGTACATTTTTTTGAGGCACTGCGGTATATTGCGTACAATTGTCGTACCGATTTCATATGGCGGTTGAGTTATGACGGTTGGCGTCACGACGCCTAATTAGCCCCCCGAAATTAACTTCTGAATGTTGCGCTTTGCGCATTTGAGACTTGGCAGCGTCTTTGTTGAGACGAAAATCGACATCGTGGAACATATGTGTTCATACATTATTCTTCGCCTCTTTCACTTGCATTTTCATTTACGTTGGTGAATCAGTTATGCATCAATCTGTTACATAATTGGAATTCTCCCAATAAGGTTTGTAACCCAAGGTGAACCTATTTCAATCAATCCAATAAATATACTGTTCGTGTTTTCTTTATATAATTATTTTCTTTTCAACATCTTTGTTGATTCCAAAGTTAGTCAACAATAAATTATTTTTTTTTGTAGTGGTTCGTACGATTTAGCCATTTTCATATTACATAAATTATATTTAATTGTATGCGGTTGTTTAATAAGCATATTATTAACTTATTAATATAGAATATCATCCAAATACCGTAACAAGCATTAAGTAGCTATATGTACATTTTAATAATATTAACTGATTATTCAAGTTTAATTAATCTTTTACGAATATAATTTTATATGTAAAATTTAATCAATATTGCAAGAGAGTAGGTGGTATTGATTTTTTAACTCTTAAATACAGTTGCGGAAGGTGAAATTTTATTTTAAAAATAAAAGTAATTTTATATTGTCAGTTGTTGAAAAAATTGGCACCTCATGGCTTTTTATCACAAAGTATTGAGAAAATATTGCTGTATCTAATTTATATTTTGCTTGATAGTTTTTATTTACACAAAAGAATATATACGCAAATTTCCAAAATATTTGTCTAACTTAAATATTGTAATTTGTAACATTTGTAACAAAATTTGTTATTGTCATCAAAGTTATATGCATCGTATGTTAAAAATGCTTTACATTACTGTGTAAAATAGTGTAGTGTAGTTCACTCGCGAACCGTTCACTCTGAACGGTTCAATCAAATGATGGGCGTACTGTGACGATGTTTTGCAAGGACCTATAGGTCACTATGACCTAGTTCGTGTACAATGAACTACATAGTGCACGGTGTACGTGTTGATGTACTTATACTAGGTCCTGAACCCGTCGTGTAATAAACCGTTCATTAATCACAACGACTCGTAAACGATGCAGTATAGTATACATTACATATACAGTACTAACTTTTATTTAGTGATAAAGTGTGCTGGTGAACAGAACGAAATAGGAAACTTGAAGCAATATTGCAACAGCAGCATTGCCGAGCTGAGTCACAATTTATATGTTGGTATCAGGTTCCATTTGGAATAATATAATTAATATATTCGCAAGATTAAATATGTTCTTAAATATGTCATGCCATAGCAAATTTTTGCAATAATGCTAAAATAAACATCTAAATCTTATAGTGCTTCTATTTTCTAGTTCTATCAAGTTCATTTTATTATAGTTTGTACATTTAATTTTCAAGTGGTAGTAAAGTAGTAACCATTTTCATCAGTAACTACCAATAAGTATTTTAGAACTTCATATAAATAATCGTGAGTACCTAGAGAAGATTATATTTCTTTATATATATGTTTAGTATAAATTATAAACATTGTTGTCTTTTCTTCCTCATTCTTAATTGAAAATAAGTATTGTAATATTTCAATTTATTTATTTTTTACCATTTAATATTTTTATATTGAGAAAAAAGGAGATTATTTTCAGTATGTGCATGTATTTCATATAGGTCGTGAACTAGTTCATTTTTAAAAGATGTAGTAGTTCACGACCTATAGTTCGTGAACGGCACATTGAAATGAACTACGAACTAGGTCCTCAAAGTGACCTACAGTTTGCCATCGCTAGTGTAAAATGAGTAAATATTTATCGACGGCTTAGAAGTAAAACTTATCAAAGTCAGTTGTACATTTCTTATTTCAATAAATGGTACATCACGCATTTTTATAAATTCGTTAAAAATTTGGGCAACAGGCAGATAATTAGTAGATATTTTTATTAAGATAGGAAATAGGGAAATGTCAGTAAATTTAGGAAATATTTGTAAATACATGAATATATTAGGATAATGTGAAGTTAATCTTTCCCATCCACGGTTTTCCGAAGATACCCGAATAACACTAGAGATGGGTAGGTTATGAGATGGATTATATACACTAATAAATCAAGATAAATAAATACAAAATGAAAATTTGAAAAAGACATAAATAAATGGTATTAGTAAAAAAGATTGCGCAACTATGTGATTTTTATAAAATGTTTTTAATATAGTCCTTTCATGATGAATTAATTAAATGGAATGTCTTGGGTACTACAAGGACATTAATGTCCTTCAACAAAATCCTTGTTTCATCTCCGTCACCCCAGGTTGTTCATGTCAAAAAGATATTTACTTGCAATATTCACCATATTAATAATTATATATTTTATCAATTATATTGTTTTATAATTTACATTTCAATATTCCGCAAATTGTTGGTTGCCTTTGCGTAAATGCATTGGTCATTATTACGAATTGAATTGTAATAACGATTTTATATTTGATGTCGAACATACTTGTTTTACCCAAATCAAATCAAACCTCTTCGAATTATGTTTAAACGAAAGACTTAAAACTCGTTAAGTTTATTTAGAATTTCTTTATTTTATTTAAAGTACAAGCAGAAAGTAGAAATCATGGCTAATGGAACATCTAGGAACGACATAGATTGCGAATGGAGGGAAATCAGAAATGGGTTAACTACAGCAGCAAATGAAGTATCAGGCACAAAGAAAAGGGCAGGTAGGAGGGAATGGATCACGGAAGAAATAGTTGAAATGATAGAAGCAAGAAGGAAAACTAAAATTGGAAACACAGAAGTAGGACAGAAAAAATATAAGGAACTAAGGAACTTAATTAATAGGAAATGAAAGCTAGCGAAAGAAGAGTGGATAAAAGGAAATTGTGAGGATATTGAGGAGGATATGAGAAGAGGTAAAGTAGATTTGGGCTACATGAAAATTAAGTCACATTTTTCTAAAGTAAAACCAAAGGGTAACATTATATGTGATATGCAGGGTAAGGAACTCACAGAAAATAAGGAAAAAGCTAGAAGATGGAAGGAGTATCTTGAAGATTTATATAAAGGTAGGCAGGACATGGAGGAGCTAGAAAGTGTGGAACAGATAGATGAGGATGACTTAGGTCCTAGCATACTTAGGTCAGAGTTTCATAGAGCATTAAATGATTTACGGAATAACAAAGCAGCGGGGATTGATATGATACCAGCCGAATTAATAAAACACGCAGGGGAAAAAATGCAGGAGCGATTATACAGGTTAGTTTGTTAAATATATGAGAAGGGAGAAGTACCACAGGATTTTCAGCGTAGTAGAATAGTAACAATGCCGAAGAAAATAGGAGCTAATTTGTGTGAGAACTATAGGACCATTAGTCTGCTATCACATGCATCGAAGATATTGCTAAAGATTATTTATAGGAGATTAGAAAATAAAGTAGAGGAAAGGCTAGGAGAAGATCAGTTTGGTTTTAGGAAAAACAGAGGGACGAGAGAGGCGATTCTAGCACTAAGAACAGTAGTAGAAAAAAGAATGAGGGTAGGAAAGGTAACTTGCATAGCTTTTGTAGATTTAGAAAAGGCATTTGATAATGTAGATTGGGACATAATGTTTAGAATTTTAAAAGAAACGGGTATAGATTATAAGGATAGGAGAATAATTTTTAATTTATATAAACACCAAACTGCCTTAGTTAGAATTGAGGGGGAAGAAGAGGTAGCAAAAATAGGGAAGGGAGTTCGGCAGGGATATACACTTTCACCGTTATTATTTAATCTATATATAGAAGATGCAATAAACAAAGTAAAAGAAGAGTATAGTGTAGGTGTGAATGTACAGGGAGAGAAAATATATATGTTGAGATTCGCCGACGATATAGCTATATTGGAAGAAAGCGAAAAGAATTTAGAAAGGGTATTGAATGGTATGCAGGCAGTATTGACTAGGGATTTTAACATGAAAATAAATATAGGTAAAACTAAAGTGATGAGGTGTGACAAAAAGGAATGCAGTAGAAAAATGAGGATCACAATAGGAGATAATAGAATCGAAGAAGTGTCAGATTTTTGTTATTTAGGCAGTAGAATCACAAAAGATAATCGAAGCAAGGTAGATATAAAGTGTAGGATAGCACAGGGTAGGAAGGCATTCGTAGAAAAGGAACAGATTTTAAGATCAAATATTGACTTGGGTATTAGAAAAAGATTACTGAAGGTATATGTTTGGAGTGTAGCACTGTACGGGTGTGAGGCGTGGACTATAGGAAAGGAAGAGAAGCGTAGATTACAAGCATTCGAAATGTGGTGTTATAGGAGGATGATGAGGATTGGTTGCGAAGATAAAGTAACAAATGAAGCTGTACTAGAGTTAGTAGGGGAGAAGAGAAGTATTTGGAGAGTGTTACAGCGTAGGAGAGACAGATTAGTAGGGCATATCCTTAGGCATGGGGGGATTATGCAATTGATCATAGAAGGTAGAGTGGAGGGAAAGAGAGGGGTAGGTAGGTCTAAATTGGAGTATGTGAGTCAGATAGTTGAAGACGTTGAGATGAATAGCTATAGGGAGATGAAGGGATTAGCTCAGGATAGATCGGCATGGCGTGCTGTTTCCAACCAATCTTTAGGATTGCGGACTCTTTAACTAATTTAAATTAGCCATGTGTCTAGATTTTTCAGCCACATATTTTACGAACATTTATTGTTATATTTGGATTTTTAGAGAATATTACAATATTTCGTGTCATATTGCTAATGTGGATCCAAAGTTCAAAGTTCTTTATTGTTTCCAAAAGAGATTTACAATTGGTTGAAAGTGACGAATTCTTTTTTGCATCGTTTGCGAAGATCCGAAAAGAATGCTTCTTGAGATTCATACATCTAGATATGTATGAGAAGTAAATGTGCGAAAATCGATGCGAAACTCCATTTGCATAGCTCGTAAAGTTCGTAGTATCCGCGAATATGCTTTACACTCCCGCACTATTGCACCATTCAGCGCACGTGCATTATGTCATGCGAGGGGTAATTAATTAAAATCTCCCCATGGGTTAGGAATTGTAAATGCATAATGTGTAATTGGTCCTCCATTCGATTGGTAAACATTGATGGAGTACTGAATTATATCATTGTTTAATGTGGATTGTAAGTAGCAAGTAATATTTTATGATGCATAGAGAATACATCAAACAAAATCAGCTTACAATGAAGGGCCAATAAAAACTAAAATCATTAAAAACTTAAAGACTTCTTAAAATAGTTCTCATAATCGATTGCATCATTATTTTTTGTTAATATAAAGGAAAATGATGAGATATATGAATAGAATTTAAAGCTGTATTTGTGTAATTTTTTGTGAACATTCCGCACTGACAGCCATTTCTAAACAATTGCACTGGCTTGACTCATTGCGCATGATCTACTAATTGCATTTAATACTGGGCAGTTAAGTGCGGTAAATTAAAATGTTATAATAATTTTATTAAGAGTAAAATATTTTTAAAGTCGTTTTTATCACACTAATTATAACACAAATGAATTACATATAATACGGCTACGCCGCTTAATATTTGAAATCTTAAAATTTTACAACCGTTGCAACCACCATGACAAAAATAAATCCCAAATGATAAAAAATGCTAATAGTTCTGTATTCCATTATTGAACTGTATTATTATATAAATAAATTTATGGTATGAATGAGTTATGCAGGGAAATGTCGCGAAAAAATATGTTGTCTCACTGTGTTGCCGCATGTTGGTAAATAGAATGAAGATGATTTCTGAATTTATATAGTTTAGAATATTGAATAGTAAAGGGCACTTTTCGTGACTACAGATGGAATAATGACGAGCGTAGCGAGTGTCAACCGCACCCACAAAAAGTGTACTGAATAAAAAAAGCTCATTTCCAGTATAAGGTAACTACAATTCTATATTATATGACAAGTACATAGTAGCGATGTGTAGTTCACTCGCGAACCGTTCACTCTGAACGGTTCAATCAAATGACGGGTGTATTGTGACGATGTTTTGCAACGACCTATAGGTCACTATGACCTAGTTCGTGAACTATGAACTACATGGTGCACGGTGTACGTATTGATGTACTTGTATTAGTTCATGAATCACAACGACTCGTAAACGATGCAGTATAGTATACATTACATATACAGTACCAATAGCAGTACTAACATTTATGTTATAAAGTGTGTTGGTAAACGGAATGAAATTATATTTCCATATATATATATATATATATATATATATATATATATATATATATATATATATATATATATATGTTTTGTATAAATTATAAACATTGTTGTTTTTTCTTCCTCATTCTTAATTCAAAATAAGTATTGTAATATTTCGATTTATTTATTTTTTACATTTTAATATTTTTATATTGAGAAAAAAAGAGATTATTTTCAGTATGTGCATGTATTTCATATAGGTCGTGAACTAGTTCATTTTTAAAAGATGTAGTAGTTCACGACCTATAGTTCGTGAACGGTACATTGAAATGAACTATGAACTACGAACTAGGTCCTCAAAGTGACCTACAGTTTGCCATCGCTAGTACTTAGCGTTTTTTATTAAATCTTTTCATTGATAAATCCATTCTAAAGGCATTTATTACAAGTTTCTCTTTTTGATTGTAAACGAAGAAGAAAGTAGCATTTTATCAATCAATTTACAATCAAAGACAATAGTATTGCGTCGTGTAATGTAGTGCAATGGAATTTGTAGTATATCGAGAGCGGAAACTGTTGTTGCACTTCCCTATATCGACACATTTCTATTGTCTGATTATAAGTAGAATTTTGTAGCGCAACAAGCGGTTTTAGTGTCAACATTCCTGAAAGTTGTAGATTCAACACTAAGAATATTGTCGAGTCGAAAAAAAACATTGAAGCAATTGAAATAAATATTGTGCGCTCGTGGCATCTCCCTTGAAGCTTACCTTTGAATAATTTAGTTTTATTCCTAATATATCATAAACACGTTTCTGATTGAAATACGATCACGGGTATATTAATCCATTGAGATGTGAACTAAATACCCCAGCAGCAAAAGTTTAAAAAGAACATGATTCCGTAGTAGAATATGAATTTTGTTTAAACTTTTTAAGGCCCTAAAGATATTTAGGGCCTATAATAATAGTGCCCATAGTATTTTCAATGAAATATTCGTAATATTTGTTAAATTTCAGAATTGTTCTTAGGATATATCAAGTATTTCAAGATGTGTGCAGGTTCTAATATATTTCATGCAATTTAACAGACTTGCAGTGCTTTTTGTATATTAATCTTTTGTAGACACGTCAATATCTTATTTAGATGTTATGGACGATTATATGCAGACAAGCTTAGATACTACTCAATAGTATCTATAATGGATATATGCACCAGCTAGCCTAACCTATACAGGTCCCTATTATTTATATATGTTATATTCAAACCCGATTTCAGATAATACCAAGAAAATGCTTAAAACTATCTTTAAGCACGGAAAATTTCCCAAACCCGAAATTGTACTTTTATGCGAATAAAGGCATCTTAAAATAATCAGCTTCGCACATTTTTGAGCGACCTAAATTAGATTTGCTCATTTAACAGAAAAATTAAAAATCAAATTTCGAATAAGAAGTTTGCCTATATTTGTGCTCTGTTATCCCGTCAACCTGAAATTTCTGATTGAAATATTAATTATAAACATAAGGAAGATTCTGATACCTAAATAAAGTATTTTGATAGATGGCAAATGAAATTTTTAATATAATTTGGCAAGCAAATTTATCTACAAGTCATATGCAATATGATAATTAATCTAGACCAGGGGTGGTGGCCAACCCAAATGATCTTTCGGGCCACTCTGGAAATGCATCATAACTCCGCGGGCCACATATAAAATTATAAATTCCCATATTAGATTTAGATACACTATACACATTTTTTTGAGTGAAAAATTGAAACATAATGAGATATTATTATTGTGTTTACTATTATTCTTACATGTAAACATAGATAATATAATAATAATGATACTAAGCGTACATTTTAAAGAAATATATAACACTAAAAATTAAATATAAAAAATATATAAATTTGAATGAAATTTAAATAATGAAATCATTAAAAAATATTTATTTTACTAGTACGATATTTGTTTCTCCACTCTTTCACTTAGCTTTTGCAAATCGATCTCAATTTGGGTATTTGCACATCGTAATTGGTGTTGCAGGTTAGCGTCCGTTATGTTTGAGCGTGTTTTGTGTTTGGTCAATTTCATTTTCGAAGAATACGATTCGCAGGTGTAAGTTGAACCAAAAGCGCTAAAAACTTTATGTGCCAGATTTCTCAAAGATATTCGCAAGAATATTTTTTTAAATCAAAGTTAATTTTTTCTCATAATTTCGATAGTTAATTTTTGAATATATGGATGCATAAATAATGTATTTTTTTAATACATTGGTTTTCACTACTTTGGCCATTATAAAATTAATATATTTTGTAAATGTGTGATGAATCTCGCGGGCCGAAAAAATGTTCAAGGCGGGCCATATGCGGCCCGCGGGCCGCGGGTTGGCCACCCCTAATCTAGACCATTAAACTAGTTCTGCTCAATCTAGAAACTGCAAAATTACTTCTAATCCCTTTTATCCGTTTAAATGAGTATTGGAATATTATTGTCAATATATGTATTTTTTATTTATTCAGTGACTAGATGAGTCAATATTCCGCTTTGCAATCTATAAGCTGCGGGTTCGATTCCCAGCAATGGCAGAAAATTTCTCAATTATTTCTGTGCGTGCCATGAAAATCCAATTGTGTCTTTAATTGGGACCTCGATCCTTTTCACAAAGCCGGGCAAAGATCCTTCTGAAGTAACATCTTACAGAACAATATTAGTCTACTCTCAATGATGTCAGAAGTATTCGAAATACTGCTTCTTATGCGTTTAAAGCCTATCCTAAAGGAGAAGAAGTTAATACCAGAACACCAGTTAGGATTCAGAGAACAGCACGCTACGATAGAACAAGTGCATCATATTACAAATAAAATATATAATGATCTAGAGGAGAAAAGATACTGTTTTGCCCTCTTTCTGGATGTAACACAAGCATTTGACAAAGTTTGGCGCACAAAGTTTGGTCTATTGAGGTCTATTTGGTCTATACAAATTTATAGAGAAACTTCCCTATGATCTATATCAAATATTGAAGACATATATAAGTGATCGTCATTTTCAAGTGAAATATGACGAAGAATATACAGATCTGTATCTTATTCAATCGGGTGTACCCTAAGGTAGCGTTGTAGGACCAATTCTTTATCTTATTTACACTGCTGTTCTACCGACAATAAACGCGACTACAACGGCAACTTTCGCAGTTGACACGGTGGTTTTGGTCTCATAGAAATCCTAGAATAGACACGGAACATCTGCAAATAAACTTAACCAAAATCCAGTACTGGCTGACGAAGTGGAGAATACGAGCTAATGATACAAAATCGGCACATGTAACGTTCACGCTCCAAAATGAAACATGCCCACCGGTATCACTGCATAACAAACAAATACCACAAGTAGAATGTGTAAAATATCTTCGATCGCCGTTTAACTAGGAAGAAACACCTTTTGACAAAGATAACACAACTGAATTTGAAAGTTTCTCAAGTGTATTGGCTCTTAGGTAGGAATTCAAAATTGTCCTTAGAAAACAAAGTGTTAATCTACAAATCTATATTGAAGCCAATATGGACTCATGGAATACAAATTCATCTTTAAACTCCAACATTGAAATCTTGGAAAGATTTCGGTCGAAAATACTTAGAAGCACAATGAACGCTCCATGGTTTGTTCCAAACGAACAAATACGTCATGATCTTCGGATTTCTCGAGTGAGAGATGAAATCAGTAATTACGCAGCCAAATACAGTGCAAGAATAAATGCACATCCAAATTGACTTGCAACTCTCCTGCTAAATCCAATCCATCGACGCAGACTACGAAGATTTAAACCAATAGATTTAACGACTGGGTCATTCCATGTAGGTGGTTAGTCTACTGGTAAAAGAACTAGTTACTAACAATTTTGGTTGTTCAGCTACATGTTGCTAAAACATGTCTCAAACGTCGTGCCGTGTTATTTTGAGGCCACTTTGAGATTAAATTGTGATGCAAGTGTTGTTTTGTGAGTGTTTGCACCAATTTTTTCGTGTTCACCAGCAAAAGTCGACCTTATTTGTTGAATTTCAGTATCATAGCTATTCTGGATAAGCAGTCGGCACATGTGAAACTTTGAAAAATTCTCGCGGCCGAAGCCACAGGACTGGTGGGACCTCCAGGGAAAAGTCTGTGGTGCCCCAGATATATGATATCTGGAGCTAAAATTTCACAGAACTTCCTTTCAAACGTATATATACATCCATACAAATTTTCAACAAAATTGCTAATGGTCGAGTGGGGCCGATTTTCAAAACTGGTCCACTTGACATGGATTGACCCGACTAGATTTTAATTGTTTAGATTATATAAACTCCCTACTATAAAAAATAATCTAAGCTTAGTCTAAGATTATATATTTATGATATGAGCCACTGGCAAATGTTTTACTAATATACAATTTACTTATTATTATTATACAGATTGTAAATATATTGGGAATACAAAAAAAATCAATTTACAAAAATAGTAAAATTTTTGTATATGAGACCACTTTCCATCCTCAAAAAAATAAATTTGAAAATTCAAGTTTTCAACGTGACACGCATATCTCTTTAATTCGAGTTCAACTTGCACAAGTGGAAATATATCGTGGCAACTGTGTGGCAACTCAACCGATTGTTTGAAGATACAAAGTAGTTTAAACGCAAAAGATCTACTATCGTGACATCATGCCGAATACATTGTCTTACTGTGCTATCTTATTCCCCTTACGTAAGCCATATGGAGTAGCATGGCGGCTTTACCGCATCGCATGTCTTCTTACATCTCAGAACATATCTAGGTGTATATATAGGGTCGTATCTTATGTCCTATTTGATTTAGGTGAATCTATCTGGCATATAGTATTTTTAAAGTTTTTCCACTTTAAATTGAAATATTTACTTGAGCGCCACAGACGATGGTCTTACCGGTGCGGTTTTTATTGCCTTGAGAGATTGCATAATTCAGAAGAAAAAGTGATTTTGATTTCGCGGGTGGTGGGTCTGTTCTATATAGAGAGCACGGTGAAAATATTTGGATATATGAAGGTTTTTTTCTATTTGAGGTTTGTTTGATAGGAAACATATTAAAGTGTAAACCTATCTATATCATTTTAATGCAATTGATCAAATTAGTAACAAATTTGTTAGAAAAGGCATCACAATGATTTCCAAAAAATATATACAATGTAAATTAATTCCATTTTTAAGATTTATATGTACTGAGCTTTTAGTAAATTGTCTACATAAAATCTGGCGCCTTCAATTATCACCCAAATATGAATTGAAGAACTTATAAACTAACTGTTCATTTTGAAGGTTAAGCTCCGATCTTCAGTAACATAACGATCAGACAAGTAAAACACTTGTGTTATTTATTTTGAACCATTCAGTTTTGGAAATATATAGGTTGTACTACTGACGATTTAGGCTTAGCTTTTGAAATGCGTATTTGGCGAATAAATGCTATTAGTAGAAAGCGAATAATATAAAAATATATATAAAATACAAACGTAAACGTGTAAACCAATAATAACGTAACTATAAAAACCAATAATTTTACTAATTGATTTGAAAAAAGTGTTTTGATCGGTTTTTAGTACTCGAGAGCTACAATACATGGGAACTAAATATGGTTGTGAACCAATGCTTCGTTGTATCGTAGTTCATTGCTTCTATAATCATTATGGGCACATAATTAGCTACCAATGATCACGAGGTATAAATTTGGATGATTGTTGACCCTTATTGACCAGTCGGTCTATCTGTTAATAATTTAATGACCGATAACTTTTCAATCTATACAAACGCCAAGCGGCTTTAGTTAGAATTGAGGGGTAAGAAGAGGTAGTAAGAATAGGAAAGGGAGTCAGGCAGGGATGTACACTTTCGCCATTGTTATTTAACCTGTATATAGAAGATGCAATAAACAAGGTAAAAGAAGATTATAGTGTAGGTGTGAAAATTCAGGTAGAGGAAATATATATGTTGAGGTTCACCGACGATATAGCTATCTTGGAAGAAAGGGAGCAGAATTTAGAACATGTATTAAATGGTATGCAGGAAGTAATGACTGGGGATTATGACATGAAAATAAATATAGGCAAGACCAAAGTGATGAGGTGTGACACGATGGAATGCAAGCGAAAAATGAGGATAAGAATAGGAGATGATAGAATAGAAGAAGAATCACACTTCTTATTTAGGAAGTAGTATTACAAAGGATAACCGAAGTAAGGTAGATATAAAATGGAGGATAGCACAGAGTAGGAAGGCATTCGCAAAAAAGGAGCGGATTATAAGATCAAATATTGACTTGGGTATTAGAAAAAGTTTACTGAAGGCATATGTGTGGAGTGTAGCATTGTATGGGTGTGAGGCGTGGACTATAGGTAAAGAAGAGAAGCGAAGAATAGAAGCATTCGAAATGTGGTACTACAAGCGGATGATGAGGATTGGTTGGGAACATAAAGTAACAAATGAAGCCGTACTAGATTTAGTAGGGGAGAAGAGAAGTATTTGGAGAGTACTACAGTGCAGGAGAGATAGACTAGTCGGTCACATTCTTAGACATGGGGGTATAATGCAATTAGTTATAGAATGTAAAGTAGAGGGACAGCAAAGGGTAGGTAGGCCTAGATTGGAGTAGTGGAGGACGTGTGGGATGAATAGCTATAGATAGATGAAGGAATCAGCTCAGGATAGATCTACAGATGGCGTGCTCATTCCAACCAATACCTAGAATTGAGGACTATTTAATTAACTATAATGTAAACTGCTCTCAACTTTTAATATGTAAATAAAAAATCACCCCGAGACCTATCAGTTGGTCGCAAGCCACACTTTGAGTATCCCTGTATTAAGTACTACTCTCAGTATATTGAAAACAGGTGTATTTATAAGTTCGTGCATTCAAAATCAAATGCTTATAAATTCGCAATCCTTTTTTGTCGTATATCGTTGTGAAAATCTGTATAAATGCCAGTGCTGCTACTCTAGCACTTGACGCTTCGATGCCATACACAATAGGGTGAAGCATCAACAAGCATATATTACACCTTTTATATGTGACCCTGATTTTTTTCAGATGTATTTCTCTCTTCTTTCATGTGCATGTTATTCGCATTATATTTATTCCTCCAGACGTATTATAATGAGTTGGTAACTGCTCGAATTTCCACCACTTCGCCTCTTCAACTGGTGAGATACCTATTTTCTCTCTTTCGTACCAGATGCAAGTACGTAGGTATATATCTAGTTACCTACGTTATTGTAATATTATAATATTATAATATATAATATTATCTATATTATTGTACACTCTCACCGTTATTATTTAATCTATATATAGAAGATGCAATAAACAAAGTAAAAGAAGAGTATAGTGTAGGTGTGAATGTACAGGGAGAGAAAATATATATGTTGAGATTCGCCGACGATATAGCTATATTGGAAGAAAGCGAAAAGAATTTAGAAAGGGTATTGAATGGTATGCAGGCAGTATTGACTAGGGATTTTAACATGAAAATAAATATAGGTAAAACTAAAGTGATGAGGTGTGACAAAAAGGAATGCAGTAGAAAAATGAGGATCACAATAGGAGATAATAGAATCGAAGAAGTGTCAGATTTTTGTTATTTAGGCAGTAGAATCACAAAAGATAATCGAAGCAAGGTAGATATAAAGTGTAGGATAGCACAGGGTAGGAAGGCATTCGTAGAAAAGGAACAGATTTTAAGATCAAATATTGACTTGGGTATTAGAAAAAGATTACTGAAGGTATATGTTTGGAGTGTAGCACTGTACGGGTGTGAGGCGTGGACTATAGGAAAGGAAGAGAAGCGTAGATTACAAGCATTCGAAATGTGGTGTTATAGGAGGATGATGAGGATTGGTTGGGAAGATAAAGTAACAAATGAAGCTGTACTAGAGTTAGTAGGGGAGAAGAGAAGTATCTGGAGAGTGTTACAGCGTAGGAGAGACAGATTAGTAGGGCATATTCTTAGGCATGGGGGGATTATGCAATTGATCATAGAAGGTAGAGTGGAGGGAAAGAGAGGAGTAGGTAGGCCTAGATTGGAGTATGTGAGTCAGATAGTTGAAGACGTTGAGATGAATTGCTATAGGGAGATGAAGGGATTAGCTCAGGATAGATCGGCATGGCGTGCTGTTTCCAACCAATCTTTAGGATTGCGGACTCTTTAACTAAACCTACGTTACTCTCACATGGCTAAAGTACTTCTTGCTCCACTTGAATGCTGCAAGATTCTGCAAAAAAATATATATATTTTTTTTTTACAATCAATTTTTTAAAGCGAGAGGAATTGAAATAATATCACATATTACACATTCTTAAGGAAACTTTAGCAGGATTTCAAATTTTCTTGAATTTTAAATCTATGTATAAATTCCGTTGTAAATTCGAACTTTTTCTAAATTACCATTATATAATTTACTGAAACTTTATAATATTGCGTTGTATCATTATATTGCATTTAATGACATTATACTTTCGTTTAATGACATTCTGGTTCGAACTGTTGAAGTCACCCGGAGGCACTTATATTAAAAAAAATCGCATGACTGGATCTGACCGATTTCTGGACGCAGAGAGCGAAAAAGAATTTTATTCACATACTGCTTTAATATCCCCTGGAAATGAATGTTCTGGATTAACCACTAGCTCGTGTTTAAAAAACATGTGTAGCAACTAAAAAGCGTAAAAAGACTTAAAATGCTCAAACAGAGCCGGTTAGTTGAAGAAATCTTTATTTATTTATTTTTTAAAGAATGTGCGCTAACTAATTATGGCCAACTTGAAACAGTTTGTTTCAATTATTGCACATTCAGGGAACACTTAAATAGCGACATTAAACACAAGTATATTGCCTAATATGCTCAGAATATATCTATGGTTTTATGTCAGGTACTTTTTCGTTCTTGACAAATAAACCTTGTGTAAAGGGATTCGATCCTACGACTTTCGTAGCGCTAGTATTCATCGATGCCTACATCCAAGTGACTCGAAGTTAATTTTATTAAAGGACTGATTTCAGAAATTGATTTTCAAATTTTCAATTTTTAAAATTATTGTTTTACGAAATGTAGGTATAATATAAAATTCGCGCTTCTCATCATATAACTGGCTTTGAATTATTTTATTTATTATTAAATTGTTCATTTCCAAAATTATCACTACGGTGTTAAATAATAGTATAGAATATCACCTAAATACCGTAACTTAAAACATTAAGTAGCTTTAAAGGATATATAGGACATAACACGTAGACCAATTGAAACTAGATTTAAGGAGCATTTAACGCATTTCAGATTAAATAGAAAAAATAAAAGTGCTGTAGCCGAGCATATTTTTGACTAACTCAGGTCATCCTATTCAAATTAGTTCACTTAAATTACTTAAAAGTGTTTTGAATTATTCCGAGTTAAATGCTTATGAAAGTATCTACATGCATAAATCTAAATCAAATTTAATGAATTTAGATTCAGGGCCAATTTTATCTTGTCTATTTAATTTATTTAATAAGAATTATTTTTAAATTTATTTTTGGTTATTTTAGGTTTGACAAATCAATGTTTATTGTTGTTACTTGTTAGTTTCGTTAATTATTAATTTATATTGTTTTAAAAGATTTATAGGTCAGGTCACGATTCGTGACAGGTATTTTATTTAGTTTTTGTCTTGTGCTACTGAAGATGGGGGCATAGCCTTCGAAATGTACATCTATTTACGTAATGCTTTAAGTTATAGTATTTGGGTGGTATTCTATACTATTAAATAGTTCATATAATATCTATTACTGTGTACAAATAAATTCATTCCGTGACAATTGGGGAATTTTAAAATTTTCTCTTGAAATAGAGCATTTTCCAAATTTACAGAATTATTTTCATAGTAGTATGGTATCGCGAGTAGTTAGTTAAAGAGTCCGCAATCCTAAAGATTGGTTGGAAACAGCACGCCATGCCGATCTATCCTGAGCTAATCCCTTCATCTCCCTATAGCTATTCATCTCAACGTCTTCAACTATCTGACTCACATACTCCAATCTAGGCCTACCTACCCCTCTCTTTCCCTCCACTCTACCTTCTATGATCAATTGCATAATATAATAATAATATATAATTAATAACAATAATACATAATCGCGAGTAACTAAGTATAATATCGATTCACTGTAAATATTAAAAATTCACACTAATTTGTTACTTTTAAATTAGCTAATTGCGAGCTTGTTTCATTTCAAGAACTCCGTATGATCTTATTGCTTTTGCAGATTTTATTTCAATTATTTTTCTTTTAACTAAAGTTTATAATTTCACACTTGTATTGTAAAGACTATTGCAAACTATTTCTAGTCGGAAAAATTATCAACCGTTTTCTCTACCTTTTGGTACGCATGAACAACGTCCATTGCAGATCCATTCGTTTGCAGAAGACGTACCACGTTCTCTTGTAGATAGGAAGAATCATTGCGCCTCTTTGTAGGATTGCCATTGGTGACGCGACGGAGGCTTTTAAATCCTGACAAAAGGAACCGCTAAATAGTTTGCAAATACGCATTTTATCCCATTATGCGGAGTTAAGGCGTCGGTGGCGGCAACAACGCCAACGCCATAGAGGCTCTCATTGCCACCGTAATATACCAACGCTATTCCAGATTCCTTTATAGCCCTCCGTGCTTCCACACTACACATATCGAGGATTAAAGCTTTCATACGCCAGTAGCGTAACGTACTCCATTTATAGGAGATTGTAAAATATTTCGAAAGCGGTTCTTTTCGTTTATTTACAATGGAGTGGAACCTGATTATTAGTTTTCAATTCAATTCATTTATTCGCAGTACTTATTTACAATTCCAAGCAAGCGAGCAATAATAGTTTACAGACTTATGCAAAATAACTAAATGATTCGTCAATAATTTAAATTTGCTCTTGAAGGCACATAATATTTATGTTGTGGCAAATAACAAAATAAACATTAAATAAAACAAGATAATAATTACACAAATATTGTAAATATTATGTTACGCAACATTATAAATAATATTTTACAGAAATAGTTGTCATTGACCGTAGCATTCGATTGGATTAATCAGTAACAATCACTATATCACGTATACTCGGGCATTTAATACTAAATTTAGTAGTGACTTAAACCGAATGCGACCTACATGTTTTGAAAATAATTTACGGAATAAAAGACCTTTTGATCCCTTAGTTGCTTGATCCTTTAGTAACTTGATCCTTTAGTTGCCGTATACGTAGACTTACCATAATTATTAATTCTGAAACTGGAACAATTCAGACTCTAGGTTACAAAAACATAAAATAGTAGACTTTTCATATTTTTATTGTAATAATTAACATGTTCTTAAGATATTTGTCTACTTTTATTAAAAAAAAAAACATTTTAAGCATCAGACATATATTTCTGGCTGGAATGAACTTTTTTAAGAATTGATTGCTCATTTTTATATTTTGTCAAACAATTCACTGCATGTCAAATTACTAAAATTAATCTTGCACTGAAGTAAAGCTTTCACTACCTCTTCGTTTAATCTGCTACGATCATCCGACCAAATATTTTTCATTATGGGAGATAACTCTTTCCACGGCAGTTGATGTTCCTGGTAGACATAACCCATACTCCACCAATTTTGAAAGGTTTGTGACCACCACATGTTGATATTGGAAATAGTTGAAGAGCTGGACCCATTTTTCCATATAGGAAACTCTTTCTGTTATTGGATTCATAAGAAGATACGTTTTCGCCAACGATATCTCATCAAAGACCTCATCTATGTCGATTTTATTTCGATGATGCGCTTGCGATTTCAACATTTTGTTTACGCTCTCAGCCGCAAGTTCAATCTCACTGCAATGTAATTCTTCTTGCAGACAGATCCAGGTAAATTGTCCAGCTTCATCAAAACTATTTTTCCATAATTCATTATATGAAAGGCAACGTGCATAAAAAACAGAAGCTTCGATTTGGAAAGTTTCCAAATCTTCTGGATTAAATCTGCTTAATAGTTGTTTCGCTCCTTAAGGAACAAATTTGTTTTCCATTCATGCTTATATTTTTTTGAACCGGGACAAAATGCAAACCCGTCTTTGTATATTAATCGAATTATTCTCTTTTGTATTATAAAGCACGGGGTGAGTTTCCCCCAAAAATTAAACCATACGATAAGTGGCTTTGCACGTAGGAAAAGTAGTAGATCAACAGCGATTTGAAATTCACGAAATTCTTTATGTTGTACATTGGATAACAAGCTTTATTTAACTTCGAACACACAGAGTTTATATAGTTAGACCAATTGAAACAGTCACTAATGCGCAAACCCAAGAATTTTACATCGTCACACTGTTCTATGGAGCAACCATTTATATTCAATAGAATACTGTAATCGTTCCTCAATTCCTAGTTATTTCTAAATACAAGGCAATTACTTTTGTTAGGATTTAGTAGCGAACAATTATTACTATTTCTGCATGTCTCTACAAGATTCATTCGCATATACAATTGCAACTTGTAGAGACTTGCCAGAAATCACAATGGAAGTATCGTCTGCAAATTGGCACACGTTCACATTCGACTTTACAAAGAGAGAGCTGAGGTCGTTACAAAAGATTAAGAATAATAGCGGAGCCGAAATACTACCTTGTGGTGTACCCAGGCTCAATCCCAACAGAGAAGACTTAGCATTAGTACAGTAGTTATTTATATGAACAAATTGGCGTCTATTCGAAAGAAAGGAGTCAATCCATTTAAGCGTTGGACCAGTTATTCCAAAAGATTCTAATTTACATAAGAGTAAGTGCTTATCAACTAAATCGAAATAAACACCAATTGTGACGTCCTTTCTTTCGAGAGTTCTTAAAATTGCCTCGGTAGATTGAAACATAGCTGAAGTAGTGGATCGTCCTGATATTGAAAAAACTGACTTAAGAACTGACATAGTTATTCTATTCTTAATTATCTCAGTTTTATTTCCAAAAAAATGAATTCCTAGGTATATTTTCTCTTTATATGTTTTGTACACGCCGCAGCTGAGTTTCTCTTCAGCACCCACTTTCGTCTTATAAACAGGGATAATTCGTCACGCAAGAAATGCCTAGGTGGTTTTATAGCTTTTATTTCTACATGTGTTCTATATAATAACAATAAAACTGTGTATAAATAACGGATAATGGACCTTCACAATATTTAAGTTTGCTATTTGTGCGTATTCTGTAAAAAAAAAGATCGAGGAACAGGTAGAAGTTAAAAATTTAGCGCAATTTTATGAATCATTTTTGCTATCTGCTTTTTCCGAAATAACCCATATTCGTTAATAAATGAAGAATGATATACAAATTTTTAGGGATATTTACTTGACATTCATTTACGTTACGTTTACATCTTCACATTCAAAATAAACAGTTTCGGTACCGTAAGATAAAGTTGTGGCCGCGTAATGTTTCATTGTCTTCCTAAGAAACTCTACATACGTTTGTAATGTAGGCATTGTTCGGATTTGGTACAGAACTTTCCGATTCGATAGATTAATTTAATAGCATTTATACTTTCAATAGAATGCACAAATGTGTTTTCATAACTTCAATAAGTGAAAATCAGCACCTTTAATAAAGGATTCGTTGTATAGGATGTCACACAAACAATTTATGTTTCCATTAATACTTTGGTAATTTTATTAATATTAATTTAGTAATTTAATAACAGTTTATGAATAGTATATTATACGTAATGGTTGCTGCTTTTGACTTTACCGATGCTATTTCGAAGGCTTTTTATTCGAATGTACGTTCAATCGTGTAATTTGCTAATAAATTTCTTCAATAAACAGTTAGTAGTATAATAAGGGATTATTAATTTAGATGGATGAGATATTCAGTGAAATGACATTGAAAGATAACATAGCTAACGTTTTTTTGTTAATATACAAAACGACTATTCGCTACGATCTACTTTCCTTTGATTTAAAATCTAAAACGCCCTATAGATAAAAATAAAATACATTTGAAGTTGTGTGGCGTTCTCACAAGAACACTAAGAAATCGCGCTTTCGTTTTGAACCAGTTTATACTGTAAATATTTGAAATATCCTGTCGATATTCTTTAAAATTTACTGAATTTTTGAATATCTACAATATAATTTTCTATATACATTTTAATGTATACATAAATCGAGCTATATTAAGTGAAAAAAATACATACAATACAAATAAAAATTTAAATGTGTGGACGAAAAAAACAAAATATAATGTATGAAATACGATCAAAAGGTCACTATTCGGATGAAATATATTCTTCCATAGCAGTCGCGGCTCGTGCCATTTCAATCTGGGGGGGCGCATTTCTTAAAAAATAACAAAATAGTGAGAAATCTTACCTAAAATGGATGCAAAATGATTAAATTCAATCATTTCTTGAAAGTTAATTCCACTTTTCTATCTTTCATTGATATAACTTTTCCAAAACTTTTTGGAAAACATGTATATATATATGTACTGTATATATGTATGAAAATATGTACTATATATATATATTTATCTTGTACTGGCCTTGGATAGCCGCTGGAATGTGTGAAACATATTAGACGATGTAAGCGAGGAGCGAACCGAAGAAACAGAAGATATACTGCATACGGTCGCTCTCACCAATTGCTTGCAATAGAGTGAGATGAGTGCATATGCATTTAACTCGTATTGGGTCGTCTGGCTGGCGCTGGAATGTCGGCAACACATTATCGATATAGGTATTACACCACGCAAACGATAGATACAGATGATATACTGCATACGGTCGCTCTCACTCTAGTGCTTCCAACAGATAGGATGAGATTTGACTGGTACTTGCTAGCTGCCATATCGTGTTGAGTGTTAGGTATGTTCGCGGCGCAAGCTTTATTTTTTAGGAATAATAATGCCGAGATAAAATATCGCAATACAATTATATATCTACGGTGTTGCGCTCAATGTTCTGGAGGGGCGCGCGGCCCTGCCGCCTGTATAAGGAACCGCCACTGATCCATAGTGACCTGAATTTCATAAATGATTAAATGCAGTAATGTACCTTCAAATGCAAACATAAGAATTTTCTCGACAAGAGGGCAACTCTAATTTTAGGTGACCGTGGATAGGAAGAATTATTACACTTCAAAAAATCTAGAATTAACGATATTATATTAATAAATTATATACCTCATGTATTTGTTATTGTATAATTTTATTTATTATTCTTGTGGTTATGTATTTGCGCCATCCTGTTTCTGATATTGATTAAGAAAGACCATCCGTGCATAAACTTTGGTAATTAAATCAAATCGTTCAAATACGTATCTGTGGATCTACCTACACATTCGTATCGATTTCGCATTAGACTATGTTTAATGAAATGTTAAGAAACTTCATGTCCGTGGCAACACATTTATATTCAGCAGTTCAGTATTGGATAATGAACGGTATGGGCGGTTATTATTTGTGGACTTTAATTTTGTCGCTGTTATTTTTGTTTGTTGAAATACCTGTTATGAATTTATTATCATAGAACTAAAGCCATTTTAAAATGTAAAGTTACTTAGGTAACTACTACTACCTACTACTTAGGTGACTACTATATCTACAATCAAGAACAATTTTGAGGAACTGATGTACAAAATTTTTATATATCTCAAGTTCTTTTGGAATGGTAAAAAATCTCGAACCAAGCGAATTAGGAAAATAATTTTTCAATCTGTCGAGTTTCGATGTTTTTATTGATCCTATCAAGAAATGAAATCTTTCGTATTTACTCCCGATAAATGTTAAGTGGAAGAGTGGCACGGGGATCCTCTGACTGAAATCCAAACTTCGCCTTTTCGTGGCCATGTTTTCTCCTTTATATATGTTATATATCGTCGCTTGATGGCAGAACTAAACTATGTCCAATTTCCATGATTTTTAGATTATAATTTTTATTATTTTTATTTTTTATTAACCCATCGATTGACGGAAAAGTACAAAGTACATTGTGGTACAAAGATAATAAAATATTTAAGTATAATCTTAGAATTTAGAATTCAACTATTATTTGTTAACACTATAATATATAAAAATAGGTCGAAGACAGACAGATTAAGAAGTTGTTGTAAAAGTTTAATCACAGAAGAACTCTTCAATGCTATAGTAAGATTTTCTCAGTAGGTGTAATCTTAGTTTTATTTTAAATAACATATAATTAAGCTTTCGTAGAGATCTTGGCATCTTGTTATATATAAAATTAGACATGTACATAAAAGAATTCTTATAGAAAGTCAAATTTGGCTTGTTGATATATACATTATCAGCATGTCTCGTGGAATAATTGTGAAGATCGCTAGCTAAAACAGAAGAGTGGCGATACTTATGAGCATGACAACAACTCTCCAGCAAATAAATATCAGCAAGTGTGAGTATTTTTAAATCATGAAAAATTGGACGACGATGTGCTAAAAAAGGAGCTTTAGACAAATTTCTAACACCACGTTTTTGTAATATAAATATATTTTGAAAACGCCTTTTGTAACTATTAGCCCAAAACATAATACCATAGGGTATATGAGATTCAAAAAGAGCGTAATAGACTTTAGTTGCAGATTGTAGATCTAAATCAGTTCTGATCCTTCTTATAGCATAACAAGCAGAAGAAAGTTTAGGGTATAAGCAAGTGACGTGGTGAAGCCAGTCAAGTTGATTGTCGATATTAAATCCTAAAAATGTAATATTATCCTTAAATACAATTTGCGTGCTATAAATTACTAGGGGTATATCGTCAACATTTCTCTGTTTGAATATCATAGCAGAAGTTTTCTTCGTATTAAGAGATAGTTTATTATAAATAAACCAATTATTTAGAGTATTTAAGTCGGTGTTGCTTTTATTAATAAGTAGGTCAGTTCTGGGAACATTCCAAATGATTGTTGTGTCATCAGCAAATAAAGTAAATTTACCATAAATTTGAAATTGCTGATATCATTCATGTATACAACAAATAAAAGAGGGTCCAGAACTGATCCTTGGGGAACGCCGCGCTTGGATAAAACTGTGTCAGATAATATTTTATTTCCAATACTATCTGTAATTTGAACTGATTGACTGCGAAGTATAATAAGTTCATATTATATTTCAAGGCGTGCTCGATTTGGTGCAGAAACATTTTATGTCCAAACGCGTTGGCAAAGCATTCTTAGAGCAAAAAATCAAATTAGCGTTCAATTACAAAAGAGATCAAAACTCGCACGCATATTTGTAAACAAAGAAAAACGCTTCCTGTAAAAAGTGCTTTTTGTGAGTTAGATTACTTCTGCACCGACAGAAGTGTTTGTTAACTATTATTGAAATTCATTTATTGCTAAGTAATGCTTCATTCAAATATAAACAAACAAACATATGTGATTTACTAACAAATTATTTATTTACAGGGATCGAAATAGATATATTAGTTAGCTATTAACTATCTACACATCAATATAAATTGATACATACTAAGTATAACGTGATATTTATTTATAAAAGAAATGTATTCAATAAGAGTTTAAAAAAATTATTTGTAGTTACTAAAGAGTGATAATATTAAAAATATTATTCTGTATTAGTAAACTAACATGTGTTAATATTTAGTTAGTATTTA
The DNA here is from genome assembly GCA_947310635.1 of Leptodirus hochenwartii. Taxonomy (NCBI): domain Eukaryota; kingdom Metazoa; phylum Arthropoda; class Insecta; order Coleoptera; family Leiodidae; genus Leptodirus; species Leptodirus hochenwartii. The sequence continues at coordinate 32,298,884 of OX371178.1, read as the reverse complement.
GTATTTAGTAGTATTCGGAAGACTATTATATATTTTCGGACCCAAGAAGCATATACTTTTTTGAGTTACTGTCCTATTAACTTTTGGTAGTGTTAACACTCGCCTTCCTCTTACAGTCTGATTAAAGTTAAAATTTAAACGGTCGCTAAATCTGTATATCGCTTTGCAAGTGCTTACGTAATACAATTGTGGTAAATTAAAAATTTGCGCTTTTCGAATAAGGGTTTTGTATGATGTAGAAGTCCAACTATACAGATAATTCGGATAATATATTTCTGACAAATTATAAGAGGTAAAAGAGTACTTGCATACGTACCCCCCAAACCGAAATAGCATAATTAATAACTGATTGGACAAACGCAAAGTAGATCATTTTAAATACCGGTATTGACAATACATTTCTTAAGTGATATAATTTTGGTATAATAATTTTCAATGTATTAACAATTTTCCTAATAGATTTTCCAAGATAGATTTCTGTTAAAAAGTATTCCAAGATATTTGATACTCTCAGTTTCGGTAATAATTGGACATTGGCATGCGTGAGCACCACAGTTAGTTACGTGCTATTTAGGAGACATATTCAGAGAGAATTCTCCTCTGTAGCTGAAGTTTATATATTTTGTTTTATTTATATTCAAACATAATTTATTTTTATTGAACCAGTTTCCCAAATGCGATAAGTCTGATTGAAGATGATGTTGTATTACATCTGTATTTTGGTCGGAGTATAGGAGATCAATGTCGTCCGCAAAAGTAAATATTTTACCATGAAAATCATATTGACACAAATCGTTAATATAAATCAAAAATAATAAAGGTGCTAGTACAGATCCTTGCGGTACGCCACTGTCAATGGATTCAGGATCACTCAATGTTTTACCTAATCTTACTGATTGTGTCCGATCAGTTAAGTAACTATACAGCCAGTCTCGATCTGTGCCTATTATGTCTGCAGCAGAAATTTTTTCAACAAGAATATCATGAAACAAAGTATCAAATGCCTTGGAAATATCTATAAATAACCCTGTTACTCTATTGCCATTATCCAGTAGTTTTTGTAAATTTATACTAAAGTCTACGAGAGCCAGTTCTGTTCCTCGACCCGGTAAAAAACCATATTGGTTCGTAGAAAAGTAATCTTCACCCTCTAGAAATTTTATACATTATTTTTTCGAATATTTTCGAGAGTAATGACAATAAAGCAACTGGTCTATAGTTATTCACATCTGTTTTTGAACCACCTTTATGTAAAGGTACCACAATAGCGTATTTGAGAGCCATTGGAAGTATTCCATTTCTTACAGACTGGTTAAAAAGAGCCGAAAGGACACATGACAATATATGGCAAACACGTATATTTGTATATTTATTAGTTAGTTAAAGAGTCCGCAATCCTAAAGATTGGTTGGAAACAGCACGCCATGCCGATCTATCCTGAGCTAATCCCTTCATCTCCCTATAGCTATTCATCTCAACGTCTTCAACTATCTGACTCACATACTCCAATCTAGGCCTACCTACCCCTCTCTTTCCCTCCACTCTACCTTCTATGATCAATTGCATAATCCCCCCATGCCTAAGAATATGCCCTACTAATCTGTCTCTCCTACGCTGTAACACTCTCCAAATACTTCTCTTCTCCCCTACTAACTCTAGTACAGCTTCATTTGTTACTTTATCTTCCCAACCAATCCTCATCATCCTCCTATAACACCACATTTCGAATGCTTGTAATCTACGCTTCTCTTCCTTTCCTATAGTCCACGCGTCAAACCCGTACAGTGCTACACTCCAAACATATACCTTCAGTAATCTTTTTCTAATACCCAAGTCAATATTTGATCTTAAAATCTGTTCTTTTTCTACGAATGCCTTCCTACCCTGTGCTATCCTACACTTTATATCTACCTTGCTTCGATTATCTTTTGTGATTCTACTGCCTAAATAACAAAAATCTGACACTTCTTCGATTCTATTATCTCCTATTGTGATCCTCATTTTTCTACTGCATTCCTTTTTGTCACACCTCATCACTTTACTTTTACCTATATTTATTTTCATGTTAAAATTCCTAGTCAATACTGCCTGCATACCATTCAATACCCTTTCTAAATTCTTTTCGCTTTCTTCCAATATAGCTATATCGTCGGCGAATCTCAACATATATATTTTCTCTCCCTGTACATTCACACCTACACTATACTCTTCTTTTACTTTGTTTATTGCATCTTCTATATATAGATTAAATAATAACGGTGAAAGTGTACATCCCTGCCGAACTCCGTTCCCTATTTTTGCTACCTCTTCTTCCCCCTCAATTCTAACTAAGGCAGTTTGGTGTTTATATAAATTAAAAATTATTCTCCTATCCTTATAATCTATACCCGTTTCTTTTAAAATTCTAAACATTATGTCCCAATCAACATTATCAAATGCCTTTTCTAAATCTACAAAAGCTATGCAAGTTACCTTTCCTACCCTCTTTCTTTTTTCTACTACCGTTCTTAGTGCTAGAATCGCCTCCCTCGTCCCTCTGTTTTTAACAATATCTTCGATGCATGTGATAGTAGACTAATGGTCCTATAGTTCTCACACAAATTAGCTCCTATTTTCTTCGGCATTGTTACTATTCTACTACGCTGAAAATCCTGTGGTACTTCTCCCTTCTCATATATTTTACAAACTAACCTGTATAATCGCTCCTGCATTTTTTCCCCTGCGTGTTTTATTAATTCGGCTGGTATCATATCAATCCCCGCTGCTTTGTTATTCCGTAAATCATTTAAATAATTTTTAATAAATATTTAAATCATTTTTAAATACTTTATTGCATATATTTTGAATTTATTGTGTGGTGATATACTAGTGGCAATGTACTCACCCATGAGTTTTTCAACGTTTTCTCATATTACACAAGGTAGGCTATAGTGTGGATGTGGACACAACTTGTATCATAGCCTATGTATTTATTATATTTTTATTTGAAAAGATGAATAAAGACAATTATCTTGTATCATAGCCATGAATAAAGACAATTATTATTATTATTATTATTATTATTATTATCCAATTGCTCAGTTTAAAAAGATCATATCCGAGGCTCGACTTTAAACCTCTAGATTCTCGTAACGGTTTATTTTGTGTAAAATGTTTGATTTAAAAGGGACTTTAGCTGTGCATATAATTATTTAAATTTTGTACTAATTTCGCAAACCCACGTATTGGAATATTAATAACAAAACCTACTCATCTCGTAACTCTCTCGGCGAATGCGATGAATATTAAAGTAAACCGCGATATAAACCAATTTGAAACTCAAATTTTAAGTGTTCGTACAGCGCACTAATCATATTACAAATTTATAGACGCCTTTGCGCACCGAGAAGCAAACAATGTCTTAACGTAATAATAGCTGTCAGTATAGAACTATGTCAATATATTATCATCTATCTAAGAGACTGGTATGGAGCTACTGCTGTGGCTGTCTATTGTTTCAGAAGACAATGGATTACAGACAAATGGAATGTTGAAATTTTGAGCTTTTGGCAAATGTATGGTATTGAGTTAGCCATATTTCGCTACCCCGATCTGCGCAGATCTAAATGCTCTTACCACGAAAAGCAGTGCGTTGAAATTAAATCATTTGAAGTTCTAATTTAAATAAAACTTTAAACATTGAGGCAACAGACTCTTGTTATAAGAATCTTTCAACTTTTTGATATTCAACTTCTCATATTTACTAGATATTTCTACATGCTTTTTAGCAAAGCAAACATGATTATGCACTCGAAGCAGATTTTTTCAATACAACTTTGGTTGTATTGGTATTTCGTGTTCAATTAAAAAAAATAAAAATGAAATGAAAAAATTATCCAAATTTAACCTAACAGTTTATAGTTCTCGTCCGGAATTAATTAATGTGAATATTTTCTCGGGTGATTTCGGACATTCAAATAAAACAACTTCTTGAGGCAATGTTTCGAAATATTTTTCAATTTCTTCATCAGGCTAGATAAAATTACAATATATAAACTAAGTTAGGAAACGTAGTTTGATACAATTTTTTTTGATTAGTTTGGATATATTTAATTTTTTATGTGTAGTGGAGTGTTATATTTTCGGTATACAAAATAAAGTCAAGAAATAAGTTGGGCAACTGTATGTACAGGAATGTAGAATTGTACAACTATTATTAATATGAGCAGATTTTGGTTGCGCATCTGTCACTATCGATTTCAGATAACAAATAATAAATGTACTATGAAACAAAATCTAAAATTTGTCAAATTATCAGTTACAAATATTAAATTATAAAAGCAAATTAGGTAGAACAATAGCAAATGTAGTAAGGTAATAAATGTATTTAGATGAATATTATGAAATGTGAGTAACTATAAATTTTTTTTTTTTAACAATAGAATTGTACAAGTGTAATATGATAACCTCAAAGTTAAAAAATAATAATTAAAAAAAGGAGAAATTTCCATCAAATGACGATATGGTTATAATAGTGTTTGCATGTAATTGTATTGGTCCAGGATGTAACTTATTTTAATGATCAACAAATACTTATCAAATATAAATACAACAAATGTAACAATAAGTAGTTTTTAAATAGATGTTTTGTAATTTGATCTAGCCTGATGAAGAAATTGAAAAATATTTCGAAACGTTGCTCAAGAAGAAGTTGTTTTATTTGAATGTCCGAAAATATTCACATTTAACCTAACTTGATCGCTGATTTTCAATTGATTTGCATATAGTATTATATTAGTGGAGAACTTGAAGATTATTTATCAACTGTCGTTGATCGAATCATAATAATTTTACATAGAACAGTCCACGACTTGGGAGGACAATGATTTTAGGATAGAATTTTAATTTGGATAATATTAACTTGTCATAAAAGGATTTTGGGGTAAAAATCAAATTACACAAACTGTCAAATACATGTTAAGAATATTAAAATTGCCTGTGTAACATTTTAATTTAAACGTAAATATCATAAATTGGAATCTCAAGGATATAACAATCAGTGCAGTTATTTAAAGTTTAAAATGCTTATTGTGAATTAATTTGGTATTTTTCCCCATATTTCATTATTTTAGATGGTAATTTAGGAAATACAATAATCTATCTTTTCCCAATATTCATTGCTACCTCTATTTTTAAAATGTTGACAAATATTTATCTAACAACATTTCGGACTATACTGATTGTAAATGACAAAGTGGCTTTAACTACAGACGACGGGTTTATGAAGCAGGTATAAAAAGAACGTAGGTGCATGAATCTACACGCTGATGTTTTTAATTTTTAATTTATTTTTTATTGAATTGGAGACAAAAACATATATTCAAATAAGAAATCGCGTCTATTGCATCACATAGTTGTTTTTAATTATGTTGTTATTTTAGCTTTGATAGGTTGTTATTAGATGTAAATCAAGTCTTGATTTTATTAAATTATACAAGAGTATTGATCAATTTTCAAACCTATCGAAGATACTTTGCATTCAATATGGTCGATATATGATAAAAATGCAAGAGTTTCTACTAGCTCTATCTAATACTATAACATATTCTTTCTTTCAGTACATTTTACGGCAAACTTATAGTAAATATTCAATAAGAAACTTACTTGATGGAAAGAAAAAATATATAAACACGAAGATCTACGATTATAGAAGATTATGATATAAATTTCAACATACATTTTTTTTTTGATATTTATTACATAATATTTTAATCTTTGAAATAAATTGTTTATTATGAATGTCTAATTTTTATTTAGCATTATTATATTAATAGTATTAACTAGGCTTCTGTGCTCATTCTGTCCTTTAAGATGTTTTAAAATAGCTATTTAAAAAATATAATTTAAACTTTTTTTTTAATAACGCTAATATATTAACCATAAATAAATGTGATATAACCCAAAGTTTCATGAAAGTTCTGTCAGAACTATACTATAAATATACAAAAAGAAATTAGAAACAGTTAAGCATAGAAAATAGTACTACGAGATATAGGTAATTTTTTTGTGCTTACTCCAGGGCTGTAAGACGAGTACGCATACCCTTGCAGCCGCGAACGTTCGCCAGTTGGATTTACAAAAAATTTAACAATATCACCTTGTATATCTTATGGGAAAAGCTCACATCGCGTTTGGCATCATATTTAGATATCCTATCTGTATAAACCTGTCATATCACACTGTCAATGGAATACGAACACAAGTCAAAAAATACGAAAATTACGTTTGTTGTAGATACAATATATCTGTACAGTAAAATGTTCAATCTGTCTAATGCTAAACCACCACATCTTCAAATATTAATACATACCACTTGAAAAATAAATATGTCCACCTTTGAGATATTTAATTTTTTCGATGCAATATTACCAGATTTTTAGTTATGTAAGTCTTCTATTGACAATAATATTTAATTTCTTAGTCTAAAAATAACATAACACCAAATATGTTACTTATGCAATGTTAATTTGTGGGTATGTAATGATAAAATGATAAAATTTATTTCTGTGCTAAGTTTTTATGTTTCTTTCAATTAAAAAAGTGAAATAGGTACAAAATTGGTTAAATTACTAAATTGCACAACACAAAATTCTGATAATTTGTTAATGCAATACCACCATAATAAAAAATTTGCATTATTTGTTTATAAATAATAGCTTAAGACATAAATTAAAAAATACTTAGCTTGCCCTTCTTTATCCAGTCTTTGGCAATACATTAAATGAACAAAATTTGTTAAAATTTCAAACCTAAGGGCCACTCTATATTATTTTTTTCGATAATGAAAACTTCAATTTGATTTTCCTCTAAACCTACCCATTTTGAGTTGTGTTCGTTTTCCATTGACAGTACGATATGTACATATGCTTTAACAATATTGTTAATAATAAAATATGGTATATGGCAATTAATGTTGAAATCACGTAGAAAGAGATTTTTTATGATATTTTAAATCCAAAAACTGTAAAAAAAAGTTTTTAAATACCATTGACAGCATTTTAATAATCTCGTCTGTAATATTGCTTGGTTAAACTGACTATATGGTGGAGTTTTAATTAGATTAAATAGTTTAAAGTAGTTTTAAATAGATTTTCTAAAATATGAGTAAACACCAATAGACCTGAAACCTTAGGACGGATGTGTGCCTTTCCATCCTAAGAAGAAAAATGATCGAAAAACGAATAATAAGAAACACAATCAGGTGCAATAGGTGCAAAAAAAGAAGTAGCCGATAAATTAGCTGTGGTGAACCAAAATAATTTAAATGTAATAATTTATTCTTAATTTACATTTAAGAAAATCACGGCTTCATATAAGCAGAAACGCAAATATGCTTTCGACGTTTTAAACGTTTGTTGGAGAAAGTTTCGAAATTTTCAGTTCTCGGTACGTTGAACTAACGATCTTATAACGCTAGTCGTGAATATATCGCATTAGCGGAGGATGTTCGGGAACAACTTAACCAAACCATTGTTCCTTTTGCTCATGTCCGCTCCTTTCTGCTCGTATACATCAATCAGAAACTGAAATGGTTGCGTGAATATTAGAAAGTTTCGAGATTGTATTGCTACTACCATGTTATATGGTCTTGCTTCTTTACTGTGCTCAATGGGTTATCGTTTTAAAGGGACTTATATATCGAAAAATAACAAACTCCGAATAATGATCCTTTAATAAATTTTATAGAGGTGTGGGAATATTTATAGAGGTGTGGGAGTAATATCAAAATGTAATCAATATACTGTAACGCTATGTTACTGCTACAAAATTCAAAAATTGCAAGCTTTTCCTTAAAGATAATTACATATTTTATACATTTTAGTCGCTAAAAACAAAGCTAAAGTAGTAAAAGTCACAAATTCGCGTTTTTAAGATTATGCTACATATATTTTTAATAAATCAACTTTCTTGCTAAAGAAAATGAGTATGTTTTCGCTACTACTTTATTTTTAGTATTTATCAAGTATGTTCCTATCGGAGCGACTCCAATGAAAATTAATCCACTTACGGATTATCGTCGATTAACAAATCATTTTTTAGATATCGATGAGATTAAGGTACAATCTCAATGTATACAATTTCTTTATTTGCTGCTCTACTAGTTTCGGCTTCCCCAAGCCATTCTCAAGAGCAATGTCGAGCAAGAAACAACAGAAAAATAATTTAAGCAACTTGGAGAACGACTAAACTTTTTGGCGCAATATACAAGGTCTTGTATACAAGGGGGCTCACTGGTGCAACAGAACAAAGAATATAAACTAAATAGAGAAAACGCATTAGTTATAAACAATCCCATGAATGAGTGCACCCACTTCAGCATCCCATTTAAAAACGATGAAATTCATATCTTTCTTGTATACATCCACCCACGCAATTGTATAGAACAGTCTATATTTATAAAGACATTGTACAAATATGGCATTATCATAGGCAATTTTAACTCGAATAAAGCGACGATGAAACAAATAAACCACTTCTTGGGAAATTCCTCATATGTGCAAAAGAAAACAGACCCCACCTTCTTAATGGAAAATAACGTGCGTGACTCTACTCCCGATATTCTACTCTACACTGAAAATTTACAAAGAGTTATAACAGATGTGGAGGTGATTCCAGATCTGGGAGCAGATCATTTAGCAATACAATTTACACTTCATGTTAATGACGCAAACACGATAATCACAAACCCCTTGAGTCAAAGATTGAACTTAACCAAATGCAACGTAAAGGGAGTTTGTAACAAGATTGAAGCATTTATAGCAAACAAGCAAGTGACAGCGGAACAGGATATAGAGGAATTTACAAACAAGCTAAGAAAAGCCATTGAGGAGCACTGCCCGAAAGTAATTAAGTCGTATAACACTTTTGAGTTGCCTCCATTTTTAATAGTTATGTTAAAATACAAAAGAAGGATGGTGAGGGAATATAGAACCAACGGAGATTAAGCAATAAAATAGCACATTAATAAGTACAACAAAGACATACAACGGCTAATAGGCCAGTATAAATATCATAAGTGGTTGAAGGTGTGTAGCCAAATAAACGACCAACATGGAAAGGCATTTTTGATGGAAATAGAAAAGCTAACAAAGTATAGAAGAAGCCTATATTCACCAGATTTAAGGATCAACAACAATATAATAGCAGAGGATGAAGATAAATGCAATGCATTCGCTGATTACTACGAAAGCAGTTTTGCCGAAACTAACGACCCCCTATTCGACATTGCAAACTACGAAGAAGACCTCATGATGGGAAAGAACACTGCACTCGGATACGACATGGTATCGAGAAGCATTCTCAAGCAGCTAAGTCCCAACATACACGAGTATATACGGAAAATATATAACTACTGTATCCTAAATGGAATCTTTCCAACGTGTTGGAAAAGAGGAACTGTAATCAACATACTCAAACCGAATACTGAATCAACTTTTCCAAACAACTACAGGCCCATAACACTACTCTCTGTAATAGGGAAAAATCTAGAAACATTTGTGGATATCGCAAATGAAGATATCCCAATGAAGCAGTTCGGATTCAGACAGGAAAGTAACACAACTCAACCAATTGTAACACTTGTACACAACGTCCAAGAGTCCTATATCAGGAAAAAACCGTAACGCCGCCATATTCCTAGACATATTTTTATTTATACGCCGAGTGGCCTATGCCAAGTAATGCATTGAGCGTCGATAACCAAAGTTAAGCAACGTTCCGCTAGGTGTCAGTGCTTAGATGGTGACCGTAGCTTAGCGCGCCATCTATTCTGTACACTCGGTACCATTCTTAGTTGGGATACAATTAACTAAGCTTTAGCGGAATAGCGAACCGCTATATTGCCAGGCTTCCCACCTTTCCCATATGTTCTTAATATCCTCAATAACTCAGATATGCTTCACTGGCTGCGAGCTGTTTGCAATCTGCTCCCATAACATAAACAATAAACAATTAAATAAACAATCAGAAAGGCCTTTGATAGTGTCTGGCATAATGGTATCCTAAAAAAGATGCTACCATTTTTTTTGCCCCTAACTCAAATTTAGAGACTCCCCGGGCTGTAGGACGTAAGTCGGTGGCCATCGGCAGTACATTATACGCATAATGAAATATTATTGTATTATTATTATTATCATAATCTGAATATATCTGTTATGATTATGATATGCCAATAAATGATGTTATATATATAAAAATAAATGTTTTTTTTTTTACTAAAATCGTAATTTAATTCAACAATTTTAACCTCAGAAATATTTACATGGCTATTCAAAAATATGCAAGTCGCTGGACGCAGATCTCGAGGTTCATATATATATCTGTACCTTGGTACAAAAATGGCCAATGTCATATATTATAATGTGATGGAAAATGGAGTTTTAACACTTTTAAACATCTTCGTAATGGTTTTTAAAAAATGTTTTACAAAGTTTTTGTTTTAATTATTCATGTTATTTGGTGCATTAACATTGTAAATTTTTTTTTTAGTTTTTTAAAAATGTTTTTGAATTTTCATGCACATTGACACCATATTTTGGACATTGGCCCTTTTTGTTCCAAGGTACATATAATATATACATTAAAAATGAACTATTACACTTACATCGTGTTAAAAATATGATTTCACCACATTAAATTCTTCACGGATCACGAAACAAGTATAAATCAAATTTTACAAATCATGTCATTACTGTTAAGTTTTCAATTACAATATTGACCACTAAGTTTGTAAGTATGGCGAGATACTATCTGCCATCTGCAACTGCTCTTAATCGCGATTACGAATATGCAGCAAGTATTATTTTAACATTTTCAGAACGCAAATCGAAGTTGACACGAAAATTCTATTTTTTCTTTTCTTTAAAAACGTTTTTGAATCAAACATATTTTTTCGCTTATTTAAGTATATAACCTTAAACCTTAGCTTTGTAAAAATTCTTTACAATGTATATGTATAATTGTAATATGTTATTGCGCAGAAATTTGTATTATCGGCTTTGTACTAAAATGTGCTTATATCTAAAACTGACAAATTTAAATTCACTTAAATTTTTTCTGCTGAAGATCGGATATTCGTATCTCCCGTAACCTGATTTGTTCAATAAAAACTCGAAAACGTAATTCTGTCGAATTAATTGCTAAAAACAGGAGGTTCATAGGTGATCACCCTATATGATTTTCTTTCTATAAGAAAACAATTCTTTCATTATGTCATTATTTTGCTTCCAAAACACATAAGATGCATCCCAAAATTACCATCATACAATTGTACCCTAGTCACTTTTTCACTTTGGCGTTAAATGATTGTATACAATATCACCCAAAACTGTAAAATGCAGAAATTAATCCTGTCAGTTAATGACCAAAACTCTAAAATATGGTAAAGGTTTTCTATATTACGTCTCCAGTCTATTAATAATATTAGTTATAGTTTAATATTGAGTCTATTGATAATTTTGTGCCAAGTTATTATTGAAGATACAAATGTTGAATATATTTGAGACAATACTTATTCTATTCATTACTATTTGGACACAATAAATGTTTCTCAAAACCTAGTATTATACGTTGCAACTTTAAATATTCAGTTGCCAAACACATAGTAAAGGACTTTTGCAAACTTTTCATCCGTTAAAGTATATGAAGCATACTCTTAGGGGAAATATAGCGCAACGCAATTTTTTCATTCGAATACTTACTCTACTCTTTGCCTGACGGGTTGTATTTTAAATAACTGTCCTCACTAGTTTAGAGGAAGATTGGCTGGCCCATCATAAATTTTCTACTTCGTCTAAGCGGTGATTTAATGCATTTAAATTGCTTATTTATTTTTTGTTGCTTTATTTTTTATCATTGCTGCCGAACGAATGGTTGTGCCTTCAGCTGAAACTTTTCCTTTGACATATGACACTTATTTTGAGGAAATTATTAATAAAAATGCTATTATTCAATAGCGAATAACTTTGACATATATTTTGCTAATTTATTCGACAGAATTCTTAAATATCAGAAAAAAAAAATTTCCTCTGCAGAATGACTATATGATTCTTTTACTGGACTACTATATAAAATAGACCATCTTTATATTTCAAATTGCAACGGTGTTGTCAGCATATACCAAAAGTATATACTCGTTCGTTTTTATCTCGGTTTTATATTATTTTAATATGTTCTATTCCGTTTTATACAACTTTTATATTCCTAGTTAAAAAAAAAAATTTATAATAACACGTAATCAGTTTGTTTTTTACATTAAATATACATATATTCTACCAAATGCTGTTTATAGATAAATATTGCAAATAAGCTTTAGAAAGAATTCTTACATCTTCAATAAGTAATTATTTCATATATATAAATTTCCGAATAATACGTTGATGGTATATTTGCGTATATTGCAAATATAATGCAATTATTAATCTGAGAGCGTTGTTAAATTTTTTATTATATTATCTTTTTAAAATTTGTTTTATTGCATCATCTATTATGTTTTGTAGAATAATAAATGCTAATAAAACAAACTTATTTAGAGTATTTTGTTTACGGTAAAATATTGCTTTTGTAAAATTATATATTCTCCGGAAGTTGATGGAAATATATAAAATAAATATTTACAATCCCGGAGGTCTTGTATCGTTGAAGCAAGCAAAATATGTAGCAGTTTCATTTTAAACTCAATATAACTTCTGGAATGTATAAAATTCGTATACTTTTCTGCGGAAAGAAAATTTCAATCGCCCATTCCAGCACCCCGACGCTCAACCGTCTATGGTTGCACCTCTTTACATATACTGGGAATAATTCGGAACATTTTAGCACTTAGGACCTCGTTACGCTCATTCCGAATGTCATTTACATATTTTAAATATCACAAAACTGGAGAATAACATTCGTTAAATACAATAGTCTGAATATATTCACCAGGAGACTAAACATGATTGCAAATATGCTGTTTTCTAATGGCACGATTTTAAGCAGTTACATTTATTTAATGCTGTTTTTTGATTATATAATTTTAGGAGCACATAAAGAGCACACGATAAGAGGAGCACATAAATATATTCGTAGCACCGTATGGGTCTAACGTAATGTTAAATTTGCGTTATACATTTTCGAGAGGTTCTGGAACCACTCGCTAGGGTCGATGGAGCGAACGATCGCTACAGCTTCCCTCTCGCACCGAATATCCCATAGATGGCAGCACTAGCGTTGGCTCCATTACCATTATAATTGTATTTATATAGGTGTTGGTGGAGCCAAGACAAGAGCCAGTGAATGCACGCGAAAGTACGAATATAGTGGGAACTTAAAATCGCATATAAAATATTTGTTGCATATTAAAATATTTTCCGAAACATAACATCTTATTCAAGCATTGGTTTTAGTTAAAAATGCAAGAAAAGGAAGAGAGAAAAAAAGAAAAGAAACAAATAGATTTTGAAAATTTATACTAAAGTATATTTTAAGAAATAAATAAGATTTTTTATAATAATAACAATAATAATAATATTAAACGTAATGAATATCATTGGGTTGAATCGTATGATCGCACTATTTATTATTTTCAACTCTTTGCTTGCTAATGGAAGTTTTTCATTTTTTTAGACAACTTTTAGACAATTTTCGTATAGTATTGGTGTGAACTATTTACAATTATTTCCTTGGTTATCATTTTAATAGCAAATGTTTTCGAAGTATAAAAATGGATAATTATGGACATTTAGTTAATATAAATACAGATGATACTGGTATTTCCTTTTAAAAATGGAACAGTACCCTAAATTAAAATCTCAGACGACGTTACCACATATTGTAAATCAACGAAAGAGATAATTTAATGATTTTGTAATATGCGGAGCTGATACTTTTAAATATTTGCCTTAATTGTATAAAGTTTCATTAAAAATTATATTTATTTAGAAATTAATTGAAGAATACTACAAATATGATTGATTTAAAATTTAATTTATAATTAAAGAAATGGCTTAGTGGTTTAAGTCCCCCTTTGCAGTCCCTTAGCTGCGAGTTCGAATCCAAGTCATAGCAGTAATTTTATAAACAATTTTTATGTGCGCTGTAAAAACCCGATTACAGCTGCAATTGATACTTCGTTAATTTAATTGCCAAGCACCTACAGGATGTAGGTAACAAAAATAAACAAATAGAATACCTTAAATGTCGCGATTGACTTATGATGAAAAATAATACTGTACGGAAAATCAATTGAATTTTTGAATAGAAAAGGTGAAGAAAACAAGCTTCACTAGAGTGAAGCTTGTTTTATTTAAATATTGAAAACTTCGAAAGTTCTGCATACATTTTTTGTGCAGATACATGTAAATGTACATTTTAAATGCAATCGAGTGTGAATTTTTATTTTATTATTCAATTTTTATGACCTGTAGTGCTGCGAAAATATTTCTTGGTATAAAATATACCATGTTTCTTACAGAAAATGTACATGGCAAACCGCCCCCAAGTTGCCTTACAACACTTGTATTTAATTATTCACTTCATTATTTTTACGTAAATTGCAGCTGAACCGAAGAGCAATTAATTTATTGCCGCCCGAACATATGTCTTAATTCATTAAACATTTATATTTACTTCTTCCTGCAATTATACTAGGAAAATATAAATAAGTTTGTAAGTGGCGTGAAGCTACTTGTATCTTCACGCCACGAAGATAGGTGACATATCACGATTAGGTGACATATTCGTAGCGCGTTATATATATTGTCAAGAAAAACCAATTACATTTCTCGCTTGCACAGATTAAAAGATTTTGGGGTGGCATAAGAAAAACGCTGCCTTCGCCCCACAAGTCTTCCTTCCGCTTAAAGTTTTTCTCCAGCTCTTTTTGGCAGATAGTACTAGAAGGGAATTGGAGGATACGATATACAAATTTCTGTGTATGAAGAGCGACTAAATCCAGAAATATATGCTTGAAGATGCAGTTTTTTCCGCTCTGTTCGAGTATTATTTATGCGAAACACGGACCAAGAAGAATGCGTTTAAAACTGCGTTAAACCGATAAGAGATAAACTTGCGTTTATATAAGAAGGCAAATCCAATTTCTTATTAAATTTTATCCACAACTTTTCATATCATATATAAACAAATAAAAGGATAAACACGTACTTTAATCATATCTCGAAAAAAAGAAAAAATGCTGTTTGGTCAGCACGCGACCTTATACTTCGAAAATAATAAATATGACACTCTTAGGCTCTTAGGCAGGAATACAAAACTGTCCTTAGAAAACAATGTGTTCATCTATAAATCTATATTGAAGCCAATATGGACTTATGGAATACAACTTCATCTTCAAACTCCAACATTGAAATCTTGCAAAGATTTCAGTCGAAAATACTTAGAAGCATAATGAACGCTCCATGGTTTGTTCCAAACGAACAAATACGTCATGATCTTCGGATTGCTCGAGTGAGAGATGAAATCAGTAATTACTCAGCCAAATACAGCACAAGAATAAATGCACATCCAAATCGACTTGCAACTCTCCTGCTAAACCCAATCCATATCGACGCAGACTACGAACATTTAAACCAATAGATTTAAACGACTAGATTTTAATTATTAGTATAGAATATCAACCAAATACCGTGACTTAAAGGCATTAAGTAGCTAGATGCGCAGTTTTTATCTTGTGCTACTGAAGATGGGGACACAGCCTTAGAAATGCGCATCTAGCTACTTAATGCTTTAAGTTACGGTATTTGGGTGATATTCTGTACTATTATATTAATTCAGTTAATAAAATTCGTAGCAAGAGTAAACCTAACGAATTGCATATTTGTTTGAATATGAATAATGAAGGCCTGTAAATTGTACAAGTAAAGTCGCTTGCGTGATATATATACACACATTATACACATATAATATTAAAAAATGCAGACCCGAACTGTTAAATTAACAAACTACCCTTTCACTTATTTTTTCTATCATCAGATGGTTTATCGGGTAGTCAAATTCGAGAAACTAATAATATATACTCTCTCAGCGATTTAAAATTTTAATATGCGATTTAAATATTTTATAATACTAATGTTTTCAATTAATACGTTCGCCAAATGTGTATAAAAACAAAAAATTAAGTTTGTATATAAAACGCATCAGATTGTCTGAGTTCGACCATGTTCTTCATTCAAAGAACTTTCGCTGTTGGCAACAGTGCAAACCGCGGATGGCCCATAAATATCCCAACCCCTTTTGCCCGAAATAAATCTACGGCCAAAATTAAAACGGTGCGAGGGTGTTTCGGTGTAGGTATACGTATGTGGGTGTGAGTGTCCCCATGTTAGGGCGACCAACGAAAGGGGTGTCGAAAAAAGGCGTCCATTGAATTGACTTTCACTGGATAGTGCCGAGAAAACTTTTTCTCTGAGGGTCGTTAAACTCGTGTTCTTCGTTCATTTACTTAAGGAAGTATATTGATATACGTTAAAAGGTCTTTGATTTTTTTCCAAATTAAACATATTTGATGAACGGTACGAAAGTCGCAAAAAGCGTGTAATTCTAAGCTAGTAAAGACTAGTGTCTGTGATGGTACAAATGCTTTTCTGTTTTCAAGATCTCGAAATCAGAAGATTCTTAAATTACTATGTGTTCTTGCAGATTTGGAATTTCATTGCAATTATAAAGTTAAAAATTAAAATATTAATACAATTACAATTTTTACTAGAACTGGCATTTGACAAACGATTATAATTTTAATGTACATCTTATTGGATATTTTATGAGTTTGATTGTAGTTAAAAATAAATAATTTCTTATAAATTTTGACTAGAAAATGTATTTTTTACATTTATTTACATAATCCTTGATTCATTAGCTATCCTTCCTCTTGTAACAGTCGTTTTTAGTTTGCTGGATCTTATTTTTATGTCCCCTGGACCTATTTTCTTTATTTTTATATAATTTTTTGAACTTAAATTAATTTTTCATTTGATAAGCTCACCATTGGATACATGTTTTTAATTTTGACTTGGGGACGAAATTAGTAAATAATACTTTTCATGTATAAATTTTCTCTTTATTCCTTCACTGGTAGGAACAAGTTCGTCACTGAAGGAATAAAGAGAAAATTTATACATGAAAAGTATTATTTACTAATTTCATACCCAAGTCAAAATTAAATTTATTTGTTTTTATTTTAATTTACAATATTAAACAATTCACAATATCCATTGTACAGAATGTACTATCCATTTCCGAAATGTATTCGTGATTAGGATTTCAACTAACGTTCAACTTTGTCCTAACTATGCTGCTACCCCACACTCACCCCTCGCTGATTCTAAAGAATATCATATGATTATTATAATTATCTTCATCATTCTTAGCATCACAATAACATTCTAACTAAATTTCCTTGCAAAACCTTTTACAAATCAATACTAACTATAAAAAGAAGGCTAACGCTGTGTAATTTTTTCCGGCATGTAAATTTCGACCGAGAGCGACGTCGGCCTCTGTGGAGTTGATCGAAGAACTAATGATTGGCATAATTCTGCAAGTTTTACTGCTGTATCTTGTAATTGCGGCAGCCAGTGTTGTCACGTATTGACTTACTATCTTTGTTTTCTTAATAGCATAGATTGACATAGGGATTACATGTAGATTGGAGTAGCTACTTGTGCCGCCATTTGGCCGCAATACTAGCTATAGGTTTGTGCAATATAGTAGTCTTATTGATGAGTACCCGAAAATAGTGTCAATAATAGAAAACTATAATGTATACATAATACGAGTATTATAACAATACGAAATATATATAATATAGAATATAAAAACCAATTCTATCGTTGCTCAAGAAAACCATTGTCACCTTACAATTATTTATGATAGAAAGCTCTTTTTACTAGGATATCACTTATAATCATATATTCAATCATTATTGACCATAGAGAAGTTGAACGCCAACTGATATTCAATATTCATCGCTTAATTTACATACATTTTTAAAGAATTTAGAGGAATTAAAAAAAGCAAGAAAACAGCCGTGTATCGATATACTCGATTATAATCTAACACCATTTACACACATAAATATTGCAAACAGATAATCGAGTGCTAATTTCGTATTTCATTGTATCAATATTCACGAAAATAAAATGCCTTTCCAAATTTGTTAAAATGTATTTAATTGAAAGATTATTGGTAGTTTCTAATTCTTAATAAATATGTCATGCTTAAGTTTGCCACGGGCTTATGAAGCTATGTCCTTCCTGCACAGAATGCGCTATACATCGCTGGCAACTCGGAACCATTCGGCTCTCGAATTACTACTTCGTGTTTTCAGCTGTTTTGGTTTACAAGGCGGGAAATGGTTGTTTCAATTTATTTAAAAACTTTTTAGCGTCTGGCTGTTCAACAATGACTATGAAGAAATATTATTTTTAAGCCAACAATCTAGTCAATTTACTAATTTAGTAACCTCTATACCGCTTACATTTAAATTATATTACGATAAAAATAGAGCAATTGTAGATTTCTACAACAAAGCAATAAACTTTATATATAAATCAATAAGCAATAACTCATGTTACGCAAGTTGTTGCAAAAACCATATAGATTTTATTATAAATTAATAAAAGTAAAATTATACAAAACATTAAAATGGGAAAGTGAAGAAACAAAGTAAAAACAAGTAAACTTGGTGGCACTAGTGCACTTATTAAAGGCGCAAAATATAAGAAGTTCGACTTTCCTGAAATAATTTTATATATTTTGTGTTGGTAAACTTTTTATTTTTATTTTTAATTTAAAAAAAATGAGTTATGTTGTTTAGATTTTATTAAAAAAATAATATAATTTATAATTAAAATATACTAAAAATATATTATAATATTCATTGGCTTCGCATCATGAACAAAGTGCCAATATGTTAAAATATGTTGAAAATATGTTAAAATCAATATTTTACTTTATCATTATCTAATTTTGGACAACCATTGTAAAAACAACATTGGAAAAGCGTACGGTACATTTACAATAAATATTACATAAATATCTCTTGACATCGCAATCATTATCTCTTGTAAGTTGAGCACATAAATTACGTTGCACAAACTAAACACTCTTAGAATTGCTTACAACTTACGGCTAACGGTATACTACGGTAGGCAACCTAACCTATTGCACGCCTAGCGTGTAATACACGTGTAATGTGCAATAGCAACCCCTGGGGCTGCGGCCAACAATATTATCTGAATCGTCAGTCAAATGCAGATATTTCATTGTATTATTAATATTGTGCATATGGCAACGCTGTATTAATTCTCCTATTCACCACCACGAACCAGCACTGTATGGATGTTGTTTTCTAATGAGTAAGACAAGGACTCCTAAAAATTGCTTTCTATCTTTTGGCCGTATGCGTTAGCCTTCTTTATATAGTTAGTATTCATTGCTTTTACCATTTGGAAAACATAGTCCTATCCTTTCTAATTTTGATATTGATCTCTTCGTGTCGCTACATTTTCCTATTTTCAAACAATTTTTTATTCACATTCTTTGCGTTCGAAGGTCTAGTTGCTTTCTGAAGATTTAATATTTTGTGATCATCCATGTTTTAAAAATCTCAATTCGCACTCTACTGCTTCATTTTTTTATACACTATGCAATTCTAATTGTAACCTTTCTAGACGTATTTTATAAATACAAAATATATGACAGAAAAAACTCTATATCGCTTCATTTTGCATTTGGGCCTATTATACCAAATTCTCAACTCCACAATTAAAGTTCGAAATAATTTACAAACTTATCTACATTCGTCTTCTAATATGAAAATTTCAGGTCACCAAACTTGATATAGAAGCCATCAAACGTTATCTTCTGTTTGGCGTTTTCACATCTAGTTGTTGCCTGAGCCTGTTCACCCGTATCTTTGTCGCGAATAAGGACATAGAGATCTCCTGTTAGCCATTTGCTTTGTATATATACGAGTGTGACAAAGAAGAGGCTAACTATATCTGCTTTATGTGCTATACATACTGACATGTTTTATTATGGCACTCGTTTTAATTTCGACCCCGGTAGAGAGTGAGAGTGGTCGTAGATATATATTTTTGTTTTGTTGGTTTAGCGGGCAACAACTAACAACTGGCACTAAAGTGAGTATTTCCGGGTATTTGGTGAGCATGTGCATATGGATATCATACAAGCTGATATATCCGCTATTGTCGCCAACAATTTTTTCCAGAATGCACGTTAGGATGACTTATTACGGTCACCGTGATGCAAATACAATGATTACGCGAAGTTTAATACTCTTCGGGATGTTCCTTGTGATATGTAAAAATGTCAATTTGATATAAAAATAGAAAGAATGCATCATTAGATTGACGGACTAGTTTTGATTTATTGGGCGGTTATTAATAGGGAAATAAATTATAAGCAAATTAATTATTGCAAAATTTTATAAGTTTAAAAAATAACAAGATTTTATAGAAAATGAACACATAACTTGTACAAAAATCGATAGCATTTAATGAGATTTTTACTGTTGTAAATTTGATGCCAAATGCTTTATATCTGGTTCATATTTCGTCACTTTTAATAATGTACACGCCGAGCTAGATTCATCAGTCATTCTATTGATAGAATGATAATACTGCGGTCGCTAATTTTTTTAAACAACTAATAGTTTCAGGAATCGTATTCCAAGTTATCAATAGTTCCTCTTCAGCGTTCTTTTTAAGTTCGCCCAATAATCGATCATTTTCAATTATTTCAAACTCATTTCTCAAATCGACAAACTTTTGTTTCCATATAGAACTGGACTGAAAATCGATTAATTGCATTTCTCTATATCCTCCAAATTCAGCCATTCGAAAATCTCAAAATTGAGTTTATCCATTTGATATTGTGTCTGGATATAAAATAAATTCAGATGTTTCTGCATATTGCCTGAACTGTGGTAAATCTTGAAGAAAATTCGTCAATTATCGATTGAATAACAGCAGAAAACTTTAATGTCAATTTAACTTGATCTGGCTTTTCATGAGATTGTAGATCTGCTAAGAATTTTTTTATATTTGGAAAATATTTGAAGGTGTTAGAAATAACATCATGGTTGAAAATTTGTAATTTAGCTTCGAATGCTTTGATCCAATCAAACATGACAACAGCGGTCTTATTAACACCTTGCAGTTTCACATTTAATTCATATAAATAGTTTTTAAAGCTTAATTTTAATTTTTTTTTTAAAGCTTCTATTTTAAAAAGCTTATTGGTGCCTGCGGTCTTGCGAAAATCGGATGTAGTGCTCATCGTTTCTAAATATAAAAGCGCTGGTGGTGGTACCAGCTGTGGTGTGCTGTATTTTGAAATTAGTTGCAGATCAAACACACATATAATATGTATTTTGTATAGTTTAACAATAGCAATGATATATTCCTTAATGCTCTTTAATGTTATTATTTTCATTAGTAGTTTAACATTTTTTCTTGTATATCCTCGCAAGTATATTGATTAAACTTTCTCCTCATCTCGCCAGAAAGTGAATTTGATGTAATAACACGTTTGTAGGTTAACTACTTTCTAGTCATTCCTCTATTACGTAGGTACCTAGGATTTTCATCATTTAGCATGTAGAATTTGGGTAAAGTTTTAGTAGTATAATGGCGCTTCCTTATGCAAATTACGTTATGTAATCTCTTGCTTGGACAGAATTTATAACGCAAGGTATTTGTGTGGGTCCATAATGCTAATGCCGTAACGGCCTAACACATCCACTATGGCCACATATCCTCTGTTCGTATATCTTTGCTATTTGAACTCACGCAACATTATTTATTAGAGGACATTATTAGATGGGTCAGCCGCCAGTTTGGCTTGGGTCCTAGCTGAGGCGGTTCTCGCTATATGGGGACGACTGGGCAGGATATTTTTAATTTAGATAAAGCACCTATAACTCGCACACTATCTAGATTGGGCGACATTGGGATTCCTTTAACCATGATAATATAGGTTCGCTTATATACCATAGCTGATATATATATACGTACATTTTATACTTACTGCAGCTTTGAGATACTAAATGTTAGATTCATGCTATATAACAGTGGCGGTTTCTTTCGAGGCCGCACAGCCGCGCCCCCCCCCTGAACATTGAGCCCATCACCGTAGATATATAATTGTATTGTGATATTTTAACTCGGCATTATTTTTAGTAAAAGATAAAGCTTGCGTTGCGATAGCCCTCAACACAACACGGTGTGGCGTTCCCATGTGGTATCCTTTGCAAGAGGTAGAGTGAGAGCCACCGTATGCAGTATATCTGTTTCTTTGGTTCGCGTATCGTATGCACCGCAAATAAACTAGCTGCCAGGGTTGCTATGGCAACGTGACGTCACGCTGCTTCTACAGCTAAGAATATATCGTTGTTTTAAGCTATTCTTTAGCGTCCCAACAGAGGAGCCTAGTCTAGTATACAGGAAACTTGATATAGAATAGCCAGATAAGATAGTTGTATTGTTCTGTGTATAGTTACGTATGTACAATTTTGCCACGTGTCTCTGCAAGAATATATTTAATAGAAATAATTTAACAAAAATGAATAGTATTAGTTCTTTATTGAAAATAGAGTTTTGTAGACTTTCTCTTGAGAACAAAGTAAAAATTAAAGGCATTAGATAGGCCATTGCCTGATTTAAATTTATCACAAACTTGTGCAAGGAGTGTTTATATCAATGAAAGATAGAAGAGCGGAATACCACTTTCAAGAAATGATTGAATTTAATCACTTTGCATCCATTTTAGGTAAGATTTCTTACTATTATGTTATTTTTCAAGAAATGCGCCCCCCTCGATTGCAATGGCAAGAGCCCCACTGCTATATAATATAAGCTTTCTTTGTTTTTCATAAAAATGTTTCAGTATTATATATAGACTGTACCAATACAAACCATTTTTGAAAATTCGAAAATAACAGCAAATGAATATTAAATAGTTATGCATAAAATATCCACACACTGATATATAATTCGAAATTTTTTCACATAAATTCACTTTTTAATGGAATTACAACTTTAATTAAATTGGGAATAGGCTAACTGGATGAAGGCTTGTTAGAGTTAGTAAAGGAGAAGAGAAGTATTTGAAAGGTATTCAGCGTAGGAGATAGTAGTAGGTCATATTCTTAGACATGGGCGTTACATGCAATTAGTTATAGAAGGTAAAGTAAAGGGAATGAAAGTGGTAGATAGACCCATAGTGGAGTATGTAAGTTAGTTATTGAAGAACTAAGGAGAGAAGGCGTGGCGTGCTATAACTTTGTGTTTTGTTGCATCAAATAGTTTTTTGGAAGTGTGGATTTTCTAAAAGTTCTACGTTTTAAATGGCCTACTTACCAAATTAAAACATTATTAAAATGTCTGCTGACTTACAGGTTTAGAAGTATTATGCTCACAGGAACATTGGCAATGTCACTTAACTTATTTTAAAGCAAAAAACACAAATTGCTAATATTTGTCACTTAGGCCCTATAAAAAGATCGACAATATATTGTTTTATAAAAAATGGTATTCTTATTCTAAAGTACTGAGCAATTTTAAATAGGATTAATTCAGAAAAAAGGAGAAGGATGAAAATTACATCAACCTTTTTTTATAAATTAATGTATTCTTATAAGTGTCTTTCTACGCTCTTCTAGAATTTAGATACTTAATTTTGGAAGTGTGAATCAATAAACCCTCTGTAGTTGATGATGTTTTCGTTATCTATATTTTGCCGCACAGGCTCTTTTTATCGTATCATCCTAGTACGTTACGCATAGAATATAGTCGTGCAAGAAGTGCGTATACATGGGACAACTTTGTGGTTATATCCACGGAATATGGCGTTAGTTGAGTCACGAATCCGCTCACCATATTCTTCTTCTTTTACGGTTCCCCTTCTGTATTATAATCACACCCTTATACACCCGCTCCTCCACCAGATATCGTTGCCATATTTATATCTACAAGTGTGCATGAAAATTGTCTGTCCTATAATTTTTTCATTAGAAAGGTGAAAGAACATTTGATCACAATGAAGTGATCTATTTAATTTAATAATTGTACCAACGATTTTGTCCTTTATGGATAATATAGAAAAAGAAAGTATTGACATGGGATATAAATCAATGTTCGAGTTTACTGTGGTGTCCATGCTTTAAGCTCCGTTGAATCTTAAAAATGAAAATTAATAATTTCTAAGCGAAAAGTTTCTAGAATCGGCCAAAAGATAAGTTTTCGGTTAAAATTCGGAAACCACAACTGGAAGACAGGTTCTATTAAAATAGCTTAAGTAACAACAGAAAGTGTGTCAAAAAATTATATCTCGATAATTTTTTCCGCCACTATTTGTTTAATATAAGTCACGTGGTTTCTTATGCACCCAATAAAGAATTAAAGAGGCATTAAACATTACTAACTATCAATTGCTGCATACGACTAGCCAAGAGTTTATCCAAATTGAGAAATATTGTGGAGAAATAACTAAAAAATGTGCTCGTTAAAAATGAGGACAAGTACGTCAAAGTGAATGTAAAAGGAAGTGGCAGGAATTTCAGAAGTGAAAAAATTATCAAAAATAAGACTTGCGATCTAACGGCTACTTAAATAGAGGCGGATTTTTAACAATCATTTTTCGAATAGTACCATGACAAAAAATGGGTATTTTTTGTAAGCAAAAATTATTTAAAGATACAATTGCCGCTGAGCTTCCACGGCCAAAGAAACTATATATAGCTACTAAAAAGGTCTGAAGATGGCTATTAACTAACTGACCCAAGGACTTACAAAAAAAAAACTCACGTGTTTAAATTGCATTTTATTTATTATAATCTATATTACAAAAATTCGGCGTTCATGCAATTTGCACAGACTTTATATTCCGCCTATATATACTTTCACCTTTCCGTTCCTCTTGGATGGTGTGTTTGGTATGTGACACGATTTATGGAAACTGCTCTTCGTCTGCAATCTGCAGTACAAAGCAGGGGCATTTTGCATATCATATGCACCATTACAAGGACCTATCTGCCTCCTTGCACCATCGCTGCATACATCCGCCGCGTAATAAAACCATATTGAATGTCCGCACATATACAATACGTAGATGGCGTCTTACCCTGTCAAGTTAGAGATATCTACATAGGAATGGTATGACGGTGTCGTGTTAAATCTGTCCTTTCCGATATATCTTTAAATTGGGGAATCGCCGGTATATGTGCTGTGCGTATTATACACGATGGATTGCTGTAGAACGCACCAGCTAGTTATCTGCAATGCAGATAACTGTTAAAACAGTTAAAATGTTGTATATGCATACATTTTTTTTTTGAAAGAACCCCCTTGTACTCTGGTAAAAAATTAACAATAAACGACCACCTTGAATTTTACGAATAGAAAATGTGAAACTACGCCAATTATTAATTATTTGAATACTATAAGTACTATTCAATATATTAGTTTGCATCTAATTTTAAAATATTTATATAAATGACATAAATATTATATAATAATTTACTATATTGATAGCTAAGTCATTCTACTATATTTACATATTTTCAACGAATAATATTAAAATTAGTGCTGGGAATGGTTCCGGTAAACCGGTGCACCGGTTTATTACCATACGTCCCACTTTTAGCGGGACAATCCCGATTTTCGGTAATTTGTCCCGCTTAAAGATAAACATCATTATTTCCATGCTTAATACAAAAGTTTACCATTTACACGTATAAAAAAAATTCTGCGGAACGGCTCGACAGATTTTGGTGTTATATTAAAGCGATTATGTCTATTTTTGCCCATTTTGTTCAAAATTTAAGTGTTTTGCTAAATTGGTCGGAAATTGAAAATTAAGAATTACTATTTTCGTCTACATTCATATAGACTTGTATATCTTAATCAAAGGCTTAGCGGCCATGTACAATCGAGTCAAAGAAATAGTCAATAATTGTGGCTTAAAGTGTCTGACTTAAAATTATTCTAGGCGAGACCTGGCGATGCTATATATATATAAATAATTATTTTTTACATACATTTCTTATATTTAATTTTTTTTAATATTTTATTTTGATTTTTGTCAAATATTTTATAGCAAATTATGTTGGATTTATGAATTACAAAATAAATACGCAATAGCGTCATCAAACAATCGGTCAATAATTGTATTTTCTTTTTTTAGTTTTTAAACTAAAAATTTATGTCTGATTTGCCATATTCTTGGCAGTAGGTGTACTAGTGTATAGATAAAATTCGGATAATAAACACGCGTTTCTTGATAACGAATACTCGACTAGAGCGAGAACTTTCTCAGAAAACGGCGAAAGTCTCGCTTCAACCAACGCAATCAACTTTTTCGAGTTTATATTCTTCGCTTCAACTTACCGTTCAAGGTGCCATTGAAACTGCCCATATAAAATAGCATGTGCAAAGATGGGATTGCATTCACGTAACCATGCAGTTAGAGTTGAATTTCTCGCCGCGTTTGTCGAGAATAAATAGTGTGTAATCTGTGTGTGTGTTTATCGTCGTTGTCGCACACACATCTAATATTTAAATATGTAGATGGCGATACCAACACGATCAGCAACTGTAAATTAATACGCGAAGTTAATTGCGTGTTCAATTTCAAAGTCAGCATTTAGAAACATTTTTATATGGACTGTCCGAGCTAAGATTATAAATTTTTATTAAACGTGAAAAAATGATTGAATGGGACATTTTCTAATGGGAAATGAGAATTTTGATGAAAATCGACAGGTATACTTCTCTTGTTTTTCGATAATTTTTCGATAATTTTAATGAAATCGACAGGTATATACCTTCTTTGTAAATAATAAAAAAATTTCGACAGGTATATATATACCTTATTTGTAAATAATTAAAATAAATAATAAAAGCGTAATAGCATTGTATAAAAAACGTAAAAAAAAAACTTACCAAATACCAAATATTCCCAGCACTAATTAAAATGTTATTTATTAAATACTCTTTTACCTCATACTGTAATAAAAATCTTATATATGAGCCGTTTATTTTGATAAGCCCATTAAAAAAAAAATATCGAGGTTGTGCATATAAACATGTTGTTAAATCTGACCATGAAGTATCATAGCGGACCAAAATAAAATTCATTATCATGGGTGGAGTTCAAGTTTTTCTACTTACCAGAATAAGCAAATATTTCACTACGAAAATCAAATTTTATGTATGTCCCAGAAGATTATTACTAGATAATTGAACAGTGCCGCATGAGAAAGAAATTTATACTTAACTGGGTGAAGCGCGAAGATTTCATTTCAACGAAGAACCTAGAAGATGTTGTTTTTAAAAGATCAAAAAACACTCAGGGAGAAAAAATTAAATGGTTGAAATGAGCCATACAAGCTATTTTATAAAACCTCTATGGAATCAACTGCAGAATTTATAACATTGGAACTATACATCCAAGACGAGGAAGACTAAAACATTTTAAAAACATAAAATTATCACCTCTATACAAAACTTCTATATCCATAAACTCAGCTAAATATAAAGATATGGGTGATTTATTGCCTTATATTCCACCTGTGCATCACAATTATTTTAAAAACCTTTCTCATGGTGTCAATGAAGATGTTTTAAATTAATCAAAAATCAAAAACCATGAATATATTTTTAATTTTTAATGTATAATGTTGTTTAAAGTTATATGCAATTTTGCTCTTCGCATAACATGAATAAAAGATTTAATTTTTTGAAAATATAATTTAATTTTTTGGAAAAAACTTGAATTCTAAGCAATTAAATACCATTAAATATCCATCAAAAGACCATTTTTGGTCACAAAGTCTCAATTTTTCTTCAAGCAATTCCGATATATTTTATATACCTCAAAAGTTTAAATATTGGTCACCACAAAAAAACATAAAGTGATCATTAATATTTTTGAGTCGATTAAAACGCGAACCTTTAAATACCTCAATATTTAGAAAAATGGACTTACACCGCTATCAAAATAAACGGCTCATATATTTTAAATATAAAACATCAAAAATTTTATAAGATACAAATAAAATTATGACAATGATTTTTTAAATTATAATATAGAATATCACCCAAATACCGTAACAAGCATTAAGTAGCTAGATGTACATTTCAAGCGCTATGCGCCCATCTTCAGTAGCACAACACCGCTATCAAAATAAACGGCTCATATATTTTAAATATAAAACATCAAAAATTTTATAAGATACAAATAAAATTATGACAATGATTTTTTAAATTATAATATAGAATATCACCCAAATACCGTAACAAGCATTAAGTAGCTAGATGTACATTTCAAGCGCTATGCGCCCATCTTCAGTAGCACAAGATAAAACTAAATAAAATACCTCTGTCACGAATCGTGATTGATATACTATCAAATAAATAAGTCAACATGACAGAAGTACTTCAAAATTGGCATATAATATGACCTATAAATCTTTTAAAAACAATACAAATTAAAAATTACAAATTACAAATTATAAATTAACGAAAATAATGAATAAAAAATAAAATAAAAAATGACAGAGGTATTTTATTTAGTTTTATCTGTGCTACTGAAGATGAGCGCATAGCGCTTGAAATGTACATCTAGCTAATTATTGCTTGTTACGGTATTTGGGTGATATTCTATATTATGTATTTAGATATGTTACAAATATAAAATGGGGAGCAGATTCAGATATCTAGCTATTATTTCATAAGGTCTATACTCGACTTCGGCTGCTTATTTTATGGCGATGATTCAAAGAGTCTGCTCAAATTACTAGATGCGATGATCCATAAAAGTATACGGATATGCCCAGGATTATTAAGAAGCACCCCAATTGACAATTTATTGGCAGAAGCTAACGAAGATCCATTTCAACGAAGTCAATTAAAACGCGAACGCTTAAATATCTCAATATTTAGGAAAATGGACTTACACCACTATCAAAATAAACGGCTCTATTTATATATACATACACACACACACATGGGACAATATTATTCATAAATATATTCTTTTATATATTATACTATGTGATTATAATATTTTCTTTTAACTATTTCTAGTATGACGATATTAATGTTTCAAATTTGTAGATTATAAAAAAACATCTACTTACCTATATAAAGAAGAGTTCGTTGATTGCATTTTTTCTGCTGTGTAGAATCCCAATTTAAAAAAAATTCTTATAAGAATAGCGGTTTGAAATGCTTTGGCATTAAAAATAAATTTTTCTTGTTTGTATTTCTTTTCTATAGTTTTTCTTGGAATGTAAGTAATTATATACTAAGGTTTTTATTGTCTGTGTCATTGCGTCTTCAGAAACTAATATTTTTACTGAATCCATTAGACTATATATATATTTAAAATAAATAATTATAAAGATCAAAACATGAAATAATTTAGTAAACATAATCTTTAAAATGGGTGGTGCGAGATTATTACGAAAATGTTGGAAGTAATTAACAAAGAAATAATATTTAGTAATGCTGAATTATTTATACTGTAGTTCTATTACTATATATACTAAAAACTACGACCATACAGGGTACCTAAAACCACTGCAATACATTACTGAATTTTTATTCTTTTCATTGCCTAGCATGATTTTTTCATTGCTTTTATATATATTTTTCCCAAAGGCGCATATATTCAAAATGAAAACCTTACTGTGTATTTTAACATTAATTAAGTATCCTTATAGTTTTTTAGATTCCTAAATGCAAAAAAATAATCAAACATAGCGTGTTTTAAGAACCGAAGTTCAATACTTAAATTTGCATGATTTGTTTTTTCAATGACGCTCCAAATTGAATTATTCTTTTTTCTATGGTATAATCTAATATACCCACAAACAATTTTGTCACAATTATAATTATTTGCAAAACTATTCAGCAACATCTGCTCTATTAGAGTTTATTACATAAACAATACATCGTTTGACTTCTGCGCTTGGCTCAAGTGCGACTAGAAACAACGCCGATGTTGATAAGAAAAACTTTAATATATTCAATGTTCAAATTGTCGTTAGCGTTAGTATATTCGGGGTTCTTGCTGTGAATAATCGCGATTTTTGCGTTTCTGAAATTTACTTAACAATCTTTGCTCGTCATATACATTAACTTTCGTTATTATTATGCATGATAATAAACTAAGAAATTTAGTGAGCATTTCAATGCATTTACTATATTAAAAGTTTGCTGTATTAAACGTAATATAACTTTAATTGTATATAATTTTACTTTGTTAACGGTTACGGTGTAAAAATAATTCTCTAAAATCGGTCATTTTATTAGTAGTGATGCAATTTATCAGATTATTTTATGTGAGTTTAACTTTCAACTAAAGTGTTTCCCAAAAGTCTTAATACTTGTTACCTTCAAAAAATGCAATTGTTTGGAAATATTGGATACCAAATATGCGGTATATACGATTTCTATTTTATTTTTTTTTAATTCAATCAATATATATGTTGAGATTCGCCGACGATATAGCTATATTGGAAGAAAGCGAAAAGAATTTAGAAAGGGTATTGAATGGTATGCAGGCAGTATTGACTAGGGATTTTAACATGAAAATAAATATAGGTAAAACTAAAGTGATGAGGTGTGACAAAAAGGAATGCAGCAGAAAAATGAGGATCACAATAGGAGATAATAGAATCGAAGAAGTGTCAGATTTTTGTTATTTAGGCAGTAGAATCACAAAAGATAATCGAAGCAAGGTAGATATAAAGTGTAGGATAGCACAGGGTAGGAAGGCATTCGTAGAAAAAGAACAGATTTTAAGATCAAATATTGACTTGGGTATTAGAAAAAGATTACTGAAGGTATATGTTTGGAGTGTAGCACTGTACGGGTGTGAGGCGTGGACTATAGGAAAGGAAGAGAAGCGTAGATTAGAAGCACTTGAAATGTGGTGTTATAGGAGGATGATGAGGATTGGTTGGGAAGATAAAGTAACAAATGAAGCTGTACTAGAGTTAGTAGGGGAGAAGAGAAGTATCTGGAGAGTGTTACAGCGTAGGAGAGACAGATTAGTAGGGCATATTCTTAGGCATGGGGGGATTATGCAATTGATCATAGAAGGTAGAGTGGAGGGAAAGAGAAGGGTAGGTAGGCCTAGATTGGAGTATGTGAGTCAGATAGTTGAAGACATTGAGATGAATAGCTATAGGGAGATGAAGGGATTCGCTCAGGATAGATCGGCATGGCGTGCTGTTTCCAACCAATCTTTAGGATTGCGGACTCTTTAACTAACGATTTCTTCATGTGTGATAAGGTAATTTATATTTATACTGCTTCCTAATATTGCTGTTTTATGAACTTTACAATCTTTTTGAGTCATTCCTTTAAACATTTATAATATAGAAAAAAACTCTTATATAATTGTACTAAATTTTTATTGAATCCACCAGATTATATATATAGATTATATATATATATATTTGTTTATTAATTGGGATGCCACAGGCAAAGAGTCCACTAATAGTCTATTTACATTAATATGTACACGTGCAGAGATAACAATATTCAATATTTATAACAATAAATGATAAAATGATAAAATTGCGAATTCAAACATATAAATAAAATACAATAATAATACTAGGACCAAATTAAAAGAAATAACATAAATGAATATGATATTATTATGACTATAACAAATTAAAAATATGAATTTTCAAAGTGCGGAATTAAATATATCAATATCTTGACAGTATGAATTGAACGTGTCGACAATTCTGTTAATTCTAATAAGCATTAGTTCTAAACATATGCGATGTAAAAGCATTTTGTTCGTTAAGTGTTTTTGGGGTATACTTATAAATATAACAATTCATTTGAATGAACAATGTTGTTTAAAATTTTATACAAAAACAAGATTGGTTGATCTTTTGTAACGCAGTGGTGTTAAATTGTAGTGACGCATCGCAAAGCCGTGATCAGAAAGTTCGGTCCTGGTTTTGAAATTCAAATATCGTATAAACTTATTTTGGACACGTTCTAGTCGGTTAATATGAGCGTGATACTGAGGTTCCAGATAATATAGCAATAGCTAAGCTCACTAAGAATGTAAGCATTGAAAAACTATACGATACTTTGTGTACAAGTGAATTCGGACGTTCTTCTGTGGATTAATGACAGCGATCTTATTGATTTGTTTGCTACTGAGCATATGTGTTCGTCAAACATTAACTTATCGTCTAAGAAAACTCCTAAATCACGAACGATGGATACCTTTTCCAGAACTGTGTTATTTAATTTATACGATGTATTATAAGACGTGAAATTTGTTATGTGTGAAAGTTATGTGATTACACGTTTTAATGTTGAGGTACAGCTGATTTAGAACATAATAACTGTAAATGGCATCAAGATCACGTTGTAGTAATATAGCATCAGCAGGAGAACAAATATTCATGATGACTTTAAGGTCATCAGGAAATAAGAGTATATTCGAAATAGAAAAAACGTTTTTTTACATCGTTTATATATATTAGAAAGAGTAGCGGACACAGGTGTGACCCCTGAGGTACTCCTGAAGGTATATTGAATAAAAACCATTTACTTTAGCTATTTATGCTCTATTGTCAGCATACGAACACAATCATCATAACCAATATAGTAAACATAATCTTCAATATGGAATGTGCTATATTATTACGAAATTGTTTGAAGTAATTAACAAAAAATATATATTTAGTAAAGATGAATAATTTCTTCATATATATATTTTAAATTTCCACTAATTAAACTTGATAATGATCGTTCTTATGATTTTTCACATGTGTAATTATTAGATATAATCTTAACAAATTTGATTTTAAAATATGTACGATATATTAACTCACAGTTGATAATAAAATGAATAATATTTAGATATTTCTAATTTTGATCCATCACTTAATAAAATATCACGATTGAATGTTGGATTTTTAAATATTGTTTTTACTTCATTTTATTAATTGACTACAAGCTAGTAGGGCCAAAATCCCAACTAGAAGTGTCATCGTCTTAAGATTGTTAAACTCAGGAAATGGTGTCGTGGTGATACCTGAAGTTTGATTCTTCACCAACATAAATTGAACTTTCAGTGGAATCGTTGAGCCAATAATAAAATGCACATATCGCATAAGTATGTGTGTATATCACGAGTTTCGGTGCGAATGATGGGTGAAAGAAATGTATGTACGCATATCTGGAAAAGTTTCCTAAATGTGCTCACAGTTTGGATCGCGATTGGCGGCAGGCTGAGGGTTATAACTTAACCATGCAATAAATAACCGAGATTTCGTACATGCGAATGCAGCATTACCATAAGCCGCCCCACTCAAGTTTATATGTGCAGGTCAATTTACTGAATATGTAAAAATTGCATATGCAAATTGCCTACAAAGTAGGGTAATCGAGAAAAATTTGTGACACGTTACAGATTAACATAATTATTCCAAAAAAAACATGCGAAGAGAATGTTGTGTTCATTTCTTGATTTTTTTTTGGGGGGGTTAAGTCTTAGATATCAAGATGGCGCCGTCGAATGGTCGCGTAAATTGTGCGGAATGTAAACAGAAAATTAAAAGTGACGATGGTGCACTGGGTTTCGAGGGTATATGCAATAAGTGGTACCATAATGGGTGCATAGACCTAACACACAACCAACACAAACCTATCGTGGAACTGGGCAGTAAAATAATGTGGTTCTGTAAAGAGTGTAAAGTGTGGTTATGTCAACAAAAAACAACGAGGTCAATGAAAAAAGATATATGCAATGTGAAGGATGATTTAAGAAACTCAAAAGAAAACGTTACAAACTTTGTTGAAAAGATCACGTCGAAATTGGAGGAAAAACAAACAAACAAATAACAAAACACCTGTTATAATATGCAACCCAACGTACACTGAGAAAAATGGCTGGTTTAGTAAAAGAACCTATGTACATGCTAATGTGTAGTGTCTTAACAGTAAATATTTTACACTAAAATATAACAAATTATAATAGTATTAAACAAAATAACATCTTATAGTTACACTGCAATTTACTAACTGAGTACACATTAACTGTTACTATCATTGAATTGTGCTACTATTAAAGTCTAAAAAATACGAAGTTATTTGCATTTAATTAATAAAAGCAAAGGTGATCTATACAAGAAAGTGCAAAACTTCATTATAAAGAAACTGGTATCTTTTTAATAAAAGCAATGCACTAACAGTTAACGTAATCTGACTATAAATAGCGGAGAATATGTAGCATTTAATATGCAATATTTGTATCTAGCTAATTTCATTTATAATAAAATTGCTGATACAAATATTTGCTGGAACGTGGCAATGACTCTCATTCTACTTTCCACCTTCGAAGCGTCGAGTGTCTTTTGCGTATTCAATAAAAATAAGTGAAATATCTTTTATAATCTATAAAGTTATGGATGAAGAAACCATCCAATTATTGGAAATTCTAATTGAATTAGTTTGCTTCAAAAATTCCAAGGTAAGATTATTTGTTTTGAGAAAATATAATTAATTTAATGTGCATTGCAAGAACTGATGGATGCAATATGGCTATATATATATATATATATAAAATGCAAGACTGATCGTGGATGAAGATATGAAGAACTAAAAAGTATCCTTCAACATTGTGTTCTTCAACATCCTTCAACCTTTTCAAATTTATATTATTAAATTTAACAATTTATACATTCGTATTCAGTTTTTTTTTATATATATTTCTACTACTATAATGAAAGTCTAACATTTAGAAATATTCAAAATGGTTATTTGTTTACAATTTTTTTCAAATTTTTATTTGATTTTATTAAACTTAATAAACTTGTATATCAAACCTAAAAAAATAGTTGTTCAATATTTCAATATTTGAGAATATTTTTTCACATATTTATATTTATTATATATTATTTCTAGTGTAAAATTTATAATATCAAAAATGGTTCTTGAATAAATATTTTTTCTTATTCGTATACATATTTGATTTTTGTGATTTTTAATATTATATTTCATTTCATATATATAACTAGATATATATACTATTTTAGCAAGGTTTTAGTTTTTTTATTTTAATTTTTTATATATTTTTTTTATTAGTTTTATTTATTTTTATTTTTTGTTTTATATTCACACAAATTAGCGACAATTTGAATAAATAATATATAGCAACTAAATATTAACACATGTTAGTTTACTAATATTGAAAGCAGAGTAACAAACACTTCTCTCAGTGTAGGCTGCAATATTGGGGACTGAACGAATATCCAATACAAAAATGAATAATCCCAAAAATCAGCCTACCAGGCATTATAGTAAAGCCAAGAAAGAAAGAAAAAGAACCTGTAACCCTTAATAACATTAACACAAAAGCGGACCCAAAAGAACCTCATGCACCGATAATATTTGCAGAAAGAACTACAAACGGGAAATATAATAATAAAAACAGACACCAAGGAATCTACAGAAAGCTTAAAAACGCTGTTGACATAACAACTATCAGAATATTATATAAAGACCACAAAACTAAGAAACCCTACGATTATAATAAACGGAATTACAAAAGAATACACGAACGAGGAAATCACAGATAGCTCATTATTAATAATTCATACAAAGACATAATCAAGTTCCTTAAAAATCGATATCTAGTGAAAGGTAGAAATGAAGTTCAAACGAAACGATATCACCATAATAATATTTATTGAACAAATAAAAAAAAACAAATACATAAAATATATGTATAATGAAAGATTTATTAATGCTAAATTTGTGTTTTCATATCTTCTATCAAGCAATCGTAGTAAAGTGTGTATGTCGATAAAGATAATCGTAATGAATCTTCGGTATGTGAATTGGTAAGTAAAAAACGATGCTGTGTCTTTGTTAACTTTAAATATGAAAAAGCCGATTCACACAAATACGTTGATCCAAAACAAGAAAAGATATATTCACTATATTTTTTGATATTTGGATACTTCTCACAACTAACATATTTCTAAAAGTCTTCTTCAAGCTTCCTAGCTTTTAAATTTTAATCAGATTGTAGAGTTATAATTTCATTCTCTAATTTAGGTTTTCCAAGTCAAAAATATCAGAAATTTTTGCAGCAATATATATATTTCATATTTAAATCTTTCTTAAAATGGAAAGATAAATAATATTGAACAATATCCCCATTTTTTTTTAAATCACCAAAACCGCATTACATTTTTAATTTCTATTCCGTATTTTCCAAAGTTATAATTAAAATTGGGATGTTTTTGTAAATGGTCATTCATATTTGGAAAATGATCAAAATTTGTTTGTTGGAAATCTTCAATCAACATTACCAACTGACTTTTATAAGTATTAATGCAACTGAACATGCGACTTCTTTTTTCCTTGTAACTTTAAATTGAAATGGCTTAACTTGGATGTAAAATCTGCCAGAAACTCTAAATCACTTATCTTCGCCTTATTTCGTGTTTTTTTTGACTCGTTTTACTAGCGCCACATTCGAAATAATCTAGCCACCTTACATCCGTATGTAATAACATTTCTGGTTGTCCTTCATCGAGTTTAGATTGAAGAAGACGCCTTTGGAGAGATTTCTCTCGGGTTGCCCACATTCGAAATAATCGCGATCGACTTATTGGCCACCCCTGCAATACCCGATTGGCAGAAATGAATTTTATTAGAAATTTCATCGGCCACAATAAATTGCTTTATGGCATCCGATTGTTTTTTTTTTGCATTTTTGCTTAAATTTTGTCAACTAGCAATTTCACGATGAGAGAGCGCAAGAGACCAATATTCTTTATCCAGGAATGGGCAAAACTAGTTCTGGTTGGTTTAGAATATCTTTGATACGTCTGATATAATATACAATATAATATAAAATTTTGAGTTTGAAATTTTTTTTGTTAGTTTACAAACAAGTATAAGTAATGACGCATCTAGCTATTAAATACTTTGTGTATTATTCTATACGGTATTTGGGTGATATCCTATACAATTTCTTGCATGAATTGTTACGTGTACTGAAGACGGTGAAAATACTCATCATTTAAAATATCTATGTGAAATTGTATTATAAATACATTAAAAGCAGATTTTAGCTTGTAAAATGCAAAAATTCTGTAAAAGTTTATGTATGATATGGTAAGACATAATTATTTATTTGTTGTGAAATGTTTATTATATCAGTATAAATTATTTGAAAGTATAATTTACCATTCTTATGAAGAGTGGTAACACTATAGAAGAACACAATTATTCGTAGAAATGTAATATGCGGGCAACTAATACAAACTTTACGATTAATAACTGAAATAATTTCTTTTCTCTTCCCCCGACTTCGTCATCATTTCTAACTGGCTCCGCCTTTATAAGAAAGCTTTGCTGGCGCAATTGTGGAATTTCAGCACCAGTTTAGTGCGTTTCATTTTAGATACGGATATATGCACCACAGTTTATGTTTCTAGGGGTCCTTTCCGTGGAAAATGGACAAAAATTCAGGGTGGAAAACGCATAAAAAGTGTACTTTTTCGCTGGTGCAGGAATAGTGTCGTCTGGTATTTGCATGAGCCCGGGCGCCAGGATTAATTAAATTTAATTTTGCAATCTGTAAAACAGCGCCGCCCGTTATAAATTTGTAATCCGCTATTATAAAATGTCCGCGTAATGGCGTAATACCGGGGAATGGAAGTGACACATTCGCCACTGGATATTATGTTCCTAAATTGATATTCCGAAAATCCAGGTTTAATTAAAAAAATATATTTAGCATCCAAATCTAGTAAATCGCCATTCAAATTAAATATATTAAATTAAATCGAAATTTCTTTATTTTCTTCAAAATTCGTTTGTAATTGGCAACCAAAAAAATGCCAAAATATATCTTCAAAACATATATACGAAGATATTTGTATTTATGCTTAACAGACTAATTTATCCAATTCCGATTTAGGCCCTATTCGTTTTTTGGATTGTTAAAATAAAGTCTACTTGCATTTATTGTAGATATATGACACATAGAGTAATCGTAAAACTTTAAAAATTTCATGGAAATTAAATAAAGCGTATCATTTTGTTAATCACAACCAAATTAATAGCGGAGCTAATTAATTATTCGTGTTTTTTTAAGGGCTGTTTGCAACCAACCATGGGATTGATGACTTAACTAGCTAAAGGAAATTTCTATAGTTAATTTTCTAATTATTCTAATATTATTACTACTTCCATGCAATTGAAATTGTTTAGTCAATTCTTTACAATCCCTACACTCCAGTTCTAATCTCCACCATAACTGAATTTTTCATGCATTATTTATTTTTTTGATGTGGATTTTCAGATATTTCTTATAAGCATTTTAGTTTTGTTGATGTATGATTATATCAAAAATAGTTTACATGGAAAAAATTTCAGATTGTAAATTATATATGTTGTACAACTGATGATAAGAGCGTTTCTTTTGAAATATGCAAATTCCTATATGCCCTTTTCAAGTTATGATTTTTTAGATATGGTTTATCCAAAATAAAACCCGTTACGTTTTGAATTTATACTCTTTGACTGTTGTATATATTTTCGACTTCTAGATTTATTATGGATTATTTATACATATATATTAGGGTGAGGCGAAATTTTTTTTTCTTGAAATTCAAATGGGTTCCAAATGGGCTAGAACAAATTATCTCAAAATTTCAGCCCAAAATATTAGCATCTTGAGGTTCCACACCTCAAGTGAATATTTACACTGACTTTTTTAACGGTTTTATGCTTTTTTCATGATTTACTTTGTCAAAAACGCCATTGTCAGCGCGAGAAATTGCTTCCCACAACCCACACGGGTTCTAGTCTGACTACTGATCCTAGCTTGACGTAAGCGATCATGTGGCTTCCGTGGTGTGGGATGACTCGTGATGACTGACTCGTCGTCATTTAACGACTTGTTAGCTACTTGATAGTTCGGTGTAACAAGTTTTATCATTTATCAATCGTGTTTTATATTGGGCTAAGATGATCTCAACTAAAAGTGAAACTTTTTGTAATGTTTTTGGAATTCTAGTACAACTTAACGAGACAGTTTTACCCACGTATGCTGATTTAAAGAAGCATTTCCTTTGGGTCAGAAATGAGTTATTGTGGAAAGGGAACGAGAAAGATCCGTCAGTCAAAGATAACAGCGACATTGTTTCTTGTGACATTGCAAGAATTTGGAATGTCACAAAATATTCCAGTTTCTCTGCCCGAAATTGACAAAAAAGACCTCAGTACAGACCAAAAATACCTACTTGATATTTCTAGGGCAGTATCCTCGGGGGACTGTCCTCCAGACTTAGCAAACAGGAGTCCTGGGAAGATGGCCCACTCAACATGGCTCACTACAGCCAACAGAATTCTTCGCTTTTACGTATCAACGACCTAACCACCAGATGACTTGAAGCTCCTAGCATAGTTCCTAGCTCCTAGTTATAAAAATTTATGTGCCACCCTGGTTTGAAATAAAGAAAATCTCGAGATCAAACTCGTCATCTTCACGGAATTATCAAGAAAAGTTCATTCTTGCCAGAAGAGTTTAAGTCAATCGTTCACGAAGTTATTCAGAGGAACTCAGAAAACATTCTGTTGGCGATGCTGGAAGATTAACGAGCACACATTCGAGAACTTAGCCTGAGAAGAATACTCAAAGCAAGAAAAATTTACTGGAAGGGGAAAATACGCCATTTTGAGCTTCCCAAATTGAATTTCAAAGCAGAGGAGTATTTTGTGATGATTCGTTGGGACAATCCCTTAGAACCACCGGCTACCTTGAACCTCAGCGACGAAGACATAACAAGATTGATCAGAAGCGGTTCACAGTTTGAAATAGGCTAGCTCCCTTGCCATTCTCAAGTAGTAGAGAGGCACGTGGGACTGGTGACAGAAGCGTCATTGGCAACGTGTGGTGCAGAAGCCAGGGATGGATTCATATGTAGCTGAATCAAGTCCCGGAACGAACTTCCGAAGTTCGACACCAAGATGAATTTCTTCGGACCTCGTGTGGAACCTGAAGATCACGAGTGATTAAGCTGAAACTTTTTTGCTGTTTCTTTTTTACCAATTAGAACCATTTGTTGGGTCAGGAAACAATAAAATTGGAATCAATTTTTTTTTTTGCCTTTTTCGCTCCACCCTAATGTATATATGCATGTGAATGTATATTAGTTTGTACTGAATGTAATATATTAATTATATATATATAATTTGAAAATGTTGGCATTAAATTAACTGTTCATAATTAACATAATTTTGCATATGCATCGAAATTTCGGGCAAATATTACGTAATTATATGCCTCATATGGATTGGTATTACCGCCTCAATTATTCAGGGAGAGCAATGTAACGTGGTCCTGAAACTGCGCACTCATTCCTACATACGCGAACAACAACAAACTGAAACCGTCATTAATATTAATATTGTACATCTGTTCTGAATCTGCTTTATTTGTTTACATTTAATCGGGGAATATGGCAATTTATATTCAAATACATGCAATTATACGAATATTCCGATACATGGTGGTAGCTAGGATTTATACAAAAACCGACTTTTGAAAAATCAGTTTTCGAATATTTACAAAAAATATTGTTAAAAAGTTATAAAATAATTATACTTATTTCAAAATACGTATATATTTTTGATCGTACATTATATTCGTATATTCCAAATAAATCAAAAATTAACAAGTAAAAGACATTTTAAAAATTATCGCTACGGTGTTAAATTAGAATATCACCCAAATACCGTAACAATCATTAAGTAGCTAGATGTACATTTCAAGCGCTATGCGCCCATCTTATTTATAGGTATTTTATTTAGTTTTACTTGTGCTACTGAAGATGGGCGCATAGCGCTTGAAATGTACATCTAGCTACTTAATGCTTGTTACGGTATTTGGGTGATATTCTATATTATAAGTAAAAGACAATTTAAAAATTCTTACAAAATATAAACTGTGCATAGAGTGCGGATCGGTAATACGTTTTTTTTTTATAGACTGGTGGTAGAACGCGCTTTTAAAGTTAAAAAACCGGTTTTCGAATTTTACATATTTAGTCAAAATATCGGTTTTTTAAAACCGACAAGCATAGCAGCTAGTGGTAGCATAGCAATATCAAATAATATAAATTTTGAGTGTAGCAATACTCAATAACTTACTCTCTCTCTCTCTCTCTTTATACATATATATATATATATATATATATGTATGGTCCCTGTTCGTCAATATAGTTCCGTTGACTTAATCAGTCCCACCTGCGGCTATTTGAACGATCCATATTACATATAAGCAAGTAAATACAGAGTGCGTAAATACCGAAATATTCACAAGGAATCGATTAATCACGGTAACAACAATACACTTGAGAATTTATTTCTATATTGGACTTGAAATCAAATTGTTTATTACTTATGAGGGCTACAATGCATGAAGTAACATTTTGCTATAATAGAAACCTATTTTGAGTTTATAACATGTTTCGCATCTTACCATAAAGAAAACCAATGTTTCATGTTGCTATAACAATTTAATATTTTTTAAAATTATCACTACGGTGTTAAATAATAGTATAGAACACGGTTTCCCAACCGGTGGTACGTGACCGTGTCCATAAATATTTAAAAAAATCAGAAAATTATATATGTGAGAGTGGAATTTCTGAACTACTGCATGTGGAAAGTAAATTCAGAAATAAATTCGATATTGAAAATGGCTTGCGAGTTTAAAATAAGCTCAATTAAGCCAGCTATTGACGCTCTGGTTCAAAATAAACAACAACAGGTTTCACATTAATTTTAAATTTTGTACATTTATAAATCCTGATTTTACTTGTATTATTTATTTGCTCATTCATATACAATTTGTAACATTTAAATACAATAAAAGGTATATTGTAAAAAATATTCATATATAGCTCATTTTTATTTAGATGATCATGTTTTTAATTTTTAACTTAATGTTTCATTTCCATAAAAATAATTTTGTAACAATGTGTAATAATGTAATACATTTTATTGTAATTAAGTAATTAAATGATTAATTAGTTGTAAATTCATATTTCAAAATTTATAGGGGATCACAAATTATATTTAGTTTTTGGTATATTCGAATTTTGTTATATATTTAAGTGTATATAATGTTTGTGTGAGTAGTGATAGCAAACATGAGAGTAAAACAGATTTTTTTTTCATAGAAATTTAAGGTGCAAGGATAGGAATCCCATTTGCGCCTCAACAGACTGCTAATAGATTTTAGTATAATATATATTTTATTTAAAATAAATAATGTAATATAATTAGTCTGTTATAAGATAAAATATCTTATGACTAGAGACCAGGATTATAGGCACTAAAAAAATGCCATAATAGGCGGCAAATAGGCACTAAAAAACTCTAAAAAAGGCATGAAAAACACAGTAAAACAACATTTTTCCTTTTTTGCATCTTGGATTCATCTGAACTGCTAATTTTAGACATTTTGAAGTTATTTTCGAATGTATTCGTAACTGAACACCGACTGAAGAAATGAAGGGTGAATTATTTATTTGAAATAACAGTTGTTACAAAAGAACCACTATTGGTACTTACGGGTAGGTACTTAAAAGTACATTAAGAACGATTAGGGATTTTTCCATTGGTAATGTAGCAATGACACAAACAATTTAGAAAGTTTTTATCATCGAAGAAAATAAATTATGGTAAAAAGCAAAATGAATATGAAAACAAGGCGCGAATGTATGAAAAGTGTCGAAATAGGCAAAATAGGCGCTAAACTGAAAAACAGGCAAAATTTGATCAAAATTGTCGAAATAGACAAAAAAGGCAATTTAAGGCATTTTACCTAAAATCCGGTCTCTACTTATGACAGATGTGATTTAATTTATAAAAATGAGGATTTCAGTTGTGATTGTGAAATAGATGTATTATAACTTTGTGATTTTGAGGTTATGAAATTTGGTGAGAATATTTTATCTATAAAATATTCTCACCAAAAAATAGGGAAGGGAGTTCGGCAGGGATGTACACTCTCACCGTTATTATTTAATCTATATATAGAAGATGCAATAAACAAAGTAAAAGAAGAGTATAGTGTAGGTGTGAATGTACAGGGAGAGAAAATATATATGCTGAGATTCGCCGACGATATAGCTATATTGGAAGAAAGCGAAAAGAATTTAGAAAGGGTATTGAATGGTATGCAGGTAGTATTGACTAGGGATTTTAACATGAAAATAAATATAGGTAAAACTAAAGTGATGAGGTGTGACAAAAAGGAATGCAGCAGAAAAATGAGGATCACAATAGGAGATAATAGAATCAAAGAAGTGTCAGATTTTTGTTATTTAGGCAGTAGAATCACAAAAGATAATCGAAGCAAGGTAGATATAAAGTGTAGGATAGCACAGGGTAGGAAGGCATTCGTAGAAAAAGAACAGATTTTAAGATCAAATATTGACTTGGGTATTAGAAAAAGATTACTGAAGGTATATGTTTGGAGTGTAGCACTGTACGGGTGTGAGGCGTGGACTATAGGAAAGGAAGAGAAGCGTAGATTAGAAGCACTTGAAATGTGGTGTTATAGGAGGATGATGAAGATTGGTTGGGAAGATAAAGTAACAAATGAAGCTGTACTAGAGTTAGTAGGGG
Source organism: Leptodirus hochenwartii (assembly GCA_947310635.1). NCBI lineage: Eukaryota > Metazoa > Arthropoda > Insecta > Coleoptera > Leiodidae > Leptodirus > Leptodirus hochenwartii. The sequence goes on along the minus strand of OX371178.1, from coordinate 32,255,124 downwards.
AGAAGAGAAGTATTTGGAGAGTGTTACAGCGTAGGAGAGACAGATTAGTAGGGCTATATTCTTAGGCATGGGGGGATTATGCAACTGATCATAGAAGGTAGAGTGGAGGGAAAGAGAGGGGTAGGTAGGCCTAGATTGGAGTATGTGAGTCAGATAGTTGAAGACGTTGAGATGAATAGCTATAGGGAGATGAAGGGATTAGCTCAGGATAGATCGGCATGGCGTGCTGTTTCCAACCAATCTTTAGGATTGCGGACTCTTTAACTAACTATTTTATCTATAATTCTAGAAATTTGACGCGTTATTATTATTTATTATTAATATTATTTTATTTTTTATTTTTTTTAATGTCTCTTTAAGTATAAATCTTGATATTTTACTTTTATTGATTTTATCAATATAATACTAGAATTTTGACTCGTTATTATTATGTTTTTTTAATCGGAGTTTTCTCTAATTCAACATACAAAAATTGTTGTGTTGAATCATTACTTTGTTCTAAATTACTAATATTTCTGATATCTCTTATTCCTTTAAATTTTCTTAATATGTTATTTATAATTATAGAAGAATAGCCATTTCGTACTGCCATATTTCGGATATTATTTAATTCAATGTTATATTTGTCATTAGATAAAGGAAAATTTAATAAGCGGTTAATTCAAAAATTAAAAGCGGCATATTTATGTTGACGACAATGATTTGAATCGTTCTTTATATAGCAGTCCGTATTTGTAGCTTTTCCATATATATCAAATTCGAATATATTATTATTTCGGATAACTGAATTTTATATTTTTATACTGAAGATGGGGGCATAGCCCTCGAAATGCGCATCTAGCTACTTAACGTTTTAAGTTGCGGTAATTGGGTGATATTCTATACTATTATTTAATAATTAGTGAAAATTGTATTATTGAGAAAATTTCGACAATATATAATTTGGTACCGAAATACACTACGAAATATCGCAGTTTGTACAGTAAGTACTCAGTGAAAAGTAAATAAAATACGCCTTCAACACAAATTGAAAAATTAAAAACCGGTTGGAAGTGTTAATTGTTGTGTTATGGCTATTTTATAAAGTTTTGAGCTAATGGTCCTCTAAAAACTTTTTTCGACAATTTTTACATAGCTTAATTCCTTGCACCGTTATATTAAATATATAACTCATCTAGACAAAGCCAGTCAATTCCATGAATAAATGCACGATCGTAAAGCCCCCAATTCTTCTTTATTAGGCTTCAATTAGAATTAATAAGATTTTCTTCGTTGTAGGCATATGTACAAATTTCTATTCTCATTCATGCGTACATAAGATTTATTTCTTGCGTTTATTTCATTATCCAAATTCATATTACGATAGGAAATAAAGAAAACATTATTTATCCTGAATTAATTATTCATATTTTATCTTATTCATAAGATTGTTAATAGCACCATTCATATTTAGTGAAGCACCATTTTATTTTTTTATATATAGACTATAATAATTTGCAAAATGTAGGAAAAGTGATACCTATTTAGTAATAATAATAATAGACTGAAAATATTGCTTTAAGTTGACGTAGAAATTATTTAGCGGAATTATAATATTTTGCATGTCCGAAAAATCTCAATAAAATTTGTTTCTGGTTCGTATTTTTCTTCAAATTATTATTGTGGTTTTGTGTCGTTACGGAAAAATGTATTGCTAGAATGCTATAAATATCGGGTAACTGTTTTAATTGCTAATTTTTTAGATTTTCTAACGAGTAAACATTCAGAAGGAAAAGTATCTAAATTTCTGTCAACAAATATATGCATATGCGCAAACTGAAGAAGAAATATTTTAAATTAATTAATTAATTAATTATTATAATTATCCTATTGATTCTAGTAGTGTATTTTAGTTTTCCATTATATATTTTTTACATATTTTCTTATAAATTTATAAAATTTTAATACGCTTATACTTTCCATTTATTATAATAAATTTACAGTATTAATTAGAATATATAAATCCAACCATGATTATTTTGCACTTTGCAAAAAAAAAAGTAAGAAATTTAACCGTTGATAGATCTTCAATATTTAATAAATAACGCAAAATAATTATCAACTAATATATTTTCAATATTTATACACTTACGCAAACTTCAAGGGGTTAAAAGTGATAATTTTCGTACAAAACTTACGTAAATGCTTAATAACTTTAGTTTCTTGATATTTTTACAATCCTTATGGCTTCCAAAAATTCTCTGCAATGCGTTTTTTGGGACAAAGGTTAGTAATTTGTTTTAGTTCAAAGCCAGTGTTAATAAAATCGCCTGTGCCGCATTACGTCTTGTGTTGATTATTTAAACTCTTAGTCTTCTGCTCTTCTGTTGTTGAATAATGTAATATTTAGCTCTAGCGTAGGGGTCGGGAACCTTTTTGAGACAGAGAGCCATTTTGACAAAAATGCGTAGAAAAATTAAAATTTAGGCAGCCGCAACTTGAAATCAATTTTATTCACTATTTATAAATTTAATAACATTAATTATGCATATACAAGATTCGAACAACTCTTAAGCTTGCATATAATATTTTGGTGGGTGAAACAAATAATTAGTAAAAAAATTCCGTACATTTTACTTTTAAGTAGAACTTTTTTTTCTAAATTTCTAGTAAATACAATAAATTTGCATTATAAAATTTATCAGTGAAAAAAATCATTTATATAAATATGAAGATACAATGTTAATATTCAAATTTATTAATGTGACTTTTGAACTATAATGTTCTCAGCCAACTTGTTCAAATTTAGAGTATATTTCGTGCATTTTAACAATAATAAAACCTTCAAGCTTGAATCAATCAGTCTGTTCCTGTGTTTACTTTTAACATAATTCATCGAAGAAAACAATTGTTCACAATTATATGTTGAACCAAAAAGGGTCAAGATCCCAAAAGCTAGTCGCCTAGCATTCTAATAATTAATTGGAAAAGAATTCCAACATTTAAAAATGATGTCCTTAAAAATATATTTGTTCCATAGTTGTTTGAATTGCTTCTACCTGCGCTACCATTTCCTGAAGTTTTTGAACACAAATACTTTTATTTTGAATTTCCAGAAGCTCCATTTATAGCGAGGATGGTACATTCCTATAAATATGGGGCCGGGTAGAAGAAACCGAAAATGTGTATGGTCAAATTCCTTCAAACGCATTAAGTAGGATTATATGAAAATAATTGCTTATAAGTAATTATTTCTAATTTTGTCAATTTTTTCCGGCCGTATTATTCTCGGTATTTCTGTATCGTCGTCATTGTTGTCCATCACTTAAACAGTATTTTATTTCTGTGTCCCACAGCCTTAACAAAATCCCATCTGCTAATTTCACCTGCACCAAATTCATCGATTTTATAATTGATGAACGCATTTTTTAAGACACAGCTTTATTTCTTACGACGTGTGATTTTAAGGCTTGCGCTTCTAATCTTGATGTATGTTTGGACTTGGAAGGATTTTAATACCTCCAGAAAAGTGTAAAGGTGATGGAATGATTCGCAACCGTTTGTTGTTCGGTTGGAATCTGTAGAGGCTCTTGCCCATACCTTCGCCCCTATATATTGCCCCAATATTTTATATAATGTATTTTATAAAACGATTTTAAATATTAGTATAGATAGAAGATAACATTCAAGACGTACCGGACCAGTAGTGACCACCAGTCGCCAGCAACGAGGGATTAAGGAGATTATTTTCTTTGAGACTGAACCTTATAGGAATTGACATGTAGCTTTGTAGGAATTTGACCATCATTAACTCGACTAGCTGGAAATTATAGGAATATGTATACCCCCATTTATAGTTATCTAACAGATATTCCAGGAAAAGCTTTAACGTCTATTAATTTAAAGTTACAGTTCATTGGATATAATATAAATTTCATCATTTCCTGATATTTTTTTTAAATCTTGAAATCTGCTTGTAAAGGAATCTAAAACATAGGTTACCATTTCCGCAAATATTTTACAATCACTTTACTCTTGATTTGGAAGGCTCAGTGTATAATTTCTTAATTTTTCAAAAAATACAAATCCATCTTTAGTAACATCTAATAATTGTAGTAATAATTTCTTCTAATAATTGTAAAGCTGTATTTCCTTACCATTGAAAGTTCAGATTCAGCTTATTAAAATAGTCGGTCATATCAATCAAGAAACGAAGAATTTGAATCCATTCTGGATTATTGAGTAATTGTGAGTGTTCTGCATTGTAATTTTTAGATTTCAAGAAATATTCACTTCTTTTAAACACTCAAAGAACCGTTTCAATGCTTTCCCTCTCGATAACCATCTTACAGATGTAAATGAAATTAAATCATTATACTGACTACTCATTTCTTCTAACAATGTGTTAAAAAGTCTTTGATTCAACGCTTCAGATCGGATCAAGTTGATTATTGGTACAACAACGTCCATTACACTTTTCAGTTGTGGTAACAATCCAAATGATTTTGCAACTAAAGCTTCTTGGTGAAAAATACAATGGAATGAAAGAATTTCATGAAAAATATGAGTGGAGAATAATTTGATAAACCCCTTATTTTTTGCAATCGTTGCAGGGGCACCATCAGTCGCAATGCATACTACTTGATCAATATTTATATTTTGTGAACATGTTAACAGACTTTCTGAAATATCTCTACCCGTAGTATGTTTTGCAAGTGACAACACGTCAAGAAGTTCTTGTTGAACTCCGGAAGATGTGATATATTTAACCATGACGCAGAATTGGGGCTGTATCGGAAATATCAGTTGATTTATCAACAACAATGGATATAAATTCAGCAGAATTAATATCCATAATTTGCATATTTGAAACTTCTTCAGAAATAGTTACAATTCGTTCTTTTATAGTTCTAGCTGAGAGAGGTAAAATCATAAATTTTCTTACATATCTCATCCTTATTTTTCATATCTTTAAGCAAAATTTTGAAGACATTGTACGTACAATTTTTTAAAAATTCGCCTTCGGTAAATAATTTACCCGCGTTTGCTATTTCTAGGGATCACATAAAACTTGCTTCAGTAGTATTTGACGAAGATTTCGTCCAAGTTACCAAACTTGTTTGTTGAAGTAATGTTTTCTTTTGTAATTCTTCAACAGCTTTCCATCTACTATCACCATCAGGATACTTTTTACTAAAATCTAATTGTTTTCCAAGAAAATGTCATTCAATATCTAGATTTATTATTTTGAAGTCGCAAATGATAAATTAAACATTGAGGATTTCATTTGCTACTATAAATGCAAATTTCTCTGTCCACATTGTATTGAAGCTTCTGTTTTCCTCAGCTAAGCTTCTGTTTCTTGAGCTCATTGTTTTTATGAGGGTTAGTTTAGTTAAAGAGTCCGCAATCCTAAAGATTGGTTGGAAACAGCACGCCATGCCGATCTATCCTGAGCTAATCCCTTCATCTCCCTATAGCTATTCATCTCAACGTCTTCAACTATCTGACTCACATACTCCAATCTAGGCCTACCTACCCCTCTCTTTCCCTCCACTCTACCTTCTATGATCAATTGCATAATCCCCCCATGCCTAAGAATATGCCCTACTAATCTGTCTCTCCTACGCTGTAACACTCTCCAAATACTTCTCTTCTCCCCTACTAACTCTAGTACAGCTTCATTTGTTACTTTATCTTCCCAACCAATCCTCATCATCCTCCTATAACACCACATTTCAAGTGCTTCTAATCTACGCTTCTCTTCCTTTCCTATAGTCCACGCCTCACACCCGTACAGTGCTACACTCCAAACATATACCTTCAGTAATCTTTTTCTAATACCCAAGTCAATATTTGATCTTAAAATCTGTTCTTTTTCTACAAATGCCTTCCTACCCTGTGCTATCCTACACTTTATATCTACCTTGCTTCGATTATCTTTTGTGATTCTACTGCCTAAATAACAAAAATCTGACACTTCTTCGATTCTATTATCTCCTATTGTGATCCTCATTTTTCTACTGCATTCCTTTTTGTCACACCTCATCACTTTAGTTTTACCTATATTTATTTTCATGTTAAAATCCCTAGTCAATACTGCCTGCATACCATTCAATACCCTTTCTAATTTCTTTTCGCTTTCTTCCAATATAGCTATATCGTCGGCGAATCTCAGCATATATATTTTCTCTCCCTGTACATTCACACCTACACTATACTCTTCTTTTACTTTGTTTATTGCATCTTCTATATATAGATTAAATAATAACGGTGAGAGTGTACATCCCTGCCGAACTCCCTTCCCTATTTTTGCTACCTCTTCTTCCCCCTCAATTCTAACTAAGGCAGTTTGGTGTTTATATAAATTAAAAATTATTCTCCTATCCTTATAATCTATACCCGTTTCTTTTAAAATTCTAAACATTATGTCCCAATCTACATTATCAAATGCCTTTTCTAAAGGGTTATTATGAGGGTTATCACAATTTTAATATAGTAAAAATTAAGTTGTTTAACTTAACGTAACTTAAATTAACACTGAATTAAAACACACATATAAATCAAACAGAATAAAAATAATTAAGTGGCAATTCTAAAACGCAGATTATAATGAAAGTTCTACTGCGCACATTATAGTGCGCAACATAATGCGCGGTACACTATTTTCAATTTAAACATCTCACACTCGTCACAATAATATATACACTTTTGTATTAATTTAATAAAAATGTATATAAAATTTCCAAAATAAGACAGCCGGTTCCCGATCCCTGGTCTAGAAGATAGCTCTAGTGCTAATAGTAATAAATATGAATCATAAATTTTTTTTTTTTTCGAAACTTGTTAAAACAGAAACTCCGAAATTTTACGAGTACGGATTATCAGTTTATGGTGATCGAAGTGTCTCTTTCATTAAGCCAAACTAATATTTTAAATACATAAATTTGTTAAGGTTCAATTTTGAGAAATTTTTGTAAATCTTCTTTGGGTGATTGAGGACTGTTAATTACCCCCATTACACTGCCCTTATCTGGATACGCACCTGTTATTGGGTGGATTATCACTAAAATATGATTTGAATGTTATATAAATGTCCCAGAATTCGAATTATTAATATATACTTGATGGAAATTAACACTAGAACATCATTTGAATCTTGTTTATTTATCACATGCAATTCATGTTACGTTCGAGAGTTATGATATCACACTGTATATTTTGAATTTAATGTAATTTCAAGTTACTGCCAAAGTTATAATTCATATGGACAATATACAGTGTGGTAAAGATGCGTAATGTTACCAATAACATTTTAATATATTTAATATAAAGCAATTATAAATATTACACTATTTAAGATACAATAATACACTAAGAATGGTCGGTAAAATATGCACTTTTAAATAGTGAGCTAAAAAAATATGTTCTTCTTTAATCTATCTATTACATTATTTAAAATATAATGTCAACTTCGCCATAGTGTTAATCTCTAAGAATTTTCATTTCTTTTATATGAGATTTTGTTTTCGATATTATTATGTTAGAAAATATTGTATATGACGAATAAAAATGAAATATTCGCTAATAATGGTCGAATATTGAATCTCAACATCGCCTATTGAGTAGAAGCATGGCATTCTACTAGGTATTTTGGCAACACTGTATAGATTATGCCCACTGATAGAACGCCAGACGAATGGCGATTTTAAATTGCATCTCATCAGACTGCCGAGATTGGCCTTATTTCCGGATTAATGATGGCGATCATTTCCGGTGCGCTTGCCGCATATATACATGAATGAGTTGAGCGTATGTTGTATCTATACATTATATTTGCCAAAATGAAATGAACTGACAAAAAAATGATGGTAAAAACTGCCATCAACATTCTCGTGAAGTTTTTGAAAATTTGTCAACTTGTAATGAGAAGATGTCACTCTTAACGTAGTAATTGCCAAAAATTAAAAGTTGATTTTTCTTCAACGATGTTCAAAATTCGTATCATGCATTGTGTGACTTTACAATTCATGCACTAAATTTGTATCAAGGAAAAATGACGAAGAGAATTTATAAAAAAGGCTATATATATATAATTAGTTTAGACATTTAGATTTGCATTAGCCGAAGATTTATCTCATTGAAGCCTATTACATTGACGCAAAATTATAAATCAATCAACTAGATTATATAGTGATTCAAATCTTTCGTTGTATATAACGATGTGTAGTTCACTCGCGAACCGTTCACTCTGAACGGTTCAATCAAATGACGGGCGTACTGTGACGTTGTTTTGCAACGACCTATAGGTCACTATGACCTAGTTCGTGAACTATGAACTACATAGTGCACGGTGTACGTATTGATGTACTTGTACTAGGTCCTGAACCCGTCGTGTACTAAACCGTTCATGAATCACAATGGCTCGTAAACGATGCAGTATAGTATACATTACATATACAGTACTAACATTTATTTAGTGATAAAGTGTGTTGGTGAACGGAACGAAATAGGAAACTCGATGCAATATTGCAACAGCAGCATTGCCGAGCTGATTCACAATTTATATGTTGGTATCAGATTTCATTTAGATTAATATAATTAATATATTCGCAAGATTGAATATGTTCTTAAATATGTCATGCTATAGCAAATTTTTGCAATAATGCAAAAAAAACATCTAAATCTTATAGTTCTTCTATTTCATACTGAGTGCAATGCAATCACTTAATATCAAATTGAAGCTTTGAAGTTTGAACAGAGAAGATTCGGATCTATCCGATAAAACGATTCTATCTAGTTCATTTTATTATATTTTCTACATTTTATTTTCAAGTGTTAGCAAAGTAGTAAACATTTTCATCAGTATTTTAGAACTTCATAAAAATAATCGTGAGTACCTAGAGAAGATTATATTTCTTTATATATATGTTTTGTATAAATTATAAACATTGTTGTCTTTTCTTCTTCATTCTTAATTCAAAATAAGTATTGTAATATTTCAATTTATTTATTTTTTACCATTTAATATTTTTATATTGAGAAAAAAAGAGATTATTTTCAGTATGTGCATGTATTTCGTATAGGTCGTGAACTAGTTCATTTTAAGAAGATGTAGTAGTTCGCGACCTATAGTTCGTGAACGATACATTGAAATGAACTACGAACTATTTCCTCAAAGTGACCCACAGTTTGCCATCGCTAGTTGTATAGAATCAAAAATGATACCATAATTTGATTAAACATATTTATTTACATAAAAAGCTCAAAAACAGAAGTGTGAACATTTTATGAATTATTTCGTTTCTTGCCATGAAAATTATATGTACCTGGAATTGATACTTTGGTTATCTTGTTTTCTATTACTGGTTAATATAAAATTAAATAGGAAATTAATAGTTTTACATTAATAATTTTTATTTTTTTAAATTATCACTACTGTGTTAAATCATAGTATAGAATATCACCTAAATACCGTAACAAGCATTAACTAGCTAGATGCGCACTTCGAAGGCTATGCTACCATCTTCACTAGCACAAGATAAAAACTAAATAAAATACCTCTGGCACGAATCGTGATTGTTATACTATTAAATAAATAAGTCAACATGACAGAAGTAATTAAAAAATGGCATATAATATGACCTATAAATCTTTTAAAACAATATATATATATTTAATTATTAACGAAACTAACAAGCAACAACAATAAACTTTGGTTTGTCAAATCTAAAATAACAAAAAATTTAAAAAATAAAAAAAAATTTAAAAATAACCCTTATTAAATAAATTAAATAGACAAAATGAAATTGGGCCTGAATTAAATTCTGAATTCATTAAATTTGATTTAGATTTATGCATGTATGTATATACTTTCATAAACTCTGAATAATTCAAAACACTTAAGTAATTTAAGTGAACTAATTTGAATAGGATGACCTGTTTCGAAAATATGCTCGGTTACAGCACTTTTATCTTTTCTATTTAATCTGAAATGAGTTAAATGCTCCTTAAATCTAGTTTCAATGAGTCTACGTGTTTGTCCTATATATACCGTAAGACAACTAGAACAAGATATTTCATAAATACCAGATATTTTATTGAAATCAATCAAATCTTTGGGATTTCTTAGAAAATTAGCAAGACTATTAGAAGTATTTTATAAATTTACTATAAATAGTCTTGTACATATTATTTTTAAAAAAAGTGTATTTATAAACTTTTGAAAATTTATTGATTTTGTTTTATTTGTTGATGCAATATATAACGATTTACTCTTTTCTTCAATAAACCTTTAGTGTAAATCATATGTTCTGTGAAATATCGAATTGTTTAACGAAATATTAAATTATATAATATATTCGAATTAAAATATATAAATTAATGTATTTACATATCAATTATTTGTTTTGCTCATACAAATTCAAGCTAACAACCATAGAATTGAAAATTTCAATCACCTTTTAAAGATCTTTGCAAAGTGTTGATACAAGACGTTTGTTTACTTCACTATCAACTCATTTTCCTACCTTCCCGAAACACCTGATTAATTTTGAGTTTACATGATGTTATGACCGATTTTTTAACTTCCATGTAACAAATGTTTGCTCCTGCTAGTGGCAAAGATTGAATTTGCTTGAACCCGACATTAAATCAGTTGGAAATACATATTTTCTCAAGCATTTCCTCACTTCTCGCCCAACGACAAACTAATGAAACCTTTTCCTGCAGCGAAGTGTAATCGTCTAGATTTTTTGCGCACCTTTTTCTGACAGCCAGAGCGCGATAATAAATAGTCCTAGAACTCGCCTGGGCCTCTGTTTTTGCCCTCTAAAAATATATGTAATTCCCAAGACAAACAAGGTGGCTTCCATTTCGAATTTAAGAGCTTTTTAAACTATAAAAAATTATGTATATAAATGATTATGTAACATAAATTCGATGAAACTACTAATTCAACAAGTAAAACAATTGATTATAAATGCATCCTTAAAAAGCTTTTATTTTATATATTTTTATAAATCTGTATGTTTGCTATACTTTCATTGCAAGTTGTCTTATACTTACGTAACATCTTTCCCATTTCTAACACATACAAATCCCACCAGGAGAATAAACTAATGATTTTTGTCGTTTGTTTCTCTTTTTGCAGATAATAATGAAAAAGAATCGATATGTCGTCCAGTTATAAAACGTCTTCACACAAGGCATCTAACCTAACTAACTAGAAAATATCTACGTAAAAATATTCTAAGATAAATTTAAGTGATAAAATATTCGATATTTTAATCATATTCTATAATTATTATCGTTAATATATACCAAGTATATTTGTTACATATATCATCGTTACTATAACTCGATATTAAATCTATATATTAAATCCATGTAACTATTGCCAAGTAGTCAAATATAATCAAAACTCAGTTGTACTAAAATTACATAGTGTTTCTCGATTCAAAAGTTTTGTACAAAACATCTAATTTGTTTCTACATTATATTATACATACCAATTCTGTAAGCGTCGTTAGTGTATTCTATAATGAAAGGTATTTTATAAGTGTTTTGCATATGTTTAAAAGTGTACGTGAGTGTACATACGTAATAACTATCTTTGACGGATGACCTTCTATAATCATCTGCAGCTGGGCAAAGTTGAGCCGAGTCTATGGTTGCTACTCCGGACGACGGAAGAGGTCAATAGCTGCAGTATCACATACAAGGATCAATGGCATATTGCATCGCTTAACAACAATATTGCTCGTTAGTACACTGCACATATTGTCAACGTGAAATATACATACCTCTGTGAATTTAATCAATTCGTTGTTATTCCTCTATTACAAGTAACTTCCATCCAAGTGATTAATAATTCGTTGTGATAACTCAAAAGCTGCTAATATAAATTATTTTGCGTTCGTTTCGTTATTGCTGAGATATATAAAAATGAAATTTTGGAAGAATTAAAAAAAATATAGTATATAATCCATGTTCGTTTCTAAAATAGTATACAATATACCTTAATCTTAAATTGCGCGGTTGTGACTAGTGATTAACAAACGTGTTTTTGTGCTAAAATTGATTCGTATTAATAAAACGGTTGTGACTTTAAAACTAACCCCAAGTTTACTTTCTCAAACCAATTCAATAATGTTCGGAACTTGATAAGAGCATATATAACAACTCGCAATAATGGCGGAGGATTCATCGGCTCCAACGCGCCATCTAAGTGAAATTTTAGATGGTAGCACTAGGCCGGTTGGTCGGTTCAACCCTGTTGCATCTGCTGCGCTGCAGACCCGTTCGACGCCGTCTAGTCCGCGATTAGCGCCGCGGCTCGGCCGCGATGTGGTACCATCTGTGTCGACTGTGGCAGGTTTGGCACCACCGTTGCCGCCTCCGTATCACCACCATCAGCAGCTGCAGTTACACCAGGTGCTACAAGAGTACGGTAGTAGCACGTCAGAGGGTGCTGGTAGTGCGGGCGGTGTTGGTAAGGATGGTAGTGTCAATTGGCATGAGAAGTGTCTCGAATTAGAGGTTGAGTTGCAGCGGAGTAGAAGCCAAGCGACCAGGACCAGGGACATGCTCAGAGAAAAGGTGAGTCATCGATATGATAATTTTTGTTTGTAATCATGAAAGCTCGTGAAAATATTTCTTTTCTTCGCCATTATAGTCTCGTGTCTATTTCTGTTGTTAAATAGTAATCTATTTACCATCTTAATAAATGTAATTTTATAATGCTTTTATTATAAAAAATAATGAAACAAACTCTTTATTTCGTTTTTTATCACAATTTTTTATTTATCTAATATATTTACGACTAGTTTCGTTCTTGCGAACATTATCAAGTGTTATTACAATCGAAATATGACAACTATCAATGGCGGCTCTTGACATTTCAAACGAGGGGGGTGCTTTTTTTTTAAATAACATCCATAAAATGGATGCAAAATGATTAAATTCAATCATTTCTTGAAAGTGTTATACCGCTCTTCTATCTTTCATTGATTTGAACACTCCTTGCACAAGTTTATGATACATTTTAATCAGGCAAGGAACTAGGTACCTAATTATTTATTTTTTACTTTGTCCTCAAGAGAAAGTCTACAAAACTCCATTTTCAATAAAGAATTACTACTATTCATTTTTATTAATTTATTTCTATTAAATATATTCTTGAAGAAACCCGTGGCAAAATCGTACATACGTAACTACACAGAACAATGCAACTGTCTTATCTGGCTATTCTATATCCATTTTCCTGTATACTAGACTAGGCTTCTCTGTTGGGACGCTAAAGAATTGCGGCCGGCAATTGCTTAAAACAACAATATATTAGCTGTAGAAGCAGAGTGACGTCATGTTGCTATAGTAACGCGGGCCGCTATTTTCTTTGCGGCTCATACGATACGCGAACTAAAGAAACAGATGATATACCGCTTGCAACGGATAACACAACGGAACGCCACACCGTGTTGTGTTGAGTGCTATCGCAACGCAATCTTGATCTTTTAGGAAAAATAATGCCGAGTTAAAATATCACAATACAATTTATAAAAGGTGATGTGCTCATTGTTCAGGAGGTCCGCGCGGCCTTGCGGCCTGGAAAGAAACCGCCACAGACAACTATATATGACACACAGTGCTTATAAGTACCCCTACCTTCTTGGAATTTTACAATCAGGGCTTAAGTCAAATAGCGGTGATGATACTAAATCTATCTATTAAGTAATATGTATTTGGTTTTTTTTTGGTGTTTGTATATTTCCATCTTTTATTATATATGATCATTTCGAAATCACGTTAATATTTAATAGAAAAATTATCGAGAAATAATAATTTTGTGTCATAATGGCTGAAGGATTGCCTAGATAAATATTGTCTTATTGTGATATCCTTCAATTTTAACAAAACCGTTTTTTTAACATTACCATGATTTTAGAAATAATGTGTAAAGATCGATTTATGAACGAATTCAAACAATAATTAGTAAAATCAAATACATCACTTCTGGCATTAACTGAACTTTCATATTATAAAATCGTCACTACGGCGTTAAATAATTGTATAAAACTTCACCCAAAAACCGTAACACAAAGCTTTTATTAGCTATACCCTGTATTCCATATAGCCATCTCTCTCTCTCCGATACATCACAACGTTATCGGTACCACTCATAATGCGCTCCCATTGGCTTATCTTCTGCGCACACCGTAATGCGCGCACCCCGCTTATAATGACATCTTTTTGCTACTTTTTGGTGGTAGTGGTACTTGTAATAAATGCTTTGTGTTATGGTTTTTTGGTGATGTTTTATACAAGACATTGTATAAAACATATTGTGGGAATTGAATTGTACATCGAGAGCAACATTTGTAATTTTGAAGAAATTTCGTGGAAACCTGAAAGAATTTGTATACTCGGTTATATTTTCTAGATTCGTTTAAAATCAAGATATCAACATATCATGAAATTCCGAAATGATAGATACATTTAATTTTGTTCGTTTATAGCTTGAGCAAGTTTTTAATTTTGTAATTCCCCTGCCTGTGGAATATGATGTACATACATGCATTCAATTCTTTCAAGTAGCGACATAAAAATCAGTGGCGGTTTCTTTCGAGGCCGCACGGCCGCGCGTCTCCCCTGAACATTGAGCGCATCATCGTAGATATATAATTGTATTGCGATATTTTATCTCGGCATTATTTTTCCTGAAAGATAAAGCTTGCGTTGCGATAGCACTCAACACGGTGTGGAAGCGAGCAAGTATGAGTTAAGTGCATATGCAGTCATCCCATCTATTGCAAGCGGTAGAGTGAGAGCGACCGTATGCAGTATATCATCTGTTTCATCTGGCCGCATACAAACTAGCGGCCCACGTTGCTATGGAAACGTGACGTCACGCTGCTTCTACAGCTAAGAATATATCGTTGTTTTAAGCTATTCCGTGCCGCGATTCTTTAGCGTCCCAACAGAGAAGCCTAGTCTAGTATACAGGAAAATGGATATAGAATAGCCAGATAAGACAGTTGCATTGTTCTGTGTAGTTACGTATGTACGATTTTTGCCACGTGTTTCTCGAAGAATATATTTAATAGAAATAATTTAATAAAAATGAATAGTGTTAATTCTTTATTGAGAATAGAGTTTTGTAAATTTTCTCTTGTGGACAAAGTAAAAATTAAAGAATTAGGTAGGCCATTGCCTGATTTAAATTTACTACAAACTTGTGCAAAGAGTATTTATATCAATGAAAGATAGCAGAGCGGAATACCACTTTCAAGAAATGATTGAATTTAATCATTTTGCATCCATTTTAGGTAAGATTTCTTACTATTATATTATTTTGTTAAGAAATGCGCCATCCTCGATTGAAATGTCAAGAGTCGCCACTGATAAACATGCAAATTATTGAAGAAATATATTTATTGTGGACCAAATTTTTACTTTGCAGTTATTTGCTTGACGTTTTAACTGATACGAACTGATGTAGTAATGATAACAATGTTTAATATATATAAAAATACAAAAAAATAATAAATATATAATATATAAATATGTCACATGGAATTGTTAAGAAACAGCCAAGTGTATAATAATTTCTTACGTATTTGGTTACTGCTAATTAAGTAAACATCACCCATTCTCGTCGAGTTTGCAGACTTGTAGATTCTAAGTAGAAACCATTTACCGTACACTAAAGCTACACAATCTGTAAAGTTGTATCTGTGACCATACTTACTGAAATTTAGCCTCTTTTATATTTGTATTCACATTTTTATAGCCCAAGCCCCAAGCATTGTCTCCATTTTTAGTTCTATGGTGAATACGAAACGAAAGTAATTTACGTTGGATTTTGAATAAAATTTTATTCCTATTAAATTAAATTACAGCATTAAAAGAAGAAACAAATTTCGTAAGGCGAATCGCTAGCACGCTAGTTCAAAAATGTACGTGAATAAGCCTCCTGATTGTATAAACTTTGTTTTATGTAGCTGTTTTCTCACTTTATTTTCTTGAAATAAAAATGGGTTAAAATACCATTTACGATATTCTTTATTTCGTGAATGGTTACACTGGCATTTAAAATTCTAATATTTTCTCACATTATAGCATATGCTAGTGTAAGAAAAATAAAGAAGCTTAAAGATCACTTCATCTCATGAGCTACATGAAGTACCCCCACTCTGTCTCACTATCGCACAGCCTTTAAAGCAAGAAATTCCGTATATTATCCCTTAACATATGGGTTTTTTTTTTATAAAATTTCCTTGGAATGTTTATACAGAGATTAATATATACAAATTTGGAAAAAGGAGTGTAAAATACTATCCGAGCGTAACAGAATGTTTGAAATTTTTTTTAGCAGAACAAGATCCTACAAAGTATTACAAAATGAAGTGAACATAATAAACAGCGTATCAGCAACATATATCCGGTACAGTGAACACAGAATTGCGCAGCATTGCCATTCCTCAGTTTTTCAGATTCGTGTGAGTTGTACGGGTGTAGAAATACGTAGCTATATCTTCTTGATATTGTTAGGCCATGTTAATTATACAAGCACTCTAGTTAGTATTTAACTTTTTTCGATTCCGCACTACCACCACTTCAATCTTTGTATTACATTCTTAAGAAATCTAAGGAAGCGATTTAATCTATATCTGAAGACAATGAGGTCAATTCCCTTAATCTGGCGTGGGAGGTAAATCATTCTCACAGGGGTCGCAACACTTCTATCCATTGGACGTCAATGACAATCTAAATGTCTCCTAGTCTGTATGCAGACCATGCTAGCGGCTCATTATCGCTGAACGGAATACCAAGTAGTTCTGTACCAATTACGCAGTTTCTCCAGCGGTTTCACTTCTTGTCCTTCGTCAGCCTTGTATATACTGCACATGCGACAATACCGAGGGACCCGTACTAGTTACCCGGGCTAGGTGGATAGATCATTTGCCTTCCAGGAAGATGACTATCAAATCAATTTGGTGAGGTTACTACCACCGCTTCTGCTTCGCATCTATCTGTTCCAAAAGTACATATACTATATCAATATTTATTATAATGTCACAATATTTTATTCGATTTAATAGGATATAAGAATTAAAAATTTGTTACGCTAGACTTGTCTACCATCTCTTGGCAATTTATCGAAAAAGAAACGCACATTAAATTTACAACATTTGCGCAGCCATAATAATATATAATATTATCCGAAAAGACTAACCAAAAAACTAAAACCACTAAGTTTGTATTACTTTTTTTTAAATTATCACTACCGTGTTAAATAATAGTATAGAATATCACCCAAATACCGTAACTCAAAGCATTAACTAGCTAGATGTACATTTCAAAGGCTATGCCCCCATCTTCAGTAGCACAAGATAAAACTAAATAAAATTACGGTACTTGGGTGATATTCTATATTATAATTTAACACCGTAGTGATAATTTTTTTAATGTTTTATGATATTCTACACTATAACAAATTGATTTCTAAAATTATGCAACTACGGTTGTTTATCATTTGAATAATCAATATGTTAAGTTCCAGCTTAAATGTTTTAAGATACATTATCCTGTTCCACTTGTCTGCCCCAATCGTGACAACACTGTACCGAAAAGTCCTTTAAATTAGGCCGCTTCGTCTTAGCGAAGCTTGTAAGTGAAACCGAACTTGGCAAATAGTCGGCAAAATAGATTTTAGAGTGTGCTTGGTGGCGGCATCACTCAAAGCGGAGTTGATGGTCGATGGAAGATGGCAGTAGCAGACATTAAGTCAAGCAGCACGACGAGGGAGCGACTGGTCCTCACAATCTGTCCCGGCATTTGGCCCCTCTATCTGATGATCATATACCAGAGACGAAACGTCTCACACGGCAGCCTAATATTAAAATTCAATTAGGCAAATTTTATTATTTGACGGGTCGACGACGAAACCGACACTGCTCTTCGGTGTGGCTCTTTGCCTCGCCTCCCCCAACGTACATACATCAGCCGACTGCAAGTGATAAAAACTCTGAAAACTAATAAAGGAGAGCGGCGAGATTATAATCGCACAATATGCGCATAATTGGAACTTTTTCATTTTTATGAATTTTCAAATTATTCTCGGCATACTTTTAATTATAATTCGTTTTGCTTAATGAGCGAAAGCGTCTCTGGGCTTGCTTCAACATTTTTTAAAGAATCCTACATATTCCGAATGCCACAATAACTGCCTATTAAAGCAGCGTGTTTGTGTTTAATTAAAATAGTCGAACAGTAAATATCGAACATATGCTAAAATATCATGTTCTAGAACCTTTAGAATATTGTCATCGATTTATTTAGAGTTGAATTTATTTGAATTTATTTCTTGCCTGATTGTGTTAACTACAATAAATATATTTCAATTTATCATTAGAATATTTATGTTGGAAATCCCTTTCTATATTAGCTATTGAAAAGTAAATCCATAATTCAACCTATTTTCTTTTCTGGAGAATATATAAAGAGCATGTTCCTTTAAAGGCGATGAAAATGCATTACATTGCTACAAAAAAGAATATTTTATGCATATACACTTGCCATTAGAGTTAGTGCCTTGAAAGACATGCCATTAGATACGAATGATGAATTCAACATCTTTCATGCAGTTAGTGCACCTCTTTAGATATATTCAAATAAAGCCCAACTTACATTTAAGACTAGTTTGAAATCTATTGTATAATATCAGACTATACTCCAGGTATTTAAATAAATATTAATCACAGAACATATTGTCACTGTTTTCTTTTTTAAGCAATCATGAGTAAAAATAAATTTGCTTAAATGAGGCCGGCTACGAGATTCGTGCTAAAAAGCATTCAAATATTTCACACGAGAAGCTATTTTAGTGCTATGAAGTGGAATAAATGTAGAAAAGCAACTTTCGTAGATTTAGAAAAGGCTTTCGATAATTTGGATTGGAACATTTAAGATTATATGTGTAGAATCTTAAAAGAAACAAGATTAGATTATAAGGATAAAAGAACTAAGTTAAAAGAATAAAATTACAGGGGTGCCAGGAAGAGAAAGGATGAGACTTATATCTGATAAAGCTTATTATTTGATGGTATTCCTTTTGGCAGTACTTTCCTAATCTAACATATGCCAATAAATAGATTTATTATTATTATTATTATTAACTATAACCTAGGTAAAAGAATTATTTTAAATCTATATAGATATTAAATAGTACTAACCAGAATTGATGGGAAAGAAGAAGCAAGAATAGAAATGGACAGGGATGTACACTTTCACCGATATTATTTGATGTATGTATTGAATGAAATTCAGATAGAAAAATTGATGTGTTAAGATACATCGACGACATCGCTATCTTTGAAACAAAGAAGCAGAATTTAGAGCAAGTAGTACCAGGGAATAATGACCGGTGATTAGAATATGAAATTAAATATAAGTATAACCAAAGTGATGAGGTGTGACATGAAAGAAATAGGCGAAGCATGAGTATTATGATAAGATGATAAAATAGATGACGTTTCGGCTAAAGTATTATGTTTTTGTTATTTAGATACTGGAGTTATAAAGGATAAATATCATATAAAATACAGGATAACGCAGTGTAGACAGGCAATCATAAAAAAAGAGGAATTTCAGATCTAATATTTACTTAGGTATTAGAAAAATGTTATTAAAGGCATTTGTGGCGTGTACGACTGTCACGTGAAAGACGTATTAAAAGCTTTTGGAAAGTCATGCATTGATTCGATACATAACTAAGAGAAGACTAGAAGCAAAGTGTAACATTTGGAAGGTGGTACAGTATAGGGGAGTTAGATTAGTATATAATATTTTTAGGTAAGGTGGATTATAGTTATTGAAGTTAGAGTAGAAAAGAAAGTCAGATTATGAATTCAGACTATAGTGAATATAGCGACGATGGTAAATTCCTATAAATATAGGGTCAGGTAGAAGAAACCGAAAATGTGTATGGTCAAATTCCTACAAACGCGTGTTGTCCATCGCCTTCCTCTTGCACGAAGCACTTATTTCTTGCACATGTAACTTTGTTTCCTCGGGGTGATCATGCAATAAAATGCAGGCTTCTGCATTCTATATTTCCGTACTTTCACCAACTGGGTCATCTGCGTCATTGTTAATTGGGTAATTGTCACTATCGTTAAATATATGGGAACCTATATCTATGTCTTCTTCTCCAATGTTTGATTTCAATTGGAAATATTTCTTTTGAATATCAGTAACGAGGGATTAAAGAGCTTATTTTCTTGGAGATCGAACCTTATAGGAATTTACATGTGGCTTTGTAGGAATTTGACCATCATTAACTCGACTATCTGAAAACTATAGGAATATGTATACACCCGAATATAGATTAATATGGCCTCAAGTTTCCAACTAATCTCAATCACCCAGGACTACATGATGAATTAGTTAACGCCCAACTAAATATTCCGGGATTTAGTGCAAATATATTTCAGTTTATGCAGTAAGTGTAAACCAAGCTGTCTTTCTTATAAGAAGGGTATGGTTATGCAGATCTCTCACCGCATCAGGAGCTCTTTACTTTATACAGCCGAATGCATAAACATATGGAAGAAGTATATCAGGTAAAGACTGCAATGAGTAAAAGCCATACATACGTTTAATGTACATCCCTTACCTCATCTGCCGCGGTAGTGTTCGTTTTGAAGTGTTCCTACACACTACTAACGCGATAGCGGAAGTGGCCCGATGGATTTATGTCGACTCTGTAACGAAATTGACTTGAATGAAAGTGCACAAGCGTATACATTTCTGTACTATAGGATAAAGAGTGGGGTGGATGCTTCACACATTGATGGAGGAACTGCAATAGCTCGTAATTCTAGAATTATGTTAAAAAATAAAGTACAAAGCTTATAATAAGTCTTTAACGCACAAGTCTATATTTGGACCGATGATGGTAAATTCCTATAAATATGGGGTCAGGTAGAAGAAACCGAAAATGTGTATGGTCAAATTCCTACAAACGAATGTTGTCCATCGCCTTCCTCTTGCACGAAGCACTTATTTCTTGCACATGTAACTTTGTTTCCTCGGGGTGATGATGCAGTAAAATGCAGGCTTCTGCATTCTGAATTTCTGTACTTTCATCAACTGGGTCATCTGGGTAATTGTCACGATCGTTTAATATATGGGAACCTATATCTATGTCTTCTTCAATGTTTGATTTCAATTGGAAATATTTCATTTGAATATCAGTAACGAGGGATTAAGGAGCTTATTTTCTTGGAGACCGAACCTTATAGGAATTGACATATAGCTTTGTAGGAATTTGATTATCATTAACTCGACTACCTGAAAATTATAGGAATATGTATATACCCATTTGGACAACGAAGCGTATCTTGCCGAGCGTTGAAAGGAAGGTGGTATCAATAAAAACTTCTGTAAGGATTTAAAAAAATTCTTTTGCTCAGAAAAACCGCGCACGCGTAATTGGTTATAAACACCACCCTACTGTATATTTATTTTCATACAATGTAAATATTAATCATTATTAATTTATCGTACCCTCCAAAAGGGTTATTCGAAAGAAGAAGAAGAAAACTAAGTGCCAATATAATAAAATAAAATATCCAGAACGTTTTTCAATCGGCGTTTAAAGGTTCTAAATCGGCTCTAAATGACTAGAGATTTTTTTTTGCACTAGAAAACTAGTTTTTAAATTAGATTCTTTATTATGATCTTATGTAAGATATTGTACTTTTGGGGGGTTCTATATTGAATTGTTTTCGGATGTTTCTAATTTGTTGGGTTGACACCGACTATTAAATAATATATGAAATATTAAATTGACAGTGTCAATAATACTTTAAGAACACTTAGAGAAACTTTAACTGGAATCCGAGCAAATTACTTTGATACAAGTTAAAATATATTTCTTATAATTCAAGCGAAAAATACATATACATTATTAAGTAGTATTATTAATGTATTATGCAGGAATTTTTTAAATATTTATTCATACAACTTTTCATAGTTAGTTGATCATCCATTTCAGGAATTGATTAGAAACAGCACGGCAATCCGATCTCTCCAGAGTTAACCCCTTCATTGTCCTATAGTATGTTGTCCTGTAGTCCTAATATTGTCCTATATTTGTATACATCTAATGTAATATGGTACTATTCATCCTAACGTATTGAACTATCCAACTAACATACTCTAATCTAGGTCTACATACTCATTCTTTTCGTCTTCTTTACCTTCTCTAGCTTGCATAATACCCCCATATTCCAGTTTACCTACCTTACCCTACACATTGTGATCTCGTCCTTCGAATGTCCTTCGTTATCTTTCATAATTCTATTTCCTAAATAACAGAAATCTTACACTTTTTTATTTTATCATATCCTATTCTACTCTTCATCTTTCTCCTGCTTTCCTACTTGTCGCAGCTCATCACTTTGGTCTTGCTTTTATTTATTTTCATGTTATTATCCCTAGTTATTACTTCCTGCATTCGCGAACACATCTCTCTGAATTTTCCATGTTTCTCCATGTAATTCTTTAACCTGGTTTATTGCATTTCCTATATATAATAACGGCGAAAGTGTACATCCCTGCCTGACTCCATTTTTTATTCTTTTCTGCTTCCGCTTCTTCCACCTCAATTTTTACTAAAGCAGTTTGATGTTTATATGTATTGAAAATAATTTTCCTATCCTTGCAACCTATTTCCATTTATTTTAAGATTCTATCATTATGTCCCAATCGACATTATCGAATGCTTTTTCTAAATATACGAAAGCTAAATAACCATTTTGAATATTTCTAAATGTTAAACTTTCATTATAGTAGTAGAAATATATATAAAAAACAGAATACGATTGTATAAATTGTTAAATTTAATAATATAAATTTGAAAAGGAACACAATGTTGAAGGATACTTTTTAGTTCTTCATATTTTCATCCACGATCAGTCTTGCATTTTATATATTTATTTATATATATATATATCCATATTGCATCCATCATGTCTTGCAATGCATGCAAAACACATGAAATTAATTATATTTTCTAAAAACAAATAATCTTACCTTGGAATTTTGGTAGCAAACTAATTCAATTAGAATTTTCCAAAAATTGAATCGTTTCTTCATCCATAACTTTATAGATTATAAAAGATATTTCACTTATTTTCATTGAATACGCAAAAGACACTCGACGCTTCGAAGGTGGAAAGAAATATGAGAAGTCATCGCCATGTTCCAGCAAATATTTGTATCAGCAATTTTATTATAAATGAAATTAGCTGGATATAAATATTGCATATTAATTTTGATAATTTTAAAACGCAAGCGTAACGCTATATACATCACGTAAACTGTTCTAATTTCTTTCTATTCCAGTTGCAATGTAAATACATCTAACCCTACAATTCCAAACTAAAACCAATAAATTCTTTTATCTTCGTATTATCGTCACTTACCATCAATCGCAGTAAAGTGAAGATTCACATCTACTCCTGGTTGGCATTATTCCCATCACATTGCCACGGACGACTCGGGGCTAACCCATAAAGTCTGCTAATAAAATATGTATTACTGCTTGCGATAGAAGTAGCTGACAACGACATTGTATAACAGTGCGGTAGGTACTTTCTCTTTGTTACATTTCTATAACATTGAAGAGCAACGAATTTACGAGCGGTATACATGAAACGGTGATAATGAACCGATAAAATTGAGTCTATGCAGTAAATATTCCTTCAGGAAACATCTGTGGCGCAGCTGGATATTGCACACTGTAAAAAAAAACATACCAAATTTAAGTGCGTAATACCCCTGCGTTTTATAATATCACCCCATTAGTCTATGTTTTAAAAATTCCGGGCATAGTAAGTTCCGCAATATTTGTGGCAGGTATAAAAATATACTGGCCGCTTCAACACCTCGAAACCTTATGCTCGCCACTGCATTTTTGTCATTTGAGGGTGTGGTCAAAATTGCTGCAATGTTGTCATATCGACAGCCAACAAATGCAGAGAGTATTATATTAGCATAATTGATCAAAACAAATAATAAATAACTGGTAACTTTTTACTAAATAGTGGACTTTAATCGAAGCCGTATATATTCATACATTAAATATTCTCAATCTGAATTTTGCTATGCAGTTTACAATTTGAGCACTTTGTACTGAAATTTTTTATTCATATATGGCAACAATGGTACTGGAAGCTCAACCCTTATGCGCAGTAGAGGATGAATTAGGTCTGCCAATATATATAAATGAGTTATAGCAAATTTTATAAAATCGAGATATGTTAGTTGGGCAAAAACAGCAAAAATAGATAGGATATCTGGGAAAAGCGAGTACATACCTGATAGCTAAATATTTCGAATGGATTTTGAACTTGCATTGTTTTCTTGTACATATATATAATATATTGTCAGTTCAGCAATGGAACTTTGTTGCAGACTGATCGTTGACTGATCTTTGTCTTAATACTTGATGCTGTTAAGGGTAAAATTAAACTCAAGTTAAATGAACGGTATCATCCACGCATGCCATAGGCATTCAATCGCGCAGTTTAAAGCATCGTAACGATATCATTAATCGTAATGGGTTTCGTGAACTCTTCTTAATGTTGTTGACCAATTCACATATCATTTTGTTCAACTTATACATGTGTGTTTTCTAATATTGTTTATTTTGCCCAACTCGTATATACCCAAAAATTCTGTCGCCACAATGTTTTACACGGCCATATCAAACTTTTGCTTTTGTTTTGGTTTCAATTTTGAATATTTTATTTCGTGTCTTGTATGTGGTGGCTTGTTAGGCCTGTGTGTGGAGTGTCAAACGTCTGTTTCTTCCTCCGGTGTTTCGTCTGTTTTTAATAGTGTGGTCTTGACGTGAATCTGTGTTCTTGACGTTTTAGTTAGTTAGTGGGTTTTTAATATTTGTAATTACATGTTTGTTATGTTAGAGATTGTAGCGTTTGTTTGCTGGTCTTTCGTTTGTGTGATGCGGTTTCTATTGTTAGTCTTTCGAGTGTTGTGTTGTTGATGTGTTTGATGTTTTTGTAGAACTTTAGGTTTTTTTTTTTTGGTTGTTTTTGTAGGTATGTCATTGCTGTCTGTTCGTGAAGTGTTTTGATGCTTGTATACATGGGTAGTCTGGTGGCTAGTCTAAGGAATTTGTTTTGTATTAGTTGGAGCATGTCCATATTATGATTTGATGTGTTAATCCAGATTGGTGCGGCATATGATAGGATGGAGAGGATGTATGTTTTGTATAGTAGGATAGTATATTCTTGTGTTGTGGAGGGGGTTATTATTATACGGATGAGTTGGTGCATTTTTTGGATGGCTTTTTTGATGGTGTTATTAGTGTGTTTGTTGAATGAGAGTCTTCTGTCAAGTGTGAGTCCCAAGTATTATTTATGTCGTCCGTCCAGTTGATCCAGTTCTAGTTTACTTTGATCTTGTTGGGTTCGTTGTGTTAGTGTTTGCTTCTAAGTGTGAAGTGCGCTAATTCTGTTTTTGTTGAGTTTACTCTTAGTTCCCAGTGTTCGTAGTATTCTGTGAATTGTGTGGTTTCTTTTTGTAGGATTTTAGTTAGTAGTTGAGTGTTCTTTGATGTTGTTAGTATGGCTGTGTTGTTTGCGTATTGTGAGTATATGGTCCTGTGATCTTTAGGGGATGGGATATCCGATATGTACAGGTTAAATAGGATTGGACTTAGGGCTGAGCCTTGCGGTA
Organism: Leptodirus hochenwartii; assembly: GCA_947310635.1. Classification (NCBI taxonomy): domain Eukaryota; kingdom Metazoa; phylum Arthropoda; class Insecta; order Coleoptera; family Leiodidae; genus Leptodirus; species Leptodirus hochenwartii. The sequence continues at coordinate 32,229,375 of OX371178.1, read as the reverse complement.
CTCCTGCACTTAGGGGAAATGTGTTTGATATGGAGTTGTTAGTTTTGACTCTGAAGGTTCTGTCGTGTAGGTAGTTCTGTATGAGTTTACATAGCCCTGTGTTAAATTTGTGTTTGATAAGTTTGAAGGTTAGTGCTTTGTATGGGATTTTATCGAAGGCTTTTCTAAGTTTAGGGATAGTATTGTGGTTTGTTGTTTGTTTTTTTGTGCGGTTTGTATGTATTTTATTTTATTGATTTCTACTATATTAAATATAAACAGTTCAATCAATACAACGTCAATTGTAAATATATTACAAAATGTAACAAATTTTAAAGTACCATTCAATATATAGTTATCAAGAATAAAATTGTAATATGAATATGATATTTTTACCCCTTAAACCAGCCATCGCATAAGATCAAGGAAATTGATGCGATTTATCTTTTTAATTTGGATGATTAAATTTTTCTATGGTATTGGTCACATAAATAAATTTTACATAAAAAAATATTCCCTATATAAATGTCCGTTTGAACCGCTTTTGATAATTTGATTGAAATAGTTTCCCGTATACATGAAAGAATTAGTATAGAATAATGAAGTATGTTTATCAATATGAGATTTATTTCAGTAGGTTATAGATCTTAGGATAGACTATGTAATTATAATACCGATTCTAATAGTCTTGATAAGTTTCTAGGAAATCCCAAAGATTTGATTGATTTCAATAAAAAATCTGGTAATTTTATCTTGTTCTAGTTGTCTAAAGTATATATGGGACAAATACGTAGGCCAATTGAAACTAGATTTAAGGAGCATTTAGCTCATTTCAGATTAAATATAAAAGATAAAAGTGCTGTAGCCTAGCATTTTTTTAATCAGGTCATCCTATTCAAATTAGTTCACTTAAATTACTTAAAAGTGTTTTGAATTATTCCGAGTTAAATGCTTATGAAAGTATATACATGCATAAATCTAAATCAAATTTAATGAATTTAGATTCAGGCCCAATTTCATCTTGTCTATTTAATTTATTTAACAAGAACTATTTTAAAATTAATTTTTATTTTATTTATTTTTGGTTATTTTAGATTTGACAAACCAATGTGTATTATTATTACTTGTTAGTTTCGTTAATTATTGGTTTATATTGTTTTAAAAGATTTATAGGTCATATTATATGCCGTTTTTGAAATACTTCTGTCATGTTGACTTATTTATTTAATAGTATATCAACCACGATTCGTGACAGAGGTATTTTATTTAGTTTTTATCTTGTGCTACTGAAGATGGGGGCATAGCCTTCGAAATGTACATCTAGCTACTTAATGCTTTATGTTACGGTATTTGGGTGATATTCTATACTATTATTTAACACCGTAGTGACAATTTTTAAAATATCTTTAATTATTTTTTTACTACATAGTTATTGAATTTTCAATACGTTCAATTTAAAATCTATTAAAAACTTTTTTATAATTATTCACTTCATATTATGCAAAATCTTGACAAATATCATAGACATTTTAAGGATGTCGAACATATTTGTTCATAGGAAGTTAGTGTTAGAAAATCCCTCATGATACGAGTAGATCGTGAAGAACATATATAAATGTAGTACAGATATCCTAATTATTTACAACAGTATAAAGAGCTGGAAAAATAGAACGCGGTACACAAAAGTTTTAAAAGTTAATTGAATATAGAAAGATCAGGGTAAGTGTGTTTGTTATAAAAGAAAGATGTTGATTCTGACTTCAAATCCCACCAAATATGGAATATAGATGGATAGAGATACAATAATGAAACACATTCTTGTTTACTTGTTTAACCCTTTTTTGGTTCCGCCTTACATGTTTGTACCATATTTTATCCGATTAAATCAAATGACATCTATAAAATCTGCACCGTTACGTTTTCCCAAATGTTTGTCGAGCCTTTTATGTAAAAGATCTTTTTGTTCTTCTCAATTCTAAGATATAAAGCAGTATATTCCACAATTACGCAGAATGAAATTAAAAAAAAACATGTAGCTTGAAAAAGACCAGATATAAGAAAATATTTCACTGTTTAAAAAAATCCTTTTTTAAGATTTGTATTTAAAGACAATACAATTATTAACAGATGATAATATTAAACTCACCCAATTGCTTTTATTCTTCGCTCTATTCACAATATACAATCGGGTTCTTCTGTTACGGCGTTCTAATTGTGGATACCAATTGTTATCTTCCATTCTAACAAATATCGATTTGGCAAATAGGTCCATTCCTATGTATCACAGTTACTGCCTAAAGATATCTACTTTCAACTTCTCGGTGAAACTGCGTTCTCATATACGGCGATGGACAATTGCACAGCTTCTTCGAAAAATCTACAAATACTTAATCTGATTCTACCCATCCTTTTACTTCTCTCTACGCTAACTTCCTTAATTACTTGCATAATACCCCCATGTTTAACAATCTAATCTACTACTTCCATTTTCCTCAATGAACTTTGCACGTCTTCAATTTTCAATTAGCTACTCATCCAATCATCATCTTCAGTAGTATAGCTATGCTGTTCCTGGAGCACATGCCATCGGGTTCTTTAAACTCGATGACAATGTCCATCAGGAATGGTGAAGAGCATAGCACTACAATATTTCATGCTAACTTTTGCATTCGGTATATTTCACATTTGTTTCATACGTTCAGCTGTTTTTAAACTTTTATAACTTATCAGTTTTTAAACACGTCTGGTTCCGTCGAGTTTTCTCTATTTTCTTGTGCAATTGTCCAACATCAAGACTTTCCCCCGGTTGCTCTTTCCGAGGTAACTAAAAAGGAATAGACACGCATGTGTTTTTAATACGCCCCGATTGTGGAAACCGCCCGAAGGACGTAGCCTGAGAGGTTAGCCTATCTAGGAACAGCAACCTGGATTTACATAATGGCCTAGTCGAGCATTATAGTGGTGGCCCTAACGGCGCAACCTTCTGTATATTGATACAGAGTGTTATATATATACACTTCTATTTACATATAGTATTTTTTAAATCAGCTCACATTGTACCAAAGGTACGACAGTTATGTACACGTACTTTGTATAATCAAAGAGACTAAAAATGTACGCGTCATTCACAAAATTTTACATGTACCATGGAACCACTATTGGAAGATCACTAGATTTTATTTGTATTGTATTTGCAAATGGCATTTTTGGCAGATTTTACATTTCTGACAAATTATAATTTTTGGATTGACAAACCTCTGTTCATTTTCAATATTTTTGTATGTATATAATACTTGATATATAATTTTTGAATCAACCCCAATACTTGAATTTACATGTCGTCGCCTGAGAGCAGAAGTAATCTAAGTCGCAAAATGCACTTTTTACAGGAAGCGCTTTTTTTTGTTTACAATTTTGCTCGTGAGTTTTGATTGCTTTTATAATTGAAATCTAAATATTATGTTAGCCATATTTGTTGGCGTAAAACCAAAATTTGTGTAGATTATATGTTTGGAAAAAAATGTGACTTAGAATAGTTGGACATAGACTTCGTTCTTTAATATACTATTATAAAATTTATATGATATAACACTTCTCAAGTTAAATAGAGTAATGTACAAAGGTATATGAGCAAATTTTAAGGTCTAATGTTGACTTGGGTATTAGCAAAGCGTTACCAAAACAGTGTGTGGAATGTAGCATTGTACGGCTGCGAGGCGTACAAAATGAGAAAGTAATAGAATTTGTTTGAATTAAAAAAAAAACCATAAACAATTTCTATCATGTTGCAGTATGCTTTGTTTTTGAAATATTTTTAGTTATATATTATGTTATATCAATGTTTATTAACGATAAACATTGACGAACAAATTATAAATAAAAGTGGTGGAAGCAATGAAATAAGTATTTTATTATAAATGGATTTTTATTATGATTTCTGTATATTTAGAATAATTAAGCAATCTTGGAACTTTTACTTAAGAAACTAAAAACCTAAAAGAGCGATGACCATCATAACGCTATCAGCACATTTTCCACGATAGCGATAATTAAGTTAAAGCCGTGTAGTAATCTCCTCTGTTTTCTGGGGACAAGCGTGCAAATTTGGAAGTTTATTTCTTATTAAACTCGTGCGACGAAGAACTAGAACGACATGAAAGATATCACAAAGGTTAAGAAGAATTAGACAGAGTTGTCGTATCTAAAAGACGTAACAGGATATGAGTCACAAGAATCAAGGAACTCTAGAAATAATTATGGTGGTCGAAAGAAAGTTTCATTGGTCGAAAATGAATGAGAAATAATGATTTTATTTCCTTTTTTATGCTTGCAAGAATACTGTATTTTACGAACTGAACTTTCCATTACTTGTTAGATTAAATTGAAATACAATATGACTAATATAAAATAATGTCCTTAGCACTTAAAAATATGATATCCCACAGAATAATACTCGTAATAAAAAAATCAGCCTAAACTAATAGATTTCCTTAAATTCTTGTTCATTGATTAGAAGAGCAGTAGCGTGACCAAAGATGATTAAGGTGAAAGCTCTGCATTGTTTTCAGAAAATGTATTGATTTTTAAAGAATTTAATCAATTGCGATATAAAAATATGTAACATATTGTGAAAAAAAATGGGATCGACAATATTCCTCTAAGCAGAATTACTAAAAATTTTGTTTAAAATTTGTTTGGAAAAAAGTGATTTGCATAGTTTAGTGTCAAAATTTTTGTTTTACACTTTAAGGCGCTATATTTAAAGAATGCCCTTCTTGTATTTGCCATCTTGGAACTGCGCCACTGCAGAACCCAAATCTCACTTCAATACACTATATTTTATACAGTCTTAACAAAAATCCTGTAATCGAGTGTATTTAAATATATTTAAAAAGTTGTGGCAACGTGGCAAGGTAGTTCTTGTACTGCTTCCGTTCATCCGCGACCAGGGAACGATATAGATCTTACTTTACTACGTACCGTTGCTCTCGCTATGATCGTTTGCATGTATTTTTAAGCCCCAAGTGAAATCTTATCGTGTAATGGGATGAAATGTGTTTGGAAGTGGCAAGTGGGTAGCTTCAGAAGTATTATGGTGCTGCACAACTAAATTTACCCGACCAACGTGTGCCAACGTATCAATAAGCATCAGAATTTAAATTAAGAGGAACTAAACTGTTCCTCTTAATTTAATGAGGATTAATTAATGTTTAGGTAATATTACGAAGAAGTATCAATGACTAGTAAAAATATTTCAACTATCGGTAGGTTATTTGTTGCGAAGATATGGGTCTAAAAAAAATTGCTTAACAGTTGGCTCAATTAGCGATGCGCAGTATCATCACTAAAGCTCGGTTTTATATGCAAGAAATTTGACTAAAATATGCGTATATGTATGCAGATTTTTTGGCGAAGTATGCAGAAAAATTGTCCTAATATGCAATAATATGTGCAAAGTATGCACAATAAAAATCAAAATATGTCGTGAAATAATATAAATATGTACAAAAATTCATTTTGCATAAGATATGCAAGAAAACGCTAAAATATGCAAGATATACAAAAATATGCATTTTGCATATAATTCGAGCTTTAATCATCACATTGAGATACTATACCGCGTTCTTAAAACATATATTAACCATAGTATAGAATATCACTCAAATACCGTAATTTAAAGCATTAGTTAGTTAAAGAGTCCGCAATCCTAAAGATTGGTTGGAAACAGCACGCCATGCCGATCTATCCTGAGCTAATCCCTTCATCTCCCTATAGCTATTCATCTCAACGTCTTCAACTATCTGACTCACATACTCCAATCTAGGCCTACCTACCCCTCTCTTTCCCTCCACTCTACCTTCTATGATCAATTGCATAATCCCCCCATGCCTAAGAATATGCCCTACTAATCTGTCTCTCCTACGCTGTAACACTCTCCAGATACTTCTCTTCTCCCCTACTAACTCTAGTACAGCTTCATTTGTTACTTTATCTTCCCAACCAATCCTCATCATCCTCCTATAACACCACATTTCGAATGCTTGTAATCTACGCTTCTCTTCCTTTCCTATAGTCCACGCCTCACACCCGTACAGTGCTACACTCCAAACATATACCTTCAGTAATCTTTTTCTAATACCCAAGTCAATATTTGATCTTAAAATCTGTTCCTTTTCTACGAATGCCTTCCTACCCTGTGCTATCCTACACTTTATATCTACCTTGCTTCGATTATCTTTTGTGATTCTACTGCCTAAATAACAAAAATCTGACACTTCTTCGATTCTATTATCTCCTATTGAGATCCTCATTTTTCTACTGCATTCCTTTTTGTCACACCTCATCACTTTAGTTTTACCTATATTTATTTTCATGTTAAAATCCCTAGTCAATACTGCCTGCATACCATTCAATACCCTTTCTAAATTCTTTTCGCTTTCTTCCAATATAGCTATATCGTCGGCGAATCTCAACATATATATTTTCTCTCCCTGTACATTCATACTATTAAAGCATTAAGTAGCTTGAATAGGATGACCTGAGTTAGTCAAAAACATGCTTGGCTACCGCACTTTTATCTCTTCTATTTAATCTGAAATGAGCTAAATGCTCCTTAAATCTAGTTTCAATTGGTCTACGTGTTTGTCCTATATACACTTTAGGACAATTATTTTATTTAGTTTTTATCTTGTGCTACTGAAGATGGGGGCATAGCCTTCGAAATGCACATCTAGCTACTTAATGCTTTAAGTTACGGTATTTGGGTGATATTCTGTACTATTATTTAACACCGTAGTGATAATTTTTAAAATGGAAATGGAAGTTTAAGGAATACATGAAGAAAACCAAACAAAAACATAATAAATCGTAATAATAAAAGCAAGATGGAATCAACGAATGGAAGAAAGTGGACCAAAGAAGAAAAGGAACGACATTCTCGAAGGATGAAGGAAGTCTGGGAGCAAAGAAAATTGAATACAAAGAAGTATAGCCAAAGTTGATTTATCGTACCCTCCAAAAGGGTTATTCGAAAGAAAAAAAAAAAAAAAGCAAGATGATCGTTTTTTTTTAACCCGGTTTCGTTTTACACTTTTGATTAATATGAACGACTTCACTTTCTTGTTCATACCAACGTAAATTTCAATGAAACTCGTAAAAATTAGTGGCTAATAATTGCGCATTGCGGAAGGTATCTGGGAAAAAAATGGATAGATATACTATAAAGGAGGGGGGCATTACGGGAACCTGTTGTTTTTTATGTGCCCCGTTCATTTCTGTCGTCGTATATACCACCAACAGGATACACGACAAGATTAAAAATCGCCTAAGGCGACCTGCGATACTCGAAGACGCATATAACCTGAAGTTCGCCCGTTGTTTTTATTGTATTCCATATTGATTCCAGTTGTTATTCGAAGGGGCGTTGGGAATATAATGGCCCTGCCGCTTTTGTCTGGAAAATGTAAATGCGGATTTTATTCAAATACCGATTCATATCCGCATAAATATTGCGTTATTATGATTATGAATATTGTGTTTTTATACGAGAATATTCCGTGAAGACTAAAGATTTTTTGAAAAGATTATGTAATATTTTTACAAAGACTAGGGGTACCAGGAAGAGCAAGGATGAGCATTATATCTTATAAACATAGGCGTTGTTAAACATATTGTCGGGGGGGGGGGGCAAACATATAAACAGATTAAATTAAATCAAACCGCGTATAATTAATACTATAATAAACTACATTTACAAAAATATTAAATTTAACAACTATTATTTAAGAAAACAATAATTTTATATTCCTTGGGTCAGCACCGAAAACATCAATAACAGCAGCATCCTCTAGAGCATTTCTTAGCGTAATGAACTGTTCAGAAAATATATATTGTATTTTGCACTCCACCGAGTTTCAGATAAAAGAGGAATGTTTGGTACACAGCTTCTTCTATTTGGACTCTCTCTAAAGAATTTAATAACCTCTTATAGTACCAATAGAGTTCTGAATATACTACCTTAAATACATCCTTAAATCATATAAGCTCTGGTTCGTATTCTCCATTATTACGTTTATGTATATTATATAACTGCTCTCGCAATTTCCTATTATTGATCTAGTTACTATTAGTTTATTAAGTTTAAAATAATATTTACTAACCAATCCTTAAGACACTGTTTGTTTCATCTTGAACGAGTCTTATTTTCTTGTTTAATCTGTAGATATAAATTTGTTACAACCAAATTAGCAACATACATTAGGATAAGAATGCACATACCATTCTATCTGTTGTACGTCCTACTCTAAATAAATAAATAAATAAATAAATAAATAATGATTCATCTATGTCTGAGCCTTGGCAAAGTAAAGATAGACATATTATATGCTGTCGTCATGTGCCGAGAGGAGAGACATTTGTAGTTAGTACTGGGTTGAATCTATTGAAATTCTGTCTGCAGAAACTGCCGCATGATAAACAAGTTAACGATATCACTGTGCAATAATGACGATAATGGAAAACGCATTACGATTCTGGAACGTGAGCTGCTCTATGAAGTCCTGGCGTGGAACAGCAACATTCGAACGTAAACTTGGATGAATAGTCTTTCCTGTGTATGGGTGGGTATATGTTTCGTGTCGGTTTCCGCGGTTTGTCTTCCTATTGGGGTAACTTTTAAATGGAAACTTGCTTGTTCTCGTTTCTATATAGTACATAGTGAAGCACAGGAATAATTTATGGTTATAGAAACCATTTCAATGAACACACACACACACACACACACACGTGTGTGTTTATTATACAAACAAATCACAACATTTGTTCATCTTAAGACTAGTTTGTAAATTTATACTTCATGCGAATAAGAAAACTATTCTTTATTATATTCGTTTGAAAGTAAAACGAAACTAACTTATCATCCACGAATTGAACTTACAAAATATTAATTTTTCGAACAGTTCGACATGTTATTGTGAAACAGTATTTGGAGTAATTACAATAAGGGATCAAATTAAATGTTTACCAAATTAAATTCCGAACCCCTAGCACTGTACTCTAAAAAAATAACGAATATCAAAATCTGATTTTATCATTTTCCATGATGAGTAAAATGAAAAATGCAAATCAAAGTTTGTACATTCAATAAACGCTATCAAATAACCACTTTCGAAGGACATTCAATAGAAAACTATTATCAATTACATATTATTTTTTTTTTTTAAGAAAAAATCGATTTTTTTCTTCACATTCCATTACCGTGCAACTACATTTTTTTTTTTTTATTAATTCAAGATCTCAGATCTTATTGTGGAATAATTTCAACAGAACGCTCGATGTTTATCTTCATTGAAATTAAATTCCACAATTTATTACAATGTAAATATTATACTTGATGTATATTTGTTTAATGGTGAATATATTCAGAGTCCTTGTTTCCCTATGTAGTTATAACAATGATATGCGTAGGACGTTCATAGTTTAATCTAAAGGAATGTTTGTGGAAAACATGGGGAATAATTGATGCGACTGGATAATATTCCCGCTTATTTATTCCATACAATATAGTGTATCAAATCGTTTAAGAGGAACATACCAAATGTCTTAAGTCGAGATACAGTGGCGTTAGCTGTCTTAATTTGAAACGAATTTAATTAGTGGAATATTTCATACAATTAAAAAAATGATCACTACGTTGTTAAATAATATTATAGAATATCATCCAAATACCGTAACTTAAAGCATTAAATAGCTAGATGTACATTTCGAAGGCTATTTTTCATTATTTGATACATGCATCCATCATAAATACAAGATTTATTTAAAAAATGAAGTTATTTTTGTGTGTTTTTTTTTTTTTAGCAGAATTGTAAAGCACAGCTTTTTCATAAACCTTTTTAATACTTAAAATATCTAATATCTCAAGATCATTCTGTTGGGCCCACTCTAATGCCACTATCAATGTTTGAATAGCCTCATCGTGTTTTATTTTTGGTAAGTTTGGTTGAAGATCTTCCTCCAAAACATCATCGTCGTCATCATCATGCTCACTCTTGTCATTCAAAGTTTCAATGTTGTCCAAATTCCATTCCAGAATCTCTGATGTAGTATAATGATCAGCATGAATCGTTTTCAGTAGTGTTACAGTCTCTGAAACAACTGTTTCCACGTTATCATCTTTTCAGAATTTCTTAAATTGGCTCAATGGCATGTTATCTTCTTCAGTAAATTCACAACTCTTGGATAATAAGTTACGCCAACATTTTGGAAATTGTTTTTGGTGTAATTTTTTGCCAGGCACTGTGTAAATGTATGATGGCATCTTTTAAAGTAAGTTTCTTCAACTCTTCTCCTATGTATTGACTGTTTGTCATAATGGAACTTAACAAACTTTTTCTATAATATAATTTTGTCAACCTTAAAACATTTTGGTCCATCGGCTGGATTAATGGTGTAACATTCGGAGGCACAAGCATAACAAATATCATCCCACCCTCAGTTTTCAATTCCTCCTTTGGAGGGTGAGATGGTGCATTGTCCAGAAGAAGAACTGCTTTTTCCGAAAGGCCTTGTTGGCGCAAAAATCTTTTAACCTAAAATTTTAGAAATACCCATCCATGAAAACAATACATATATAATTTTAAATTCTGCTTACCTCTGGAACGAAGTGTTGAAAGAACCACTTTTTAAAAATTTCTCCAGTTATCCATGCAGTTTTTGTGTTCTTGTAAATTGTGGGATTTTTTAAATTTCGAAAACATCGAGGATTTTTTGATTTGCCAATCACAAGCTCCTTCAATTTATGCAAGCCCGTCGCATTCGCGCAACCGAAAAATGTAAGCCGTTGTTTGGCAATTTTCAATCCAGGAGCAGTTTTTTTACTTAGTCCGACATGTTTTTTGCAGGCAGAATCTTCCAATATAGACCTGTTTCGTGCAGTTGGTCCTCACAAAATCCAAATTCCTCGACTAATTTTGCTAAATTTTCTTTGAAAGGGTCAACAATTTCTGATTGAGATGACAGTTTTTTACCAGTAACTTTCAAGAATCGTATTCCATAACGACATTTAAATCGTTGCAACCATGACTTGCATTAAATTTTATATTGCTATTATTGGCAAGATACAAGCTTGAAAATAAGTTTAGTGCTTTTTGCTTCAAGATATCACCTGCTACTGGCATATGTCTCTCGCTTTGTTGAAGAAACCATCTATACAATTTCTTTTCCATTTTTGGAAACATCGATTTTTTCAATTTTGGCCGAATCTAAATTCATTAAATTTGAGATAGATTTATGCATGTATATACACCTCATGTTTTTTAAATTGGCGGAGAAATTTGGTAGTCGTCTGCGCATAGGGTTGTGCTTATCGGGGTTATACAGTACCAGTGGTGCCAGACAACAAAAAACAGTCTAGGTCTAAGAATTTTAATTTGTCACTATTTTATAGCTATCGTACAAATTAATTATGACATAAATATGATACTATAATAAGTATTTCTTAACATTTCTTATATTCTAGTATAACTTTTCTGCATTTTGTATTAATTTCAAAGAATTCATTCTAATTACATAAAATGGTTATAACTGTGCGTGGTGATTTGTCAACATTGCATTATCTTAGGACGCACACCTTCTGCACTAGACACACCTACTTATTCTTTGGAGAAGACAGAAGCGTAGCATGTTTTGGTAGAATTATATTTATTGAAATAAAAGTTATATTTTTGTTCAAAATCGAAATAATATTCTATGCCCAGCTCAAAGTCAATCCAAAGCTAATAGGTAAGAGTTTATTAGTAATTATAAATTGCGTGCACTTATCTCTAGTTAATATTAATCGTTTTAAAACACAATTATCTAAATATTCCATCGTTAATAAAAATATGAACATTGAACAATATTTTCAATAAGTGGGAAATAAATATATAAAATGTCAGCTGAAGTTTAAGTGATTTTATTTTGAATTTATTTTCAAATTTTATTAAGTGATAAATAGGCGCCATATTTGAGTTCATATAATTTTTAAATAATATTAGTGATACTTTTCATGAATTTGCAAAAAAAATGTACTGTAGTAGAATATTCAATGTGCTACACGACTGATACCATACTATTTCGAATAGCACGGCTATGTACTGTATTGGTCAAGCCATTATGCCGGTTTTGATTTATGATACGTATACTTCTGTCATTCTCCGCCAATTTAAAGCTGTACTTTCGTAAGCATTTAACTCGGAATAATTCAAAACACTTTTAAGTAATTTAAGTGAACTAATGCGAGCATTGAACATTTTTACAATAATACATTTTTCAGTTCTTTAATAACGGCATTGCGCTTGCGTCTGCTTTTTTCAACTACATTATATTATCGCGATTGAAAATAGTACATAAATAACGAAGAAAATTTTACCACAAGACAAAGGCCTTATGAAGATCAAAATTAAATTAAAACGTCGATACGTTATATAAGTTATTTAAATTGAATTTTTAGGGAAATCCTCAACTCACGCATCATTAATAATTTACAATATATTAATCTGATTCAGTGAGTTAAATAAAAAAAAAATGTGCATCTCTCAACTCCTTACATAAAAATATATTAATATCGATTCGTTTCAAAGTGATTCAGAAAATAGGTAAAATATAAATTTTCATTTCTTAATAATCTTTGTCAAACAATCGAATATAAAATCAGTATCTACCATTATAAATTTAATTTATTAAATAATATTTTTTAAAGTATACTATCATTTAGTTGTGTTATTTATGAATTTATTTTATATGTAGATATCCACAGAGATATATCATTTATATAGATATACAGCTATTTATCTGCATAGTTGGAGAACTCAATGAAAATTATTCAGCAAGCGATTTAACTCTGCATATCCTCTGTTTTTTACTCCATGTAAGCAATTTATTAAATTTTCTTCAAGTGACGGCTCAGTAGCGCCAAGAGCTTGAATAAAATCAGTACAGCACTGTATCCAGAGAACTTTATCGATGGGTATTACAAGTGCTCATCATATCAAGTTATATTTTGAGTGGCACGGCGTCGCGATGCCGGCGCCAAATGTCTGCGTCATCACATTCAATAATATCCTAAGACGTATCAAATATATGGCATGATGTTTGCAACGAGAAAGAATTTCTAGTAACGTATCTCACACAGAATGTAATTTATATGAGTGACGAGAAGTAGACCAAATTGTTTTTATTTCATTTAACATCGCCTTTTTATTGCTGTAGCTTAAGCTTTGTAATGCGTTTACCAATTCCTTCTTCATTAATTAAGCTTAAAGTATTTCATTCTATTGATTAATATTAGATAAATTGAACGATGTCCATATATATATATATATATATATTCTACGGTTGGCAACGCTGATTAAAAAGAATAAATTTAAAAAGAACAGACTGAAACTATTTGCCCAAATCAAACTTATAAATTTAATTAAAAAATAATAGCACAAGACAATATTTTAGGAGATATCGTCGAAGTTCTTAAAATAGGAAAAAAAAAAGATAAAACCTAATCTACTCTAGTGGTCCCCTCTTTAAATAAAAAATCAACTAATCATAATAACCCCTAATATCTCTAATACCAAACATACCAATTACCTAAATCAGGCATGGCGAACCTATGGCACGCGTGCCAGAGGTGGCACGTACGAAAAATTTACTGGCACGTAAATTATTTACAGATCATATTTTCTACGCTTTAAATTAGTGAATTTTATATTCGCATGCGCTTTAAATAAACGATTTTTTTTTAGAATTATTGAATGAGGTAAACTCAGTTTACTTATGTACAACAACGTCCGATGGTTAAGCCGAGGAAAAGTTCTTCAAAGATTCGTTGAGTGTTTAGTTGAAGTTAGACTTTTTTTAATTAACGAGAAAATCATTGAAAAAATAAGCAATTAATGGATGTCGAGTGGATTTTCATTCGATCAAAGCATTCGAAGCGAAATTACAAATTTTCAACCGTGATGTTATTTCTACCACCTTCAAATATTTTCCAAAAATATTCTTAGCAGATCTAGAGTCTCATAAAAAGCCAGATCAAGTTAAATTGACATAAGCGTTTTCTGTTGTTATTCAATCGATAATTGGCAAATTTTCTTCAAGATTTACACAGTTTGGGCAATTTGCAGAAATATCAAAATTTATTTTACATCCAGACACAATATCAATTGGATAAACTCAAATTGGAGATTTTTGAATGGCTGAATTTGGAGGATATAGAAATGCAATTAATCGATTTTCAATCCAATTGAAACAAAAGTTTGTCGATTTGTGAAATGAGTTGGAAATAATTGAAAATGATCGATTATTGGGCGTACTTAAAAAGAGTGCTGAAGAGGAACTATTCATAATTCATAATTCATAATCTTTATTCCTGCTATTATGTTTTTTACATTTACAGTCGTCACAAATATTTTTCTTTAAAATCAGATTTTCTGAAGTAGCTAAATAGAGTATAGTATGATAAACAAAATGTATATTTACATGGATACAGGCGCATCTAAAACAGATTTAAAACAGATTTTTTACAAGAATCACATTAGATCAAATGCGCTTAAATGGACATTAAACGACGAACATCACATTCAAACATATATATAATACAAACACATCTAAAAAAACTTTATGATTTATATTATATACAAGTATAATACAAATTAAATGTCAATATCAGGCGGCTAATTTAGTATGAAACAACGATCATCACATTTCACTAAAATTGCATGATAAAAAATCTGAGAAATTATAAAATGCTTTCTGAAGTAGCAGCAGCTTTATACATATTTTAAAGTGCTTCTTATCCAGCGATCGAACAGATACAGGAAGGGCATTAAAAAAAATGAAACCCCAATAATTTGGGCCATTCAAACATTTCGTAAGACGATAGGTTTCATAACATAAGCCTGATTTATTTCTTGTATCGTGTTCATGTACATCTTTGTTGGTAGTTAATTCGTTACTATTATTATGAATAAAAATGATAACATGAGATACTATTCCTGAAACTTTTAGTTGTTTAGAGAAATTACCGACCGCTATATTATCAAATTTCTCCTCTACTTATGCTTGTAAGTCATTTCCGAAAAGAATTTCATAAAAGGCAGTTCAAGAAGTAGAAGGACTGATGAATCTAGTTCGGCGTGCACTTTATGAAAAGTGACGAAATATGAATCAGATATAAAGCATTTGGCATCCAATTTACAACAGCAAAAATCTCATTAAATGCTATCGAGTTTTGTATAAGTTATGTGTTCATTTTCTATAAAATTTTGTTATATTTGTTATATTTTGCAATAATTAATTCGCATATAATTTATTTCCCTATTAATAACTGCCCGGGTACGTCGATAAATACTATTTGGAAATTTTTGGCACGCGCACGTTAAAAGGTTCAGCACCACTGACCTAAATAAACCTTCCTATATAATAATTTAAATTATTATATAAAATATAAAATATCTTAATTTCTAAATATCTTAATCGTCAATTTGGCGTAAGCAGTCATTTCTAATACAATTTTTAATTGTATCATCAGTGAATTGTAACGTACTTTCAATGCCAGCTACATATTGTTCAAATGGAGGTTTTATATAACTCAAATTATGCTTTAAACCTTTATTCAAAAGAGCTAGTTCATCATTATTAAAAGATACATATTTTTCATTAACTACAATTAACAATTGTATCATTATATCATTCTTAATTTGCTTATCATGTTGTTCTAGTTGAAGATTACGTTGGTTTTTGCACAAACGTTCAAATTTTTATTGTAAACTTACTGTTTTCTTAGCGCATTTATTTTCATTAATATCAATAATCTTCTACTGAAACTCACTCCATTCTAAAAATTGAGAATCACCAAACTGTATGCTTCCAATTCTAAAAAACTTCTCTTTTTGCATAAAACGGTCATTGAAAAGGAGCTCATTTCAGATTAAATAGAAAAGAGAAAAGTGCTGTAGCCGAGCATATTTTTGACTAACTCAGGTCATCCTATTCAAATTAGTTCACTTAAATTACTTAAAAGTATTTTGAATTATTCCTAGTTAAATGCTTATGCATAAATCTAAATTAAATTTAATGAATTTAGATTCAGGCCCAATTTCATCTTGTCGTTAGTTTTGTTAATTATTAATTTATATTGTTTTAAAAGATTTGTAGTCATATTATATGCCTTTTTTGAAATATTTCTGTCATGTTGACTTATTTATTTGATAGTATATCAATCATGATTCGTGACAAAGGTATTTCATTTATTTTTTATCTTGTGCTACTGAAGATGGGGGCATAGCCTTCGAAATGCGCATCTAGCTACTTAATGCTTTATGTTTTTTTTATCATGTTTAATATTTATGAATATGTGGTTATTATTGCAAAATAAGCGTATTCTTTATTTGCCACAAACTTTCAAGTAACCATAAATCGTACCAGCGTCCTGCAATTGACAGGTTTCGGAATGGAAAATGTATATTTTTAGGATATTGCTGTCGGCTGGTTCGTTGGCAGGAAATTGGAATTTCATATGGATTTCATATATCTAACGCAAAGTTTCCTCGTAGTTTATAAATATTTTGATTTTGTAATCGAATATATAACAGCACATATAACAGAATATAAAACTAGGCAATTGTGATATACTATTATAATTTCACTTAAACACACTGTTGTAGTAAAATCAAAATGAATTGAATTGTCGGATTTCATTGAGTTTAAAAAAACAGTTTGTATTGTATTAAATTTTATAGGATTACATCGACCGACTTTCGTTGAATAAAATATTAATTTAGATTTTTAATCAATCTAGTGGCACTAATAAATAATCAATTACAGCTTAAAATAAAAATAATAATGTAAATCAAATGGAATATTTATGTTGTTGAATTACGATACTCTGTCATCAATGCGCCTTCTTTAGTTCGAGGTTCGAGGTGTTAATTAGATTTGGAGGGTGTTTGGCGACAACTAATATTTTTCTACACTAGCAAGACACATTTTCATTTTGGATTTATCTCACTATTGTCAAGAGGGCATGTACTTTAGGACATGTTTTGGTTCTTTACCATATTTCACCCACTAAGTAATTTTAATTTTTGTATATAGTTGATTATATTTCATTATAAATTTAGTTTTATATAAATTTATTTTGATTATAAATTTATTTCATTATTAATTTAATTCACAACGGTGTTAAATAGTTGTATAGATTATAACCCAAATATCGTACCACAAAGCAATTGACAGCTAGATGTGTATTTCGAAGGTCATGTCCTTATCTTCAGTAGCACAAGTTAAAAGCTAAATAAATAGGATAGCAATTTTTCAATCTTTTGACGTATTTATTATGACCTGTAAATTGCTGATTAGTAGAAAATTTGACAAGTACAATAATAATAAATGAGGGGCAACTAAATTAAAATAAATGTAATAAATAAGATGGGGGAATAGCATTCGAAATGCGCATCTAGCTAGTAAATGCTTTGAGGTGATATTTTATATAATTATATTTCAGTTTAGACGCACGTATTTATTTGAATTCGTTTCTGCATTTTCTTAAATTTATATCGTGCATTCGGACACGAAAGTGCGAACGTCTCTAAGATGTAATAAACTCTCAGATTTTTCAATGGATATTTTCACGAAATTTTCAATAATGAACAATGTCTAATGGATCAAAAATGGATCTAAAATTCTTTTACATTTTTTCGAAACAACTTGTGTGTCTTAAATAATATTTTGTCAATTCGTAGTTTGTTTAAAATTTAAACTACGTTTAGAATCTAATATTAGACTAACGTTAGGCGCTTTTTCATTACAATAGCTTCTATAATTTAAATTGTACTTGAAGGCAACACTCCTATTGACATGGCATTAAAACTTTCCACAACTTTATGAAATTTTAATACTGGGTAATTTTGTCCTTCACTTTGGTATATGAGCAAAATGAAACATCTGTTATAAGTCATTTTTTATATCTTGGCGGAACTATTCATCCTCTACTGCGCATAAGGGTTGAGCTTCCAGTACCATTGTTGCCATATATGAATAAAAAACTTCAGTACAAAGTGCCTCAAATTATAAACTGCATAGCAAAATTCAGATTGAGAATATTTACTGTATGAATCTATACGGCTTCGATTAAAATTCACTATTTAGTAAAAGGTTTCCAGTTATTTATTATTTGTTTTGATCAATTATGCTAATATAATACTCGCTGTATTTGTTGGCTGTCGAAATGACAACATTGCAGTAATTTTGACCACACCCTCAAATGACAAAAATGCAGTGGCGAGCATCTCTTCACGAGAGTAAGGTTTCAGGGTGTTGAAGCGGCCAGTATATTTTCATTTTTTTTTGTTATCATTGGTCTTATGCATAAACTAGTCTTAATTTGTAATGCGCAGTAGAAGGGGCGGGCCCGCCACTTAAAAAAAAAGTCAATATTTCAAGATATTTTGTACTTGAGGCGTGAAGTGCGTTATGGTTAGGTTTAGTGTGGCAGCACAAGTTCTTTGTGCTTGCCGAGTATATGCAAATACACGTACACACGTTGAACGTAAACCAAGCAAAGTTATTACAAAAATTGCCGCAATTTCTGCAGCAAACTCGAAGTGTGGAAAGCTCAAGCGAGTAATTCTGCACGAAGCGCTACTAGTTCTATGTGTGCGCTTGAGGATGTTCCATTTTCATTTAAATTTAGTGCTTGTTTACATTATATTATAACCTTCAGGACTGTGACTTGACTTCGCTGGCTGCGCTTCATGGCACATTGCATTATGAACGACCTACAAAGCGACTCCATTTTGTCGTGGTCCGTACTTATAGTCGGATTCATTGAATCTATAGCAAATTTCAAGCTAACAGTGATTTCTATGTAAATTTCTATTTATCTTTTTTTGTGTTACTTAAAAGTATAAAAGTATAATTTTACTACGAGTACACTGACAGAAGTGTTTGTTGACTATTCTCTGAATATCAATTTTTTTAACACAATATTTTTAGATTTGATATACAAGTTTTTTAAGTTTAATAAAATCAAATACAAATTTGGAAAAAATTATAAACAAATAACCATTTTCAATATTTCTTAATGTTAGACTTTTATTATAGTAGTAGAAATATATATAAAAAACAGAATACGAATGTATAAATTGTTAAATTTGATAATATAAATTTGAAAAGGAACAAAATGTTCAAGGATACTTTTTAGTTCTTCATATTTTCATCCACGATCAGTCTTGCATTTTATATATTTATTTATATATATCCATATTGCATCCATCATGTCTTGCAATGCACATTAAATTAATTATATTTTCGCAAAATAAATAATCTTACCTTCGAATTTTGTAAAATAAATTTTGGAAAAGTAAAATAAATTATTTTACTTCTCTTAGGTGAAACACGTTATATTTCTATTTTGGATACACTCTGTATACAGTAACTGGGAATTATTTTTGAAATTATTGAAGAATGGTAATTAAAAACATTTGTTTCACAGAGTGAACATAAAATGTTCATAATGAACATAAAATAAACATAAATCTTTTCAAAAATATTATCTTGTTGCAAAAATGCAAATCTGATATAATAAGTCCTATAAAAATTTTAGGTCAACGTTTATAAATTTGTAAAGTTTGTATAAATTATGAATTTGTAAAATTATTGCATTTTTGAGAAAACTTTCTGGACAACTTATCTTCTTCGATTACACTCATGTTCTTTTATATTCGTATTCGCTTTCATATTCAATATTTTCAACTTGAAAATTGTCTTCATCACAACAATATATTTGTACAGTCAAGGCTCAAATTCGGATAATACTCGAATTTTTTAAGTAATTATGTAAACAACAATAAAAACAAGAATTCAAGTAATAGTTAGTTCAAACTTCAACTTTGTTTTTGCATGCAAATCTCCCAAGGTCTAGACTTTGGATGATTTATAAATGTTCCTATTCACATAAAAATATTAGTCTGAAAATATATAAATATTCTTATTCTTATAAATTTCTTATTCAGAAATGAATTTCATCACTGATACTATATTTGTATATGTTTACCAAACATGTACTTGCACTTTGCACCATTCACAAACAGTTCATTAAATTTACGTATGGGGAACATCTGATAAAACTATTCACCGGATGAGGGGTTGAAGTATCTGCATAGTAAACTAATACACGTCCAATACAATTTTCAATAATCCATATGGTCGGATCAAGATGAAAATTGCAAATATCTATATCTTTCTACTCTCTTCTGCATATGAAGGTACTTGATCGTATGTACAGAACACGGCGGAAAATGCACGGCGAAAATATTCAAGATATATATGGTTTATATCTGATCTTCTGGCGTTGGCAGTGAAATTTGCATGCGCAAATTTTCTCTATATTATGATATCCTGTAAAGCGAATGCACTGATGTGAACCGTATCAGTGAATATATATATTGCAAGCATTTATAATTTAATTTGTCCACTCATCTCGAATTAATGTTCGACTAATAACAATTCTGCTCAAACGTAACGGATATATTATAAATATAAAACCCAAATATAGAATATAGAATAAATATAGAATATATAATAAATATAAAATAAATATAATAAATATAGAATCACAAAAGATAATCGAAGCAAGGTAGATATAAAGTGTAGGATAGCACAGGGTAGGAAGACATTCGTAGAAAAAGAACAGATTTTAAGATCAAATATTGACTTGGGTATTAGAAAAAGATTACTGAAGGTATATGTTTGGAGTGTAGCACTGTACGGGTGTGAGGCGTGGACTATAGGAAAGGAAGAGAAGCGTAGATTAGAAGCACTTGAAATGTGGTGTTATAGGAGGATGATGAGGATTGGTTGGGAAGATAAAGTAACAAATGAAGCTGTACTAGAGTTAGTAGGGGAGAAGAGAAGTATTTGGAGAGTGTTACAGCGTAGGAGAGACAGATTAGTAGGGCATATTCTTAGGCATGGGGGGATTATGCAATTGATCATAGAAGGTAGAGTGGAGGGAAAGAGAGGGGTAGGTAGGCCTAGATTGGAGTATGTGAGTCAGATAGTTGAAGACGTTGAGATGAATAGCTATAGGGAGATGAAGGGATTAGCTCAGGATAGATCGGCATGGCGTGCTGTTTCCAACCAATCTTTAGGATTGCGGACTCTTTAACTAACTAAAACCCAAATGAGGACGTGTTTATTTGCTTCATGCAATTTTATATGGTGTATAGAAAATTTAAATTTTATTTTGTTAATTTAAATAAACACAAAACATAATAGTATATAATATCACCCAAATACCGTAACTCAAAGCATTAAGTAGCTGGATGCGCATTTCGAAGGCTATGCCCTGCATCTTCAGTAGCACAAGATAAGAACTTAATAAAATACCTCTGTCACGAAACCTGATTGATATACAATTATTATTTAACACCGCAGTGATAATTAAAAAAAGAAAAGAAAACTACAATATCAAATTATTCATATTTTTATTATTTATTTATTTTTATTTATTCGAAACGTATATAATTGAAAGGAGAATATGTGAAATGTGAGAAAAACATATATAGACTTTCGAACACATAATTCAGGTTTTATGCATAATCTAAAACGGTTAAAGCTTTAAAAACAGTTTAACCAACCCTAATAATCACAGTTGGAACTTAAGCTACAAAAATTATGTCCAGCTCATGCTCCATAATTTACGATTGTTTAAATTTGCGCAAAGCGTGTGATTAGTTCCTCATTGATAAATGAAATAATTTAATTTTATAATAGAAGATAGTTCTAATGATTAATTTATCTAATAACCTATAATCTATATAGCATGTAATTAGGAATATGTCCAAAGTGATATAAAGGCCAAAAACGTTAAAAGTTGCAGATATTCGTGGAATGAAAGACGTGTTAAAACTTCGGTATGCTCGCCATTTTTAAACAAAGCTTTTAGAGGCTTTAATTAGTATAAAATTATTTCGACAATTATTTGGACCAATTATCGTTAAAAAAAATTGTTTCGAAACCATTTTTGCCATAAAAGACCGTTCAAATCTCAGTTGTTATAGCACAAAATCTGTATAAAACAAATTTGAGCAAAAAGCATGGAAGAAATTTGATAAATCAATTCTGATAACTCTTTATGTCATTTAAATGTATTCTACATTGTTAATGTTTATTATTGTAGTTAGTATTTTTCGCTATTTTTCCAATTTGATCAAAAGATTTTGATTATTCTATAGAGTCACTCTCTTCACATGTACCAATACCAATTCGCTCACAGTAGACTGAATGTACTTCTACAATCCCCGTTGGCATTTCAAACAGACTACCATAAAATACTGGAACACAATCAAAATTTTACTACCCATCGAATGCTAGTGTAATAGATATATTTTCAGCAACGTAATTTTATACGTGCAAATAGTACTTTCATTTGATCAATATAAGAGATAGGTTTCAAGTTTCAATTTGTTGGTATATGTACATATACAAGTCAATAATGCTACATTATATATAACACTAGCTTATGATATGTTAATACTTATCAGAATAGAAAAAAAGAAAAAAAGTGAACTACATCTGTAGTGTATGTCAATCTATGATTGTATCTTGAACTCTTTAATTTCGTAGATTGGGTTGGGTGTAAGGTTTGACTTCAGCATTCTTTTGAACGTTGTTAATTTTTGGTTTTTTCATTCTTCGCGTCATTTATTGTATTCATGTGTTCCCTTCTGGAGGTACCGGGTGGTACTTAATCTACAGAAAGGAACTGTTGGGTTCTCTGCAGATCGAGTGTTGATGATCATCCCCTTGTAGTCTGTAAGTGGTTTTTGTCTTTTACTTTCGTAGATTTGGTTGGGTGTAAGATTTGACTACAGCATTCTTTTGAACGTTGTTTTGAACGTTTGGTTTTTCCATTCTTCGGGACATTTATTGTATTCATGTATTCCCCTCTGGAGGTACTGTGTGGTACTTAATCTACAGAAAGGAACTATTGGGTTCTCTGCAGATCGAGTGTTGCTGATCATCCGCCTGTAAGTAGTTTTTGTCTCGTGCATTTTACTCAATACTTTGTATAGATATAGCGCTGAAACTATTAAAATTTTATACTTTGCGAAGAGTGGTTTATATGGTTCTCGTGGTGATGTCCCATCAATCCCTCTAACGGCCCTTTTTCGTTGAATTAAGACTTGATCAAAATGTGCTGTGTGTCCCCATATCTCTATTCCATAGCACATAGCGCTGTTGAAAAGTGCATTTTTTGTGCATATTCGAGCTAGGTTGCAACTGAGCATCTCGCATTGCCTTTTCCATGTCAGCCTTCCATCTATCCAAATCCCTAAGTACTTTACTTCTTTGTCTATTTGCGTCCATCTGTCCATTGTGTAATTGATTGTATTTGTCTTGCTGTTGTTTAATATACGGTCATTTGCTTTAAATCAGTTTTCCGCTTCCGTGTTGTGTGTTTCGCATTCCTCTTTAAGTCTTGAAACGTCCGGGTTTCGTGTGGTTATGGAGGTGTCGTCAGCAAATAAGTTTGTATGTGTTCTGATATGTTATGGAGGGTCATACATATATATGACGAAAAACAATGGCCCCGATATCGATCCTTGGGGCACTCCTCTCCTTATGTCACAAATATTGCTTAGGCCATCTTTGGTGCTAACTCTTCGTTTCCTGTTTGTTAGATATGATGATATCTGTTTGAGGGGCATGCTTGTGACTCCATAATGTTTAAGCTTGTTTATGAGTACGTTGTGCGATATAAGATCGAAGGCCTTTGTTAGGTCATACATCTGGGACGAGCATTGTTTTTTGAGCTCTAGAGCAGTACAAGCGTATGTTATTACATCATGAACAGCATCGGTAGTATTCCTGTTTTGTTGGAATCCATATCGTTCGTCAGATAGGTGTCCGTTTACCGAAAAGTACTCTTGCAACCTCAGCAGAAAAACTCTTTGAAACACTTTAGAAAACACTTGTAATAATGAGATGGGTCGATAATTTGAGCATTCCCTTGTCGGTTCTATTTTATAGATTGGAAAAATATTCGCAATTTTCATTGCGTCGGGAAAAATTCCTTCTTTTATGTATTTATTAATTATATGACTTAGATGACTACTTATCTACTTTGATGCTATTTTCAAAACTCTTATGCTTAGTCCATAAATGTTTTGCGATGTTTTATTTTTCAGCGCGTGTATAATATTTTTGATTTCTTGTGGATTTGTTGCCGATATTGAAAACGCAGTGTTTTTCGTTGCTTGTGAAAATACGGTGTTTCCTGTTTGCAAGATAGGATGCGCTAATTTAAATCATAATACATATACCAAGTTATTGGATAAATAACGTGGTTCATAATCTATGCATAAATGTAATAAACATGACGATGTGGTTCCGAGATAGTAATCTAGGAAGAAACTTGATAAGAATCAGGTGTAGATACGGACAAACCATTGCTTATGCCCAGCATATTTGTATAAAATTAAAGGAAGAGCCAACATGTGAGTGTGGGGAATACGGTTCAGCCCAACATCTCATCCGAGAATGTGAATCCTATGAAAATAAAAGAAAAGAAGAATAGTGGAAAATGCTGTATAAGCAGACTTCTACTCCTTTTAATCTGCGAACGTTGCTAGCAACAAATAATATAAATATCTATAAATGGCTATTCTTATAAAATTATAAATAACATATTAAGAAAATTTAAAAGAACAAGAGTTATGAGAAATATTAGTAATTTAGAACAAAGTAATAATTCAACTACAAAATTTGTTAAATTACCATTTGATCCTATAATTGCACGTGGCTTAGATAGTATTTTAAATAAATATAATTTTAATATATTTACTATATAATTTAATATATAATACTTCTAATAGTCTTGCTAATTTTCTAGGAAATCTCAAAGATTTTGATTGATTTCAATAAAAAAAATCAGGTATTTATAAAATATCTTGTTCTAGTTGTCCTAAGGTATATATAGGACAAACACGTAGACCAATTGAAACTAGATTTAAGAAGCATTTAGCTCATTTCAGATTATCATTTTTTGTACACAAATTAAGATTTTTTTCTGGAATATCGATCCATATTTTATTATTAAACAAAACTGTTTATGGTATGATATTCCTTGCACAACCCCCCCAACCATATATTGATATATACCTATAAAATCTATACTGTACTGTGTAAACAAATGCGATTTGACAGGTCTTCTATATTGGCACACATTATTCTTTATCTGTTGCATTCAGGACCAGCGCATACAATTATTACGAGAGCTTTTATCTTTCATATTCACTGCTATGGAACATGTGGAATAAATGGTTGTCACTTAATTGTGATGTATCAAATGCATTTGTTATGTGTATACGCTACGAAGATTTTAATCGATACATATTTTGGCATATTGATACATATTTAATTGAAAATTATTAAAGAAATAAGACACATACAGATGTGAACTATATTAAAATGACCCTTGAACAATTTTTTCCCAAGAAGAACCAGGAATTTTTTAAAACAGGAATATTTTCTTTTCCTGATATGGCATAGATAATGATGGAAACTATATTATTCAATAAAGTACAAATATTTCCTCATAATTCGTTTTCATTTTAATATAAAAAAAACGAAAAAACATTCCGATACTCTTATTATATACAGGATAAAATAAACTAACTACAAGTGCTTCGTTTTTTTAGAGACTGTTGTGCTTTTTGAAATATTAGATGTTCAATGGGTTTTGTATGGCACACATGGAAATAATTATAGGTTCAATGGGTTTTGTATGGCACATATGGAAATAATTATGGGTTCAATAGGTTTTGCATGGCACGCATGGAAATAATTATAGGTTCAATGGGTTTTGTATGGCACATATGGAAATAATTATAGGTTCAATAGGTTTTGCATGGCACGGATGGAAATAATTATAGTTTCGATAGGTTTTGCATGGCACGTATGGAAATAATTAGATGTTCAATAGGTTTTGTATGGCACACATGGAAATAATTATAGGTTCAATAGGTTTTGCATGGCATGCATGGAAATAATTATAGTTTCGATAGGTTTTGCATGGCACGCATGGAAATAATTTATAGTTTCGATAAGTTTTGCATGGCACGCATGGAAATAATTAGATGTTCAATAGGTTTTGTATGGCACATATGGAAATAGTTATAGGTTCAATAGGTTCTGCATGGCACACATGGAAATAATTATAGTTTCGATAGGTTTTGCATGGCACGCATGGAAATAATTAGACGTTCAATAGGTTTAGTATGGCACACATGGAAATAATCATAGGTTCAATAGGTTTGTATGGCACGCATGGAAATAATTATAGGTTCAATAGGTTTTGCATGGCACGCATGGAAATAATTATAGTTTCGATAGGTTTTGCATGGCACATAAGGAAATAATTGATTAATTTTCTACTGTGACTGGGTGTCGAACCTACGGACTATGAATTACAAAACGGTAACGTAACTCACTAAGGCTATCTGACTATGACCTGGTTTTGAACGGTATCTCATCCTCAACATAAATATTGATACGTTCTTGTTCTTCCGTTACTAACGTTTGCGCACATATTGTGCGAAGACCTTAAATTTAGACGGATTTACTGGGGATACTTTAAACTTAACGACCGGGATTTTGACTTTCATTGCACACGTAAGGAATCTTACATATATTTTACTACGCTCATTCCGTCACGAACCAATCAAACTGTTGCAGGGGTTATTCAATGTTGGAATAGAGCCAGATATGTAGCTACCACTAAAATTCTTGCCGCATACACACACACACACATACAGGCACACACCGAAGCGTGCAAGAAGTACCACCACCAACCATTCAGGGTGGCGGAGCAAGCAACTGGAATATCCCCTGTTTATGGCGGTTACGTCGGAATGACAACCGTGCGGCTCTTATCTCGTGTGCTCAGTGCTCGTCCTGCCAAGACATGATCTGTCACCTATCTCACACTCAGCCTCAACATTTGTTCTCTTGCGGTTGGCTTAATTCGATTGAACGTACAACGACGATAACAATATCCACAATAATATCAAGTGTATATATCCGTGGCGCCATGGTGTGGTCGTTAGACTGGCACCACGGAGGTTGTGGGTTCGAATCCCGCTCCGGACACGGATATTTTCTTGAGACAAAACACCTTCTGGACCATGGATATGCTTAATGTGTATGTTTAATACAAAGTCTTTGTCCTTAAATGTCGCCACTCAGGTGTACCCTGAGTGGTAACAGCATTGGTAACAGTTCAAGAATTAATTAATTGTTGGGCGATAGTACGAAAACGTTGTTGTAGCCTTAAGGATGGATGGGAGAGCCTTCAGCCTTTAAAAAAAAGTGTACATATGGTACTTGTGCATCTTTTATATTCCATAATTGAAATATGATTTATTTTTATATGTAATTTCAATGGATAAACTAAATCCATTATTGTTATAATCACAGAAATCACAAAAAATGAAACATCTCGCGCAATTTAATAATAATAATAACCCAGGTGGAAATTTTTTTTTTTATGAAGAAATCTTTGCTTTATATAGGGTACTCCATATTACTTCTTGCACTTGAACTTAGCTGCATAACGATATATTACGCTTACAAATATTAATTTGTAAGTGTAAAATATTAAATATATAATCTTTTTATTATGATGTACAATTCTAAACTATATATTATAATAGTATAGAATATCACCCAAATACCGTGAAAAGCATTTAGTAGCTAGATGCGCATTTCAATGGTTATGCCTCCATCTTCAGTAGTACAAGATAAAACAAAATAAAATACCTCTGTCACGAATCGTGGTTGATATACTATTAAATAAATAAGTCAACATGACAGAAGTACTTCAAAAATGGCATATAATATGACCTATAAATCTTTTGAAACAATACAAATTAACAACTAACGAAACTAACAAGTAGCAGCAAAAAATATTGGTTTGTGAAATCTAAAATAACCAAAAATAAATTAATAAATAAATAAAATGAAAATAAATTTAAATTTAAAAATAGTTCTTATTAAATAAATTAAATAGGCAAGATGAAATTGGGCCTGAATCTAAATTCATTAAATTTGATTTAGATTTATGCATGTATATACTTTCATAAGCATTTAACTCGGAATAATTCAAAACACTTTTAAGTAATTTAAGTGAACTAATTTAAACAGGATGACCTGATTCAAAAATATGCACGTCGGCAGCACTTTTATCTTTATGATTTGACTGAAACTGAAATGAGCTAAATGCTCCTTAAATCTAGTTTCAATGATAAAATCTAAATCTTTTAAAACAATATGGGGATGAATATGGGGGCATAGCCTACGAAATGCGCATCTACCTACTTAATGCTTTAAGTTACGGTATTTGGGTGATATTCTATACTATTATTTAACACCGTAGTCATAATAAAAAAAAAACTTATAATTAATTTATATATAAACTTAGGTACATTATTATGTAGATGTTTTGTGGTTTATTTATAATTATTAAGTAACTACACTAATATATAATAATATTTAAGTTTATATTATATTTAATAATATTTTTAAAGGAATAACAATTTCTTTTTAAATTAAACGAAGGGAAAATGGGAACTCGTAGGATTTATATCCCATGAGATTCACCTCGGAATACATAGTATAATTTATTTTTATTTATTTATCTATTTATTCCATTTAAATATTTCGATTTAATTCTCATTTTTTAAAGCAATCTAGCACTAGTTTTTGTTTATAACAATACTTAACAATTATGTACGAACAATTAAAACACTTCTAAAAATATATTTATTATGTATAAACGCTTGATGCTTATTACTTTAGTGTAGAACGGTTCTCGAAATATTAAACTCTTCATGAAACACCGTAATTCAGCAAAGTGTTGATGCTGGAAGCCACAACAAGCGAACAAGGGGCTTGCGTTTCCTTCCTGTCATTCCGATTGCTATGTGGCAAGGACTGCAGTAGGTTGTACATCGAGTAAACGTCGCGACACGGTACTTGAACACTTTACGATCGTCTTCATTTTATATCCGTATGACCTGTGTAGTACAAGACTTGCACGTATGTGTATATATTCCTTCGTGCAACAATGCTGTCAATAGCATTCGACTCACGTGATGATGGATGACATAACGTGGGTTACCTGTGCATCGTATTTGTACAAGTGCTTGTTTTTAAATTGCTTTGTTGCAAGTTAAAGTAGATGACTTCTGGGTACAATGTATTTTATATCATGAATATTGCTTAATCAATCATGATATTATTTAAATCTACCATACATAAATTGTGGTACATTATATTATAGCAGAAATAGAATAGTTTCTTTATTGTTAAAAATAAGAATTTTTACAAACGTCATATTGTAACAATGTCATTTTGTATAATTAATAACTAATTACACTATATTTGTACTACGGGTATATTGTAAAATGCTTTGGCTCAAATTTGGCTCAGTCTTTACTCCAAGAAAACTTACTACATCTATGTTTTCGTTACGGAGTTTGTTTAGAGTCATAATCATTTTAATAGTTTTCGTTTCATTATAACACAGCTCATTTGAAACGCACCATTCCAACCAAAGCTTTAGACTGCGCCTCAGCACCAGCATTTTGTACCACGTTCAGTTCTTTATTTTGAATATGGAGTGAAGCATCATCAGCATACAGTAGTATGCTGATGATGCTTCACTATAGAATGATTGAATTGAATGATTTTCCCCAATATTTTAAATTAATTAGTTAGTTAAAGAGTCCGCAATCCTAAAGATTGGTTGGAAACAGCACGCCATGCCGATCTATCCTGAGCTAATCCCTTCATCTCCCTATAGCTATTCATCTCAACGTCTTCAACTATCTGACTCACATACTCAAATCTAGGCCTATCTACCCCTCTATTTCCCTCCACTCTACCTTCTATGATCAATTGCATAATCCCCCCATGCCTAAGAATATGCCCTACTAATCTGTCTCTCCTACGCTGTAACACTCTCCAAATACTTCTCTTCTCCCCTACTAACTCTAGTACAGCTTCATTTGTTACTTTATCTTCCCAACCAATCCTCATCATCCTCCTATAACACCACATTTCGAATGCTTGTAATCTACGCTTCTCTTCCTTTCCTATAGTCCACGCCTCACACCCGTACAGTGTTACATTCCAAACATATACCTTCAGTAATCTTTTTCTAATACCCATGTCAATATTTGATCTTAAAATCTGTTCCTTTTCTACGAATGCCTTCCTACCCTGTGCTATCCTACACTTTATATCTACCTTGCTTCGATTATCTTTTGTGATTCTACTGCCTAAATAACAAAAATCTGACACTTCTTCGATTCTATTATCTCCTATTGTGATCCTCATTTTTCTACTGCATTCCTTTTTGTCACACCTCATCACTTTAGTTTTACCTATATTTATTTTCATGTTAAAATCCCTAGTCAATACTGCCTGCATACCATTCAATACCCTTTCTAAATTCTTTTCGCTTTCTTCCAATATAGCTATATCGTCGGCGAATCTCAACATGTATATTTTCTCTCCCTGTACATTCACACCTACACTATACTCTTCTTTTACTTTGTTTATTGCATCTTCTATATATAGATTAAATAATAACGGTGAAAGTGTACATCCCTGCCGAACTCCCTTCCCTATTTTTGCTACCTCTTCTTCCCCCTCAATTCTAACTAAGGCAGTTTGGTGTTTATATAAATTAAAAATTATTCTCCTATCCTTATAATCTATACCCGTTTCTTTTAAAATTCTAAACATTATGTCCCAATCTACATTATCAAATGCCTTTTCTAAATCTACAAAAGCTATGCAAGTTACCTTTCCTACCCTCTTTCTTTTTTCTACTACCGTTCTTAGTGCTAGAATCGCCTCCTTCGTCCCTCTGTTTTTTCTAATAAATAATCTGCTATTTTAAATTAATAAAGATTTAAAATAGCAGCGGACCCAGAATTGATCTTTGCAGAACGCCTCTTTTCAAAGTAAGTAATGATTGAAGAAATCTGCTAAATATGATTTTCGCATGGTAAATAAATGCATTAAGATGAATGGCATACTGATAACACATACGAATCCTTAGACTGATCGATTTATAATATCAACAATGTGTCAATTGTTTTTAATTAAAAATTAGTGGACAGCTTCTGTTTGAAAATATATAGAACACTAAAAATGTATTAAATGCTAACGCTATTTTTTTCTGTAAATTCTTGGAAAGAAATCATTTAATGGCAAATAAATTTCAAAAATTAATTCAGTTTCTATAAGTATTCTTAAAAATTAGAGCATGAAAACTAGTATGAAATTTTCTGGTCACCACTCTAATTAAACCAGATTAATGCTTTAAATTCCCAAATAAAAGATTAAATTAGATCAGGTCAAATATCAAAGTAAGGGTCAAATATATTTTTTAAAGTGACATTAGTTCCGGTTGCTTTCTTATTTAATTTTATTATAGAAATTGTGTAAATAAAATAAATGTATTAAGTAATAGTATAGAATATCACCCAAATACCACAACTTAAAGTATTAAATTAATATTGTTATATTTAATATTTAATCTAATATTGATGATTTTATTAATATATCAAATTCTAAATTTCCTTCAATTAAATTTACTTATGAAATCGAAAATAATAATCAGTTATTTTTCTTTGTTGGTTTGTCAGGTTTGACAAACCAATGTTTATTGTTGTTACTTCTTAGTTTCGTTAATTATTAATTTATATTGTTTTAAAAGATTTATAGGTCATATTATATGCCATTTTTTAATTACTTCTGTCATGTTGACTTATTTATTTAATAGTATATCAATCACGATTCGTGACAGGTATTTTATTTAGTTTTTATCTTGTGCTACTGAGGATGGAGTCATAGCCTTCGAATTGCGCATCTAGCTACTTAATGCTTTGAGTTACGGTATTCTATATTAATATTTAACACTGTAGTGATAATTTTTAAAATGTATTAAGTACTTATATATATTAAATACACTATATAATATTTTCTATATAGGGGAAGCAAATTCTTTTTTATTCAATGTAGCCTTGCAAAGTTCAAATGTTATCTTTACACCCTTCACCTAGAGTCTAAATTTTGAATGGTGTATTTTATGCGTAATGATTAAAAGTAATTATTAAAAAAATGCTTAACAAAGCGAATTTAGAAAGTTTATTTATTTTTATTTGAAAAGTACTACCTTCTAAATGGTCCTGTGGAAATGTTATAAGAAAGTGCAAAAGTCTTAATTTCGTTGTATTGAAACAACATAATATTGGTTTTTAATTACAAATATAGTTACTACTAAAGAACGAAATTAAAACGAACGTATAAAATCATTTCTAAGATTTTACAAATGTTCCAAGTGATTATCAAGCCAAATTTTAACTACAATAATAATTAAATTGGCATAACTACTGTAAAAAATATTATGCTTATATAAACTTTTACAATAGAATATAGCACATTTTAAAGCTAAAACAACAAGTACGATTATTTTACATCTTCAGAAGTTCTACTCTTCATTGTTGGATAAGATATTATATCTTAATTTATCTCTGACCGCGATGATTTAATTCAGTCTCTTATCAAATTACTTTTTGAAATATTGTTATGTTGTGTCGATCCTTAAATACCATCAAATGTAATCATAAGTATGAAATTCCAAAATTTCACTTGTTAATGTCATCAACTGCACATACAGATTCCCCCAAATTGTATTTTTGTATCAAATTTTATTTTCAAAACAAAAAATAAAAATAAGATACTGTGGATTTATTGTATGTAAACTAAAGTGTGTCACATGAAATTTTTTTTCTCAAAATTTTACATTTCTATATAATTATTCATTTGAAGTTTCAACTAATATTTATTTATGTAACTTAAGTTTGGATTGCAATTCTTATACAATGAATACAAATAACCGTGAAGAAATAGGTGATTGATTTATCTTATTACTCCTTGTTAATATAAATGCAACATTTATAACCAAATCATTTCTAAACGCGATTATTTATCTACATTTTTTGAACCAAACATTTTTGCACTAACTTGCCAAATGTAGAATATGTTATGGTCGTTTCATTATCGTACTTCTTTTTCTCTATGTTTTTAAGAAAATCTGAAAAATGTTGGATTTTCTCTACCTCGGCAACCTTTATAATACTTTTTTTGTTTTCTCAAGTTAGAATATACTTTGTATTCTACAAAAAAAAATTAATGAAGAAAAGTTAAAACTTCTCATGAAGAACGTACAGTGTGGTATGTATAAAGTAGGACGTAGATTGTTTCTAACGAACTACCGAGATTTGTTTTAAAAATGACAGCAAAATTTTTCGCATTTTCTGCGGTTATGCGAATTCTGAATATTTAATAACTTTCTTGTGTTTCTTTAGTGTCAATATATGGAGTAAAACTTTTTAGTTTGTCCATTTTATACAAAAGCATGCTTTATAAAGTTATCATTTCCATTTACGAAGTACATATATAGACATATTTTATTGAAATTCTTTTTTCACGTGGCATTTCTCGTAACACACACCATACGTTTTCGATAAAGCATAAAAAATACTGACGTAATTAACCCATTTAATCCCAGGGATGGAAGAAACGTAAAGACATGGTTTCAAGTCTGAAAATATTTATTAATATACTCCATATAACACATTTTTCAAGATTACAATATTAAAAAAAAATTAAAAATACAAAAAAAAATGATGGTGCACATGCAAATGATATGAAAAACTATTTTTCAAAATTTATTTTTAACTAATCTAAAACAGAAAAATAGTCTTAAGCAAGTTAAATCCTTACACTAGACTACATAATACATCAGTCTAACTTAAACAAGATAATAAACAAACACGTTATGCTAGTTTGCTCACTGGTTCACGAACGAATCACTGGTAAGAAGCAATAGCGGAAAAATCTATTTTTTTTGTGATATTTTTAGTGATATTTATCATTTTTGTCCAAATGATCATTATTGGAGAGATGCACATTTTGTTTTATAATATGGAATCTATTTCTGCTCATGCATTTTGAAAGTGAAACTTCTATAGGCGCGATAGGGCAAATTGACCTGAACGTCACGAAAAGTGAAACGCTTCCGTCACGAAAAGTGAAACACGCTACGCGCATGCGCCGCGTGTACTGTGTGTATACGTAGCATAAGGCAACCAGTAGACAATTGCGTATTTTATTATATATTGCACAAACACAGCTTAATCTTTTAGCTAACAATTTCCATTATGTGCCAAGTGAAATCGAGAAAAAGACAAGTACAGACAGAGTGCGAGCCTTTAGAGAACGGAAGAAAGCGAATAAACCGCCAAGAAAAGTGCCAACAAGTACCTTGCAAAGAAGTAGAGAGTATCGAACCAGGCAAAGGACGTTAAAGAAACACGGTGGACAACATAACCTTCCAACGACCTCAAATACACTGGATGAATCGATACCGTCGTTAAGTGAGGACATAGTGAGTGGTATAGAGAATTTGAATGCCACTGATTCAGGGGTGCCGTCTAGACGTGAAAATACACGCGGTGTGAGAGATCAACGAAATGAATCTGATACAGCTGAGCGAGCCATCGACAAATAGAAATGCACCCACTAGTACATCATACACAAAATTTACATTCTTTTAACCTGCTCATCGCGAATTTGATAAACAATTGTTCAATAATCCGCTAGGTACAGTGTGTTCCATATGTGATCGAATATGGCTTAAGAACGATGTGAAACCTGTTGATCCTAAGCACGAGCAACTTTTACATACTGCGTTTCCAGCCATTATCATTGAAGATGTGATAGCGTGCAATTCATGCTGAAATGCACTCACTCGGAATACCATTCCAATGTTATCGAAGTCAAATGGTTTTCTCTACCCAGAATTACCTGGTCATCTACCAAAATTTGATTTAGTGTCAGAGAGGTAAATTTTACCCAGAATTCCATTTAAGCTAATTCGACGTTTACAACATGTACATGGTCAACATGGGATTTATAGGCAAATTATTAATGTTCCAATATATGTGAATACGATGGTGAATCATTTGCCAAGAGACATTGATGATGATAATTGTATTAATGTCCACACAAAAAGAAGAAAAATACACAGATCGAGTTATTTAATTGGTTTGGTGAGAAAAGAAACTATAAAAATATGGCTACAATTTTTAATCCAAACTCCGTTTTATAGATTGTACGACATTACAGTTAATAATGCTTTCATTGATGGTCAGAGTGTCAACCAAAATCAATAAAAATCAAAATCAAATCGTTAACAAATGGAAAAAAAGCAAAGCATAAAATCAACTTTTCCTAGGAGCTAATAAGTTTCTACTTCTTAGCTCCTAGCTTCTAACTACTTCTAACTCCTAACTTCTACCGCGCGAGAGTTTCACGTGTGTTTTTTTTTTTTATAATATCCAGACCTTTATCTTCCTCAGTAGACCAATACATTGGAGTTTGTGGTAATTGTGTGTAACCAGAAAATATCAATATACCTATAAAATTTAAAAGATCGTTTTTTAAGAGGCATGCAGTTGTTGTGATCTTGCGCACATTTCAATGAAAAATACAATATCAAAGAAAGTACCTCGTCGTCCAAAAAAATGTGAAATATTTCCAGTGGAGTCTTACCAGCAAGCTCATTTTGTATGCGATCTTTAGCAGCAGATTCCTTCGATATTGCGGAATGTGTATTGAATTTCTTCCGTTACCCATTTTGACGTAGAAAGAACTAAACCTGATGTTATAGGACCTAAGCGTTTTCTTTTAGTTGCTCAATCCTTTTCATCTGATGAATTCCAGTTGTCCCGTGCATACTGCATTACATCTGTTATGTCTATGTGAATATCAGGCGGTTCGAATTCTTGTGAATAGTTTTCATCGTCGATATTTTCGTCGTCCGTTAACGAATAGACGTCTGGTGGAATAAAACTGCTTCAATAAAACCTAAAATACAAAATTTTTATGAAAGTCTGCGAAAACAGGATATGCAATCGCTGTCAATACCAAAACAACATATTTATTATGAAAATACTATTGCAAAAACCCTCATTTCTGTCGTTTTCTAATTCATCAACTGCCACCTCTAAAGCAGCCCCCAATTCTCTTTGAGTTCAATACTTTTTAAAAGACATTGTTCGCAACTGAAATGATCACACAACTTCACCGCAGTTACGATCAAGCTGTTCTAATTAATTTTTGTTCTGTCTCACTGCTTTGCAATTCTTGTCGAAACTTGTCGGGAAGATGCTAAACTATATCAATAATACCAGTGGTACGCGAACGCACCAATGATTTTCTGTTAGCTTATTATTGCTTATTCTACCAGAAAAATGTGGAACTGTTTTATAAAGCTTCACTAATGGAGGTCAGGTTGACATAAACTACATTCCCAAAATTTATTTCTTAATTGTATTTTTTTAATGTCAAGAAATGGTATGCACTGGTAGCATATTTTTGATTCGTTTTATGGGCTAATAAAATTTGCAATTTTAGTATTACATTTTTGTAAAACAGGAGGCTTGATTAAAATCGTATACCCTTTTGCCAGTATAAAAAGTATTTTGTATTCGAAAAAAAATAAAAAAAATACTGGTGCGCAAACGCACCATTGGGACTTAATGGGTTAATGTAGACATTATTATCAGTACATTCTTCGATAGATAATTATAATATACCTGATTACCAGTGGCGGTTCCTTATGCAGGTCGCAGGGCCGCGCGCCCCTCCTAAACATTGAGCGCATCACCGTAGATATATAATTGTATTGTGATATTTTAACTGGGCATTATTTTTCCTAAAAGATAAAGCTTGCGCCGCGAACATAACTAAGACTTATGACTCACACGATATGGCAGCTAGCAAGTACCAGTCAAATGCATATGCCCTATCTGTTGAAGCGCTAGAGTTAGAGCGACGGTATGTAGTATAGCTATATAGCTATACTGCATATACTTCGCAATATAGCTATATCGTTAATATGCAGTACAAATTCGTGCGCCACCCAGCCACACAGTACAGGTTAAATGCATATGCACTCATCTCACTCTATTGCAAGCAATAGGTGAGAGCGACCGTATGCAGCATGTCTTCTCTATTTCTTCGGTCCGCTTGTACTATATTACGACTATTGTGCAACATTCCAGCGGCTTTGAATGAGTCATAGCAACGTGACGTCACGATGCTTGTACAGCGAGAATATATATCGTTGTTTATGCTATTCTGGGCTACGATTCTTTGGCGTTTTAACAGAGAAGCCTAGTATACAGTAAAATTGATATAGATATAGTTGCATTGTTCTGTGAGTTACGTATCTACGATTTTACCACGTGTTTCTCCAAGAATATATTTAATAGACATAATTTAATAAAAATGAATAGTGTTAGTTCTTTATTGAAAATAGAGTTTTGCAGACTTTCTCTTGTGGACAAAGTAAAAATTAAAGAATTAGCTAGGCCATTGCCTGATTTAAATTTATCGCAAACTTGTGCAAGCAGTACTCAAAACCGGATATTTACGCGGCGTTTTACAAGAGACATTTACAAAAAAATATTATAACACAGATAAAGGACAGCTTCTCGTATCGTGGCCATCTACAAGGCTCTGAGTTATTTAACACGAAATCGATGCCAACATTTTCTAAACAATTCCCAGTGGATCTTTTGGAAACCGTGTGTCATGCATATCAATTTTTGAATAAAACCAGATAAAAAACTGAATTAGAAGTCATTTACTCGTGTCCAGATTTTTATCAAATAATTGGAGCCACAATTTTTCTTTCGTTATTGCTACAAAATAATCTCAGTGAAACTCTCCCGGAAACTATAAAAATACTTAAAATTATTTTAACAACCCCGATGATCACTGCTGAATCAGAGCGTTGTTTTTCAATACTTAAAAGAATCAAGACTTTTGCGAAATGCTATGGGTAATGATCGTTTACGTTGGCGATGTTGTGTATTAATAAAAATGCGGTGCGAGATATTTACAATTTTAACGAAAAAGTTTTGGAAAAGTTTATACCAATGAAAGATAGAAGAGTGGAATTCACTTTCAAGAAATGATTGAATTTAAACATTTTGCATCCATTTTAGGTAAGATTTCTCACTATTATGTTATTTTTTTAAGAAATGCCCCCCCCAGATTGAAATGGCACGAGCCGCCACTGCTGATTACAATCCAATACAAAATTATTGCAAATTTTAAAACTGCTTCAACGACTACGAGAAATGGCGAAATATTACAGAGGTATATTCCAGTTACAATCGAAACATGCCCTAATAATAAATATCAATTCGATTGAAAATTAGATACATGATAAGTATATATGAGGCCTGTCTATATATCCTATTAATCACCTTTCCATAATCATTTCATGTCCACGAATATTCGACATAACAATATTATTTGTATAGTTTACATGTAACTTTTGCGTTATATCATGTGAAATATCTATGCATGACTTTATTCTATACATTGAAAATGTGTTATTGCAGTTTTCCCATTTGCTACTGTGCGTTCGAAGAGATAACTTACATTTGTTGGCATGTTTTCTTTGCAAAATAATGAATTATATATTCCACGACGTGCATATCCTCAAATATAAACTACTGTGACAGCTGTCATCTTCCCGTATCTATCCATATTGTTGCGACCTTTTCACCACATAGTCTGCAGGAAGTATTGTACTCGTTCAATTCAATAAAATGTCTTTTTGTTTGTTTTGTTAAGGTTGATGCATTTCCAACTTTGTTATGAACATGAAATGGAGTGATATCTCACAATGACATGTCTAAAATTCGCTTCGGAAAAATAGAAAAAAACGGTTGTTTGCGTAACACACTTTCTGACAACTCCTAAACGGATGGAAAGATGAATTTATTATTTATTTCTCCGGGGTGCGATTCGTATTATAGTCGTACATTGAAGCGCCATAGATCAAGAAATGAAGCAACTCCTATTCGTTCCGTTCTGTGTTTTAGTGCTATGTAAATTGTGGAAATTGCCAATGATGTGCGAAAATTCTTGTATTCTGGAATATTGGGAATCCCATTCTTTGGTTATTATTCCATTTTCTTTTTTATGGCTTTCTTTCTGAATATCCTTAAGCTTAATCCTGTGAATAATTGATCATCCTGCATTGTTCATTTTGCTTTATATATGCTAGGATCCAATTTTATTTTCCATTATTTGAAAGCTTTTAGTATAGGAAATTGTATGTTATACGACTTATCGTAAAATTCCCTTTCATATCGTTCTTACAGTAAAATATCAATATTCAAATCTTTGTACTGTGTGTAACAACAATTTTATTACTAAAAATATATTTAACCCCTCATTTTATTGTAAAAATATATTCGTTTATATAAAATAATAAATTAGTGCTCTTCTCACTATAACGAAAATATTTTTACTTGATCGAACCGAACCTACTTCCTCGAAAAATAAATTGAAATATATTTTTAAAAAACAGTTATATAAGGTGCTTTTATTTTGCGACCCCTCCGATATATATGCTATATCTACTTTTATCTTCTTAAAAAATACTTTAGTTTTTTGCTCATTTACTTGAAAATAGAAATAGGACAAGAATTTTTGTTTGAGGGGCTTTTTGTTTTGAGATGTCAACTTGAAATAGACAATGATGGAATAATGAATTTCTAATAAAGTTCAATGATATGAAAATGGGTAAATTATGTGTCCAATTTTCTTATACATGGCTTTTACGATATGCTGTATCAATTGTTACAATCGTATATGTATCTATTTTTCTTTAATTGTTGATAGAATTACTAATAATTTTTTATTTTCATTTCAGGTAAGACAACGTGTAGTTTCTAATTCGTGATTGGTGAGTAAAACATCTATATGACTTTTATCAATTTTTTATAAAATAAAACGTTACCAAACGAATGGTAGTACTTTTTCGAAAGCAAATTTTACACACATTTTTGTTGTTGGAAGTAAACATACAATTTCAGTATTTATGTATTATTTAGTACTTCTGTTAGTTACTCAGTCTTCGTAATAAATAATTTTTTTTTATAGCAAAGTACAACAAAGTTATAGCTATATAACGATTCATCTATTTTAGATAGTAGTTACACAATTTAAATTTTTGTGACGTAAATTAATGTCTAGGACTTTTTAAAAAAGTATCTGTATGGTGTTAAATAATAGTATAGGATGACCTGATTCAAAAATATGCTCGGCTACAGCACTTTTATCTTTTTATTTAACTTGAAATGAGCTAAATGCTCTTTTAATCTAGTTTCAATTGGTCTACGTGTTTGTCCTATATATACTTTAGGACAACTAGAACAATATATTTCATAAATACCAGATTTTTTATTGAAATTAATCAAATATTTGGGATTTCCTAGAAATTAGAATATGTTAGTTTTAAATTATATTTATTTAAAATACTATCTATATCACGTGCATTATTATTACTTTTTTCTAAACTACTAATATTTCTGATATCTCTTGTTCTTTTAAATGTTTTTAATATGTTATTTATAATTTTAGAAGAATAGCCATTTTGTACTGCTATATTTCGGATATTATTTCATTCAATGTTATATTTATCATTAGATAAAGAAAAATTTAATAGTAGTAGTTGTTTATTAATCTTTGTTGAAATCATAACAATAATTATTTACATTTAAGAACAGATAAGTCACAAGTGATACATAAAAAAATTCCATCTAGTTTCATATTAATTCCACGAACATATAGAAACACAGTTTTAAACGAGTTATTTATAAGTTACAAAGTAAAATACATATTTTATTAACAATAGGAGATAATAGAATCGAAGAAGTGTCAGATTTTTGTTATTTAGGCAGTAGAATCACAAAAGATAATCGAAGCAAGGTAGATATAAAGTGTAGGATAGCACAGGGTAGGAAGGCATTCGTAGAAAAAGAACAGATTTTAAGATCAAATATTGACTTGGGTATTAGAAAAAGATTACTGAAGGTATATGTTTGGAGTGTAGCACTGTACGGGTGTGAGGCGTGGACTATAGGAAAGGAAGAGAAGCGTAGATTAGAAGCACTTGAAATGTGGTGTTATAGGAGGATGATGAGGATTGGTTGGGAAGATAAAGTAACAAATGAAGCTGTACTAGAGTTAGTAGGGGAGAAGAGAAGTATCTGGAGAGTGTTACAGCGTAGGAGAGACAGATTAGTAGGGCATATCCTTAGGCATGGGGGGATTATGCAATTGATCATAGAAGGTAGAGTGGAGGGAAAGAGAGGGGTAGGTAGGCCTAGATTGGAGTATGTGAGTCAGATAGTTGAAGACGTTGAGATGAATAGCTATAGGGAGATGAAGGGATTAGCTCAGGATAGATCGGCATGGCGTGCTGTTTCCAACCAATCTTTAGGATTGCGGACTCTTTAACTAACTATTAACAATACAACAATGTGAACATGTTAAAATAACGTAGGTCTGACAAATAGAAACTACCTTGGCTAATCTTAAAGATCATATTCGTGAAGAGATAAAAATTCGTCGATGGAATAGAAAGCTTTTTTTACAAGCCATGTTTGCAATTTATGTTTGAACACATTAATAGTTAGTTGCCTTGTTTCTACATTTAAACAATTGAAAAGCCGAATTCCTTGATATACATACCCATTTTGTGAGATTGTAACCCGACAGAAAGGTGGAAGAATATCATGATTATTCCTAGTTGCATATGGATGATCATGTTGCCTAAGTCTATGTACATTTTGTCTTATATATAATAATAAGTGGAGTATAAGTAAGCTTGGTAAAGTGAATACATTTAATTTGATAAAAGATTGTCGACATGATTGTCTTGGTTGTAGGCCAGCCATAATTCGAATAATTTATTTCTGAGTTCTGAAAGCCAGCCCAGAGTCCGCACTGCATCCTCAAAAGATTATACCATAAGATAGTGTTGATTGCACCAATGAGAAATATATGTTCATTAGTATGGCGAAGGAGACTGTCGGTTTTATATTACGGATAAGAAAGCTAATGGAGCAAATTTTCTTTACCACTGCTTCAACATGGTTATTCCATGTTAGCTTATGGTCAATGTGCAGCCCTAGAAATATTGTGCTTTGACTTTGCATAATAGACGAAATGTTAGTTTTTATAGGTGGACTAGAGTCCCTACTAACGTTCTTTGGAAGAAACTCCACAGTTTCGGATTTAGTGTCGTTAAGAACGAGTCCGTTATGAAGGCACCATTTGATCATTAGATCAGTTGCTTCTTGGGCTTTCGCAGTGTTTTTACAAAAGGCTGGTAAGTCGTTAATCAGTATGGAGAAAAGCAGTGGCACTAGTTTACTCCCTTGCGGTACACCGATAGATACTTCTTTCATAGAAGATCTTTCATTATCAATATATACAAATTGTTTGCGATCGGACAAGAAAGATCTTATTAGAGCGTTGGTTACACCTTTAATTCCTAAGCAGTCAAGTTTGACCAGGAGTAATTCGTGGTTGACTGTGTCGAACGGCTGAGACAGGTCGAAGAATACACCAGCCATCTGGAGATGTTTTTCTAACTTCTTCCAGACCTCCGTTATTACTTTCTCCATTGCTGTGGATGTCGGGAGTCCCTTCCGAAAACCATTTTGGCTGCTGTCTAATAGTTTATGATTATCAAAAGCGGTTAATTAAAAAATTAAAAGCACCATATTTATGTTTTGAATCGTTCCTTATATAGCAGTCCGTATTTGTAGCTTTTCTATATATATATATATATATATATCAAATTATAATATATTATTATTTCTAATGACTAAAACATCTTAGAAAGGTAACTGATTATTATTTTCGATTTCATAAGTAAATTTAATTGAAGGAAATTTAGAAGTTTGTATATTAATAAAATCATTATTAGATTTTTCAGTATCAAAAATCGCAAAGATGTCATCTACATATCTAATCTAAACTCTAGGAAAATAAATTTCAGTTTCCTTTAATTTAGTTTCAAAATAACTCATGAATAAATTAGCAATAAATGGACTTAAACAATTTCCCATAGCTGTACCTTCTTTTTGCTCAAAGAATTTACCATTTAAGGAAAAACAATTGTGAGACATACATAATTTAGTAAGTTTTAAGTATTTATTAATAATAACATCATCCGCAGAATTATTTTGAGCACATCTTCAAGAAAAAGAATAGTTTCAGGAATAGGAACACTTGGAAAACACTTAAGTCTCTAGGACGTAAAATAATCATATACAATATCACGCAAAGGTCGCAACTCAAAGCTACAAATTAAACGCACAATTCGAGGAATACACCCCCATATGCAGTAGCACAATAATCAGACAAATACGATTATATAATTGCACGAATAGTTAATTTGACAGCAAAGGAAATTTAGATAAAGGCTTAGTTCATTTTAAAGTATTTTCACCGCGCAATTATAATTTTGCAAGATGAATGAACGTTTTTCATTGCGTGACATTCTCAATATATAAAAAGCAAAACTTAACCACGTATAGGATGCATATCGTCTGTATCA
The DNA here is from genome assembly GCA_947310635.1 of Leptodirus hochenwartii. Lineage (NCBI taxonomy): Eukaryota > Metazoa > Arthropoda > Insecta > Coleoptera > Leiodidae > Leptodirus > Leptodirus hochenwartii. Next base: position 32,185,784 of record OX371178.1, on the reverse strand, counting down.
AGGCTTGCATCACGACGGCCCTTTCAACTATAATCAAATTAGTTACACATTCAATCGAGTTTAATTTCGGGAATTTACACTATGTTCATTACATCACGTGGTAGGTTGTCTGTTTAGTCGAATGGAAGAGATGATAATAATTCATATTTACCAGGTGTTTCGTGAGAAATGGAAATTAATTCTGCAGCTAATACATACAAATATAATGCATGATATGTTGTGTCAAATATTTTTTTAAAGAAATAATTATTCGTTACGATAAAATGTTGCCGTTACTTTGTGATAAGTCCATTTTAAAGAAGAGGAAATAAAAACAGTTACTTGGTACAATGATATTAAGATGAAGTAACGGTTTTTATTTCCTCTTCTTCAATTATTCGTTTGTTGATGTTGATATTTAATTTTTGGTGCGAAGTATGAAATTCTAGATATTTCAAAATGTATATTCTATTCATTTGTCCTTATTAGCAGAATAATTATTAGCGTGAAGCAATTTGATATCACAAGTATTTTCAACAATTTTTGTTCTCAACAACGAGATCTAATATTGCAGTTTTGACATGGCTTTTTGTGCCAAATTATGGGTAGTGATATTTTTTTAAACAACATTTTTATTAATGTATAAAACTGATAGAAAGTGACAGAATAGCGCCAAGTATAAAGAAAACTATGATGATGATGAAATTGCTATGAGCTTGTTTTAAAAAATTTCAAAGATCTTTAAGGACTCTTTAGATCCTTTATATAAAATCCAATGTAGATAACATTATCGTCTGCATTAATATATGTCTATTTTAGTTTTGGGATAGTTTCGTGTACATATCAGACCTGTGCAATTATTTATATTTCCTCTAAAAGATTCAATTTCCAAAGACGCTGATCTTCAGCAAAATAATTAAATATTTTTTTGTAATTTATTTTTAAATAATTTTTACAACTATTTTGTGTGTTAGATTGTTAACTTAAAAGTTGATGGCTAATCAAAGGGATATGGAACTGTTCACGTACAATTTTTTTTAAACAACAATATTCAATAATCACAAAATATTACATTCACCAACAAAACCTCACAAATATTTTTTTCTTTAGGAATTAAAAAAATGAATCCTACTCGCGGATAATATATTAGACTAAATAGGAATCTTCTGGTTGGAAATATCCACCTCGGTTCTGATGTTCCATCGTCCGAAATTCTGAAAATCTTCGAATATTTTCTATGAAAAAATAATTTGTCCAACAATATACAGACTATTACTATAAAATCATTCTCAGGGCGGTATTTGCTTGATTTAAATTTAATCTCTTTTACGACTAGGCTTTTACGCTGTATATAATACATTACCACGAACATTTAATCTTGATATCTCCTCACCACATCTCTGATGGACTATTGCATACATTCCAGCACTAATACATTGTTCACATACCTTTCTGGTTCGTTCCGTCATGTGGGGGCTCCCGTCATATCCTTCCTACAGCTACTGGACCTTCACCTAAACTAAGAGGGTGGCCGTTTGGATGCGGCCTTGCATACGACGGCCTCATTATAAACGGAGGGGCGATAGATATCTTGCAAGCTGCATTTGGACGGAGCTGTCATATGCTTCTCTTATCAAATAACTCTATCACATCTTCATTAATTAACGAATAAAAATAAACAGATTTCGAGTTTAATTGGTAGTTTTATGGTATGTTCAAACATCGCATTTGTGTGTAATAGTTCCAATTTTCGACACTAGTATTTAAATGAACTTATTGATTTTTCCAGCGAACATTTGCCTTTTTTATGTTTCTTTTGATTCAAACGCCTTTTCAAAACAGCATTTGTTTCGTAAATGATAAATGAGTAATATTCTTATTTGTAGTAGATATCTTGAGATTAAAAATACGTAAACCTGCAAAACTATTGCAGACGATTTGTTGTGCATTCAATAACCAGGTATTAAAATCTACCTGTAAGCTGCGCTTCATAAAAGGTTCGGTAAAATTTGATTTTATATTCAGATAATAGTAAGCTTATACATCCAGGCACTAGCTCCAAATAATATTTATTCGACCCCAGCGGCCTCTGTGCGGAATAGTTTGGCATAACTCGGGGTTAACTCTGCCTTATGCCTTTAACCACTCTTTTTGATGATTAATGGAGGAATTTTTAACTCCTACATGGTGATAACTCAAAAATACAGATTTTTGAGTTGTGTCACTTTACAAATACATGTGCGATATGTATTGTTACCATTAAAGAATCAATTGTCCACTTTCGTTGAATAATTCGAATGTTTAAAAAGCACAGACTGAGATGTCCTCCACTCGGGGACACTATTTTTCATATTTTGAAATTGATAGAATATAATTAACGATTTTGGTAAACGATATAATGACGTAATCTATTGTATAGAGCGTATGAAAGATGTTTTTCGTTATCGTTTGTCATTTACCTTTCTAGTGCAATGTTTGATATAAATATTGTTAGAGCAATAAATGAAGAGTGCCAAAAAGTTAAAGTGTCCGAATTTATCCGAATAAAACTAATTTTTGTTGTTTTGAAATAAAATTATAGTGATCGATACGTCTAATAAATTCGTAATAATAATTCATGCAATCATATAAAAAAATAACTGCGGTGTAACATTTTTCACTCTTCTGACACCTTAGAGAATGAATGTTGCAATAGTGATACGTTTTCTTTGTATTTTTCAATAGTCTGTCGCACAGAGCGTTGTAATTTACGTGCATAGTGTTTAACTAATGGGGAAATGAAATGGAAGGGCAGTTTCATTGATACCATCAATATCCCCCAGCAATCCGACATGAATTAATAGGTTTGACTGACCTATCTTGACGATGCAAAATAGCTGCTACATCAATCAAAATTTTTATTTACTGGTTATCAAATTTGTGTAATTGGGCAAAACCTCGAAAAGAATAAATTAACGAATTAAATTTGAGCCTCGAAAAGAATTAAAAATGAACCTCGTAAAGAATTAAAGCCCAGTGGATTTGGGCTTTAAAAAACATAGCTTTTCTTTTTCAACCTCGTTTCTGATATTATCTACTCTTTGAATGCATAAACACAAATCCCCATTCATTTGTTTTTTGTTAAATTTCTTAAGGTAGCTTTATCCAAAACTACATAACTTTAAAAAATACATATTATCTATTGCATAATTAGAATCCAATACAAATAAGCCATGGTTTTTACATACAAATGACCATCATGATTCAGAGAGGATTACCAATTTGAGAAATACAGTCGAACTCGGTTAGTAAGTCATCGGTTAATAAGTCAACTCGGTTAGTAAGTCAAAATGGCTTAGTTCCAACTCAAGGCTCATATACTCTATGTATTATGACTTCGGATAATAAGTCATCATACTTCGCTTAAGAAGTCATTATTTTAACGACATTAGGATTTCATCCGTTTAGGAGATTAGACGGGTTTTCTGGTAATTACCGACTAATGAGGTTGTTTAATAGCTTGTAAGCAAAATGCAAGCAGAAACATCAAATCAGTTTTCAGTTTGATCTCTTAGAAAACGAAATAGCAAGCCTTAAGCGTTAAGCAATAACCTTAGAAACAAAACTGGCAGTGTTGAATATGTTAGAAAGCGATGTAAAGAAAAGTGAAGTGTGTAAGCATTTCAACCTAGTAAACTCATCGATGGGTTCAATATGGACGAGTCGAATTAAAATCAATGAAAATGAAGGAAGCAAAAGTGTGAAGCGTATGAGGAAACCTACTCACGAGGATGTAAATGCTGCTTTATTGAACTGGTTTAAACAACAAAGAACCCTCAACTTACCGGTAAGCGGACCTATTCTCCAAGTAAAAGTTGGAAAATTGGCTGAATTGTTGGGAATAGAAAAATTTGAATGTTCCCCGGCATGGATAGACCGTTTTAAAAAACGGCATAAAATCAATTTTGGAAAAATGTTTGGAGAAGCCAAAGACGTTAGTTTGAATATCACCAGTGCGTGGATTCAAAATGAGTGGGAAGAAATCCGGAAAAATTTTAAAGACGAAGACATCTTCAATGGGGACGAGACAGGCCTCTTCTTCAAGCTGACACCAGACCACACTTTAAAGTTAAAAATGACAAATGCATTGGCGGAAAACTGCCAAAAGAAAGTATCACTGTTTTTGTTTGTGCTAATGTAATCTGCACTGAAAAAAAAAGATTTGTTAGTAATCGGCAAATCAAAAAAGCCACGATGCTTCAAAAATTTAAAAAGCTTGCCTGTAACCTATGAAGCCAATAAGAAGTCTTAGATGACAATCGAGTTATTTGCAAAAGAAATCCGACGTTGGGAAGAGGACCTCAAAAAAGCAAAGAGAAAAATCGTTCTACTTTTGGATAATTGTCCAGCTCATCTCGCATACTAGGATTGAAATTTATAACTTTGAAGTTTTTGCCTCCAAACACAACCAGTATTCTACAGCTGATGGATCAAGGAGTAATAAGAAGCCTGAAATGTGTGTACAGAAAAAGACTGGTTTTGAAAATGATGGTAACCGACGGCACAAACTTTTACTTGAGCAAATTAACTCTAATTGATGCTCTGAAAATTATGAAAAAAACCTGGAAGGACGTCACCGGTGCTACAATTAGGAACTGCTTCCGGCATGTGGGTTTATGCGACCATCATTTTGATGAGGAAGATGATTTACCTCTTGGCTACAATCTTTCGATATTCCCACTTCAAATAATTTAGAAGATTTTATCGAAATGGATGAAGACCTTCCAACGACTGGAGAAATGTCTGATCTCGATTTAGGAAGAAACGTACAGACAAGAAATGAAAAATCAGACGACGAACAAGAAGAAGAAGAGGAGAAGAAGAAGAGATAATGCCAGACCCAAAACCTACCATCTCTGAAGCATTGTTACTGGTTCGTAAATTAATTACATATTATAAAGCCGAAGAAAAAAGTTACATTTAGACAATTTATATAAAATAGAAGAGGATTTAGAAACAAAAACTTGGAATTCTAGAAAAAAGTAGACAATGATAACCGATTTTTTTTTAATGTTTAATGTTTAAATGTTTAAACATTTAAATGTTAGGTATTATTGAAATAAATTTCAAATAAAAATCTAATTCATTAAATTTGTATCCCTTCCCTACCGCGGATAATAAGTCACCTCGGTTAGTAAATCAAAATTGCTCGGTCCCTGCGATGACGTTATAACCGAGTTCGACTATATATAGTTAATATGAAACGCATTAGTTCAAATTATTAATTCTTCATTTTATCAATTTCATTTTATTTTTGCACAAATGAAAAGGTACCAATTTTTTAAAAATCATAAATCGTAAATATCTTTTACACTTTTAAAATTTCCTACTAATTTTAAATCTACCGTTTCTCCCGAACGGCAATTCTTTTCATTTATCACTTTAGAGCGATTGCAAAATCTCTAAATTACCATGAATCTTGGATATATCGGATGTAAAATTGTAATATTTAAAATTTGGTTCATATAATTATTAGCTTCTATTTATGTTACAGAAAATATAAACCGTAAATATAAAAAAATAAATTCGAAACTGCATCGGATAAGTTTTATTGCAATCTTTAGTTTCAGTGTTATGAAAGAAAGGAAAATAACATCGATTAAGATTTTTAGTAATAGTTTTGACTTCAATATTTGATTAAAGTAAAATATTTTTCTGTTATCAATAATCGAATTTAAATTTGACTTCGGTCGATTGCAGCTTCTGATGCGCTTCCACTCAAGAATATTAATATAAAATGGAATAAGTTAATTAAATTAATATATCAAATAAGTAATTGAAAACATTGTTAAGTGATATTGCTTTTATGGCAAATTGGGGCTGTTAACAAATACATTTAACGGAAGATTTCGCTATCAGAAAATGCCACCCCTTATCGTTAAAGTTAGTTAACATTCGACGTGTGTATGATTAAGTCTTTTTCAAAACCTTAGTGGTAATACAGTAATTGGTTCTAATGCAGAAATAAAATTAGTTTTCATGTGAAAAAATTAGTGAGCGGCTGTGAACTGATGGAGCGAAAAAATAAAGGTCGATGCCACCATTGCAAGTGAATTGCAAGTTTTTGTGCGTCGCGTCTACGACCACAAGATATTTTAAACTCCACCGATCAATCCTCAAGTGATGCAATATGTGGTGTCACCCGAATCGCATAAACGGTTCCGATGAAAAATCTCACTACCATACGTCCTTTGAAATTTGACAACTATAATATTTCTATACTTTACCGCCATCGCTTCAAACATTTATACAAGTACCTCGCTGATTTATTTTTACGTTAGATCTGTGCAAGTAAAATAAAATTCATTATTTGAATCTATATTTACGCGTCTTTGGGGCTTACTTTATCCCTTTATTCCACACGTAATTTCAACGAAACGAACGTCTTCCTTCATTTCATTGTCTGCTAAACTTGCTTCGCAATGTTACATTTATTTTAATAACATTTCTCAAAATTTGCTTTACTACCAGACACTAAACACATACGCTTATGTATATATGCCATTATGCCACAAAGCAGAGATGAACGAAGAATTCCTCTGGCCGTTTACAGTGTAGCTATGTAATCCACGAATTCTACAGTTTTTCCGCGGTTAACCAGGACAACAAACGAACCACTCCATTTGGCTTTTTCCATCCGAAAGCAACGTCCCTTTTAGACTTTACACATGGCATAAGCTAGTTTATATGCTGATTCCAGGAATACGTTGTTTTTTTAATTTTAATTCAAATTTATTATTAATTTTCATTTTAATTGTTCGAAACACGAAAGAATGAAATCTAAACAACAAAATTTCTGATTTTCCATCGCAAGACCACTATTTATCTAGCATTAAAATTTTTTGCCTTAGCTTTGGCATGTGTAGAAAATTATTGCCTACAGATTGTAAAATGAAGACTAACCTATCTGGTGAAAATTACTAACTTGTTAAATTTATATATCAGCATTAACAAAATGTCTTATGCAATACCGGTCGTGCTCTCTTGGTATTTGTATTTTACTCAGAACGGCAATAAAACTATTAAAGATATGTTAAAAAATATATACAATACGTAAAGTAAAATCAAATGTAGGACTCTTCATCTCTTCAATTCTCAATATTAAGGATAGAGTCATTGGAACAGAAAAATATAATCAAGGAAAGTGTGACATTTCACTGCAAGGACGATATTGGTATGTGAATTTTACTTTGTGTAAAATCTAAGAATGCAGGATTGGTCTTGATCCTTAATTGTTAATTGGCATTTGTTCTCAAGAAAATGGAAAAATCATAAATCGTAGTCCAGTGTTAAGTGCGTTTTATGCAGGGACGTTAACATATAAAAAAAAAATTATACAGATGATTATTTTGATAAAGTGATTGTTGTGCAACTGCTTGAATCTTTATGATAGATGTATCGATTTTTTGTGTTACTCTTTCCTTGTATCTTGAATTTTTTTTCATTACTTGTGATCGATAATTTTCGGAAGAACCCACGATTATAGTAAAGTTAATGTTACAATTCGGAAGCTTTTTTATCATTTCTTTACCCACAAGAAAAAAAACGGAAAATGTAATAATGATGTTAATCAATTTAAAAAATTATCACCACTGTGTTAAATAATAGTATAGAATATCAGCCAAATATCACCGTAACTTAAAGCATTATGTAGCTACTGAAGATGGGGGCATAGCCTTCGAAATGCGCATCTAATGCTTTAAGTTACGGTATTTGGGTGATATTGTATACTATTATTTAACATCGTAGCGATATTTTTTAAAATTAATCAATGATATTTTTTTAATTTCAGAAAGTCGTGCACTTTGTATTTAATTTTTATTTATTTAATTCTCATTAATAGGAGTGCTGCAATTGCCGATTTTTTTCACGAATAGTTTTTAACACGTTGCAGGTAAACGTTGTTTAGAATTGTTTTTCAACTAGTAGCAAAAGTGATGTAATTAAATGAGGAAATTACACAATATTCATCCATAATCAAAGGAAACCGTAAATTCGGCATAGGCCGAGATTAAATAGCCATTTGAACGTACCTAATGCGATTCTTGTACGTGTAGTTTGCTTGCTGCTCAGATCTCCACACATTCGCTTGTTCCACATACTCGCTCGCTATATGCGTTCACTTTAATGTTCAAACAAACGTAAATAAGTACAAACGCGTCTTTGTTTGAGTTGCGAACATTAACGCACTTTGTTCCGGCGGTTAGTCGCTATGTAACAAGAGGCAAGACACACACCGACTTTGGGTCCTGGCAACGGCCCCCGCAAGGATTCGGTTTGCAGTAGACAGTAGGAAGGAAATAAGGCAAGGGTTGACTGGCGTGAATGTGCAAGGAGAGTAGTGTAACGGTGGCTTCTTCCGATTTATGTAAAGGGTAAAGGCACACGATAGCTGAATGTATATAAACACAGCTATGACTCGGCTTTGCGTTCCTCCATGTATTTGTGGAATATATCCGAGCAACAGTTTTCTCAAAAAGCTTTTCTTCAAATTGAAATTTACAATTGTTGATTGTATGTATGTGATTATATTAAAATTAAACAATGCCCAACAAAATTGGTCAAAACAAGTTTTAGCATGGAAAGTTTTACAAAACCAGAATTTTACTTTTATACGTGACTTTTAATATTATAGAATATCACCCAAATACCGTAACTCAAAGCGTTACTCAACAGCGTAGTGATAATTTATTTAAAGTGTCTTTTAATATTTAAAACTTTTAATCTTTTAACTCCTTTAAAACTTTTAATATTCCAAAATGATCAGAACGGGTTTTGCATATTTTTCAAGGTAATTAGAAATGCTACAGCAATAGTCCTTACAACAACACTGAACTTCGATAATGCTATAAATTTAGAAAGTGTAAATTTGATAATTTTATCTAATTTGATCAAAACTATTTTTCGTTCCAATTTTTATAGAATTGCACTATAATAAAGGTTACCACACCACTTTTATTATAATTGACATGTTTATTTATTTGCGATATTTTATAAATTTTATATATATGTTCCATTATATAGAGAACGTTAGTGACTGCTCTAATAAATTCTATTCAATAAGTTTTATAATATTTTATCTATTTCGTTTTCTATATAACTATTTAGAGATATTGAATGCACTGTTGGTGACAATTTTTAATAATAAGCGGAAATAGATAAATTATATTTTATAATGAAGGGGTTGATTGGTAGAATCTATTAATAAAATCTATCCCTGTGTATATCATCATTATTGGACCTAGGTTCCAATTATTCCATTGCAATTAAATAACGACTTTTGGTCACATATTTAATAATGAATATGTTAGAATTTTTTTAAAATTTTTTAACTTAATTGTATTTTGTAATTACTAAAAAAGGAACCGAATTTTAAGAACATAGGACAACGATGTACATTTGTAACACAAAACACACCCGTCCGAAATTATTATAAATTATAATTATTAAAATTATTTTAGATTTAAGGAGCATTTGGCTCATTTCAGATTAAATAGAAAAGATAAAAGTGCTGTAGCCGAGCATATTTTTCATTAACTCAGGTCATCCTATTCAAATTAGTTCACTTAAATTACTTAAAAGTGTTTTGAATTATTACGAGTTAAATGCTTATAAAAGAATATACATGCATAAATCTAAATAAAATTTAATGAATTTAGATTCAGGCCCAATTTCATCTTGTCTATTTAATTTATTTAATAAGAACTATTTTTACATTTATTTTTAGTTATTTTAGGTTTGACATACCAATGTTTCTTGTTGTTACTTGTTAGTTTCGTTAATTATTTATTTATATTGTTTTAAAAGATTTCTAGCTCATATTATATGCCATTTTTTAAGTAATTCTGTTATGTTAACTTATTTATTTAATAGTATATCAATCACGATTCGTGACAGAGGTATTTTATTTAGTTTTTATCTTGTGCTACTGAAGATGGGGGCATAGCCTTCGAAATGTACATCTAGCTACTTAATGCTTTAAGTTATGGTAATTACCATGTTTCTCCTTAAATCTTTCTTGTGGAACTATGTAGAGTTCTTTTGATTGTTGATACTTTTATAATAAATCCCTGCTGTCTCAATCCATTTTTCCAATTATTTTTCTTTCTCGCGTTTAACCAGTTAATTGCATCTTCTCTTATAAGTTTGTAATCATTCGAGATTCTTTGGTTATTAGTTGCCTCCCTCGCTAATTCATCTGCTTTATCGATTTCTGTTATTCCTGCGTGCCCTTTAATCCAAAACATATTTATAGTATTTTTTTTAAATAGCGAAATTAACTTCAGATCATGCGAGTCTGGATGAAAGCAATGTGCTGAACAAAAGTAATGAAGGTCCTACAATCAAACCCACTCTTAATATCCTTACCAATCCGCGGTTTATCTCTGTTAAAAACGCCATCACGGACCCCATCGGCAAGAAGCATTGTCCACCTTATCCATATCCTCCGAGAGTCGAAAACCAAGAATTTGAATGATTGAATGATTGAATAAGATGTTTACGCTCAAAGTACCATATTGGACACAACTAACGATAGATAGGAGTGAGCGGAATCATAAATTTCAAATTGAATTATAAAGCTACACAATTCTAAAAGTTTTATTTTCCCTTAAGGCTTCTCTATACTGTGAATAGAATATATTAAATTTATAATGTATGCAGGACACCCTTAAAAACCATATTCCATAAAATTGAATATCTTCAATATATTATGTTAATACAGCAACTAATACATTTTTAATTACGTTTGAAATACTGCGATTTCTAAAAGCAAGAACAAGCCGTGTCTGATTATATGATTTATAGCTTTGAACTTAACATGGCAGTCGCATTATGCGTTAGAAAGGGCTAACGAGCGGGTTGAACTGGGGGTAAACATATGCCAGCTCGCAAGGGACATAAGCCAACTCGTCCACAGAGCGCCGTGGATTCAACGCTAACCAGTGCAGGGTCCCATTTCCAAATAATTTCTAATCAACGGTAATTCAGCGCACGAGTGCGTCTAGTATTTCACAAATGTTAGCGATGGTTGCATTCTACCTCCTACGTTGTTGTGATATATTGCAATAAATTGCATCGATCAAGAAGTAGATGTTGCCCTATTTTTGAATTGACGATTTGAGAATAGAATTTTAAAATTTCATTTCAGGTTTTAATTAATGTCTAATGCGAAATGTTAGTTATATAAAACTGACTAAATTATTAATAATCGTTTCAACAAAATGCCTTTCTCAAAGCGACAGCAATTTTTCAGTTTATAATGTAGTTGTCTTTAGTCTTAAATATTAATCTGAATATTGCATTTGTAAATATTAATATATTTTTTAAATGTGTTTTAATTACTTTAATTAATATCGTAATCTTTTTTAAATTATCAGTATAGTTTATCATTATATGGTGTTAAATAATAGTATAAAACATCACCCGTATAATTTTATTTTGTTTTTATGTTGTGCTAGTGAAAATGGGGACATAGCCTTCAAAGTGCGCATCTAGATATTAAGTGCTTTGAGTTACGGTCTTCTTCTTAGTCCAACATCGTGACCGATGTGCAGTGATTGTGACATAATCACATCTAAATTTTTGATAACTCTGCGCACCATGCGGCGCCATTCTTGCCGATTATTTACCTCTTGGGTTGCGGTTTCTATCCTCAGATTTGTTAATTTAGAAATTAAGTCCGTCCAGCGCGTTGGTGATCTACCGCGCCTGCGCTTGCCCAAGGGCCCTCCTTGGATAACCAATTTTTCCATGTGGTTGTTTCGTGTTATATGTCTAAAAAATCTTAATATACGACTATATGTTCCTGCTGATAATCTTTGGGCTGGTTTGATCTTCTCAAGGATGGAAACATTCGTTCTACTTGCTGTCCATGGTAATTGGTAACATTTTGCGCCAGCACCACATTTCAAGGGCATCGATACGGCGTCTATCCCTGGATCTTATAACCCACATTTCAGAGGCGTATGAGAAGATTGAAAAGACCAGTGCCCTTACCACTCCGATTTTGGTGGCCTTTGTTAGCTTCCTATCCTTCTATATTTTAGTAAGCTGCACGTGTTAGTACAATACGTCTTCTGATTTCTGGTTCACAATTTCCAGAGTTATGTAAAAGTGCCCCCAGATATACAATCTGATCAACTACTTCGCAGTTACCAATATGTAGGGGTTGCCTCATTCCTTCGTTTAGTCGATCAATTATCATGATTTTTATTTTTGTATAGTTGATATTTAGACCATGCTCCCTGCTGATGTTTTCTAGCCTGTTTATTAATCCGATAAGTTCTTCGCTACTAGCTACGATAAGGTTGTCATCAGCAAATCTTAGGTTTGATATCTTCCTACCACCAATCGTTACTCCACCTCCCCAGTTATATAACGCATCACGATACACATCACGTGTTCACTGTATATATTATAGAGTAGGGGTGAGAGTACACATCCTTGTCGCACGCCCTTCCGGATTTTTCATTTGTTTGATAGGATATTTCATATTTTCTATCTTCACTACAGCGGAAATTTCTTCGTAAAGGGTTTTTAGAAGTTTAATAAGATGTATCGGTACTCCCATCTCGTGTAATACAGTCCGAATCTTGTACCAACGTACGTTATCGAAAGCCTTTGTGTAATCAACGAAACAAGTACATCGGGGTATCGTATTCTCGAGCTTTCTCTATTAATTGTCTCACGTTGAGTATTTGTTCGCGAATACCTTTTACAAACCCTACTTGTTCCGGCGCAATTTGATGGCCCAAAATGATGGCAGTCTTGCTTGTAGTATATACAACATTATTTTAATTGCATGAGTAATTAAGGCAATTATTGCAGTTAGAGGTTGATCCTTTTTTATGGAGCGGTATTAAAACAGAACTGCACCATTCTTCTGGCCACATGTCTCCCAGATTTTTTGACACATCTGATGTACCATATACTCTTTTGACCTTGCCCATCCATAGATTTTATAACTTCCGTAGATATCACGTCTAGGCCTACCGCCTTTCCATCCTTTAGTCTCTTGATGGCAGCATCAACTTCACTCCTTAGGATTTTCGTATTCCATTCGCTCGGCGTACCATCATTTTCCATATATAGAATTTCTTCTATATCTCGATTACTTGGTCCAATTCGGTGACGAGTTTGTTGTCCAGTTTCGTGGTTTGAAGTTACTGGTAATATATAGTATCTTCAGCAAGAGGTTTTTCGTGTTATTGTTGTCAGTATGTCTTTGTAGTTCATCACAAATATGCTTGGATGTGTTTGTTTTTATCTCTTCTGGCTAGTGTTTGTATGCTTGCACTAAGCAATCTGCATCGTTCCTAATTAGCTCGGTCGTCCATGCCCATATTTTTATTGTTCTTCTCCTTTCAATGAGTTGTAAAAGTTACGGGAGATAGCCAACGTGTTTTTGGATTTGTGTTTTCGGTGGTTGTTGCAGAAGAATGTTCAGTTACGGTATTTGGGTGATATTCTATGCGAATATCATCATATGATTTGATACATATGGGTTTCATGATGGGGAACCAGCTTACGAAGAAAACTATATTTGTAAGACCACAAATTTTCTAACACGAACGCAAGGAGGAGATAGAAATTGTCAATGAGTTCAATGTTTATAGAATCTAATAAATAATTGATTTGGCAATCGTAGAAATCATTTTGTTTTTTTATATTTTGTTTCTTTTAGTTACCTTTTCCGTGCGATGTGACACTACATAGTCGGACAATTAACAAATGCGAGTATTATTTTTAAACCATCTAAATAACTTTAGTTATTGAATAAGTAAAGCAGGGGATTCAAATTAGTGTTTCTTATAGTATTTGAATTTTCGGCTACCTTTTTAGATAAGGCTTTTTATGATTGTGGTGGAAGAGTATATATCACTTTCCTCTTGTCATCCTCATTTTATCTCAATTACATGACAGTCTACATCCAGACAATGGCAATGCTTAACACAGCTCAAGATTGAGCAACAAGCGCGTTGTACACAACAGAAAACACATATAGTATGTGCAATAGTCTACTAGAGACACTCAAACAAGTGCTCCTTTTATCATAATAACATCAAATTAGTAGTGGTGATGGCGCGAAATGGCTCCGAAACCGCACATTTGGCTGATGGAGTCCCTAGACTGTGTCAACTGTTTCTGTCGCCGTTGCGACGAAGTCACGCCGCCGCGACGGTCTATAGTCTACATCAGGGGTGGCCAATTTGTTTGTCCTTGAAATCGACTTGTCTACTTAAGAAGTGATCGCGATCTACCTATAAAATTATTAATATTTCACACAATGACATAATCAAGTTCCTTAAAAATCGATATCTAGTGAAAGCTAGAAATGAAGTTCAAACGAAACGATATCACGATAATAATATTTATTGAACAAATAAAAAACAAATACATAAAATATATGTATAATGAAGATTTATCAATGCGAAGTTTGTGGTTTCATATCTTCTATCAAGCATTCATAGTGAGGTGTGTATGTCGATAAATATAGTCGTAATGAATCTTCGGTAAGTAAAGAACGATGCTGTGTCTTTTGTTAACTTTAAATATGAAAAAGCCGATTCACACAAATATGTTTATCCAAAACAAGAATAGATATATTCACTATTTTTTTTTTATATTTGGATACTTCTCACAGCTAACATATTTCCCAAAGTCTTCTTCAAGTTCCCTAGCTCTTAAAATTAAATCAGATTGTAGAGTTATAGTTTCATTCTCTAATATCGTTTTTTCCAAGTCAAAAATATCAGAAATTTTTGCAGCAATATATTTCATATTTAAATCTTTCATAAAAGGGAAAGATAAATATTGAACAATATCCTTAAATTTTTTTAATCACCAAATCTTGCATCAAAAGCCTCAATAACGTTTTTAATTTCTATAATGTATTTTTCAAAGTTATAACTAATATTGGGATGTTTTTGTAAATGGTCATTCATGTTTGGAAAATGATAATTTTTTTTGTTGTTGGAGATCTTCAATCAACATTACGAACTGACTTTTATAAGTATTAATGCAACTAATTATGTGACTTATTGCCTTCTTTTTTCCTTGTAACTTGAAATTCAAATCGTTTAACTTGGATGTAAAATCAGCCATAAACGCTAAATCATTGAGCCAACTTATCTTCGCCTTATTTCGTGTTTTTTGTCTCGTTTTACGAATAATCAGTTTTTTTTTGTGTCCAACTATTCGCATCGACCAAAAATCGCTTCGCCATTGGCGACTTGTTGGCCACCCCTGGTCTATATATTACAACATCATGTTCCATATATATATTTGAGTGCGTTTTAATGTCGACATCCTTTATCGTATTTTTGAATTACTGAAAATTCTTTAGGATATGTGTAAAAACATTAGGCTGTTAATATCGATATTTTGTTTTCCATATGCAATTTTCTCAACAAAAAAAAAGATTATACTATCTTAGAAGGATTGAATTAAAAACGATGACATTTATCATGACGCCTTTTGAAATTTTAAAAAGCCAATTACGGATAGAGGCGATTAACAATCTATTCTTAATTCGATGTCGTATTCTGGTGACCAGCAATAATTTGTTCGCAATCGTAAAAGAAATCAAATATTTGCTGAAGTAAAAATTCTCGCCATAAGACAATTATACATTTGTATTGGAAAATATTTCCGTAAATGAGCTCTTAATATCCCAGAAATAAGAACTAGCCATTCATGGGGTCGAAATAAAATTCAAATGAAAGTGCGTAAAGTTAATTTAACCCTATCTTAGCCATAAAATCGACATCTTAAACAATAAATTTTGTATAGGTTAAAGGATTTATTCGTCTATAGTTTCACTCATTAAGCATTATCAAGAAATGAACAACGAATTACAGAAAATTTATTTATATATAAACAATCTACCTACAGATAATATCGAATAATGGCGAGGAGATTAAGTCTATTAGTAAAAAGTTTTACCCTTTCATGTATATTAGTATCAGTTGACGTATCCAACATATTTCCTAATATTCCTGTAGATGATTCCTTCTTTGTTATTAAAAAACACTTGGATCAAGAAAGTATAGACCACTTTGTTCAATCTGAAACTTATGAATATATTAAACTGAACCATGCAGAACTATTTCCAATTCAATAATAAATATTATTTCCAAAAGCATGGCCTAGCCATGGGCTCTCCCTTGTAGCGATGTGTAGTTCACTCGCGAACCGTTCACTCTGAACTGTACAATCAAATGACGGGCGTACTGTGACGATGTTTTGCAAGGACCTATAGGTCACTATGACCTAGTTCGTGTACTTATTGATGTACTTGTACTAGATCCTGAACCCGTCGTGTACTAAACCGTTCATGAATCACAACGACTCGTAAACGATGCAGTATAGTATACATTACATATACAGTACTAACATTTATTTAGTGATAAAGTGTGTTGGTGGAACGAAATAGGAAACTCGATGCAATATTTCAACAGCAGCATTGCCGAGCTTAGTCACAATTTATATGTTGATATCAGATTTCATTTGGAATAATATAATTAATATATTCGCAAGATTAAATATGTCATGCCATAGCAAATTTTTGTAATAATGCAAAAATAAATATCTAAATCTTATAGTTCTTCTATTTCATACTGAGTGCAATGCAATCACTTAATATCAAATCAAAGCTTTGAAGTTTGCACAAAGAAGATTCGGAATAGAAAATATAAATTAGAACGCCAAACAAAACGATTCTATCTAGTTCATCTTATTATAGTTTGTACATTTAATTTTCAAGTGTTATTAAAGTAGTAAACATTTGCATCAGTGACTACCAATAAGTATTTTAGAACTTCATATAAATAATCGAGAGTACCTAGAGAAGATTATATTACCTTATATATATGTTTTGTATAAATTATAAACATTGTTGTGTTTTCTTCCTCATTCCTAATTCAAAATAAGTATTGTAATATTTTAATTTATTTATTTTTTATCATTTAATATTTTTATATCGAGAAAAAAAGAGATTAATTTCAGTATGTGCATGTATTGGTTCATATAGGTCGTGAACTAGTTCATTTTAAAAAGATGTAGTAGTTCACGATCGATAGTTCGTGAACGGTACATTGAAATGAACTACGAAATAGGTCCTCAAAGTGACTTACAGTTTGCCATCGCTAATTACATTATCAAATTATGCTTTCTTTGGTAAGATTTTTTATAATTTTTATACTTTTAATATTTGTTTATTGAACTTCACCTTTGGTCAAAGATTGTCTTTATGTTTAAGGTATATAAAATTGTATTACATTTTTAAGTTCTATTATGTAGAATATTATTAGAATATTATTATTATTAGTTAAAGAGTCCGCAATCCTAAAGATTGGTTGGAAACAGCACGCCATGCCGATCTATCCTGAGCTAATCCCTTCATCTCCCTATAGCTATTCATCTCAACGTCTTCAACTATCTGACTCACATACTCCAATCTAGGCCTACATACCCCTCTCTTTCCCTCCACTCTACCTTCTATGATCAATTGCATAATCCCCCCATGCCTAAGAATATGCCCTACTAATCTGTCTCTCCTACGCTGTAACACTCTCCAGATACTTCTCTTCTCCCCTACTAACTCTAGTACAGCTTCATTTGTTACTTTATCTTCCCAACCAATCCTCATCATCCTCCTATAACACCACATTTCAAGTGCTTCTAATCTACGCTTCTCTTCCTTTCCTATAGTCCACGCCTCACACCCGTACAGTGCTACACTCCAAACATATACCTTCAGTAATCTTTTTCTAATACCCAAGTCAATATTTGATCTTAAAATCTGTTCTTTTTCTACGAATGCCTTCCTACCCTGTGCTATCCTACACTTTATATCTACCTTGCTTCGATTATCTTTTGTGATTCTACTGCCTAAATAACAAAAATCTGACACTTCTTCGATTCTATTATCTCCTATTGTGATCCTCATTTTTCTACTGCATTCCTTTTTGTCACACCTCATCACTTTAGTTTTACCTATATTTATTTTCATGTTAAAATCCCTAGTCAATACTGCCTGCATACCATTCAATACCCTTTCTAAATTCTTTTCGCTTTCTTCCAATATAGCTATATCGTCGGCGAATCTCAACATATATATTTTCTCTCCCTGTACATTCACACCTACACTATACTCTTCTTTTACTTTGTTTATTGCATCTTCTATATATAGATTAAATAATAACGGTGAAAGTGTACATCCCTGCCGAACTCCCTTCCCTATTTTTGCTACCTCTTCTTCCCCCTCAATTCTAACTAAGGCAGTTTGGTGTTTATATAAATTAAAAATTATTCTCCTATCCTTATAATCTATACCCGTTTCTTTTAAAATTCTAAACATTATGTCCCAATCTACATTATCAAATGCCTTTTCTAAATCTACAAAAGCTATGCAAGTTACCTTTCCTACCCTCTTTCTTTTTTCTACTACCGTTCTTAGTGCTAGAATCGCCTCTCTCGTCCCTCTGTTTTTCCTAAAACCAAACTGATCTTCTCCTAGCCTTTCCTCTACTTTATTTTCTAATCTCCTATAAATAATCTTTAACAATATCTTCGATGCATGTGATAGTAGGCTAATGGTCCTATAGTTCTCACACAAATTAGCTCCTATTTTCTTCGGCTATATATTATTATATATTGTATATATTGTCAACATAGCTGAGATAATATCTACGTTATAAAAATGTACTGTGATTAGTTGCTTGCTATTTGGCAAATGGGTAGGCTTAATGTATGAAATAATATGGTGCACCCTCACCAACATTAAGGCACCTTTATCACCCAATTCCACACCTGAACATACGCACATTGGTTCCCCAACGTCTCCCCTAACGAATATACGGGCCTTTACTTTTCCTAAAATAATCGCTACTATTATCATTTCCGTTTCCTTTCGTCTTAATGAACGGGCCACGACAACTAGCACTCACACTGTAATCATCATGTTCAACTGTTACTTTCAAGTTCCATTCCATTCACTATTCCTGTATAAATGTCCCGTGAAAATGAATTTCGTTTCATATGATTAGTTGGCTTATTTATTTATATAAAATTCATGTATTGTAAAATTCTGTATAGTATAACAATTAAATCGGATTTTCAGCAAAAGATCATCAATATTCTAAATAGTAACATTAAATAATTGTTTCGATGACAATTAAACTATTATTAAATCGTCCTACAGAATGTTAAATGACATTTTTCTGAAACTCGTTAGAAAGTTAAAAAATTGAAGTAATATTACATAAAGTGTGAGTATTTTAACGATGCATATTTTCTATTTTAAGAATAAAATATATCAAAATATTATTGATCTTGATATAATTATAAATCTAATAAACTTTAGAGTTTTTTATGCGCATTACCAGAACTCTTAAAGAAATATTATTTATGTCGATAATTCTTTGTGGTGGTTTCCATTATTGCTCTGTAATTTGCTCTCTTCGCTTCCATAATTGCTCTCTTCGCTCTATTCTATCTATATCTCTAAATTGTAAAAAATTCAGAACAGCTATAAAAATATTCTACATTATAAATATAATCTATATAATAATTATAAAAAACATCAACCACGACATATATCTTACATTACCCTAGGTTAAATTAAAGTTCGTTTCAAAATTTTAATCAAATTACAAATACCCAAACAAATGTTAAAACCTAGTAATTTTATATTTATATACTTTTTTAGAATTATTATCTGAAGTCTGATGCCGTTTAACAAAATGTATATGATCTTAACAAAACTACTAAACAACATGTTGTCCTTAAAGTAATATCTGACACCGTAAGTGGAAAAATTGTTCACAAATGAAGATTTTTTTCCCAGAATGTTGTCTCAATAAAATATTATATTTTTAATTTTAATTTTATTTCAAAATTGTTACAACTCGTACATAATTTATTGTAGTTTTTTCACCTGATGATGGCCAAAAGCCGAAACTAGTCGAAAATTTACATAATATAAAAAACCCCGTAAGGATTTACTCAACCAATAGTTTATTATATTCAACCTTACAAAGATGGACTTCCACAACTTTTTAACTAAATATTAAAAGAGTAATTATAAAATGGGAATGGAAGGTGATATTGTTCTTCCACTTGAGAAGAAAAGCACAACTAAAATAAATTAAGCGAATTTAGAAATACAAAAAATCGAGTGTATATCATTTTCTATACCCATAAAAGATTATTATATAACTCTACGATGCCTTAGGTTTGTAATAAATTTTAAATGCATACACAGTGGTAAGTTAATTTTACCAAAATTGAATTTTTAAATATTCCATTATGTAATACAAATGTTTCTTGCAAATAGCGATATTTATTAGTTTAAAACGAATATTGCTAGAACGTTTCTGATCATCGAAAAATAATATACATTTAGATTAGTTATTATAGTAAATAGGTATTTCAATTAGACAGAGGTATTTCCTTTAGTTTTTATCTTGTGCTGCTGAAGATGGGGACATAGCCTTGGAAATGCGCATCTAGCTACTTAATGCTACGGTATTTGGGTGATATTTTATACTAATGGAAAATAGATATTGAAATTAAAATGCTTTTGTTTACGATCAATTTTTTTTTGGTTATTGTAATGTGCCTATATTTCTACATAATATTCTCATATACCGCTAATATGATTCGGCCTGGAATACCATTGTGGAATATTATTTCCATGTGGTTGATGAAGAATCAATACGCAGAAATAATTGGACATGTGTTTAAACGCGCTGCTTTTTTACCGTCACTGATTAAATTTCGAACATGCATTTTACTTTTAGGTACCAATCACTTTTTTGATTAATTTTTTTTTTGCTTTGTTCCGTAACATACTTTTAAACAAATCATTTTATACTCTTTTCTACCGGAAGTATGGAAATAACTGAAAAATAAACACAATTTAGAATCGTACTATTCTGTTCTACGTGTGCCATTTATTGCGTTTAAAAGTTTAAGATGAATACTCAAAGGCAACGAGGAATTTTATAACCCAGTAGAAAACATCTGCTATTTCTTATTTAAATGTTTTCGCTGCCTACCATAAAGTGTACTGAAATTCTTCAAGTTGTGGTGAACTGAAATTCACGATCTTTTGCTTTAAAAATGCAATAATATGCTAAACGATGAAATGGAACCTAATATGCTCAGTTTAAACTTCAGTCGTAAAGAAGTTGAAGTGTTTGAGATGCACAAAAGCGAATTCTAGGAAATAAAATCAAAGTGGAGTACAAACTCCACAGACTACAGACTCTCTTTCGATTCTTCGTGGTTTTCTTCATTAAATTTCTATTGGGAATTAGCCCAGGATTTACAACTTACTATATTAATTGCACAAAGCTAAGAATATTTTTTAAATTTATCATCCTATATAATGCGCAACTATAATGACAATAACAGAGAGATCAGAGAAAGTGTTCGGTAATGTAAGTTTAATTTTTTTATGGGAGTCCGTATCTTTGCGAAGAGGCAATGTGTAGTTGATTACAGTAAATTTTATTTATAAATGTAAATTTTAGAACCGCAGAAGGGCTGATCGTTAATTATTAAAACTGAAGTTTGCGAATATATACAAACATTGGGTAAAACAGAATGAGGCCTGCTCCTGTTTGGCGCTTTCAAAAGTTTTTGTGACTTCAAATTTTATTAGCCTTTACATCGTGTATTCTGAAATATACGCACGAATTTTATTATAATTAGCAGATGGACCAACCCTCGGTACGTGCGGATAAAATTTCTTTTAATATGAACTTCTTCATGAAATTTTATTTTTTTATCATGCTATGTTAAGATTAACTTGATCGATATGTACTGAAATCGATATAATAATTTTCAATTCTTATTCACATTTATTTTAGTTTTAATAGTTGTTTGTCAAATCGAATAAAAATTAATTTGAAATAGTTCTTATTAAATAAATTAAATAGACAAGATGAAATTGGGCCTGAATCTAAATTCATTAAATTTTATTTAAATTTATGCATATATATACTTTCATATGCATTTAGTTAGTTAAAGAGTCCGCAATCCTAAAGATTGGTTGGAAACAGCACGCCATGCCGATCTATCCTGAGCTAATCCCTTCATCTCCCTATAGCTATTCATCTCAACGTCTTCAACTATCTGACTCACATACTCCAATCTAGGCCTACCTACCCCTCTCTTTCCCTCCACTCTACCTTCTATGATCAATTGCATAATCCCCCCATGCCTAAGAATATGCCCTACTAATCTGTCTCTCCTACGCTGTAACACTCTCCAAATACTTCTCTTCTCCCCTACTAACTCTAGTACAGCTTCATTTGTTACTTTATCTTCCCGACCAATCCTCATCATCCTCCTATAACACCACATTTCGAATGCTTGTAATCTACGCTTCTCTTTCTTTCCTATAGTCCACGCCTCACACCCGTACAGTGCAATACTCTAAACATATACTTTCAGTAATCTTTTTCTAATACCCAAGTCAATATTTGATCTTAAAATCTGTTCTTTTTCTACGAATGCCTTCCTACCCTGTGCTATCCTACACTTTATATCTACCTTGCTTCGATTATCTTTTGTGATTCTACTGCCTAAATAACAAAAATCTGACACTTCTTCGATTCTATTATCTTCTATTGTGATCCTCATTTTTCTACTGCATTCCTTTTTGTCACACCCCATCACTTTAGTTTTACCTATATTTATTTTCATGTTAAAATCCCTAGTCAATACTGCCTGCATCCCATTCAATACCCTTTCTAAATTCTTTTCGCTTTCTTCCAATATAGCTATATCGTCGGCGAATCTCAACATATATATTTTCTCTCCCTGTACATTCACACCTACACTATACTCTTCTTTTACTTTGTTTATTGCATCTTCTATATATAGATTAAATAATAACGGTGAAAGTGTACATCCCTGCCGAACTCCCTTCCCTATTTTTGCTACCTCTTCTTCCCCATCAATTCTAACTAAGGCAGTTTGGTGTTTATATAAATTAAAAATTATTCTCCTATCCTTATAATCTATACCCGTTTCTTTTAAAATTCTAAACATTATGTCCCAATCTACATTATCAAATGCCTTTTCTAAATCTACAAAAGCTATGCAAGTTACCTTTCCTACCCTCTTTCTTTTTTCTACTACCGTTCTTAGTGCTAGAATCGCCTCCCTCGTCCCTCTGTTTTTCCTAAAACCAAACTGATCTTCTCCTAGCCTTTCCTCTACTTTATTTTCTAATCTCCTATAAATAATCTTTAACAATATCTTCGATGCATGTGATAGTAGACTAATGGTCCTATAGTTCACACACAAATTAGCTCCTATTTTCTTCGGCATTGTTACTATTCTACTACGCTAAAAATCCTGTGGTACTTCTCCCTTCTCATATATTTTACAAACTAACCTGTATAATCGCTCCTGCATTTTTTCCCCTGCGTGTTTTATTAATTCGGCTGGCATCATATCAATCCCCGCTGCTTTGTTATTCCGTAAATCATTTAATGCTCTATGAAACTCTGACCTAAGTATGCTAGGACCTAAGGCACCCTCATCTATCTGTTCCACATTTTCTAGCTCCTCCATGTCCTGCCTTTAGTCACGATGATGAGGAGGTAGAATCCATTTATGAGGAGATTGAATCTAGGTTAGCAAACGTTAAAGGACAGGATAATCTAATTGTAATCGGAGATTGGAATGCCGTAGTAGGTAAGGGAAAGGAAGTTTCAATAGTAGGAGAATATGGAATAGGAACACGTAATGATAGAGGGGATAGATTGGTAGAGTTTTGTATTAGGAATAAGCTAGTGGTAGCAAACACGCTTTTTCAGAATCACAAGCGCAGGATATATACGTGGAAAATGCCAGGAGATATAGGGAGGTATCAGATAGATTACATACTGGTTAAAGAGAGGTTTCGGAACCAGATTAAGAATTGTAAGAGTTACCCTGGAGCAGATATTGATAGTGACCATAATTTAGTAGTCCTGGACTCAGAGGTCAAATTCAAGAAATTACAGAAGTCCAAACAGGTCAGAGTAGATGTCGATAGGTTAAAATTAGCTGATGTATGTGAAAAGTACAAGCAGAAAGTAGAAATCATGGCTAATGGAACATCAAGGAGCGACATAGATTGCGAATGGAGGGAAATCAGAAATGGGTTAACTACAGCAGCAAATGAAGTATTAGGCACAAAGAAAAGGGCAGGTAGGAGGGAATGGATCACGGAAGAAATAGTTAAAATGATAGAAGCAAGAAGGAAAATTAAAATAGGAAACACAGAAGCAGGACAGAAAAAATATAAGGAACTAAGGAACTTAATTAATAGGAAATGCAAGCTAGCGAAAGAAGAGTGGATAAAAGGAAACTGTGAGGATATTGAGGAGGATATGAGAAGAGGTAAAGTAGATTTGGTCTACAGGAAAATTAAGTCACATTTTTCTAAAGTAAAACCAAAGGGTAACATTATATGTGATAAGCAGGGTAAGGAACTCACAGAAAATAAGGAAAAAGCTAGAAGATGGATGGAGTATCTTGAAGATTTATATAAAGGTAGGCAGGACATGGAGGAGCTAGAAAGTGTGGAACAGATAGATGAGGATGACTTAGGTCCTAGCATACTTAGGTCAGAGTTTCATAGAGCATTAAATGATTTACGGAATAACAAAGCAGCGGGGATTGATATGATACCAGCCGAATTAATAAAACACGCAGGGGAAAAAATGCAGGAGCGATTATACAGGTTAGTTTGTAAAATATATGAGAAGGGAGAAGTACCACAGGATTTTCAGCGTAGTAGAATAGTAACAATGCCGAAGAAAATAGGAGCTAATTTGTGTGAGAACTATAGGACCATTAGCCTACTATCACATGCATCGAAGATATTGTTAAAGATTATTTACAGGAGATTAGAAAATAAAGTAGAGGAAAGGCTAGGAGAAGATCAGTTTGGTTTTAGGAAAAACAGAGGGACGAGAGAGGCGATTCTAGCACTAAGAACGGTAGTAGAAAAAAGAAATAGGGTAGGAAAGGTAACTGGCATAGCTTTTGTAGACTTAGAAAAGGCATTTGATAATATAGATTGGGACATAATGTTTAGAATTTTAAAAGAAACGGGTATAGATTATAAGGATAGGAGAATAATTTTTAATTTATATAAACACCAAACTGCCTTAGTTAGAATTGAGGGGGAAGAAGAGGTAGCAAAAATAGGGAAGGGAGTTCGGCAGGGATGTACACTTTCACCGTTATTATTTAATCTATATATAGAAGATGCAATAAACAAAGTAAAAGAAGAGTATAGTGTAGGTGTGAATGTACAGGGAGAGAAAATATATATGTTGAGATTCGCCGACGATATAGCTATATTGGAAGAAAGCGAAAAGAATTTAGAAAGGGTATTGAATGGTATGCAGGCAGTATTGACTAGGGATTTTAACATGAAAATAAATATAGGTAAAACTAAAGTGATGAGGTGTGACAAAAAGGAATGCAGTAGAAAAATGAGGATCACAATAGGAGATAATAGAATCGAAGAAGTGTCAGATTTTTGTTATTTAGGCAGTAGAATCACAAAAGATAATCGAAGCAAGGTAGATATAAA
Source organism: Leptodirus hochenwartii (assembly GCA_947310635.1). Classification (NCBI taxonomy): domain Eukaryota; kingdom Metazoa; phylum Arthropoda; class Insecta; order Coleoptera; family Leiodidae; genus Leptodirus; species Leptodirus hochenwartii. The sequence goes on along the minus strand of OX371178.1, from coordinate 32,160,157 downwards.
GTGTAGGATAGCACAGGGTAGGAAGGCATTCGTAGAAAAAGAACAGATTTTAAGATCAAATATTGACTTGGGTATTAGAAAAAGATTACTGAAGGTATATGTTTGGAGTGTAGCACTGTACGGGTGTGAGGCGTGGACTATAGGAAAGGAAGAGAAGCGTAGATTACAAGCATTCGAAATGTGGTGTTATAGAAGGATGATGAGGATTGGTTGGGAAGATAAAGTAACAAATGAAGCTGTACTAGAGTTAGTAGGGGAGAAGAGAAGTATTTGGAGAGTGTTACAGCGTAGGAGAGACAGATTAGTAGGGCATATCCTTAGGCATGGGGGGATTATGCAATTGATCATAGAAGGTAGAGTGGAGGGAAAGAGAGGGGTAGGTAGGCCTAGATTGGAGTATGTGAGTCAGATAGTTGAAGACGTTGAGATGAATAGCTATAGGGAGATGAAGGGATTAGCTCAGGATAGATCGGCATGGCGTGCTGTTCCCAACCAATCTTTAGGATTGCGGACTCTTTAACTAACTGAGCTAAATGCTCTTTAAATCTAGTTTCAATTGGTCTTTCATGTTTGTCCTATATATACTTTAGGACAATTGAACAAGATATTAAATAAATACCAGATTTTTTTATTGAAATCAATCAAATCTTTGGATTTACTAGAAAATTAGCAAGAAGTATTATATGTTACTTTAAAATTTTATTTATTTAAACCGGGGATATTTCATCGCATGTTTATTATTATTATTAATTTATATTGGCCTGATTATACTATACGTTTTTTTATAAATTTCTGTGTATAAATAATCGGTGATATTTTTTCGCTGATCTATTTCAATGTACTATTTATATATTTTTCAATATGTGTAAAACTATAAAAATATGTAATGTATAGACACCGCATGGTAAAAATAAACGAATATATCTATCTTCTGAACAAAGATTGGGATTTACCACCAAGCAGCTTTTGAATTTACCTATATCAACTTAGGTCATGAGAGGATCAAACTGTAAACATTTTAATCCCACGTGTCCTATTATAAGTCCTGTTGAATGATAACAAAATTCTCTATAGATTAAAGTTATCTTTCTAATCTATAAATTCTTTCAAGAATTATAGTTTCTCCGTAGGTCATCATTGTTTGAAAAATCATTTACATATACAATAGCTAAAATTTAGAACTCCATACACAATACGATAAAACACGGTTCGAATGTAACGGCTTTTAAAAATGCCATGAAATAATATCTTCTCAATAAACAGCCACGTGAAATTAATTAAAAATATTCAACTAAAAACTGTTTCTCCATTTGGTCTGGTATTTGCAACTATATATAACTTTATTCAATTTTAATAGAGATTTTTCTCTTCACTAAATGTATCTTCTAATATTTTAAGGGCATATTATAATGTATTTCAATTGATATTTTAGTATCGAGTCTATTAAATGTTGAATTAAAATTTTCTTTTACTTTATTAATGGTTTAAATGAATGAATACCCCATTGTATGATATATTCAATAATTTATATATAATAAATAATAATAATAATATACAATTAAGATTCTTGCAATATATCTTTAGATTTTTATTTTTCTATTATTACTATCATCTCAACTTTCGTTTTATCAGATATATTAAGTAAACAAGACAACTTTCGACGACACAAATTTTTATGCCTGATTATTACATTAGTATTTTGATATTTGGTGATTACTCTTAAAATTTGTACATCTGATTTGAGGTGAATTGCCCTTCGTCTTTACGTAAAGAACCAAAATTTTTCTTAATTTAATTCTTATATACTGAATATAATACATATTCGATAATCATTTATGGTTTAAAACTTATTATAGTTTCATAATGTTATGGGCCATCCTTGCAGAACGTTAGTGTGTGCTCCCCTCTATTCTTGTTCGCCTATATACATACATAAAGATATACTCCTAAGGTCCTCGGTCAACCGCATTGTAAGCAGCTGCATAGCATCCTGAGATCTCAGCGGTAATGAATATAAATGTAGTCCACGGTCCTTGTTTGCGTGTATCCTGGCTTGCCTGGGTGACGGGGGTCGGGTTCTGCATGTGTGCATTTGTGTGTGTGACTTATCCCTTCAACGTAAAGGGTTATTACTCAGATGTTCAGTGACAGGTCCATTTGCTCCGCCAAACTGTTACTGTACAAGACGCTGTCTCAACTATCTACGAAGTCAATTCGGGCCATAAGGATGGCACTCACTTGGCCCTGGATATTCCGTCACATTGTCTGACTTTCCTGCTGCCACTATCGTACTGTTCTTTGGGAGTGTTATAAATTGATTTTTACAAGTAGTGGAAAGGATGATTGCATGTCCTTCTGAGTTTGGTTAAAGCGATTGGTGTTTGAATTACAAGGATTATTTATTGAAACACCGTTAGCATAACTATTTTAATAGATTTTTATGTTACATTATATTAATTAATTAAATTATTATATTATCCTTTGTTAACTTTTGACCAATAATTCATAAATACAACCAGTATTTCAACAAAATACATAATTATTTAATACTATAATACAACAATGGGAGTTTTCGTCCTTGTCTCTAGTAGGGATCTTGTCTTTCAGCCAAAGAAATTCCTGCGCTCAGGCACATTTTTTGATATGAATATCTGCTTGTCCAGTTATAGATAACTGCAAGCCAATTCGTTAAGTTCTTACTAACTAAAGACCTTGAACTTTTTATAAAATATCTGGTATCAAAAGAAAATAATACTTAGTTTTCCCACTAACTAACTAAAACGTCAAAAACACAGATTCACGCCAAGACCACACTATTAAAAACAGACAAAACACCAGAGAAAGAAACAGACGTTTGACACTCCACACACAGGCCTAACAAGCCACCACATACAAAACGCATTACTTAGTTTTGTATAGTTGCGTCAGGATAATTTTTACAAAAGTAGAAGAATAAAATAAACATATATATAATGATAAATATTAATGATAAAAATTAGTTAATATTTGGTAAAACACTTTTATTTTTGTACATAACTTTACTTCTAACAACAATAGGTATTGAATTATAATCAAACGATGAACATTTTTTGTTAATGGTTATATTCTGAATTAGTATCTTTGAATACCTTATAAAAAATAAAATTACCTAAATAAGTTATTATAGCTGCATAGTAAATTTATTTTATGTTACACATTTTAACTGTAAATTTATCTTTATTGGGCATTTATATATGTTTGTATTTTAGGAAAAGCATATTGGTATTATATAATAATATTTTTAGATTTTATACATTTTGACTACTGCTTTATTGACCATAAGAACGATTACGCAGATATTCCATTTGGTGATAAGGCTGATAAATAGCCATAAAATTAATGGTTTGTGGTTTTAATACTTTATCTTGGTTTTTCAATTCTTAAATTGTCGTAATGTTGTTGATTTTACTATAGGCCTATATCCTACGCCTATAATGTATGGTGCTCTACCACAACTTCATTTGACCTTGTGTTGTCGGCCATTTTTATAACAGAGCACGTTACATTAGAGAAAATGCACCACTATAAATTAATAAACTCATTTAATAATGTTGTCTATGTTGTAATAATGTTCAACGCTTATAAGTTTAAACTAAATACTATATTTCGTAAGTAATTAATCTATATATAGATAAATGTGTATAAATTATATTCTTGGTTTTTTAGCTTTATTAAATACTGATGATTTTTTTCTTTTATATTTCATGCGCTTACTGTGTTGCGCATCATATTAACATGCGCCACAGAATTTGCAATAAAATCATATAATTATTGAAATAAATTGAATTTTCTTCCCCCGAAAGCTTATTTAAACAAATCTTTTCTAAACTATCTACTTGAAATATATCGCTTTAAAATAAATTCCTTTACTGGTCAGTGAATTATTGCAATGCAAGTATTTTAACTTTATTATATTGACTTATCCAATATTTGGGGAGAATTTAATAAAGACTCTTCTACATGCATATTAAAGCACACATCGGCAACGGCTGTATATTATAAGAAATGTGCTGATTCAGCGGATCGCATGTGCAATTTAGGAGAATAATAAATGTTACCGACCCGTTCGAAGGAAATCTTGGACATTGGGCACTGAACAGTCCAGAAACAGCCGAAGCAAGGGTATGGAATGCGACATATTATAAATTTTCCGGACCACCATACATATCGAATTTATATTATGGTGGAAGGTCAAACGTAAAACGGATCGCCGTATCTCGCACCTATAAATCTCCTATAGTCGAAAAACCTATTAAGTTACAAATATCGACTACAATATATACGCCGAAGAAATGATGCATAAATCCAATATGAACTTACGCCCCTAGGCACAGAAATTTTCTTGAAAATATATACTGCAACATAAAATATATCAGAGACTCACTCTTTCTTCGGTTTTCAAACCATTAGAATTGGTTTTATTATAAACAAGTAATATTAATTTCGTTTCACAGAGAAAATGAGAAACATTCTTGGATCTTAGTATAGAATATCACCCAAATACCCTGACTTAAAGCATTTAGATAGTATTTTAAATAAATATAATTTTAAAGTAACATTATAGTTCTTATAGTCTTACTAATTTTTTAGGAAATCCCAAAAATCTGGTATTTATGAAATATCTTGTTCTAGTTCTCCTAAAGTATATATATACGACAAACACGTAGACCAATTGAAACTAGATTCAAGGAGCATCTGATTAAATAGAAAAAAGAAAAGTGCTGTAGCCTAGCATATTTTTGACTAACTCAGGTCATCCTATTCAAATTAGTTCACTTCAATTACTTACAAGTCTTTTGAATTATTCGGAGTTAAATGCTTATGAAAGTATATACATCCTTAAATATAAATAAATTTTTAAAAAATTCTTGTATCTAATAATACATTTTTAATTCATTGTTAAAAACGAGGATTCGACGACTATAGTTTCGCTTATTAAGCATTATCAAGAAATGAACAACGAATTACAGAAATCATATAATTTATAATAACATATAATTTACTTTTTGGACTTGTCAAAGGCGTTCGACTGCCACAAACCACAAACTTTTGGTAGATAAAATGTTTAGGTATGGGATTAGAGGAATATGTCATAAATGGTTTCAGTCATATCTCACTGGTCCTCGGCAGCAGATTGTGGACATTTGTGGAGACAAAAGAATGCGTTCGGATCCGTTGATGATGTCCGGAGGTGTACCACAGGGCCGTTGTTATTTGTAATTTTTCTAAATGATCTGTCTACCACTTTTAATGACTGTAACGTAATTAATTATGCCGATGACACTAATATCTTGATTAAGGTCCCAGACTTGAACACTTTAAATCTACGTTGTGATTATATAATTGTAAATATTCAGAAAAATAAAAACATTATAATCATGTATATAATTATCATTATCTTATAAATAATCTACGTACTAATAATATCGAATAATCATCGAGAGGAGATTTGGTCTAATTTGTCATTATGAGAGTTATAATTAAGGTTTTTAATTACTTAAATAAGCGAAGAGTAATATATAAATTACTTATTAATTATTGATAAAATTGGGCAAAATTTATTATATTTTGTAGTAGAAAACCCATCAATTATTTCTATCAAGTCATCGCAACGAGTTTCGTTTTTAAGTAAAAGTCTAAAAGTCTTTGCAATAGTATCCTGTTTATGTTTAGATAAAATAAAATGTAGAAAGAAGATTTAAGCTTTAACTGCTTTTTAAATATTGCAACTGTGTCTTGTTTATATGACGAAGTAATTAGTTTATTATAAAGTAAATTATTGTTAAAAAAAAACATACTTTATACTACCACAAGCTTATGCACTTTTTTCGGTGATTTCAGAAAAAAAAAATGTCAAAATGCTTCACAGTAGTAATTCAAATATCAAAATTTTAATTTATGGAGTTAAGGAGATCGTAGATAAGAAGTTGTGTTACTTAATTACTTCCATACTAAATGCTCAATAATGTGTATACTTTTATTGATACAAATAATATTCATTACTTTATTTAACATTATTAAGTTGCTTAAGTAGTTTTAGTAGCTCTTACGTAGGCGCCGTTACACATATTGTCGGGGGGGGGGGGGGGGGGGGGGGGGCAAAACATTTAACAGACAAATTAAATCAAACCACGTATAATTAATAATATATAATAAAATATATTTGCAAAAATATTAAATTTAATAGCTATCAGTTAAGAAAACAATAATTTTATATTCCGTCGGTCAGCACCGTAAACATCTATAACATCAGCAATTATGTTCTGCTTGTGTGCTTCCACCAACTTTCTATTCACACTGACCATACAAAGACCCGATATTCTGGCTTCACTCATTGTAGACCTAAGCCATGTTTTTACCCGTCTTAATGAGCTGAAATACCGCTTAATAATACAAGTTGTTGGTGGCAAAATTAAGAAGATTATTATAGCTTTTTTTATAGCTGGAAAACAACTCACTCTTGGTTAAGCAGCTCTACAAAGTCTAAGTCTTTTGCCACTTGCCTATCTCTCCAAGCTGACACCCACGTTAAATATTCTGCTTCAAAATTATCTATTGCATATTTCTTTGTTATATTTTCAATATCATCTGATTTCAACAGATCATTATTTCGAACTTTTATTGGATGCACTAAACTTAACAAAAATGCAAAACTAGTATCTTTGGAAAATCTAGTTTGAAGTGATGTAATTAAGGAATTCAAGTGTGGGTTAAATATAGCTCTTCTAAAATATTCTTCAGCTGATTTTGCAGGAATAGTAGTTCGATGAGATTGCCGTCCAGTGAACCGTGGTAGCTTTATTGCTATGTCCATCATTTTTGATAATTCTTCTATAGTTTTGAATATATTAGAAGAAACTTTCTCTGAATTATCTCGATTGCATTGAAAATTTTGAGTCAGTTTCTCAATTTGATGTTTTGTGGAGAAAAGATTGACTGAAACACCTTGCATTGTATTAGTGACAGGTTCAAGCTGAGAAGAATATCGAGATATAATTTTTAAGCATATGATAAAAGTTGGACATGATATAGCATTAAGAAGATGATTCGTCCCCGTATGTGTCTGTGAATTGAAACCTTCATCACACGACATGTCCTCTAGAGCATTTCTTAGCATAATGAACTGTTCAGAAAATATACGTATCGCTTTGTATTTGGCACTACACCGAGTTTCAGATAAAAGAGGAATGTTTGGTACACAGCTTCTTCTTTTTGCACTCTCTCTAAAGAATTTAATAGCCTCTTTCATAGTACCAATAGAGTTCTGAATCTGTTGTACTGCGTTAAGTTCATTTACAACTAAGTTCAATCTGCGAGAACTGCATTGGAAAAATGTTGCGAGCGGATTTTGATTTTGTATACGCTTTTGTACACCGTTCTCTTTGTACGCCATTGTTCAACAACCGTCAAATGCGAGATCAACCATTTTGTTTAAATTGAGCCCATATGTATTTAGAGATTTCACTATAGTATCGGCGAATGATTTCGCATCCTTAGACTATAAGTCTACGAAACCAAGGAATTCTTCTCGTAGAGCATTTGCTTTGTCCACAAATTTGACACCTAACGACAACTGCTCTATGCCAGCTATATCAGAAGATTCATCTGCTAATACCGAAAAAGCTTCAGAATCATTCACTTCCTTAACAAATTTTTGTCTAATAACGTTGCCACAAATATCAATGAGCTGGATCTGAATTTGGACAGAGATATATTTTTGCTTGGTGTGACAGGTTCGCAAATGAGTCTTCAAATCATTATCACCGCTTTCCACTCTAAATTTTAATAAGTCGTCGAAATTCCCTTCATTTGAATACTTTCCCCTTAGAGAACCACAAAGGAGAATTGTGGATATTATAGACATCAATTTTTTACGATTTTGATATATGATCTCTCTTTCTTTATTATTGATTTGTTCGAAAACACTGACCATTGTACCAGATGCAACTTTTATAAAATTGCTCGACTTGCATACCGACTGCTGATGCCATTCCGAGTTGTGATCAGACCTGGCGCTTTCATGATTTTTTTTATAATTGCTGAATTCTTTGACTACAAATGATCCAAACTTGCCCCTCTTTACAATAGGATTAAACAGTACACAAAACTTGCATAAAACACCTTTTAGTTTCGGGGAATACACCATCCATTCATATTCTTCCAACCGTGAGATTTTCAAACATCGATTATTCGTTGTAATCATATCGTTTTTAAAATCATATTGAGCGCTGGGCTTGAATGCGTTTTTTAACAGATCGTAACTCTGAATGTCCGGTATTATCGATTATTTATTTATGAATAAGCCTAAATCATTGTCAGAACAAGCTGGTTCTGGAGCTTTGGAAGTCCCAGGTAATGGATTACCGTCTGGACTATTATTCGGTTTTTTATTTGGCGGTGCATCCTTTGCATTCACACGATGATGCTCTGCCTCTACTGTTTTCAAAAAAAGTCTGATATCCATTTCTGTAAAATTAAATATCGTAATACTCCCAAACGACGGCACTAAGCTCTTATCATGTACGATAATGTCTTGTTTGCAGAATAACGTAAATTGATAATCTGCTGACAATGTATTGTTCTAACTCGGGATTGATTCTCGTTTTTCAAAACACTTCAGCATTGTACTTCGTTTTGTACGCTTGTACTATTGTACTAATAAAGAACTTTTAATTATAAATCTTAGTCTTAGGATAAAACATATAAAATTGTTTTAAAAACTCTTCTACAAATACAAATAATATAATTTACATGTATTACAAAATTATAACAATTACGTGAATATGTAAAGTACTAGCAGAGCTTTGCTAATACTTGTTCATTTTCATCAACGAAACAACTTCAAAGAAGTGAACATTTGCATATGCCTCTTGTTTTGAGGTTTCTCGTCTAATGCTAATACGCTATATTTTAAGTGAGGTGTAAAATACCACCAATATATGATATGAACAAAGAGAGGCATACAAATTGTATCTCCGTGGTACCATTACACTTTTTTACACAATATAACAACGCAACATTTAAAATTTAAATGTACGATATTTGTACACCTCATTAACCAAATCCGGCCGAAGAAAGCACATAATAAAATTATATTATGAATGAAGTAATCGCGTGTCAAAATAAATGGTTTTTTATCGTAATAGTGTGTGTTGCAGATGCGGGTCGATCTGTCTTATGAAATTGCAATCAAAATATACGCACTGGCACTATGATAAATCGGCGAATTTACGGCCTGCTTATTGGAAATGGCTCGTAGAGAGAGGATATTGCAGTTCTGGAGCGAAATGGGCGTGCGGGCGCCTTCTTCACATAGGGCACACATAGTTGCGCGTACCATAAATAGCTCCCACTTATTGTCCGCCGCCCAAAATAAGGCTGTCCATTATGGCTGAAGACGTTACAAAGGAAAATTACAAAGAATTGAAGTAGTAAATCTAGTTCGGGATGGCGTATTTGGCTTATCTACGGAATGTTTCAAGAGGAAGACTTATAATCGCCAAAAAAATTGCTTTATTTAGGACGCATAGTCAAAAATTCCTGCCGTATCAAAAATTTTTTACATTTGCAAAATACAGATTTAACGCGTGAAGTAAAAAATGTAATTTTATTTTATTATCTTGATTGGGTATGTTACATTTTATAAGTTACGTTAATAATTGCGAAACTAAACTTTGGCGAATTGGAATCTAAATTCTAGATACTTGCGAATTGTTGCTAAAAACACAACAATTTTTTCTGTAATATAACTGACGTATCCAGAGGACCTTAGTCATCTTAAGTATAACTCAGAATTATTTGCTGTTCCTTAAGAAACGTACTGTATGTTCGTAAACGTGCGAATATGACCGTGCACATTCAACGGGAATTATATCATTTTATCCGAAATTGAATTGAATTCTCGCTGGCAACGTCGCCATATGTGTGAATAGATTTACCACCGTAATTAGGGGCTATATGTGCTACCACTGTGTGGTTGAATAGAGACGATCGAATCCGAACCCATCACGTGATGTATGCGAACGAACGAATTTAATCCTCAATCTAATCATATTTTGGGTCTGCAAAATTATATGTAGCATCGGTTTCAAGCATCGAATTCTAAAATATGAGGAATAATGAGAGATGGATCGAACCGAGCATTGTGGTCAGCAAGTAGAACTTTAGGTCTCCTCATACTCTACACTGTATGTAAAACATATAAATAAAATGAAATTTCCGTAACACAAAAATAATTTTCAATATCAATTAGACGTACGAAAAATCAACATTGGAAAACGTAAATAACAGACGACTTAAAAATGTGATATATCAGCGTGTGCCATAACATATTTATGCGAAGGGACGTATTAAATCTGGCAAATTGGAGGACACATCTAAATGGTAAATAATTTGGAATCAAGTATAATACCAAGATCCTTGATAGTATTCACTTTCTGGATACTTGCATTGTTTAATTTATAATCAATTAGTGTTGTTGTAAGAAGTCTACCGAATGACATACGAGTTGCATTTTGAAATGCTCAAATCCATATGGTTTGAAATACACCAACTGTAAAATCTATCAATATCATGTTGTAATTTGTAACAATCTGATATAGAGTTAAATTTTACAAAAATCTTGAGATCATCCGCAAATAGGAGATATGGACACTATAATGACAGCCATATGTCATTGATAAACAATTTGAAAAGTAAAGGGCCTAAATGAGACCCTTGTAGTACTCCAGAAGTCACTTGAATTTGTTTAGTTTTGAACTGATTAATTTTCACAGATTGAGTACGCTCGATTAGATACCAACTAAGCAGTGGATCCCCAATATTGAATTCAGCAAGCTTTTGTAACTAAATTGAATGACTTACTGAGTCGAAACCTTTGCTGAAGTCTGTGTAGATAGAATGGACTTCAGCGCCTGATTCAAAGGACTCTAAAATATAATTTGTATAGATTAAGAGGTTAGTTTCTGTAGAACGACCAGAAAAAAAGTCATGTTGGCTATCGCGCATGACTGATTTAAAGAGTTTTTAAGAGTGTCATACAATAATTTTTCGAAAATCTTTGAAATTGTTGAAAGGATTAGAAACCATATTTCAGTTTATACAGTTAAAATGTTGAATCAAATTAAGTTCGTATAATATTAACAAACTTATAATTAAAATATGAATCATGATATCCTCCCGGAGTGGGATTCGAACCCATAACCGCCGCTGTGCCGGCTAATGACGTAATCACGACACCACGTTAATTGCGGACCATTATCTACCATCTTTTTATGAATATGTAAAACTTCATCACAAAGAAACAACTACGTAAGCAATTCTCTATATTGAATAAGAGTTTTCCAAATCACCTGGTTTTATATTCTGACGGATCAAAGTTTGCAGATTCCGTTGGTGTTGGAGTTTATGTGCAACAATTAATTTTTAAGAAATCTATTAAATAACCATATGTCTATATATAGTGCTGAGTTAATTGGAATATTAGAATGCCTAAACATTGTGGAGACTAACGAATTTATAGATAAGGATAATTTACGGTTAAGGGGTCATCATAATATATCCGGGAACGAAAGAGCTGATGAATTAGCGAAGGAGTCGGGAGAGATAAAAATATCCGAACTAAAGTACAAACTAACTGCAGCGGATTGCCTAGTTTGATCTGATACAAACATCAAAAAATTAAGGGAAATGTACCATGTTTAAGAACAACGGTGGAAAGGGAGAGAGAAGTGTGGAAAAGAGGGAAAAGTGAAATGTGTGGAGGGAACAAAAAGACGAAGTAATGTCATAAGTCCATGTTTAAGAACAACCTTAAGAAAATGTGGGTTAAGGATAAAAATTGGGACAGAAAATCTATGGTAATGCTAAACAGATTATGATGTAACCATTGTACTACTCCGGCGTATTTACATAAAATTAATTTAAGGGAAGATCCGCTATGTGAGTACGATGCATATGGCGATGCGGAACATATCATAGTGGCATGTAAAGAAATTTCGAAAGAAAGATTTAAGATGCATAAAAAATTGTATAACATAGTAGAACATCCATATAATTTCAAATCGCTATTATTTTATGATAGAAAGGAGGTATATAACATATTAAGGGAATTTTTGATAAGCTGTGATATTAAACTATAAATAGGGGGCACCGTGGTGCCGTGGTATAGTCGTGAGACTGGCACTTCGGATGTTGTGGGTTCTAATCGCTCTCCGGTCAGGGTATTTCTGGATATTTTCTGGAAGTAAAATCTCTTCTGGGGACCATGGACGTTGTGATTGTTACCATGAATGTGTATTGAAGGTGTTTTGTGAATGTGCCATGAACAAGTTTTTGGATATATAAGATGTTCGATGCTGGCTACTACGCTAAGTTCGTAACGCAAAAAAAAAGCAATTTTCATGTGTTAATCATAATCTACGCTGCATATATACTTTTCTATACTCTGTAATATTTTTAGTGAGTTTGTTAGGTACTTTTTAGAAATTCGTGAAAAACTTTTTTTTATGAAAAAGCATTTTCCAGTTCATACTTAAATTTGCGCCGATTCTTACTTAATTGCGATACTTTTTACTTAATTCTAAATAATTTAATGAAAAGAATAAAAATGTGACTTATATATCTCAGAATCAGGTGCGTTTATAGTGCATATGCACTTGTGTAATAGTATAAAAAAAAAAAAAGAATCGATTTCAATTTGGTATCTCTCATGAGCTATTCTTAATTATTCATGAGCGTTCTTAAATATGATATAAGAGTATATAAGTTGATAATCTGCTATTGAAAAACATATTTGACTCACAAGATCGTCGATTTAAATGAACTTTTACCATCGTATTTTAGGAGATAGTTTTCTCTAGTACTCGGAATATTTGCCAATCAAACCGCAAACCGGTGCGAGCGATTTTTCACCGGTTCACCGACTAATCGTTTTTACCGATTTTTGTGAAAACCGGTTTTCGGTTTGCACTGGTACGCACCGACTACTGATTCTTACCAAACCGCGTTGCTTCGAATCAACGCACTGGTTTGAAATAACATACCAATTCAAATTTTCAACACGTTGATGAACGTCCAATGAACCTGTATATGTGCAGTATGTGGGGCATGGGCATGTCAGTGCCGTTGCTTCTGTGCAGTACACTGACTGTGTAAAATAGATGATGAGCTTGGCGCATACACTGAGTCTAGGATTACAAAGTGCTTGCGCCAGTCACTGGACAATGTGTAAAATTCCGCAATTTTATATCAAAAATTAAATTAAATTCTTTAGAAACGCATAATTGTTTATAAATTGAGAATGAATGTAAATTAATATATTAATTCATAACAATATCGGCGGATGATGGATGCAACATAATTTCAACTGTACTTTAGTTTTCAAAGTTCCTCAAATGCATCCATTATAATGTCCATGCAGTTTCCAACTAATCCTAATAGTTGAGGACAAATATATATAATCAGTGATTGCATATAGAAGACATGACTAAAAACAATTCACAATATCAATATTTTTACAAAATAATTTGCCTTATATCTCTTTATATTCGCACTTTTTTTGGGAATTGAGCAAAATTTAATAACGTGTGTTATATATATATTTTTTATTATTTTTCCTACCAATGTACTTATTTAATTGCTTGTATACAATGCTATTATGCTTAGCAGTCTCGGTAAAGTGTAAAAAGTCCGCATCTTTTCTCAGCACTATATTTTAAAAAATATAGAAATGTCTTCAAATATAATAAATGGAAAATTACATGTGTGACTTACTTTGTATTTTCCTCTTCACAACATTTCATTCACACACCAGTGAACCAGTGCGGCGCATTTTAGGTGGACAATACAATTTTTGCTAACCACTATTAAATAGTTGATACGCCACTGAATCCCATAGATAATGAATTGTTATATCAAGATGCAGCTTAATGCACAAAGCACAGTGCAATATAATCATTGCTGGACATTTCAATATGTACTGTATAATTGTGGAATCATATCTTATCCATGTGTTTATTTTGTTACTGCGATTTCGTCTGTAAGGGATAAATAAATAGTATTTTTAATAAAATTCTACATGTTTAGAGAATATAGGTGAATATAAACTTATGAAAAATTATTCTCTATATGCATTATCGTTTTGCTGTGGTCAGTTGTTTTTTATGATTTTTTTCTGATACCAACACCAGTATAATGAGCTTGATATTATATATTTTTCAATTTAATAATAGCATATTTTGTTTCGTTTTTCACTTTAGATCAGAATCTTTGCTTTGGAAATCTACCTTAGTATCAAAACTTTGCATACGATTATTTTAATATAAAGTTCAAATGGTTTAAAATGCTTAATACTATCATATTATTTAATATTTAATATCTACTAGCTATGGTAGAGCTTTACCGCCTGTCTCTGCTGCTCTAATAGAAATCAACTTGCATAGACTTCATTATTCTGAGTAGCTAGAGTAAGAGCCATTGCCAATAAACTGAGCATGGTGGTACCATACCGTACCAACCACCAACGCCGTTTGGTATGAATCAGTAGTCGGTGCACGCCAGTGCTAATCGAAAACCGGTTTTCACCAAAAACCGGTTTTCACCAAAAACCGGTGCACCGAGATTGTCTTGGTTGCCGGTTTTCGAAAAAAAATAAACCGGTGCACCGGTTCACCGGAACCATTTCCAGCACTAGTTTTCTCTGTAAACCATTCGGCCGCGTTTAATTCTAATGTTATTCATAAGCATTGAGTAATGTATATAGTGCACCCCTTACAGTTGTAATAAAGACATATTTCTCTGGATTCAAAGCTTTCTATTGTATTACTGCTGGGACTCCGACAGCGTTTCCACCGGATACTGAATCCAAACCGCTACTCTGATTGATTCGTTTTGATTAGGGCCACGTGCGGACAGTATAAATCATGCAACACTGTCTAGCCATCGGCTTCTTCTCCGTTCATTTCAAAAACGCAGTATATTCAATCGAAATACCAGCAATCATTTCAAATATTGAATATTATTTTTTATAAGATAACTAATATTAAATTTGGGAACAGAAATAAAAATACAATTTTTTATAGCACGGTTAGAAACGAGGATTTATTCGCCTATAGTTTCGCTTATTAAGCATTATGAAGAAATGAACAAAGAATTACAGAAAACACACACATATATATATATATATATATATATAGTTTTTCGGTATGTGTGATTCAAGTAAATTTAATTTATAACTCTTTGAACAAACATGTAAAATTGTTAAATTATATATACTAGGAAAATTATGATGAGGTTCTAAAATATGGTTAGCAGTTTGAATTTCGAATTTCGAATAAAGTTCGAATTAGTGTTTTTCAATTTATAACTATTAACATGTTTATTAAATCTAATTTTAAAGCTATATATTGCATTGCAATCTGGACAATTAATTTTATACACTCCACTACGGTTAAATTTATCTGTTTTATCTTCATGGTAAAATAATAGATGGATAGGGAGTAAGATGTTAGTTCTGATTGACTTAAATTGTGGTTAGATAAAGTATTAACAATTTTTTGTTTGTTCGGTGGAGAAAAAGTAAAGGAAATATATTTAGTAGTGTTAGTAGCAGAGCATGTATAGATAGAGTTGAAAATTATTTGATTACGCTTCCTATGGACGAGATTAGAAATGGATGTTTTTTTGAAACCATTCAAGCTTTGCAATCACAAGAATATTCGAAATCTCTAGGTTAAAATGTTTAATACTTAGAAGGATGGAGAAGGCTCTATGAATTAAGGATTTGTAAGATGCAAGTTTATGTTTCAAAGGAAGTGAAGAGTTGACTGGGATTGTTATAGATGAGAAAGTAGGTTTTCTATTAATGTTAAATATTAAATTTGACAGGGTTAGTAAACTTCGAAGATTTCTTGCAGCTTTTAAAATATAATTTACTTCTACGTTTAATATAATCGCAGTTTTTCGTGTAATACCCAGAATAAAGTTTCTATATAAGGCATTTAATTGCATTCTGTGCAAAAATGCTGTAGGCCATATATTACGAAATATTGCCTAATTTGCATACGTAAATGAATATATATATTTTTCCAATTAAATTTTGATGTACTTATTAATTATACTTTTTTGATTGACATCAGTGCTGTAAGAGAATTTATTCTTTTGTTACATGTATGGAAATATTTAAGTAAATATAATATGTAAGAGGTACCAAAAGCAATGAGTGAAGCTTTGAACCTCATGACGGACATATTATTCCTTTTGACAAAAGAACTCTAACATTGTCTAATATTATGACACATAGTTGCTATGTAATTGCACAGAAATGAAGAATACTGGGATTATTACTAATGCATTATTTGACGAATTAAAAATATCTGCGCGGAGTCCGAAATTGTTTCAAATTTCATTGAACAGTTCACTAGAATTAAAAAATCTGAGAATTATCTTAGCTTAAGAATGAAAATCGTTTAAGGACATATCACACAACTCCATTTTAAAACCATAAACGCTAGCAATGTTAATGAGGTACAGTTTTAACCCTTTATAGGGCAGTGGTCTCTATGTTGACCATCAACGTTATTATGTGGTTTCCACGTTAACCACCGCCCATTGTCAAAATAACAGTTACTTTAACGATGGGTGGTTAAAATGAAAACCACCAAATTCCTCAAAAAAAAATTAAAAAGCTATTGGGAATTTTTATTTATAATTAGCACTAAAATAGGAATTTATAGTTTTTCTTATTTTTTTGCAAAAAAAATGTACTGCACTATAAAGGGTTTTAATTCAAAAATTACATACCAAGTATCTGCGAAAATAATTCAACACTAAATCACTAAATCAGTTACGCATGCAGCTATATAGAACTTATTCAATTTTTTCTCCTACTTTATTTCATTATCGACTTAAACACTTACTCCAATTTATAATCGAATTATGTTCCATTTTTTAAAACTTGAATATGAAAATATTTTTGTGTGTGAACTACATTTTCCGAAACAAGTTTTACCACTTAATTAAACCGCATAAATTAATAATTCAAAACACCTTTAAGTAATTTAAGTGAACTAATTTGAATAGGATGACCTGAGTTAGTCAAAAATATGCTCGGCTACAGCACTTGAATTTTTTCTATTTAGTCTGAAATGAGTTAAATGCTCCTTAAATCTAGTTTTAAATGGTCTAAGTGTTTGTCTTCTATATATACTTTAGGACAACTACAACAAGATATTTCATAAATACCAGATTTTTTTATTGAAATCAATCAGATCTTTGATTTGTAATATATATATATATATATATCACATGCATCGAAGATATTGTTAAAGATTATTTATAGGAGATTAGAAAATAAAGTAGAGGAAAGGCTAGGAGAAGATCAGTTTGGTTTTAGGAAAAACAGAGGGACGAGAGAGGCGATTCTAGCACTAAGAACGGTAGTAGAAAAAAGAAATAGGGTAGGAAAGGTAACTTGCATAGCTTTTGTAGACTTAGAAAAGGCATTTGATAATGTAGATTGGGACATAATGTTTAGAATTTTAAAAGAAACGGGTATAGATTATAAGGATAGGAGAATAATTTTTAATTTATATAAACACCAAACTGCCTTAGTTAGAATTGAGGGGGAAGAAGAGGTAGCAAAAATAGGGAAGGGAGTTCGGCAGGGATGTACACTCTCACCGTTATTATTTAATCTATATATAGAAGATGCAATAAACAAAGTAAAAGAAGAGTATAGTGTAGGTGTGAATGTACAGGGAGAGAAAATATATATGTTGAGATTCGCCGACGATATAGCTATATTGGAAGAAAGCGAAAAGAATTTAGAAAGGGTATTGAATGGTATGCAGGCAGTATTGACTAGGGATTTTAACATGAAAATAAATATAGGTAAAACTAAAGTGATGAGGTGTGACAAAAAGGAATGCAGTAGAAAAATGAGGATCTCAATAGGAGATAATAGAATCGAAGAAGTGTCAGATTTTTGTTATTTAGGCAGTAGAATCACAAAAGATAATCGAAGCAAGGTAGATATAAAGTGTAGGATAGCACAGGGTAGGAAGACATTCGTAGAAAAAGAACAGATTTTAAGATCAAATATTGACTTGGGTATTAGAAAAAGATTACTGAAGGTATATGTTTGGAGTGTAGCACTGTACGGGTGTGAGGCGTGGACTATAGGAAAGGAAGAGAAGCGTAGATTACAAGCATTCGAAATGTGGTGTTATAGGATGATGATGAGGATTGGTTGGGAAGATAAAGTAACAAATGAAGCTGTACTAGAGTTAGTAGGGGAGAAGAGAAGTATCTGGAGAGTGTTACAGCGTAGGAGAGACAGATTAGTAGGGCATATTCTTAGGCATGGGGGGATTATGCAATTGATCATAGAAGGTAGAGTGGAGGGAAAGAGAGGGGTAGGTAGGCCTAGATTGGAGTATGTGAGTCAGATAGTTGAAGACGTTGAGATGAATAGCTATAGGGAGATGAAGGGATTAGCTCAGGATAGATCGGCATGGCGTGCTGTTTCCAACCAATCTTTAGGATTGCGGACTCTTTAACTAACTAATATATTTTATTTTATCGCTGCAAATTTTCAAAGGAATGTTAATCCCTATAAATTATGTTTGCATTTTGGAAAGTTACTTAAGCTAAATTGAAAACAATATAATATTGCTTAGTATATTATAACGTCCGGCATGTATTATTTTGGAATTGATACTTTGTTTACTGAAGATATAACATAAGTGGAAATGACACCTACTTGTTATGGTTGTATATATTCCGGATGGCTATATGTCGTCCATAACATAAACAAATGATAATGGGGTGCGACCGAAACGATAGAATAGAGAATATTATAGTATCAGGAGACAGACTCACATGCCCCATAGGCGTTTATAAATAATTCCCAGTATGCATTGACAATATTGCACGATCTGTCTAAATAATCTATCCCCCCGGGATAAGTGTAGTGTGCTACATTACCAATATAAACTATCACGGTAACAGAGCATATACGCCACTGATATAGCGGTGAAGTATTAAATTGTAGTGTACACAGAGAAAAGACAACAGGATGTGAATTCACTATTATTAACATTATATTATTATCAACATATTATACATTCGCAACATAAAGTTTAAATACTCTATTTTAGCCGTACGCAATTTTCATAATCTGCAAGAGCTTTACAATAATAATCGTTGTAAATGCCTGTGGCGGCTCTTCACATTTCAATCGAGGTGGGCGCATTTCTTAAAATGGATGCAAATTTTTTGAAAGTGGTATTCCGCTCTTCTATCTTTCATTGATATAAACACTCTTTGCACAAGTTTGCGATAAATTTAAATCAGGCAATGGCCTACCTAATTCTTTAATTTATTCTTTAATTTACTTTGTCCTCAAGAGAAAGTCTACAAAGCTCTATTTTCAATAAAGAACTAACATTATTAATTTTTATTAAATTATTTTTATTAAATATATTCTTGGAGAAACACGTGGCCAAATCGTACATACGTAACTACATAGAACAATGCAACTGTCTTATCTGGCTATTCTATATCAATTATCCTGTATACTAGACTAGGCTTCTCCGTTGGGACGCTAAAGAATCGCGGACCGGAATAGCTTAAAACAACGATATATTCTTAGTTGTAGAAGAAGCGTGACGTCACGTTTCCATAGCAACGCGGGCCGCTGGTTTGTATGCGCCAGATGAAACAGATGATATACTGCATACAGTCGCTCTCACTCTACCGCTTGCAGCGGATAGGATGAGTGTATAGTGAACAAGTATGAGTGAACTCATACTTGCTCGCCGCCACACCGTGTTGTGTTGAGTGCTATCGAACGCAAGCTTTATCTTTTAGGAAAAATAATGCCTAGTTAAAATGTCGCAATACGATTATATATCTACAGTGATGCGCTCAATATTGGGGGGGGGGGGGGCTTGGAATTTTGTTCTTGGAGATATATTTGGATATTTTAAAAATTTTAAAGAAAAATTCAAGTACGAATGCTTGCATATTGTATCATGGTATTTCTATGCAGTAGTAGAGATACTTTTTTGGGTATTTTAAATCTAAAAGGAAAACTCAATTAAGAATGCCGGAATCATGGTTTTCCACGGACATACTATTCTATATATTCAATGTTCCATGGTTCCATGTATATATATTTCACATCCTTATATATACATCATTGATATATAAATGGTGTTTTTAATTTCTTACACCTCCAAACTCGTTGCTTTATGGTAATGATATAATGAGCTTTATAATGAGACTGCGTCTCACATTCAATACTCCTTGAAAAGCTCCAGAAAGTATATAAATTTGATAACCTAAGTTTAGTTAGTTAAAGAGTCCGCAATCCTAAAGATTGGTTGGAAACAGCACGCCATGCCGATCTATCCTGAGCTAATCCCTTCATCTCCCTATAGCTATTCATCTCAACGTCTTCAACTATCTGACTCACATATTCCAATTTAGGCCTACCTACCACTCTCTTTCCCTCCACTCTACCTTCTATGATCAATTGCATAATCCCCCCATGCCTAAGGATATGCCCTACTAATCTGTCTCTCCTACGCTGTAACACTCTCCAAATACTTCTCTTCTCCCCTACTAACTCTAGTACATCTTCATTTGTTACTTTATCTTCCCAACCAATCCTCATCATCCTCCTATAACACCACATTTCGAATGCTTGTAATCTACGCTTCTCTTCCTTTCCTATAGTCCACGCCTCACACCCGTACAGTGCTACACTCCAAACATATACCTTCAGTAATCTTTTTCTAATACCCAAGTCAATATTTGATCTTAAAATCTGTTCCTTTTCTACGAATGCCTTCCTACCCTGTGCTATCCTACACTTTATATCTACCTTGATTCGATTATCTTTTGTGATTCTACTGCCTAAATAACAAAAATCTGACACTTCTTCGATTCTATTATCTCCTATTGTGATCCTTATTTTTCTACTGCATTCCTTTTTGTCACACCTCATCACTTTAGTTTTACCTATATTTATTTTCATGTTAAAATCCCTAGTCAATACTGCCTGCATACCATTCAATACCCTTTCTAAATTCTTTTCGCTTTCTTCCAATATAGCTATATCGTCGGCGAATCTCACCATATATATTTTCTCTCCCTGTACATTCACATCTACACTATACTCTTCTTTTACTTTGTTTATTGCATCTTCTATATATAGATTAAATAATAACGGTGAAAGTGTACATCCCTGCCGAACTCCCTTCCCTATTTTTGCTACCTCTTCTTCCCCTTCAATTCTAACTAAGGTAGTTTGGTGTTTATATAAATTAAAAATTATTCTCCTATCCTTATAATCTATACCCGTTTCTTTTAAAATTCTAAACATTATGTCCCAATCTACATTATCAAATGCCTTTTCTAAATCTACAAAAGCTATGCAAGTTACCTTTCCTACCCTCATTCTTTTTTCTACTACTGTTCTTAGTGCTAAAATCGCCTCCCTCGTCCCTCTGTTTTTCCTAAAACCAAACTGATCTTCTCCTAGCCTTTCCTCTACTTTATTTTCTAATCTCCTATAAATAATCTTTAGCAATATCTTCGATTCATGTGATAGTAGACTAATGGGCCTATAGTTCTCACACACATTAGCTCCTATTTTCTTCGGCATTGTTACTATTCTACTACGCTGAAAATCCTGTGGTACTTCTCCCTTCTCATATATTTTACAAACTAGCCTGTATAATCGCTCCTGCATTTTTTCCCCTCCGTGTTTTATTAATTCGGCTGGTATCATATCAATCCCCGCTGCTTTGTTATTCCGTAAATCATTTAATGCTCTTTGAAACTCTGACCTAAGTATGCTAGGACCTAAGTCATCCTCATCTATTTGTTCCACACTTTCTAGCTCCTCCATGTCCTGCCTACCTTTATATAAATCTTCAAGATACTCCTTCCATCTTCTAGCTTTTTCCTTATTTTCTGTGAGTTCCTTACCCTGCTTATCACATATAATGTTACCCTTTGGTTTTACTTAAGTTTAACTCTAATAAATTTATATGTAACCAACAGTAAGCAATGGTACTCAGTCTAGAGAGCTTCAAATTTCTAAAGGAGTTCCTCGCGGTTCTGTACCAGATCCATTACTTTTTAAATATACATTAATGACCTTCCTGCATACCTAAATACAAAAATCTGATTGTATACTTTATGCACATGATACTGTATTATATATGCGTACCAATAATATAGATGATGTATTCATAAAAGAAGTGGAAGCTCAGTCAAGGGCCTTGGAATGGTGCCGTAGTAATCAACTATGTTTAAATCATGATAAAACTATTTCATTGATACTGTCTCTTAAAAACAATGAGTACAATAATTCAGAGTTTGTAAATTTCCTTGGTATGCGCTTTGATTCTACATTGACATTTGATGAGCATTCAAACTTTTAACTATGTAACAAATTTATTTATATTTTTAATTCTTTACTTATAGTTTTGCTAATATATTTATTTTGACGTTTGTAAAATTGTAAAATTTAAGCAATAAATACTTAAATTTAAAAAAAAATACTAAATACTAAATTATAAAAGTACATAATACATACAGTTAATGTAAACGTGTTTCTTCTTACTCACTATTTTTTTAATCAAAATTATACTTTATGATGATTAACTCTGTAGAAAGATGTAAGAAAAATGATTGCGGCATACAATTACAATAAAATTTAACAACATAAATATTGGAATCACATTTCCATTCCACAATAATTAAGATATCAAAAAAAGTACTTTTTCTGATTTTGTGAATTATGTCGGAATTTTCTATTATTTTCCCTTTTCTCTGTGTATATGGGTAGGTGTCTCTTAGGCTGTTATGTTTAATGTGGGGTTGTTGTCAGAGCACAGCCACAAATAAATCCAATTTCCTCCCGATCTTGTCACAATCACTGTGTGTCAATCGCTCATTTAGCAACTGAATGAGTCATTTCGTGGGGAGCTAATCTTTATATATATATATATCTTCTTGTATATATGTAGTTACATGTAAGGTAGTTCTGCAGTTATGTTAGTTGAAGTAACTGTCAATGAGTGGACAGGTAAAATCGCACCTTGTTATAAAGAAATTATAATATTTCAGAATTGATAGATTGGCAAGTATGTTAAAAAATACGAACTATAAAAACTATTCAATTCTGTGGACGTTTAATGTGTCATTCATCTTTTTCACGAATATATTTGTGAAAATAGATTCTGGATTTGCGGCATTGCAAACTTTCCCGTACTGAGAAATTTCAGCTCAAAACCGATCAGTTTGAAAAGCTTTGTGTACAAAATCGTCATGTGTATATATTTATTTATTTATTTGTTTATATAAGCGAGATATATGAAGAAGCGACTTCTCTTTCTACATATTTTTCAACGATTTTAATCAATTAATAGTTAGAAATATATTGATATACGTTACAAAAGATCTATAATGAGTCAGTGTTCAATTGCAGTTTAAAATAATTCTGGGGATTATAAATACCATAAAAGAGTTGTATTTTTTTATTTTCCATATTTGATTTAAGTTATGATGATTAATCACTTTTTATCTAATTACATGTTTGTTTTCATTAATTAAGTTTCTAGAATAATTTTTGCCCTGCGCATCCATATATATTCTTAGTCCATGGGTTGATCTATTTATACATTTTATTTCGATAATCGGATTTCATTTGCAGATAATACTTCGAATGTTTCATTTCGACAGTATTGCTTTGTTGAATTGTGCATATTGTACAAAATATAGTTCGCTTTTATCTGAAATTCTAGCTGGCCAATACCATATCATTTCTGAATCATTCAACTTGGTTGAGGCAATGAGCTTTAAGGACGAATCTCCAAGTTGATTAGAATATTTTACGATCTGCTGGCGGCGATTTCCCAGCTATGGCTTATGACTGGCGGCATCCGATTTATCCGCATCACAGATCTTAGCTTCAAATAAGCGTCAGTGCGCATAAAACCAACACCAACGTAGAGATACGATAGCAGTCAGTGGCGGCTCTTGCCATTTTAATCGAGGGGGCGCATTTCTTAAAAAATAACGTAATAGTAAGAAATCTTACCTAAAATGGATGCAAAATGATTAAATTCAATCATTTCTTGAAAGTGTATTCCGCTCTTCTATCTTTCATTGATATAAACACTCCTTGCACAAGTTTGTGATCAATTTAAATCAGGCAATGGCCTACCTAATTCTGTAATTTTTACTTTGTCCTCAAGAGAAAGTCTACAAAACTCTATTTTCAATAAAGAACTAACACTATTCATTTTTATTAAATTATTTCTATTAAATATATTCTTGGAGAAACACGTGGCAAAATCGTACATACGTAACTACACAGAACAATGCAACTGTCTTATCTGGCTATTCTATATCCATTTTTCCTGTATACTAGACTAGGCTTGTCTGTTGGGACGCTAAAGAATTGCGGTCCGGAAGAGCTTAAACCAACGATATATTCTTAGTTGTAGAAGCAGCGTGACGTCACGTTGCCATAGCAACCCTGGCAGCTAGTTTATTTGCGGTGCATACGATACGCGAACCAAAAAAACAGATGATATACTACATACTGTCGCTCTCACTCTACGGCTTGCAGTGGATACCACAACGGAAGGCCACACCGTGTTGTGTTGAGTGCTATCGCAACGCAAATAACGGCGAGTGAAAATATCACAATACAATTATATATCTACGATGATGCGCTTAATGTTCAGGGGGGGCGCGCGGCCGTGCGGACTCGAAAGAAACCGCCACTGATAGCAGTATTAAAGACGATCTTGCACACTCTCTGCCTTTGATAACTAAACCTACACGAACGAGGAATAGTATGTTGTAGATCGCTAAGCCATAGGAAGACGCGCTAAACACGGAATGTCATTTCGTTATCTGACGAGGAAATACATGCCGAAACATAGCATAACAGATGTATAGACCGAAATATAGATATTTGGTGGGTTATCTGATATAGGAGCCCTTGAAAAGGGTTTGAATGTACTTAGCTTATACATGTTAGTATTATTCTAGTATCTACATATATATCTACCAAAACAATGAAATGTTCTATATATATATTTAAAAGTTTTAAGCTAATAAAATTGTAACCCCATAAAAAGAAATGTGCTTGCAAGTAGTGTATAGAATTTTTTTAACAACGATCATATATAGAATATCACCCAAATACCGTAACAAGCATTAAGTGGCTAGATGTACATTTCAAGCGCTATGCGCCCATCTTCAGTAGCACAAGTTGAAACTAAATATGTTAAATTTTTCCAAATTTATTTATATCAATTAAAAATACATTTTTCAGAAATTGTACAACCGTAATATATATTTAATGAAAAATATATATTTGAATCTTATCTACCCTGTATATTGGGTTGTCAGACAGCTTAAAACAGAACGTTTAAAAAGTTTTTTCTAAATTAAAGGATATTTGAAACTTCAATAAGCGTAATCGAAGTCACGGCAAAAACCAAAAATATTCAGGCAGAGTATACCCCCGGTGTTGGGGAATGTAGAAACTCTCTGGACTCCCACAGCACTCAATATGTACTTAAATCTGTAATATGCAACATTTAACTTAAACATGCAACTTAACAGAAACAAATCCTTACAATTATGTGATTTTGCAGGAACTCCTCGATTTTACTAACAGGTTACTTTGGCAATTAAAGGTGATCTGACGTAATTGGTGCAACTCAGTGGTTTACTCCCCATAAACAATTACATAATTTTCACTTATTCAGGAAAGGAATTATTTTTATAATTACGCATATAATTGTATAGAATATCACCCAAATACCGTAAATTATAGCATAAAGTAGCTCTATGCGCATTTCGAAGGCTATGCTCCCAATTCGGTAGCACAAGTTACAAACAGAATAAAAAATCAACATGACAGAAGTTTTTCACTCTATGACATAAACAATATCAGCTATACATTTTTAACAATAGAAAATGCGATTAAAGACGTAAGCAAATAATAAAAATAAACAGGGTTAAATAGTCGAACCATAAATGAGCAAAATTAAAATTAGTTTTTATTAAATTAATTAAATAGACAGAATTAAATTGGGCCTGAATCTGAATTCATTAGATTAGATTTAGATTTATGCATGTATATTCTTTCATAAGCATTTAACTGGGAATAATTCAAAACACTATTACGTAAATTAAGTAGCGATAGTTCACGAACTATAGGTCGTGAACTACTACATCTTTTAAAAATGAACTAGTTCACGACCCATATGAAATACATGCACATTATGAAAATAATCGCCTTTTTTCTCAATATAAAAATATTAAATGTTAAAAATTAAATAAATTGAAATATTACAATACTTATTTTGAATTTAGAACGAGGAAGAAAAGACAAAAAAGTTTATAATTTATACAAAACATATATATAAGGAAATATAATCTTCTCTAGGTACTCGTTATGTTTGGCATTATAATTTATATTATCTATTCCGAATGAATTCCGAATAATTCTTCTCTATTCAAACTCCAAAGCTTTGATTTGATATTAAGTGATTGCATTGCACTCAGTATGAAATAGAAGAACTATAAGATTTAGATTGTTAAAGATGTTTATTTTTGCATTATTGCAAAAATTTGCTATAGCATGACATATTTGAGAACATATTTAATCTTGCGAATATATTAATTATATTATTCCAAATGAAATCTGATACCAACATATAAATTGTGACTCAGCTCGGCAATGCTGCTGTTGCAATATTTCTCGAGTTTATTTCTCAATATTCATCGAGTTTCCTAATTCGTTCCGTTCACCAACACACTTTATCACTAAATAAATGTTAGTACTGTATATGTAATGTATACTATACTGCATCGTTTACGAGCCGTTGTGATACATGAACGCTTTAGTACACGACGGGTTCAGGACCTAGTACAAGTACATCAATACGTACACCGTGCACCATGTAGTTCATAGTTCACGAACTTGGTCATATTGACTTATGGGTCGTTGCAAAACATCGTCACAGTACGCCCGTCGTTTGATTGAACCATTCAGAGTGAACGGTTCGCGAGTGAACTACACATCGCTAACTCATATGTAATTCAGCTTCGCTTCTGAATTAACTAAAGCATATTACAAGTAATACCTGTTAATATTGCCAAAATATGGAAATTTGATGGCGGATGAAACTATCTATAGCTAGTGGCATTTAACCCATTCATTGTTCGATATCACAGGTACAAGGTACATATCACAAGGTCGTGGACATTTAACACTATATATATATATATATATATATATATATATATATATATATATATATCTGTGTGTGTATATAGTTAAATTTAAATATTTATATATATATATATATAAATTTTCTAGCACTAAGAACGGTAGTAGAAAAAAGAAATAGGGTAGGAAAGGTAACTTGCATAGCTTTTGTACTTAGAAAAGGCATTTGATAATGTAGATTGGGACATAATGTTTAGAATTTTAAAAGAAACGGGTATAGATTATAAGGATAGGAGAATAATTTTTAATTTATATAAACACCAAACTGCCTTAGTTAGAATTGAGGGGGAAGAAGAGGTAGCAAAAATAGGGAAGGGAGTTCGGCAGGGATGTACACTTTCACCGTTATTATTTAATCTATATATAGAAGATGCAATAAACAAAGTAAAAGAAGAGTATAGTGTAGGTGTGAATGTACAGGGAGAGAAAATATATATGTTGAGATTCGCCGACGATATAGCTATATTGGAAGAAAGCGAAAAGAATTTAGAAAGGGTATTGAATGGTATGCAGGCAGTATTGACTAGGGATTTTATCATGAAAATAAATATAGGTAAAACTAAAGTGATGAGGTGTGACAAAAAGGAATGCAGTAGAAAAATGAGGATCTCAATAGGACATAATAGAATCGAAGAAGTGTCAGATTTTTGTTATTTAGGCAGTAGAATCACAAAAGATAATCGAAGCAAGGTAGATATAAAGTGTAGGATAGCACAGGGTAGGAAGGCATTCGTAGAAAAAGAACAGATTTTAAGATCAAATATTGACTTGGGTATTAGAAAAAGATTACTGAAGGTATATGTTTGGAGTGTAGCACTGTACGGGTGTGAGGCGTGGACTATAGGAAAGGAAGAGAAGCGTAGATTACAAGCATTCGAAATGTGGTGTTATAGGAGGATGATGAGGATTGGTTGGGAAGATAAAGTAACAAATGAAGCTGTACTAGAGTTAGTAGGGGAGAAGAGAAGTATCTGGAGAGTGTTACAGCGTAGGAGAGACAGATTAGTAGGGCATATTCTTAGGCATGGGGGGATTATGCAATTGATCATAGAAGGTAGAGTGGAGAGAAAGAGAGGGGTAGGTAGGCCTAAATTGGAGTATGTGAGTCAGATAGTTGAAGACGTTGAGATGAATAGCTATAGGGAGATGAAGGGATTAGCTCAGGATAGATCGGCATGGCGTGCTGTTTCCAACCAATCTTTAGGATTGCGGACTCTTTAACTAACTAAATATATATATATATATATATATATATATATATATATATATATATATATATATATATATATATATATACCTTAATACTCGATGTGCGATTACCAAATCCTCATTCTTGGTATAGACGCAATGCTACAACTCGAATTTATTTTTGCGTGCAATATCTCTCATTTAAAACTAAAAATGCGCGTCTTTTAAATTTTAATTTTAAAATTTTCAAAAGCAATCGTAAAAACTTTGCCATTTTTGTATACTGTGCATTAGTTTACAAAAAAAAAAACGTTTATTAGCTTAACCTTAAATAATATCTAGAGCGTTCTATATATATAGCAAGTGAGATTAAAGCATTGCTATTGTTTACGGAAAATATTGTTTTAATTATAGAACTTAAATATTTAAAATATTGATTTTTTAAATATCTTATATGTATTTCGCCTTGTATTTGTATATCCTTTAACGTCTTTCTAATTTATCGAGTAAGTAAGCATACAAACGATATTTTGAAAACCGCAAAAACGGGTATGTCAATAATAGTTTCACTCTTTAATAAGCACGGACTCACCTTAAATTACATCAAGACAAAATATATATCATTTCAATTAAAGAACGAGTACAACAATATACCAAATGAATTAAAAATACACAATACTATGTGCCCATATAACCCAACTACTCAAGATGAATCATGCCTTTATATCAAAATTCAGAAAAACAAAGAAATAACATACTTAGGAATTACAATTGACGAAGATTTAAAGTGGGAATATCGCGTATTTATATCATGTATTTATATATATGAGATACCACGAAATTCGATAAATATCAATATTCTTTTAAAATTATACTATGCTTTAGTGCAATCTCACTTACAATATAATATAATATAATAGCATGGGGTGGTTTGTATAAAAATAATTTGAGACTATTAATCACTACTCAAAAGTGGATAATAACGTTTGGAAATTGAACTAATGATTGGCAGATTTCTGCAGGTTTTACTTCAATATCTTGCAATTTCGGCAGCCAGTGTTGTGACGTATTTTACTGACTTACTATCTTTGTTTTCATAATAGGGTAGAGTGACATAGGGATTACATCTAGATTGGAGTAGCTACTTGTGCCGACATTTGCCGACCGCTTGTGCCAGCAATAGACTTGTGCAATATATTTTTCTTATTAATGAGTACCCGCAAATAGTGCCTATTGCATAAAAATTTTAAATATATATAATATTACAAGAAAAGCAAATATATATAATATAGAGTATAAAAACCAATTCTATCATTGTCCAAGAAAACAATTGTATCCTTACAATTATTTATGATAAAAAGCTCTTTACACTAGGATATCATTTTTAATCGTATATTCAATCATTACTGACCATATAGAAGTTGAACGCCAACTGATTTTAGTATTATATATATTATATATAGTATATATATATAGTATATAAAGTATATATATACTATATATAGTATATATATAGTATTATATATAGTTATATATATATATATATATATATATATATATATATAGTTAGTATTCATTGGTACAAGTTAAAGGTGTAAAATGAGGTGCGTAAGAGTTTAATTGATTATTATTACGGTTTGTCTCCTATGTGTTTGGCATGCATTTTCATTTTTGAGGAATTAATTTAATAAATCTGACATGATATAGGTTCACACAAAATACATTTATAAATATTATTAAATATCCGGAATTGTTTTTGTTAATCATCAAAAAATGTATAATCCTTTTTCTAATCGTTTTCTTCCTTATTGAAATATATAAATTAATGCTCGGAATAATGTACATGCACTTACGTCAGAATAATATCATATTTTCTCAAATATTCATCATATCCACTGTATAAGTTTTGCACTTGACATATGCTAATTTAAACCTGAGATATGATATTCATACAAACTATAGTTGATTGTGAGTTGCTCCACACTTACCATACAAGATGAATTATTGAATTTCCATCGTACATATAATCCTGGCTCTATCTGTAATCCTGCTAAGCACAGATATAGGGTTATATGTATTTATTAATATTACCACTGGCAATTATGCCTTATAGATGATGGTATATCCGTATCGATGTTATACTATATTCTAGTCCTCTTGGTTTTGATTTTTGGATGTCGGTTTGTATATACAATAGAAATAATTACAACAACCAATTATCACTTAGGTCGTAATCTTACCAAAAATTTCATTAGTGTATACATAGAATTGTTACAACCGTCAATATACAAAATATACGGAATATACAAAATTAAAATTACTACTTTTATGCAATTGTTCGCATATTCATATAAAAATTGAATATGATATTAAAAAGATAGTAGTAAAGAATATCACCCAAATACCGTAACTCAAAGCATTAAGTAGCTAGATGCGCATTAGAAATAAAAATATATATAATAATAATAATAAATTAGGATTTGACTTTAGAAACTTTAGAAATTAGAAAAGCTACAAATACGGACTGCTATATAAGGAACGATTCAAATCATTGTCGTCAACATAAATATGCTGCTTTTAATTTTTTAATTAACCGCTTATTAAATTTTCCTTTATCTAATGATCAATATAATTTTGAATTAAATAATATCGGAAATATAGCAGTACAAATTGGCTATTCTTATAAAATTATAAATAACATATTAAGAAAATTTAAAAGAACAAGAGATCTCAGAAATATTAATAGTTTAATACAAAGTAATAATTCAACTCCAAAATTTGTTAAATTACCATTTGATCCTATAATTGCAAGTGGTTTAGATAGTTTTTTAAATAAATATAATTTTAAAGTAATATATAATAGTCTTGCTCATTTTCTAGGAAATCCCAAAGATTTGATTGATTCCAATAAAAAATCTGGTATTTATGAAATATCTTGTTCTAGTTGTCATAAAGTATATATAGGACAAATACGTAGACCCATTGAAACTAGATTTAAGGACATTTAGCTCATTTCAGATTAAATAGAATAGATAAAAGTGCTGTAGCCGAGCATATTTTTGAATCAGGTCATCCTATTCAAACTAGTTCACTTAAATTACTTAAAAGTGTTTTGAATTATTCCGAATTAAATGCTTGTGAAAGTATATACATGCATAAATCTAAATCAAATTTAATGAATTTAGATTCAGGTCAAATTTAATTTATTTAATAAGAAGAACTATTTTTAAATTCATTTTTATTTTATTTATTTTTTATTATTTTAGGTTTGACAAACCAATGTTTATTGTTGTTACTTGTTAGTTTGGTTAATTATTAATTTATATTGTGTTAAAAGATTTATAGGTCATATTATATGCCATTTTTGAAACACTTCTGTCATGTTGACTAGTATATCAATCACGATTCATGACAGAGGTATTTTATTTTGTTTTTATCTTGTGCTACTGAAGATGGGGGCATAGCCTTCGAAATGTACATCTAGCTACTAAATGCTTTTAAGTTACGGTATTTGGGTGATATTCTATACTATTATTTAACACCGTAATGATAATTTTTTAAATTAAAAAGATAGGATTATTATATTTTGACTATAAATCTAAAGGACCTTAGCCATTACGTTTAAATAATATTAGCTAAGCTCAAGGTTATATCAGCTTTCTTAAAATCGTTAAAATGCAAGTATGTAAAATTTGCGTAATAATGCTGTATTATTTGAAAATATTTCTTTGTCCTACATTTTATAATACACTTTAGTTCGTTGATAATATAAGCTCATCACCCAATAGTAATTAAAAAATAGCCGAAGTGTCATTCTGTTCAGGGTTTACAATAGGCATTATAATGTTTATTACATATATAAAACATATTGTTAGGTACTAATTGGCTTCCAAACATTAAAAGCCAATGAGCTAAGATATACTACAACTGCAGTGACTGAGGAGTGGACATGCTATTGAACTACCACCGTGTCTGCTGGATGCTAATCACAAATTGTTGCTATTACCATATTGTTTAGCGCATTACAGCTGCCTATAAATTCCTTAGCAGGATCTAGCTCTTATGTGATCCAGGTGTAGTCTGATTTTTAGTAACAGGAATATAAATATTTATGCATCAATGGAATATGCAATACAGTGCAAGTTCAATTTTGTCATGTTGAGAAAATTTATTAAAACACAAACATTAAAGTAAGTCTTGTAATGAACTTTTGAATACTGTTATTTTTATGTAGAATATCACCCAAATACCGTAATTTAAAGCATTAAGTAGATAAATGCGCATTTCGAAGGTTATGCCCTCATCTTCAGTAGCACAAGATTAAAAGTAAAAATGCTTCTGTCACTAACCGTGATTGCTAACCTTTTATGTCTATTATTTCTAATATTTTTTTTGTATGAAATTCGACTAACGACCATTTCGACTTACGTTCAAGGTGGCGGAACGGAACCCCGTCGTAAGTCGAGAACTGACTGTACATATAACTGCTTGCGGCAGTACTTTATTAGATGGTGGACAGACGATTACTATGAAGCCTCTTATGTCTCATATCCCAATATGTGCACCACCGCACATTTATATGCGCCACCATTATTTGGCTTATTATACCGTGCATTCACCATGCTACCAAGCATGGACAATATTGTTTCTAATATGCTACAAAATCCCATAATATAGCATATATTCGTACAGAGGATTTTGTTAGCCGAATTTAGTTCAGCATGCATATTTCGAGAATGCATATAGACAATATATGCTTCTTTGTACATGGATGGTTATTGGCAAGGATTCAACGCTTCTAGAATTACTACGTTTAGTCATACAAAGCACGTAGTGCTCACAAACCTGTTTGTTTAATACCCCAAAAGTATTTCTGTTTTTGCACACAAAACCTATCGCACTTAGCATATGTGCCCTTGCATTGACATATATTTGGTAAATGTTAAAGACGTTGCACAATTATGTAATAGCAACTTTCACCCATTTTTTTTTTTTATATAATATTACAAAATAATATATACGATAGTATATAATATCACCCAAATACCATAACTTAAAGCATTAAGTAGATAGATGCGCATTTCGAAGTCTATGCACCCATCTTCAGTAGCAGAAGATAAAAACTAAATACAATACCTCTGTCACGAATCGTGATTGATATACTATTGAATAAATAAGTCAACATGACAGAAGTACTTCAAAAATGGCATATAATATGATCTATAAATCATTTAAAACAATACAAATTAACAATTTACGAAACTAACAAGTAACAGCAAAAAATATTGGTTTGTGAAATCTAAAATAATTAATTATGAAATGTCTTGTTTTAGTTGTCCTAAAGTATATATAGGACAAACGCGTAGACCAATTGAAACTAGATTTAGCATTTAGATTTAGCAATGAGCATTTAGTTCATTTCAGATTAAATAGAAAAGATAAAAGTGCTGTAGCCGAGCATATTTTTGACAAACTCAGGTCATCCTAATTCCTAATGACTCAGGTCAACAAATTAGTTCACTTAAATTACTTAAAAGTGTCTTGAATTATTGTGTAGTTCACTCGCGAACCGTTCACTCTGAATGGTTCAATCAAATGACGGGCGTACTGTGACGATGTTTTGCAACGACCTATAGGTCACTATGACCT
Organism: Leptodirus hochenwartii; assembly: GCA_947310635.1. Lineage (NCBI taxonomy): Eukaryota > Metazoa > Arthropoda > Insecta > Coleoptera > Leiodidae > Leptodirus > Leptodirus hochenwartii. The sequence continues at coordinate 32,125,950 of OX371178.1, read as the reverse complement.
AGTTCGTGAACTATGAACTACATGATGAACGGTGTACGTATTGATGTACTTGTACTAGGTCCTGAACCCGTCGTCTACTAAACCATTCATCAATCACAACGACTCGTAAACGATGCAGTATAGTATACACTACATATACAATACTAACATTTATTTAGTGATAAAGTGTGTTGGTGAACGGAACGAAATAGGAAACTCGATGCAATATTGCAACAGCAGCATTGCCGAGCTGAGTCACAATTTATATGTTGGTATCAGATTTCATTTGGAATAATATAATTAATATATTCGCAAGATTAAATATGTTCTCAAATATGTCATGCTATAGCAAATTTTTGCAATAATGCAAAAATAAACATCTAAATCTTATAGTTCTTCTATTTCATACTGAGTGCAATGCAATCACTTAATATCAAATCAAAGCTTTGGAGTTTGAATAGAGAAGAATTATTCGGAATTCATTCGGAATAGATAATATAAATTATAACGCCAAACAAAACGATTCTATCTAGTTCATTTTATAATAGTTTGTACATTTAATTTTCAAGTGTTAGTAAAGTAGTAAACATTTTCATCAGTAACTACCAATAAGTATTTTAGAACTTCACATAAATAATCGTGAGTACCTAGAGAAGATTATATTTCCTTATATATATGTTTTGTATAAATTATAAACTTTTTTGTCTTTTCTTCCTCGTTCTAAATTCAAAATAAGTATTGTAATATTTCAATTTATTTATTTTTTAACATTTAATATTTTTATATTGAGAAAAAAGGCGATTATTTTCAGTATGTGCATGTATTTCATATAGGTCGTGAACTAGTTCATTTTTAAAAGATGTAGTAGTTCACGACCTATAGTTCGTGAACCATCGCTACTTAATTTACGTAATAGTGTTTTGAATTATTCCGAGTTAAATGCTTATGAAATTATATACATGCATAAATCTAAATCAAATTTAATGAATTTAATTTATTAATTATTAATTTATTTAATAAGAACTATTTTTAAATTTATTTTAATTTTATTTATTTATTTATTTTTGGTTACTTTCGCTAATAATTTCCTTTTAGAGCTATTAATAGTTGAAGAATTCACAACTTCTAATGGTAACAAATTATATTTTACAAATCCCTTAAAAAGTATTCATATATTCATTGTCGCCTTACTATTAACAGTAGTTATATGCATTTTTTGGCAGACTGTGTATGTCATAATTAAATTGTACTAGATTTGAAAGGTGCGATGGTAGGAAACCGTTTACAATTTTTTAAATAAATATCATTGATAATATTTCAATTCGAACTTATATCCTCATCCATTCTAAATTACGCAGCAATAAGGTTTTTGATTTATAACGGTTTCTATTAAGTATTATGCGCATACCCCAGTTTTGTAACATATAATAGTTTCCACGACTTATTCATGATGTTCAATTTTGCTAAAATAAGCAACAACAAAATTATCAGCAGATTCAACTTCTTACGTCTTCTTAAATAAACTCTCTAAGCATAGCTACGTTTTAATTTTTTTTTAAACAATTTCTAATATAAGTATCTTATATAGCAATGGTAGAAAAAAGCGGCAGATTTTTCGAAAGATAATTTCAATCTAATTCCAAAGTAAAAAAATATATTTTTTTTACATAATACTATATAATATCACCCAAATACCGTGACTCAAAGTATTTAATTAAAATAAAATCATAAGAATCATGGTATATTTGAAACATTTTTTTAGAGAAAAACATTAAGAAAAGTTCAGACTAGGCAAAAACATATTAGTTATATTAGTTGATTTTTTAAATATTAAAATTGTCAGTAGAGTTTCTTTTTGTCAATTTTGTGCAATTTGGACATTGAAAAATCCAAAAATCCAAGCTTTCATTAAAATGAGTGTACCCTTGAAAAACAATCAGGTCAGGTCAGGTCAGATCAGCTCAAGTCCGGAATAATCCGGAATAATCCAAGGAAAATTTTTCTGTCACTGGAATTCGAATTTTAATGTTCGAAAAGAGCGGACCCTATCAGTTACTTTCACTATCAAAACGTTATTGCATCAATTTCTGATGCGATGGTATTGTATTTTGAATATAATATTTATTTGTGAGGGCTTGAGTGCACGGAATGCATTTTGCATGCCGACAAACAGAAGCGTCCCTGTTCATCCACATGCTGCTTCAGCTTCGGAGCATCGAATCACTGACTGCTTCAAGCTGCACACAATAGTAGGCCTCATTCACATTCTGATCCATCACTTCTGTATAAAATGCAATTCAGATTTCAATCCTTAAATATTCAATAGTGTACGCTCCTTGTGCTAATGTCAAAGTGTCCGCTTAGAAAAAGCGAGCACATTTCCAATGCACATCTTACCCGACAAGAAATTATTTTGAAATTTTAAAAGTAGAATAAAACTTCTAAATTTCCATTTAACACTAATCTTGCAAGAGGAGTATCTTAATTAAAAACAAATATTTGTGCGAAACACCTTTTATAGATTTTGTTATAGTTATAGATTATAGCTTATAGATTTTGAAGAAATGTTTTATATCACAATTATATATATATTTTAATTTGTATCCCACAAATTGTTTAAGTCAATTTAGGCTATGGTTTTTTTGGTTTAAGGCTATTTAGCAAATTTTATTATAACATGGAAATTTTCTCAGCAATTTAAAGAAAAGTTGACTGTGTTCGGCCAACATTCGGATTTAATGATTTTAAATAAATCTTTAAAGAATTATAATATCAATATCACCTTAAAGAATTGTTTTTGTTTTGTTGTTTTGATACATTATAAAATGTTAAAATCTCAAATGTCACTTTCTTCAATCACGCATGCGGAATCGTCAGGGACAGGGACAATTTCGACAAGATTTAATTTATGAGAAATAAATTAGGACATAAAATTAGGAAAAGATGATTACAAATGAGTGCATTTCATAATAACCTATTCCTCAAGGTTCAGTAACACAAGCCTATTTACCAATATATTAAGTGTAAAGGTGTTATGTCTTGATTTGCGAGTTGGTCGAGTCTTTCATCGAGTTGTTGTTGAATTCGAATTTGAGAATTGATTATTTAATGTCGAATGTTGATTATGGAATGTTCGTTATAAAATTGATTATTGATTATGCAATCAATTTTGATGATCGAATGTTCGTTATAGATTTGCCTAATTTTCCTAAGTTTCTTAAGTCCCTAATTTTATAAAATTAGCTAAATTGCGAAATGGGAGGGAGGTTTTTGAAAGGAGGTCAATAGGAAGATATTTGGCTGAGGAAGGGATCTTTACTAGAATATTGGTAAGAGACAAAGTGTTAGTTGGGGTATTTTCATGAATAGGGAGAGTTTGCAGATGTACAGGTGCGTAAATATTGGTTTATGAGTGCTCGAGGATTGACAAAAGAATAAGAAATGACACGGCAAATGAATATTTCTAAAGGGAAACTAATGCCGGCGTAAGATAATAAAGCTATAAAGTTATTGATTTATGAAGACAGGTAAAACTTAAATGGTCAAAGATAAACTATAGTTTGCATACGGTATTGTTCGTTTAGATGAATAGGTATGACTTCGAGGAAGGTGTGGATTAAAAAAGCAGGGTGTGTCTAGAGTTGAATAAAAAGAATGGTAACAGGTACTAGGGTAAACTAATGCGAATTGATATGCCAGACTTTACGATAGAAGGTACAAATAGATGAATTGAAAAGAATTTTAAATCTACTGGAGATTGTAAAGGATGGCAATGAAATTGATATTGAAAAGGAGCTGTAAAATTATAAATAAAGGGCCAAACGTTACGGTTACTTTAAGAATATAGATATAGGAAAATATATACAGGGTCATTACATAAGTATTGTCTTATGGTTCTTTATTTAATTATACTATTAAATTCAACAGTACAAAATTCGTTGATAAACATATTACCGAATTTTTTATAACAATTATATACCAATTCGTCTTATGATGGTATTCATGCATAAATTTCACGATTTCACGACTATTAGTATCACATAATGTCTATATTATAACTTAGATATATATTCACACAAGTTTAAGGCAGCTACAAAAATTTTGTAGGTCTTGATTTTTTCAATTCTCATTGCAAGCTTAGCCATTTGTTTATTTCCTTTAACAAACACCTTCATACACAAACCTATATGGAGACTATATTCTTAAGACTAAAAGAAAGACAAATGTAATAATAGGTTTATTATTGATGCTGGTGGGGGGTGGTAGTAACGATAGTTGACTGCGCCAACGGTGAATCAAATTAATTTATTGAAATCAAAGTTCTTTTTGATCAATGATGTGTTCGAGAACAGTAGTTATGGCTAAACCAAGGTTGAAGATCGAGATCGTATGAAAGTTGGAACTGGAATGGCGATTGGAGTTTTAGTGTACCGTTTTAGAAGGAGCCATTAAAAGTAGATACTAGGTAGGAGAGAAGCCTTTACGGAGTCTTGCCAGTTAGATGTTCGAAGGTGCAGGGTATAAGAAGTAGCGGTTTCTTTCGAGGCCGCACACCCCCACTGAACATTGAGCACATCACCGTAGATATATAATTGTATTGTGATATTTTATCTCGGCATTATTTTTCCTAAAAGATAAAGCTTGCAACCTATCTACTGCAAGCGGTAGAGTGAGAGCCACCGTATGCAGTATATCATCTGTTTCTTTGGTTCGCGTATCGCACGCTGCTTCTACAGCTAAGAATATACCGTTGTTTTAAGCTATTCTTTAGCGTCCCAACAGAGAAGCCTAGTCTCTTATACAGGAAAATTGATATAGAATAGCCAGATAAGACAGTTGCATTGTTCTGTGTAGTTACGTATGTACGATTTTGCTACGTGTTTCTCCAAGAATATATTTAATAAAAACGAATAGTGTTAAAGTAAAAGTAAAAAGTAAAGAATAAGGTAGGTCATTGCCTGATTTAAATTGATCACAAACTTGTGCAAGGAGTGTTTATATCAATGAAAGGTAGAAGAGCGGAATACCACTTTCAAGAAATGATTGAATTTAATCAATTTGCATCCATTTCAGGTAAGATTTCTTACTATTATGTTATTTTTTAAGAAATGCGCCCCACTCGATTGAAATGGCAAGAGCCACCACCGGATATAAGGAAGAATGAAATAGCTATCACAGCGAAGAAAGGTTATTGCGGGAAATGTTATACGATGTTACTAGAAGTTTAGTGTTGGGATTGCCAATAAATGAATAAGGATAACATATTTAAAGACAAATTACACTAGAGGCCGACAAAGAACATAAATGGATTTGAATAGTGGCTAGAAAGTAGGTAATATAATAACAATACATATTGAAAATGGGCAAAAGATGAGATGGCAATATACAGGGTATTACATTTATATGAAAGTATGGAGGTACATTACACAAAGATTACAAGTCAAATTGAGGCCCGCGGGTTCTTTATGATAGAATAGACGTACCCAAATTGAACCGCCGATTGGAAGATGTAGGTGACACGTATAGGATAGCCATCTAGATGATTCATAGAAATTTATTTCTTCTATTTATTCTGGATAATTATTTGGCTATTATTGTTGTGAAATTCTTCCGATTAAAATTATATATAACTGTAGGGCAAACATTTGAATCTTTTATTGAAAAAGTTTGGGTCAAGTTAGAATTACTAATAATCAACAAATGAGTTTTTATAACTAGTCCTTTATTAAGATTTATTTAAAATTTTATAATGGACTATTATTATACGGAATAATTATAAAACATTTTTTTATAAGATTAAAATACACACAACTGCCTATACAGCATTATTATGCTACAATCTGGTGAGATCTTTGTATTATCATTAACAAATGGGCGTAAATTACCACAATTAAACAAACATCATGAAGCTGCTAGTAATTACAATTGATGCAAACGTATTTCATATACACTGAAACTGAATAATTTATCACTGCGTATATTCATTCAAACAATATATATTATTGGCAGGACCGGTGCTACTATTTGGCTTGGTTCTTGCTCATCGTGGTCAATGGTTTTTTCACCATATTATTCTTACAATCTTATTACAATATATTAATTCTTGAAGTAATCATAGAATTTGTTAGAATTGGGCTTCATATATATAGGTATAATCAAAATTATTTGTTTAATTGATATGATATGAAAGTTTTCAGAACATACATTAAAATCATATAACAACATAAAAAGTCAAATATTGATATTACGATATTAAATTGTAAATCAATAATATTAATATAATATTATTAATATTAAATCTGTATCAGGAATTGCAAAGACTTGTTACTCATTTTTATAAAATGTAGGTTATTTTAAACAATGAAATCGGAAATTCACGAACTAATTTAATATTTTTTTAAATTTATATAGTTAGCTAAACGAACGAAATTTTAGATCATTAAATTTTAACTGATTTTTAAGCTTGCTTTCTTAATAATTTATTTGATATGTTAAATATCATCACAATTCTAAGAGAATAGATTAAAAAGCAGTGGCGGCTCTTGACATTTCAATCCTGGGGGGCGCATTTCTTAAAAAATAACATAACAGTAAGAAATGTTACCTAAAGTGGATGCAAAATAATTAAATTCAATCATTTCTTGAAAGTGGTATTCCGCTCTTCTATCTTTTATTGATATAAACACTCCTTGCACAAGTTTGTGAGCAATTTAAATCAGGCAAAGGCCTACCTATTTCTTTAATTTTTACTTTGTCCTCAAGAGAAAGTCTATAAAACTCTATTTTTAATCAAGAACTAACACTATTTTTTTTTTTACATATTCTTGGAGGAACACGTGGCAAAATCGTACCTACACAGAACAATGCAACTGTCTTATCTGGCTATTCTATATCAATTTTCCTGTATACTAGACTAGGCTTCTCCGTTGGGACGCTAAAGAATTGCGGCTCGGAATAGCTTAAAACAACGATATATTCTTAGTAGTAGAAGCAGCGTGACGTCGCGTTGTAACAAAATGACGTATACGATACGCGAACCAAAGAAACATATGATATACTGCATACGGTCGCTCTCACTCTATCGCTTGCAACAGAAAGGATGAGTACATATCCACTTAACTCATACTTGCTCGCCGTTACACCGTGTTGTTTTGAGTGCTATCGCAACGCAAGTTTTATCTTTTCGGAAAAATAATGCCCATTTAAAATATCACAACACAATTACATATTTACGATGATGCGCTCAAGGTTCAGTGGGGTGGCGCGCAGCCGTGCGGCCTCGAAAGAAACCGCCACTGTTAAAAAGAACATTTTTATAGAGGGCAAATGCCTGAAAAAGGTCAAAAAGTGCTGATCTATATCAGGAATATGTGAAAATATTTCATAATGTTGAGAAGCCCATATCGCCTCAAGAATAATTTCTTTATACTCCATAAGAAATCTCTATATACAATTCTCCTGCTCATATTTCCGTTTAATTCGATGTATTGAAGTTGTAATGAAATAGTTTTGTTTACAATGTAAAAAGTCTTAGAACCGTCCCTTTTGTTGGTTTGTGCTTTCAAATTATTATCTAAATCACAGAGGAATGATTATATGTGTTGAAATATTATGTTGTTTGCTATATGCTTCTGCAGTGGACAGCATTTCCGCGATAATACTCAAACGAGCTCTGTTGCTATTGGAAATGAAATTGGCATTCTCGTTCCATGGGATTACTTTTGGGCACAATGCAATCCATTGCGGTAGAAGTGGCATGCGTATGTACAGTTGATCAATACTATTAAAGCATAGCTGATGAAGCTGTAAATATTCTGATGTCAATGTTACTAAATCAGTTTTGTTTGTATGCTTGAATAACCACGTCCAGTAAAAACTAATATATGAGTGCAATATCATTTCTCTATATTTTTTCATATGATTATTTACAGTTATGATATTGGCAATTTTACGTAGAATGGACATATAGTCTAGACATAGAATAGAATAGAATATTTTATTTATGTTAATACATTAAAAAATGTTTACATTTGTCAAGTGTTATAGAAATATTACATTTTACAGAGTATATATGTATAGATTAAAACAGAGAAAAAAAAACATATCCGTTTACATTTTTAAATCACTAATTCAATAATAGACATTATTTATTGGGTACTCTTTCAAATTTTGTTTTCAATTCTCTATTATTTAATAGTTTACATTCGCTTCACAATTTGTTCTAAAATGTAGATAGATTTTTCGTTCTCTGTCTGTCTGTACCAACATCATTATAATTTTTTTTTTCAATATTTTTTTGGAATACACTAATTTTGATAAGATCTGTCTCAATGCTCATCCTGGAATTCCAGAATGGCAACATTCACAACGTCCATGGTGCAGAAGGGATTTTTCCTCAAGAAAATATCCCTGTCCAGAGTGAGATTGGAACCCACAACCTCCGTGGTGCCAGTCTAAGGACTATACCACGGTGCCCCTTTGTAAATCCTTATATAATTAATTCTAATTTCCGTATTGGCTCCTAGTATCATATGTGTGGATACAATTTTGTTTCAAGTACAAGTTCAAGTTATCTTTGACATAGGTATAAAATTTAAAAAGAGAAGTATCGTCAGCATACTGAATTGGGGTTGCTCTATCTAAGTATAAATAAATATCAGTTACATATATTAAAAATAATTTAGAAAGGGTATTGAATGGTATGCACGCAGTATTGACTAGGGATTTTAACATGAAAATAAATATAGGTAAAACTAAAGTGATGAGGTGTGACAAAAAGGAATGCAGTAGAAAAATGAGGATCTCAATAGGAGATAATAGAATCGAAGAAGTATCAGATTTTTGTTATTTAGGCAGTAGAATCACAAAAGATAATCGAAGCAAGGTAGATATAAAGTGTAGGATAGCACAGGGTAGGAAGGCATTCGTAGAAGAGGAACAGATTTTAAGATCAAATATTGACTTGGGTATTAGAAAAAGATTACTGAAGGTATATGTTTGGAGTGTAGCACTGTAAGGGTGTGAGGCGTGGACTATAGGAAAGGAAGAGAAGCGTAGATTACAAGCATTCGAAATGTGGTGTTATAGGAGGATGATGAGGATTGGTTGGGAAGATAAAGTAACAAATGAAGCTGTACTAGAGTTAGTAGGGGAGAAGAGAAGTATCTGGAGAGTGTTACAGCGTAGGAGAGACAGATTAGTAGGGCATATTCTTAGGCATGGGGGGATTATGCAATTGATCATAGAAGGTAGAGTGGAGGGAAAGAGAGGGGTAGGTAGACCTAGATTGGAGTATGTGAGTCAGATAGTTGAAGACGTTGAGATGAATAGCTATAGGGAGATGAAGGGATTAGCTCAGGATAGATCGGCATGGCGTGCTGTTTCCAACCAATCTTTAGGATTGCGGACTCTTTAACTAACTATATTAAAAATAGTAAAGGGTCTAATATAGACCCGTGTGGGACTCCTTTATTTAACACATTTTTTTTGGACATTTCGCATTTGAAATTAAAAAAAAACGCATTGCTCTCTATTTTCTATAATATAGAATATCACCCAAATACCGTAACAAGCATTAACTAGTTAGATGTACATTTCAAGCGCTATGCGCCCATCTTCACTAGCACAAGATAAAATAGATAAAATTTCTAGATACGATTTTATAAATTCAATGTTATTTTTACTTATTTTAATTTTTTAAGCATTATTTCATGCGACACCGCTTCAAATGTCTTGCTTAGGTCACAGAAAGTAATACCTGAATATTATAGATTCTTGAAACCTCCGCAGATCATATCACATAGTTTCACAATTACCATACTGGTAGATTTGTTTCGTCTAAAACCGAATTGGTATTTATAGAATAAATTGTTTTCCTCGCAGTATTTAATTATTTGTTTGGCCAATATTTTTTCAAATACTTTCCCAATAATTGGAATGAGAGATATGGGTCTTCTATAAGTACCCATATCTTCAGTATCCCCTTTTTTATACACGGGTATTACTTTTGCCAATTTTAAGCAACTAGGAAATATTCCTGTTTGTAATGAGCAATTAAAGAAATTTGATAATGGTATACATAGCTCGTATTTTACAGATTTTATAATTTTTGCATTTATTATAAAATTATAAATTATAAATAGTAATTTTTACTTTTTCAGGATTAAAAACTGAAATCAACGAGCTCTTTGGATTCCCTTTTTGTAATGTTGGCCTTCATTTAGACAATTTACTGTTGATACTGATATCTCTTCTCTCAAACAAACTGTTAAATTAATCTTAATTAATAGTTCCAAACTACGAAGAATTTTATTATAAACGTAACAATGGAATAACTAGGCAAGAAATAAGTGAGTGGTGTTTGTATAATATAAAGGAATTGTTCTGGAAGCTCTGTAAAATTCAGTTCAAATATTTAATATGATTTTTCATAATAATAATTATTTTAATGTTTTGTTTACTAAATAGTTAAATTTATATGTCATATTTACTTGTCGGATTACATGCATTTTATTATTTAAATTTTTAATTGTAAACATTTTAATTGTAACACTTTTTGTAAACCTAATTTAAATGTAAACACTATCAGAATCGTATTAGTAGACAATTATTTCCTTATCAAGTTCAGTTATCCACAAGAATTCTGAAGTAGTTTTTCATCGTACGTTGGGTAACAACGTATTAATACGGTCCTGGCAAGTGGAATTCTTCCATTCAAATATTTTTCAGTTGCTATAAATGTTCATATCTCTTGTATTTTGAACTTATTTTAAGCCACAGTCCAATACTACACATAATTCCTCCACCACTCAATATTTATTTGTAACACTCGTTCTATGTATTTAGTCACTTTGAAGAGAGTTTTTCAATCCGACTTCAAAAAGAGCAACGTTGTAGTATAACTCTCATTATAAGAAGCCTTCTAATGAAACTAAAAAGAAAAGAATAGCATCACTCCGAGGCAGTGGCCTCAGACAAATCAATATCTATTAAATATATAAACAAATAAAGCTTCTTGCAACATTTACATCTTTAAATTCCGAATCTCGAGCGTCTGTACCGCACATTAAGAGTACAGTGGCGCAGTCGATTTCATCAATCGAAACCGCAACTATAAAATCTCACAAAATACCAAAAATTAACACTACAAAATTAACAATTACCCTTTCAATACAACAGACACTACAGCTATGTAAAAAATGGTAGAAATGTAATCATATTATTATTCAAATCGCTGAAATTTGGATAAGTTAAAAATACGCACAGATCATACAATTGAAAAAAACAAATTACGCTGTAGTATTCCCATAAATATCAAAATAAAATCTTGATAACGCAACAACTTTTCAAGAAGAATTCATATTTTTATACAAGTAAAATACACTTTTGTAAAATATTGGCAACTATTCGTGAAGTTAAAGTTTTGAACAGTTTTATTTCTTAATCGCTCGTCATTTGTGTGTATTTAATTTTTCTCGGTGTTTTTCTTTGTTCGAATGAAAAATTAATGAAATTAAATAAATTAATTGATAAATTAATTAAAAAGATTTCCTAGCATATCTTGAAAACTACTAAAATAACGGCAAAAAGGTAGATGTTCTTTGCACTGAGTTTAAAATTGTGAAAATATTCCTCAGTTATAAATTTAATATAAAAAGATGACTGGTGCAAATTTCATGTGTCTTATATGAGCCGTTTATTTTGATAGTAAGGCCATAAAAAAAATAAAAATTACGCATGAATGTGCGTAAAAGATGTTGTTAAATCTGACCATGAAATATCATAGAGAGCCAAAATAAAATTCATTATCATCGGTGGAGTTGAAGTTTTTTTACTTACCGAAATAAGCAAATATTTCACTACGAAAATCAAATTTTATGTATGTCCTTGTCCTGGAAGATTATTACAAAATAATTGAACAGTGCCGCATGAGAAAGGAATTTATACTTAACCGGATGAAGCGCGAAGATTTCATTTCAACGAAGAACTTAGAAGATGTTGTTTTTAAAAGATCAAAAAGCACTCAGGGAGAAAAAAATTATTGGTTAAAAATATGCTGGATGCGTTTTTTAAGAAATGAGCCATACAAGCTATTTTATAAAACCTCTATGGAATCAATTGAAGAATTTAAAACTTTGGAACTACATCCAAGACGAGGAAGACCAAAACATTTTAAAAACATAAAATCATCACCTCTATACAACACTTCTAAATCCATAACCTCAGCTAAATATAAAGATATGAGTTATTTATTGCCTTATATTCCCCACCAATTATTTCAAAAACCTTTCTTATGGTGTCAATGAAGATGTTTTAAATTAATAAATTAAAAACCATGAATTAATTTTTTATTTTTTATGTATAATGTTCTTTAAAGTTATATGCAATTTTGCTTCGCATAACATGAATAAAAGATTTAAATTATTGAAAATATAATATAGTTTTTTTTGGAAAAACCTTGAATTCTAAGCGATTAAATATGATTTAAGTCACATTATTGAAAATTTGATAATTTTAATAGTGGTGTAGTAAGTCCATTTGTGGTCACGTAGTCCCAATTTTTCTTCATGCAATTCCGATTTATTTTATATACCTCAAAAGTTTAAATATTTGTCACCACAAAAAAACATAAAGTGATCATTAATATTTTTAAGTCGATTAAAACGCGAATACTTAAATATCTCAATATTTTTAGGAAAATGGACTTACACCACTATCAAAATAAACGACTCTTATTATGTTGTCATAATTGAAATTCATCCTTTTATTTAATTGTGAATAAATATATTTAAGCTATATTAACCCTGACGATTTTTTTTACTAAAACTGAACTACTTTAAATTGCTGCTACTGCAAATACACAGGTCCTATATATGTACTATATTTTTGGATTTTAATTATATTTAATAGAAGAAATTTTAAAAACATATAAATCATTAATTGCACACTACATTTTCACACATTTCATAAAATATGGTTCATCGATCACTACCTAATTTTGCAGATTTGATTTAGCCCGAAGATGCCTATAAATTAAATTGGGTGATTAGATATTAAAACATTTGACACAAGATTAATATTTCGCGTCAAATTATAAATTATAAATACTACAAATATTAATATTTATATTTATAGTAGGTAGTTGTATTTAATATATTATTTTATTATTAATATGAATTTTAATGTATTATTAATTATATATTATATTCGTTCGAAAGAAATTATATGTATTATAAATTTATAATACGTCTCAAATAAAATTGTAAATATTAATACATTACACATTTTCTTTGAGGTACGCATATATAATAAAAGGTAAAGTTAGACAAAAACTCAAGAAACTGCAAAATGCGTATTGATTTGAAGTACAATTCAATTTTCATAGATTCATAATTACTTTTCTCGCATATAACTGATTTAGTTCACAAAATTTAATGAAATTCCTTTTTAACCCTTCCTGTCCTTATAGCTTTGTTCCTTCTTTGTGCGTTTACTTCGTGGCGGAGAAATAGTATTGTTTCAGTATTTGAAGTGGAAAAATCGTTTCTCTTTCTCTCCGGGGGGGGGGGGGGGAAATTTCTACGATTGTGGAAAATCTACGACTTCAATTAGGCATAATAACAGGGATTATAAATTGGTTGGAAAGATGGTCATAAACATAAAGCGACTTACTCAAAAAGGCAACTACAGCTAACTGTAAGTGCTACGTCTAGAAAGCCTAGAAAGGAAGTCCGTGCCTGACTCGGTCTCCATTCTTTCATAAGTTCTGCAATCAAAAGAATGGCTGGTTGGCAAACAATATCTTATATAAGCATCCAGATTAAATTCAATTTTCTAAATTCAATTTGTTTTATTTTATAAGTCGGTCTGTTACATTTGCAATGATTATGTAAGTATTAAAATATCAGTGTGAAATTGGATAAGCGTAAATCGAATTCGTAAAATTATTTTAAATATATTGAAAGACCGAAATTCTCATGCTATATTTTCATCTATGGTTGGATAACTATGTTAATGAGTGTATAAAAATATTCTAAAAAATAATATAATCTAAAAGATGCATAAAATATGCAAGGAAATATACTCACAAAATATATAAAATAACATTTTTTAAATAAATATTTTAAGCGATGAAATTAATATATTCTATATTTTATACCTACTCAGACAATTGACTTTATCAGTATTATAGTAATGCATATATCGCTTATGAGCACATCAATTAAAAATATTACACACATGAACAAAGCATAAAGTGACAATTTGAGAAGTGTCCGAATTTTATAAAATCTCTCCTAAAATTATCCGGGAAATGGATAAAATACTAACTATGGAAACATTTACAAATGTAATGCTTGGTCGAAAATGCAATGGAACAACACACTAATTACAGATTGAACTGAAAAATCATCAAAAGTAATTTTAAAAGTGATCACTACGGTTTTAAATAATAGTATAGAATATCATGCCATTTTTGAAATACTTCTGTCATGTTGACTTAATTATTTAATAGTATATCAATCACGATTCGTGACAGAGCTATTTTATTTCGTTTTTATCTTATGCTACTGCAGATGGGGGCATAGCCTTTGAAATGCGCATCTAACTACTTAATGCTTTAAGTAACGGTATTTGGGTGATATTCTATACCATTGAATAAAATGTTTGAATTCTAAAATGATTGCGCGTTGTGTGTAGATTTGGTTGGATTTAGTTTATTGACAAAGTATGTTGTGGATTACTGAATGCTCCATCTATTAAATGATATAACATTTACAACGAAAGTACACTGAATTTTAAACCAAATAAGTAATAAAACTACTTCGTTTTAACATCAAGAAAAAAAGATTTTATTGATACGTCCAGTTTCGATCAAAGCTCATTATTAAGTGCGAGTATACCTAAGTTTTACTTAGTTAAATATAGGGAGGATGGTAAATTCCTACAAATATGGGGTCAGGTAGAAGAAACAGAAAATGTGTATGGTTAAATTCCTACAAACGCCTGTTATCCATCGCCTTCCTTTTGCACGAAGCACTTATTTCTTGCACATGTAACTTTATTTCTTCGGGGTGATCCTGCAATAAAATGCAGGCTTCTGCATTCTGAATTTCTGTACTTTCACCAACTGGGTCATCTAGGGGTCATCTGGGTCATTGTTAATTGGGTAATTGTCACGATTGTTAAATATATGGGAACTAGCGATGGAAAACTGTAGGTCAATTTGAGGACCTAGTTCGCAGTTCGTAGTTCATTTCAATGTACCATTCACGACCTATAGGTCATGAACTACTACATCTTTTAAGAATGAACTAGTTCACGACCTGTATGAAATACATGCACATACTGAAAATAATCTCTTTTTTTCTCAATATAAAAATATTAAATGGTAACAAATAAATAAATTGAAATATTACAATACTTATTTTGAATTAGGAATGAGAGAAAAAAGACAACAATGTTTATAATTTATACAAAACATATATATAAAGAAATATAATCTTCTCTAGGTACTCACGATTATTTATATGAAGTTCTAAAATACTTATTGGTAGTTACTTATGAAAATGTTTACTACTTTACTAACACTTGAAAATTAAATGTACAAACAATAATAAAATTAACTAGATAGAATCGTTTTCTTTGGCGTTATAATTTATATTTTCTATTCCGAATCTTCTCTGTTCAAACTTCAAAGCTTTGATTTGATATTAAGTTATTGCATTGCACTCAGTATGAAATGGAAGAACTATAAGATTTAGATGTTTATTTTTACATTATTGCAAAAAGTCGCTATAGCATGACATATTTAAGAACATATTTAATCTTGCGAATACATTAATTATATTATTCCAAATGAAATCTGATACCAACATATAAATATTGCATCGAGTTTCCTATTTCGTTCCGTTCACCAATACACTTTATCACTAAATACATGTTAGTACTGTATATGTAATGTATACTATACTGCATCGTTTACGAGTCGTTGTGATTCATGAACGGTTTAGTAGACGACGGGTTCAGGACCTAGTACAAGTACATCAATACGTACACCGTTCACAATGTAGTTCATAGTTCACGAACTAGGTCATAGTGACCTATAGGTCGTTGCAAAACATCGCTCGTCATTTCATTGAATCGTTCAGAGTGAACGGTTCGCGAGTGAACTACACATCGCTAATGGGAACCTATATCTATGTCTTCTTCTTCAATGTTTGATTTCAATTGGAAATATTATAGGAAACCTTATAGGAATTTGACCATCATTAACTCAACTCCCTGGAAATTATAGGAATATGTATACACCCAAATGTAGCTATCTGGAATCCATAGAAATATTCTATTATTGTCCTCAACGATCAACTAGATTTATTAGTACTCTCCAAACTCTTCGACATATTG
Source organism: Leptodirus hochenwartii (assembly GCA_947310635.1). Classification (NCBI taxonomy): domain Eukaryota; kingdom Metazoa; phylum Arthropoda; class Insecta; order Coleoptera; family Leiodidae; genus Leptodirus; species Leptodirus hochenwartii. The sequence goes on along the minus strand of OX371178.1, from coordinate 32,109,567 downwards.
CAATCCTCATGTACTTTGAATGGTTTTATAGGATGCTATCTATATTCTACCTTATTATCATAATTTTCAAGTTGTCAAGATATTGATATATTTAATTGCGCACTTTCAAAATTCATATTTATGGTTTGTTATAGTCATAATAATATATTCATTTATGTTATTTCTTCTAATTTAGTCCTATTATTATTCTTTTTTATTTATATGTTTGAATTTGCAATTTTATCATTTTATTATTTATTATTATAAATATTGAATATTGTTATCGCTGTACGTGTACATATTAATGTAAATATACTATTAGTGGATGCCATAGTGGGCTCTTCGCCTGTGGCATCCCAAATAATAAACAAATAAACAAAAACTTAAAAAAAAAAAAAATTGTCTAAATAATAATAATAATAAAATGTATAAATTCGGTTTTAAAAATTATCACTACGGTGTTAAATAATAGTTAGTTAGAGAGTCCGCAATCCTAAAGATTGGTTGGAAACAGCACGCCATGCCGATCTATCCTGAGCTAATCCCTTCATCTCCCTATAGCTATTCATCTCAACGTCTTCAACTATCTGACTCACATACTCCAATCTAGGCCTACCTACCCCTCTCTTTCCCTCCACTCTACCTTCTATGATCAATTGCATAATCCCCCCATGTCTAAGGATATGCCCTATTAATCTGTCTCTCCTACGCTGTAACACTCTCCAGATACTTCTCTTCTCCCCTACTAACTCTAGTACCGCTTCATTTGTTACTTTATCTTCCCAACCAATCCTCATCATCCTCCTATAACACCACATTTCAAGTGCTTCTAATCTACGCTTCTCTTCCTTTCCTATAGTCCACGCCTCACACCCGTACAGTGCTACACTCCAAACATATACCTTCAGTAATCTTTTTCTAATACCCAAGTCAATATTTGATCTTAAAATCTGTTATTTTTCTACGAATGCCTTCCTACCCTGTGCTATCCTACACTTTATATCTACCTTGCTTCGATTATCTTTTGTGATTCTACTGCCTAAATAACAAAAATCTGACACTTCTTCGATTCTATTATCTCCTATTGTGATCCTCATTTTTCTACTACATTCCCTTTTGTCACTCCTCATCACTTTAGTTTTACCTATATTTATTTTCATGTTAAAATCCCTAGTCAATACTGCCTGCATACCATTCAATACCCTTTCTAAATTCTTTTCGCTTTCTTCCAATATAGCTATATCGTCGGCGAATCTCAGCATATATATTTTCTCTCCCTGTACATTCACACCTACACTATACTCTTCTTTTACTTTGTTTATTGCATCTTCTATATATAGATTAAATAATAACGGTGAGAGTGTACATCCCTGCCGAACTCCCTTCCTTATTTTTGCTACCTCTTCTTCCCCCTCAATTCTAACTAAGGCAGTTTGGTGTTTATATAAATTAAAAATTATTCTCCTATCCTTATAATCTATACCCGTTTCTTTTAAAATTCTAAACATTATGTCCCAATCTACATTATCAAATGCCTTTTCTAAGTCTACAAAAGCTATGCAAGTTACCTTTCCTACCCTCTTTCTTTTTTCTACTACCGTTCTTAGTGCTAGAATCGCCTCTCTCGTCCCTTTGTTTTTCCTAAAACCAAACTGATCTTCTCCTAGCCTTTCCTCTACTTTATTTTCTAATCTCCTATAAATAATCTTTAACAATATCTTCGATGCATGTGATAGTAGGCTAATGGTCCTATAGTTCTCACACAAATTAGCTCCTAATTTCTTCGGCATTGTTACTATTCTACTACGCTGAAAATCCTGTGGTACTTCTCCCTTCTCATATATTTTACAAACTAACCTGTATAATCGCTTATATAATATATATAATAATAGTATACAATATATATACATATAAATTTTAAGATATTTTTTTCGTGATATTAAAACCAAGCAGTTTTCTTACATATTTCATATAATGTGAATTCTCACAAAGTAAGCATCAATTATTATACTACTAAATTTTATTCATGCAATTCTAAATTTCAATACAATTTGCAATATTTTTTATTTTATGAATGGAGTATAGTATATGTTATATTCATAGCTTTCCTTGCAGGCTATACTTGTTTTGTGCTTATTTTATTTACTAAGCCGTAAATAGTACAAGCAAATTGTACAAGAGCCTAAGTATACTCAATGTTTTGTGGAGTCTCTGTCGTTTGGGTTTAGTGCGAGTAGACGTATTTTATGATATCCGTAAATGCAATTAGGTACAACCAACGAAGATCGTTCGTTCGTTGCGCTGCGACGCACCACCGCGCCATGTCGCCACTTGCTATATACGTACATTTCTACACGTGGCAGAAATTAGTCAAGTTTCGCGGCATTTGGGAATAATGTTGCTGACTGTCATCTGGGATCTAATAAATAACTAAATACCGTAATGAATATATGCGCCGTTTCTAGATAAACCACCCTTCGCAATGTACTTATAATTTACCTCTACGAAGGACGAGGAAATATCTTTGCATTTACGTTTATCCCTTAATTTTATTAATTTTACACGTTTCCCCATCTTGATTCGTATAATTCAAATGTTTCAGTGTGTGCTTCGGAAGTATTCGCAATTTTCGAATGCCTGAAAATTATCGAAAACCCACAAAAAAATTGTTTTGGCTAATAGAAAGTAGATTTCTTGAATCATATAACGTGCAATAATAACTAAATATGGCATTTAAACTTCCAAGCAAAAGTTATACAAGCAATATATTTTAAAAATTATCACTACGGTGTTAAATTATAATATAGAATATCACCCAAATACCGTAACAAGCGTTAAGTAGCAAGATGTACATTTCAAGCGCTATGTCATGCCAATTTTGAAGTACTTCTGTCATGTTGACTTATTTATTTGATAATATATCAATCACGATTCGTGACAGAGGTATTTTATTTAGTTTAACTTGTGCTACTGAAGATGGGCGCATAGCACTTGAAATGTACATCTAGCTACTTAATGCTTGTTACGGTATTTGGGTGATATTCTATATTATAAGCAATATATTATTTGAAAAAGAAAAAGAAAAATTTATATATCTTGCGAACATCTAATAAAGTGAGGTTTATGATAGATTAGCAAAAAGAACGTGCCAAATCGGAAAATTCTAAAAATTCTAATGGTGCAGTCAAGAAAAGATATCTTGATCTAATAGAGAATATGACTTAGCAAAGAAATTAAAATTGAGATTGGAGCAAATGAATGCCGTTGGAATGCCTAAATTATAAAGACGAAAGAACATGTGGGTTAAGAAATTATATAAATTAATTAGTACCATCTTTAATTAGAAAGGTGTTTTGAAAAGAATAGGAAAAAATAGAATTATAAATATGAATTTTAAATCCACAAAATGTTATGATGGTTTTTGGGTGATATTCTATATTAAGAAGATTAGTTGTTTAAAGAATATTTTCACATATTCAAAAATGAAAAGCTCTACATGAACTATTGGAAACCACAAAAAATGTTGCTTTAAAATGTTTTATTTAACAAGCTTTAGTGAAAATGTTGTAGTTGTTAATTTTTAATTCATGCGGTTTAAGTTTATTTTACCGATAAAGATTGTTTCCACTAAAACTAAATGGGAACAACAATGCAAGATGTAATCAAAATTATTCACTATAAAATATATTAGCGTAATTATTTCAGATGTTTATACCGACGTACAATTGGTTGCAGGTAAATGCAATTATGCAATTATAAAAACTATATATATATATATATATATAGCCTAAGCTTTGTGTAAGTTGGAGTAAATTTCGATGTAATTCTATTTTATTATTATTTTGAGTAGCTGATCGAAATTCCCCTGTAGCGAATGCACCAACCGAACCATTAGGAATTAATCCGGTCTTTGCCGACAAACTTCACGTCTCTATACATTATTGCAGAACTTAATTACTCTAGTTAGGTGAAATTACCGCGAATTTTCCTCCACCCTGCGTTAAATTGAACTCGAGCGGAAGGGAAGTTTATGCCGTATTGTAGATGCCGAAGAACTGAAGCATAATACATACATTGTATTTCAGAGGGCACACGATATCAGTGTATGGTTAACACTGTGCATGGTTTTCAAAGTCCTAACATCCGCAGTGTCAATTGTCGGTTTTCATAGCGTTTATTTGTGAATAAATTGCTTAAGACATCTCATGTATTTATATACACATGTTCAACCCAAGACTAACATGTCCTGCATCGACTAAAATGATTGTGTTGATAAATGATAAAGTGATCAAATGATAAAAAACATTTTTGAAAATGTAATGTATAGTAGCGATGTGTAGTTCACTCGCGAACCGTTCACTCGCGAACCGTTCACTCTGAACGGTTCAATCAAATAACGGGCGTACTGTGATGAAGTTTTGCAACGACCTATAAGTCACTAGGACCTAGTTCGTGAACTATGAACTACATAGTGAACGGTGTACGTATTGATGTACTTGTACTAGGTCCTGAACCCGTCGTGTACTAAACCGTTCATGAATCACAACGACTCGTAAACGATGCAGTATAGTATACATTACATATACAGTACTAACATTTATTTAGTGATAAAGTGTGTTGGTGAACGGAACGAAATAGTAAACTCGATGCAATATTGCAACAGTAGCATTGCCGAGCTGAGTCACAATTTATATGATGGTATTAGATTTCATTTGGAATAATATAATTAATATATTCTCAATATTAAATATGTCATGCGATAGCAAATTTTTGTAATAATGCAAAAATAAATATCTAAATCTTATAGTTCTTCTATTTCATACTGAGTGCAATGCAATCACTTAATATCAAATCAAAGCTTTGAAGTTTGAACAGAGAAGATTCGGAATAGAACATATAAATTATAACACCAAACAAAACGATTCTATCTAGTTCATTTTATTATAGTTTGTACATTTAATTTTCAAGTGTTAGTAAAGTAGTAAACATTTTCATCAGTAACTACCAATAAGTATTTTAGAACTTCATATAAATAATCGTAAGTACCTAGAGAAGATTATATTTCTTTATATATATGTTTTGTATAAATTATAAACATTGTTGTTTTTTCTTCCTCATTCTTAATTCAAAATAAGTATTGTAATATTTCAATTTTTTTTTTTTACTATTTAATATTTTTATATTGAGAAAAAAAGAGATTATTTTCAGTATGTGCATGTATTTCATATAGGTGGTGAACTAGTTCATTTTTAAAAGATGTAGTAGTTCACGACCTATAGTTCGTGAACGGTACATTGAAATGAACTAGGAACTACGAACTAGGTCCTCAAAGTGACCTACAGTTTGTCATCGCTAATGTATAGTGTCATAAAATGGGGATAAGAAAAAAAATCGGGGATTTTTATAAAAGCGCAGCTCATTTTCGAATTTTTTAAGTTGTTCTTTAAAATCTCATATATATTTAAATTTTTTTAACGTCCTATATTAATTATATTATTGCTATATCTGTATTGAATATGCTGCATCAAGATTAGATAATGACAATTTGGTGAGTTTTAGTAACGACGAGTCTCAAATTGAAAAATCTGCAAATTTAACTAATATTTTTTTAACCGCATTTGTGAATGTCATTAAAATAGTTTATCCAATATTTTTATAAAATTATAAATTTTGTTATATATTTTATTCACCCCAAGAGTATAGTAACAACTTATGATTGTCGTAAAGGAATATACAATTTTATTTTACAAATGAAAAATTCTGTCTATATTTCTTAAATTATAATCCAATTATACATGAAAAACTCTCTGTACGAGTATTCTCTCAATTCTCCCAAAACCTAGTACTTTCGTAGCCTCCACTTTCAACGATCAATTTGAATTCCTCATGTTTGTAATGCAGTTTCTACGATATAATACTGTCATGCATTAATTTAAATGTTTTCTGGGATACTAATTTTGTTAAAAATGAATGCTGTAAGCCCGCTTTTCTACACAAGTTTAATTATTTTCTAGTAATGCTCAAAACTTGCTGCCAAAATAAATTTGTTAATATTTCTGCGATGTAATTGTATATTACGCTACTGCCTTCCTATTGACTATCGAAAAATGGCATAAATTTTACACGAATTCGAATAAGAAACATAGTGAGAGACGGTAATTGAAATTTTCGAAATTTTCTGAAAGAAAATATAATATGCTACAGCAAGATCTTTACATTTATACTCATGCATATGATACATTTTTGTTTTGATACTACCAAAGATAACAATGAAACAAATTAGATTTGTGGAAAATATCTATTTGAAATTCAGAAAAGACGCATAACGGACTAGAGATTTGTAAATTTGAAATTATGCCACGCCACTATATAATGGTTAGTAAGAAACAAACATTTTTTTGAAGCTACGCGCATGCGCCGCGTGTACTGTGTGTATACGTAGCATAAGGCAACCAGTAGACGCTTGCGTATTTTATTATATATTACACAAACGCAGCTTAATCTTTTAGCTAACAATTTCCATTGTGCGAAAAGTGAAATGGAGAAAAAGACAAGTACAGAGTACGAGCCTTTAGAGAACGGAAGAAAGCGAATAAACCGCCAAGAAAAGGGCCAACAAGTACCTTAGAAAAAAGTAGAGAGTATCGAGCCAGGCAAAGGGCGTTAAAGAAACACGGTGGACAACATAACCTTCCAACGACCTTAAATACACTGGATGAATCGATACAGTCGTTAAGTGAGGACACAGTGAGTGGTATAGAGAATTTGAATGCCAATGATTCAGGCGTGCCGTCTACACGTGAAGATACACACGGTGTGAGAGATCAACGAAATGAATCTGATACAGCTGAACCATCGATAAATAGAAATGCACCCACTAGTGCATCATACACAAAATTTACATTCTTTCAACCTGCTCATCGCGAATTTGATAAACAATTTTTCAATAATGCGCTAGGTACAGTGTGTTCCATATGTGATCGAATATCGAATAAAAAAAATCGTTTACAAATGGAAAAAAAGCAATGCATAAAATTAACTTTTCCTAGGAGCTAAGAAGTTTCACTTCTACCGCGCGAGAGTGTCACGAATTTTTTTAAAAAATTTACGACAATTTTTGTAATTACCCGATACAGGTCTAATATGGGAATAGATTAATTTGAATTATACATATCACGATACGTGTCATTCTAATTTTATATGTTTCTTGATTTTGAAGTTAAATTACTTCTAATTCAAGAGACACTATTTGTATCAGTAAATGTTAAACCCCTCAAGACAATAGTTACGTTGATATTGGAAAGATACAACAAATATTTTTAAAAATTATCACTACGGTGTTAAATAATAGTATAGAATATCACCCAAATACCGTAACTTAAAGCATTAAGTAGCTACATGCGCATTTCGAAGTCTATCTTTACTAGCACACGATAAAAACTAAATAAAATACTTCTGTCACGAATCGTGATTGTAAAAAAAATGTGGTGTTTGATATTTAACTTTATTATAAGCAACTGTGCAATAATATCGCATTCAACATGGTTTCAGGCCGGTTGCCCGTTAATTGATGAATATGTAATGTTTTTAGACGTGTCAAGTTGACAAATTCCGCGTACAACTCGCACAAGACATAACCGCATGTCGCGAGTTTAAAATTTATTTCTGGTCTCTTCAAAATATATATCCACGGACTAATTTTAAAATTCCGACCGATGTTTACATCTTAATTAGTGCGTAACTGAGTGATTTATCTTCCGTGTGATGTTCGGACATGTGTAAAAGCCAACGTCTCCCTAGTAAATCCTGCATCACCTTCTCAGACACACGCAAAGAGAAAACATCTCGTCATGTCCTCATTTTCCTAATGAATACCATTGACTATATGCTCGCCGAAAAAACATTTTGTTCGCTACTGAATGTCAAGACTACAATGATTAATTATATCGCTATTTTCAAATTCTACTACGAGACTCGATTATAGGAGAATATTACTAGAAATGGGTTCACGTTTCCAACAAAATGTCGATGTAGATGCACCTGCATTCTACAGTGACAAAATTGTTGCCTCGTTTAAAAAAAACACTTCAATTTGCGGAATTTACTTGTAGACTAACCAACATATATTATAATAAATTTAATTATCTTTCGATGTGAGAATGAAACAATGATTTGTTTGAAAATCAAAAATAATGAAAAATGAAACAATTGATTTGATAAATTCAATAATTTTATTTAGGTATACAGAATATGATGAAAATTCCATAATACAATGCATTTAATACCTAGATGCGCATTTAGAAGGCTATGCCACAGTGGCGGCTCGTGCCATTTCAATCTGCGGGGGCGCATTTCTTAAAAAATAACATAATAGTGAGAAATCTGACCTAAAATGGATGCAACATGATTAAATTCAATCATTTCTTGAAAGTGAATTCCACTCTTCTATCTTTCATTGATATAAACTTTTCCAAAACTTTTTCGTTAAAATTGTAAATATCTCGCACCACATTTTTATTAGCACCACATCATCGCCAACGCGTTTAAACGATCATTACCCATAGCATTTCGCAAAAAGTTCTTGATTCTTTTAAGTGTTGGAAACAACGCTCTGATTCAGCAGTGGTCATCGGGGTTGTTAAAATAATTTTAAGTATTTTTATAGTTTCCGGGAAAGTTTCACTGAGATTATTTTGTAGCAATAACGTAAGAAAATTTATAGCTCCAATTATTTGATAAAAATCCGGACGCGAGTAAATGACTTCTAATTCTGTTTTTAATCTGGTTTTATTCAAAAATGGATATGCATGACACACGGTTTCCAAAAGGTCCACTGGAAATTGTTTAGAAAATGTTGGCATCGATTTCGTGTTAAATAACTCAGCGGCTTGTAGATGGCCACGATACGAGAATCTGTCCTGCATCTGTGTTATATTTTTTTTTATAAATGTCTCTTGTAAAACGCCGCGTAAATGTCCGGTTTTGAGCACACCTTGCACAAGTTTGCGATCAATTTAAATCAGGCAATAGCCTACCTAATTCTTTAATTTTTACTTTGTCCACAAGAGAAAGTCTACAAAACTCTATTTTCAATAAAGAACTAATACTATTCATTTTTATTAAATTATTTCTATTAAATATATTCTTGGAGAAACACATGGCAAAATCGTACATACGTACATATCGTACATACACAGAACAAATGCTACTGTCTTATCTGACCATTCTATATCAATTTATATGCATATATATACTACTCTCTGTTCTCTCTGAACTTCTCTAGGACGTTAAAGAAGCGCGACATCCAATAGATGATATACTACATCGGTCGCCTGCACTCTATGATACACTCATCTCATTGCATATGTACTGTATATATGTATTTTTTAACTTGCACTGGCATTGGATAGCCGCTGGGAATGTGTGACACATATTAGACGATGAAGCAAGGAGCGAACCGAAGAAACAGTAGACATACTGCATACGGTCTCTCTCACCTATTGCTTGCAATAGAGTGAGATGAGTGCATATGCATTTAACCTGTACTGTGTGGCTGGGTGGCGCTGGACACCCAGCGGCACCAAATTAGCGATATATCTATACCACGCGAACGATAGATACAGATAGATACAGCATTGGTCGCTGCGCTGACTTGCAACGGATACCACAACGAACGCCACACCGTGTTATGTTGATGGTTATCGCGGCGCAAGCTTTATCTTTTAGGAAAAATAATGTCGAGATAAAATATCACAATACAATTATATATCTACGGTGATGCGCTCAATGTTCACGAGGGGCGCGCGGCCTGCATACGGAACCGCCATTGCTATGCCACCATCTTAAGTAGCACAAGATCAAACTAAACTAAAACACCTCTGTCACTTACCGTGATTGCTATACAATTGCTAGCTTTCGAAACACGCAGCTACCAAATAAATGTTTTGTGTTACGATTCTATACAATTATTTAACACCGTAGTGACGAATTTACAGTAAAAATTCAATTTTTCAATTTAAATATGATTCCAATATTGCGTATAGAAATTAAAGTTTTGAGAATGAATTAATGTGGGTTTATCGCGATACCAAATGAAAAATACGAAACTTGACGAAACTCGTATCGCTGCCGACGAAATCACGTTCTTCGTGTCGATCTCTTCAAGATTTTAATTTCGTTTTCTTCTAGATTTCGCCTCGATATCGTCTAGAGTGTTCAATTTTGAAATAAGAATTTCAAAGTTTCTTCACAAATCTTGGTTTCGAACAGCAAATAGATTTTTTCCAATTTATAAATGGTATTTTATGATTTTTGTTTTTCTATATATATATTTTCATTCTGTGTAATGCCTCGTGGAATTTGGCAAAGTATAAAAAAATTATGATCTTATTACCTAGGCATTGTTTACAACATTGAATAATATAGTATAGAATATCACCCAAATACCGTAACTTAAAGCAATAAGTAGCTGGATGTACATTTCAAGCGCTATGCGCCCACCTTCAGTAGCACAAGATAAAACTAAATAAAATACCTCTGTCACGACTCGTGATTGATATACTATTAAATAAATAAGTCAACATGACACAAGTATTTCAAAAATGGCATATATTTTAAAATTTAACATACCATTACAAATTAGAGGAGACATATACGATAAGGGAAGTTAAAGATTCTCAAACTCCCGATCGGACAAAAACTCGTTTAAGGTATAATAAGCTTTCTTTGTGATAATTGAACGCAGCTTGTTTTTAAAGATCTGTAGTTGTTACAGTTCTTTGTAGAAACTGGTAATTTATTGCAGATAATAAACATAATGTGAATAAAAGATTTTCGGTAAAAGGTGGAGTTTAAATAGATATTGGTTGAGCAACTTGTTGGATAATTATAAAAATTCTTGCTCATGTTATAATTATTGCGATATTTAAACGCCATTAAGCTCACCTCAAGTATATAGAGCCTCGCAAGAACTATAATATTTAATTTATGGAAAATAGGTTTACAGAGCTAGCTTTATATCCCGCCTTTTCAATAATGCGCACTGCTCTTTTTGGAGTTTGAAATTTAAAAAAAAATTTCGCAACTGCAATTTCCCCTAAAGGATAGTCCATAGCATAACCTTGATTGAAAAAGCGCATAATATACATTTAGAGATGTGTTTAAATCAGTGTCAATTGCGATATGCCTTAAAGCGAAACATGCAGAAGAAAGTTTCAACGAAAGATTATGTACCAAGATTATTGACCAGTTCATTTTTTTATCAATGTAGAGATATTTTATACTATTCCCATAAGTAATCTTGTAAAACTGTTTCGAACTACACCACGTGTTCGCTTTGTTAAAAGTTTGTGAAGTTTTTGATCAATTTAAAATCAGTTTCTAAAATTTACCAAAACTTATATAAAACTTATATAGATTATAAGGATAGGAGAATAATTTTTAATTTATATAAACACCCAACTGCCTTAGTTAGAATAGAGGGGGAAGAAGAGGTAGCAAAAATAGGGAACGGAGTTCGGCAGGGATGTACACTTTCACCGTTATTATTTAATCTATATATAGAAGATGCAATAAACAAAGTAAAAGAAGAGTATAGTGTAGGTGTGAATGTACAGGGAGAGAAAATATATATGTTGAGATTCGCCGACGATATAGCTATATTGGAAGAAAGCGAAAAGAATTTAGAAAGGGTATTGAATGGTATGCAGGCAGTATTGACTAGGGATTTTAACATGAAAATAAATATAGGTAAAACTAAAGTGATGAGGTGTGACAAAAAGGAATGCAGTAGAAAAATGAGGATCACAATAGGAGATAATAGAATCGAAGAAGTGTCAGATTTTTGTTATTTAGGCAGTAGAATCACAAAAGATAATCGAAGCAAGGTAGATATAAAGTGTAGGATAGCACAGGGTAGGAAGGCATTCGTAGAAAAGGAACAGATTTTAAGATCAAATATTGACTTGGGTATTAGAAAAAGATTACTGAAGGTATATGTTTGGAGTGTAGCACTGTACGGGTGTGAGGCGTGGACTATAGGAAAGGAAGAGAAGCGTAGATTACAAGCATTCGAAATGTGGTGTTATAGGAGGATGATGAGGATTGGTTGGGAAGATAAAGTAACAAATGAAGCTGTACTAGAGTTAGTAGGGGAGAAGAGATGTATTTGGAGAGTGTTACAGCGTAGGAGAGACAGATTAGTAGGGCATATTCTTAGGCATGGGGGGATTATGCAATTGATCATAGAAGGTAGAGTGGAGGGAAAGAGAGGGGTAGGTAGGCCTAGATTGGAGTATGTGAGTCAGATAGTTGAAGACGTTGAGATGAATAGCTATAGGGAGATGAAGGGATTAGCTCAGGATAGATCGGCATGGCGTGCTGTTTCCAACCAATCTTTAGGATTGCGGACTCTTTAACTAACTATATAAAACCTGAACTGAAGAATTTTTAAATAATAGATTAGACAAGATAAAGACACATCAATATGTTATCTTATTAGTTAACATAGATTAAATATTACACGATAATAATTTAGCCATCTATTGACTCATCTACATCTACTGCTTCTACCCTTAACAAAAAATTTGAATTTTGATTGTAGTACCTTCTTGTATATATATACCAAATCGTATTCTGTATATTGACCTAATAGTTAAGTGATTGCTATAGGAGCATCGCTGCAATTTCTTTTCCCACTTATATAGTTCTTCTGGAGAGGACTTGCGAGCAGGAACATGAACAGTGATTGATTGGACTGCTTGTTGAAGTATACGCGTATGTTTGTATGTACGATAAAAAATGAAGAAGTACCGTTCAGCAACCCGCGTTGCCCTTTGCCAATTTATCTTTATTATAAACGAAAACAGGGTTAGCTGCGTATAATAAGCTGTTACGTCCTATTTTCTTGAGACATACAAAAATTGCCAAGCAAGTAATATTTCCAAGCCATTAAAAATGCTCTTTATCATACATTATAAATTCACTATGCAAGAATAAATTCACTTCACGGGAAACATTTTTTCAGCGATACTGTAAAGGTGATATCGGTATGGCTATAAAAAAATTGGGTTGGAAATATTGTGTATTAGATCGTAAATAACACATAATTTTATAAGAGATTTATAAAAAAATTCTTAACAAGTAGGGAATCTAAATATCTCCATAACTATAGCATGACTTACAATTCAAGATAGTTAAATTATAAGAAAAAATAGACTCTTCTGACCTTGCGTTTAGGTCGCTTTAGACAGTTGGGAATAATCCATCATCAATGCTTTTAACCGCTTGATTTTAAATATGCAATAATAAAAAATAACAATCTTTAACCTACAATTGAATCCTACAAGACCCAAATAATCAAAATAAATGTTATAGTTCTGTGGCGTAAAATGAACTAAAAAAATGTATTTTCACCACAATTGTATTTAAAAGTACATATACGTATTTCGGTAGCCAAGCTACCTTCTTCAGCGTAATTCGCTTGGAGTGGCTAGTTCCTTCTATTCACTTCACAGTGGCTTCACACTTGGAACTAGCCGCTCCAAGCGAATTACACTGAAGAAGGTAGCTTGGCTACCGAAATACGTATAAGTATTTTTATATACAGCTGTGGTGAAAGGGGCGGTATCCACTTTTTTAGTTAAGTAATCACGTTTAAAACAAATATTGTTAAAAAATATTTAGAGATATAAAATTTTCGTTCATATATTAATGTCACTTATTCTAGTTTCTACATTTGAGAATTACTTTTATCTGTCGTTATGATGGTCATGATGAAGAAAGAAATAATCCTTTTGAGTGACTGAAAATTTAAATACAAATTTTTCAAATAGAGCTAAAGTTCATTACATTTATTATGCTGGAAAACTAATGTAAGAAAAACAATTGATGGATTTTTAACGAAAGACCCCCTATATTTTAAATTAAACTTGTATAGAATTTAATGGGTTTTTTTAATACTCGTTTTTAAATACCTTTTTAAATGGTATATATTTCTTTTAATATACGATTATGGTTTGTTATTACGATAATCACTTGTTAGATTGAATGAAAGCTAAAAACAAAAAATAAAAACCTGAACATTCATTAAAAACTGGATTCATAAAACTCGTTTCTTCATTTATAATATACAGCATATATAGTATCTGAGATAATTACTAAAACACTAAAAACCTAACGGAATTCCCTACAAAAAAAAATATTATTATTATATTTAATTAGTTTCCTATTTCTATTTTTTTTTTCTTATTTTTATTAATTTCCAAGCAAAAATCATCATTTTGCTTTGATCGAAATTAAAATTAAATACCCTAAAAAGTAAAAACATAACTTAACGCATCATTTCATTAAGTTAATGATTTTTAATAAAAAAATAAACTATGTGTAGATAATTTTCCTTGACAGAAGCATATAACTCTTTTTATCTGATGGTCTAAATGTGCTTTCACTGGAACATAATGCTCTTTTGGTGGAAATGTCGTCCGTTCCAATGAAGGCAACTTTCTATTATAGAGAAAAGTCTCCGAGCTGAACATCTTGACATTAGCTCGTCACCAATTTAGGTTGGCTATAAATCAAGTGGAAATAAACTATAAAACAATCCGATAACGCCACCAACATGCTGGCTCTTGCGTTGAAGCTGGCTCCTTCACTCTCATCAGTCTGTTTGCTTGTTTTGTGTTAAAAAAAAGAAAGAAAGTTGCTGCTAAGTGTAATTTTCTTGTCTCCTTGGAGCGACGTTAGCGTATAAGGACTATTTCAAAAATTTCTGTAAAATTCTATTTAACGAGTGAATTTTACTTGAAGTCTCATGTTACTCTTGAGGACGTGTTAGATAATCATATATATATACTTGAAGTTAGATAACAATGAAATATTTCGTTCTTGATGAGTCGAAATATGAGTCCTTTAAAATATAATATTTTTTCACAAATTTTTGTTGTGTTAGCATTTATTACAAAGAATCAAATGTCGGTTTTATTAACAATCGCGCGTTTTGAATTTCTAAATAATATTTTTGCCTATTTTCGCTATGACGAAAATAATATTATATAAAATATAAGATCAATATTTCAAAAAAATGGATGAAAATCTAGTGATTACGAAAAAACGGTTATTTGGGACGTTTTGGTCAATTTTTATATTTCGATCAATGTCAAAAAATAAATTATAATAGAGTGAGACAACGAAACAATTTTTTTCTCAAGATAATTAATGTAGGAGTACCATCGAACTATCAAACCATAATTGCTATATTATAGGTAATTGTAGCAAAAAGATATATAGGCATGTTATAAATAATACTCAAAGGTAGGATTAAATCTGTTCAAAAGAAAATAATAAGACACCACTAACACATTATCCAACTTTTTTCTTTTCATGCAGCCTTATTTTTCTATCATAAATCTTGATAATTCCATCCATGCTTTTGGACAATACATTATACTATTGTCCATACAATTTCTTTTGGATGTGCTGAAATATACTTACAACGATTTTATTCAGAACCAGATAATTAATAGTTTTTGTTAGGGATATAAATAACGACTACTTTATAAGTGAGAACATTTTTAAGGAAAAATTTACAAAGTTTTATGTATATACTATAATAATATACATTTCCTATTTTGACAACTGTTTTATGAAGCAAAGATGACGACACATTATAGTGATTGTAATTAATATTATAATATAGAATATCACCCAAATACAGTAACAAGCATTACGTAGCTAGATGTACATTTCGAAGGCTATGCCCCCATCTTCAGTAGCACAAGATAAAAACGAAATAAAATACATGAAATTAGGCCTGAATCTAAATTCATTAAATATGATTTAAATTTATGCATGTATATACTTTCATAAGCATTTAACTCGGAATAATTCAAAACACTTTTAAGTAATTTAAGTGAACTAATTTAAATAGGATGACCTGAGTTAATCAAAAATATGCTCGGCGACAGCACTTTTATCTTTTCTATTTAGTCTGAAATGAGCTAAATGCTCCTTAAATCTACTTTCAACGGGTCTACGTGTTTGTCCTATATATACTTTAGGACAACTAGAAATTTTATAATCGACACATAAACTAGACACTATTTTATTTAGTTTTATCTTGTGCTACTGAAGATGGGGGCATAGCCCTTGAAATGTACATCTAGCTACTTACTGCTTGTTACGGTATTTGGGTGATAT
Source organism: Leptodirus hochenwartii (assembly GCA_947310635.1). Classification (NCBI taxonomy): domain Eukaryota; kingdom Metazoa; phylum Arthropoda; class Insecta; order Coleoptera; family Leiodidae; genus Leptodirus; species Leptodirus hochenwartii. The sequence continues at coordinate 32,093,394 of OX371178.1, read as the reverse complement.
TCTATACTATAATTTAATACCGTAGTGATAATTTTTAAAATAATTAATACTAGTTTTGCAAACATTTCTTTCTAAACACATCTTCTTTCACTTGTTCGTAAATGATACAAAATCAATGTTTGCATTTTTCAATATTTGAAAAGTTAAACTTTGCTTCTTTCTCGGTCATTTGGTGTGCTAAGATGTTATAGATACAGATTTCCATCTTCTACATATGGGTTTATTTGACGGCTTAATTAAGTTTATATCCAAATTAGCAATTGTTAGTGCACAAATTAACATCTACTAGATTGGTTTTTATTATTACGATTTTTACGCTTAAATAGCCATTTTGTTGGAAACAATTAACAATAGATAAACTTAATAAACGATGCAATAAATTTCCGGCTGAATTTTATTGCAGCAAAATTCTGAACTTGTCTTATTCCTTTAATTAATATAAAGGAATTCAATTATTTTATTTACAAATAACAATTTCGCAAGGTATCATAAGTTCTTGGGTACACGTAGCTTTTAATGCTCGTAGTATAATCAGAAGTTGCGTAGGAGGAACGGGCCAAGATAAAACACGACACACCATCGTGCTGTAGCAACGCAGAAGCAAGCCTCCATGGCGCTGAGTGATGGCCGGCCTATTCGAGTTCAAGTGACGTTAGATCCATCTCAAGGGGGTTGCCGTTGCCGCCTGTACGGTGTAATATGTGCTGATGTATAGAACAGTATACTGCCTTGGAGGCGGCAATATCATCGGCGTCGTTGCGGCCAACACCTGGGACTTGGAGCAGGACGGTCGCCTTGTCGTTATCCTTATCGTCACGCTTGACGTAAAAACAATGCAGTTGCTACCCATTGTGGATCTACAGAACTGGTTCAAATTCGACTCTTATTTGTGGCCACTATCTTACAAAATAAAAAATTTGAACATATACAGCTATATCAATAGTTATGTTCACATCCACCCCATAGGCCGTGTGTTATGAAAAACATCTTGTTGCTTTACAATTTCTTTTAATATAAAGTTCTTAAAATTTTATACATTTTAACATTCTTTTGTAGTAATTGCAATCGTTAGGATAATCGAATAATACTAAGATCGTCAATTTAATCTATGCTCACATTTTCCAAGTAGATATTTTACGAAGATTGCGAATATAATCAGGGTCGTAGCTAGATGATCTTGCGCCCCTGGCAGAACCGTCCAGATTGCGCCAGCTACGGCAGAATTTGCTCTTCTTTCCGCCTCTCCTCCAAGCATTTGCTTAGCATGTGAATTTTGGTACCAATGAGGACTCTAAGCAGGGTAAAATTCTATATTATTAATCCTAATAAAACCTAAAGAAACTAGCTAGGAAATAATAGCAAAATAAGGAAAAAAGAATAGGAAAAATAATATTAGGAAAACAACGAAACCAGCTAGGAAATAATAGGAAAATAGGGAAAAATGATAATAGGAAAATAAGGAAACTAGCTAGAAATTAGCTATTTTGTATTTCTGTCGTAGTCATGGCTAGTCCAATATTATCGCCTAATTTTAGCCAAAGCATTTTTCTGACTTCTAGGAAACTTTTAAAGTAAAAAGTTTAAAGCAAGCTTTTTTGGTTCAGATTTTGAATAGGGCAAACTATTATATTTATTAGTATAGAATATCACCCAAATACCGTAACTTAAAGCATTTCGAAGGCTATGGTATATTATATGCCATTTTTGAAATACTTGTTTTATGTTGACTTATTTATTTAATAGTATATCAAACACGATTCGTGACAGAGGTATTTTATTTAGTGCTTTTATTAAGTATTTATTTTTTATCTTGTGCTAGTGAAGATGGGGGCATAGCCTTCGAAATGCGCATCTAGCAACTTAATGCTTTGCGTTACGGTATTTGGGTGATATTCTATATTATAATTTAACACCGTGGTGATAATTTTTTAATTTTTTAAATATTTATTGTTTAGTTGTAAAATAATCAGGGGAATTAAATATTTGAAGATCCAAATAAAGTAAAAGGATTATTTCGTCTGCCAATCTCACACCCGGAAAAGTGTTTACTTAGAATTTTTTATACAAAAAATGTATTATATCCGAAATACTTACGTACTTCGAATACGGATCAAGAATAAAGTACCAAAAAGTTTGAAATATTGATAATTTTTATATTGAATACATTTCTTTTTTCAATTATTACATATTCACTTCAATTATCATATATATTTTCATATATCATTTTTCACTTAGATTTTACAGCGTGACAAATTATTTAATATTTAGCTAATTTCGCTTATTTTTAACTCGCCTATATGTTGGGATATGACGAGAGTAATATATAAAGTTTAAATCAATTTAAATCTCGTATTTCTAGTGCTCGTTCAAAAATTTCCAAGTAATCTTCTCAATTCCTCGAAATTTTCCTTGTTCATTCAAGTGTTATATACGAAGCAGTTTTTCAGACTTTTGGAGCGGCAATACCGAACAAATCAAACAATCAGAAACTCCACTTTTCTGCACAAACAAACCATCGCCTCTGAAAAAGTACATTACCCACCCTTGCCTATTTATCAGATGTCTACTATCCAACGATCTAGTGCATTTTGCGTGCGCGTACATCTTCGGCTTTTATTTGGGTAACCGAATAGGGGATGCCCGGCAATTCCCTCCTTGCTCAGCATGTTGTGTACAGTGCCTCGTTGTGACGAATTCGCGCACTTAGCAACGGTGACATTTCACTTATGCTGCGATCTATTCCCAACCAGCTGACGACCTCTTTCCTCTATACATTCCCAACAAATACAATTTTGTATTTTTTGTGTTTCTTTATATATACCTACAGTTTATACTAGACTACCGACCTCTGAAGAATATCTGTGTTTCTTACCATCACACCTCGAAGGCCCTTTTGCTTTATAGCTACCCTCTATTTTGATCCCATTAACGCTTAAATCCTTCAAATAATAATTAATTTAACATTTCAACGAAACGCATTACAATTATAAAAAAAACTTCTATCAAAAGATATTCTACAATTTTTTACGGTAAGGAACATGTGTTAAATTCATTAGTATTCATTAAAACAAAAAAAAAGTACCAAAAAATACCACCAAATTGAAAAAATAATGGTTACTGTTCCCTTTTCAAAGATAAATAACGATGTATTATATATGAAACTTTTTTAAAATATAAAACACACACAGAAATACTAAATAAAAACAAATACTGAAGTACTTTCAAATCGAATGCCTTGCTAAAAAACGGTAAATTTAACACATAGTTAATTTTATTTACATATGTTTAACATCGATACAATTGACATATCAAAAAATCGTTTGTGATGTCGACTCGTTTTTGCACCGGGAAAAATAAAATGCGTAAATCAATTTCTGTAATTTATTTATTTATTTACACATGGAGGGAAAACAGGTGACATGACCCAAAGTATCCCCCTCTAATAAACAAGAATTTAACATTTTTGGTTGTTTTATAAGATAATACAAATTGTATTAATATCTATACTCTTATATAATGATAATTTCATAATTAACCGAGTAATATATAAGGAAAGCATTAATAATATGAATTATATAATATATAAATAAATCTGCATAAATATTGAATAATATTGTTCCCAGATGACTGCCTCGCGGAACTGCTGACGTCACAGAACAATGGTCAGACACTATACCACACACTGCAACTGACTGTTTTCTTTACTGTACATAAGAGCGCAGTAGGTTTAAAAGTTTTCCACTTATACCGAAAATAGCCAGTTTCTTTATTAATAACGGATGATTGACCTTATCAAATGCCTTCTGGTAATCGGTATAAACAACATCCAGCCAGTATAAACAACCTGGTCACCAGAGTCCAAGTTTTTAATTATGAATTCTGTATATGGTAATAAATTTGTACTTATAGATCTGTTTGGACAAAAACCACTTTGCTGTGGTATGATTAAGGTGAGAGAATTACATAGAAACTTTTCCAATAGCTTTGAGAAAATAGATAATTTTTTTGAAATTGGCCTATAATTTGTTACCAAATTGTTTGGTTTTGTTTTAAGTATAGGAGACGCATATGCAGTTTTCCATAAGGTTGGAAATTTTTCAGTCATTTGTAATGCGTAGCGGATAGGTGGTTTTGGATAAGAGTGACTGCGCCAATTTGTATAATAATACAAATGATTTATTTGTGTAGTAATAAAATATCAATATTTTATTAGAACGAATTAGGGTTTTAACGTAAAGCACAAGACGGATGTGAAGAGTTTTTATGCGTACTGCATAAAGTTTATTTAAAAGAAGTCATTGATGGTTATAGGCAGCGTATAGTTATGATTATTGATAGTTATGCCGAGCTTTTCCTGTATGTACAAGTCTTATATATATACTTAAACTAACACAACAAAACAAGAAGGGAGAGTAGTTAAAATATTAGTTTATAGAGGGACTGGAATGGATTATAAGAATACAATAATAATTATGGGGAAGTTTGGTAATTGAAAGGTACTTGAAACATCATTATAAAGGCTTAGAAACAGGTAGGTAAAATTATATTATAATGAGCAAATAGATATCAAAGAAAAGGTTAATAGTTAGGCGAAGACACTGACAATAGGTAAAATGACAGGGTTCATTACACATTAATGCTTGATTAAAAATAATGGTTACATGAATTTTTAATGTAGAACAATACTTTATAAAATATGGACTTATATTGTCCGGACCGCAACCCTTGTTAACATTTATCCATCTAATTTTAATGGATAAGCTAGATTATTATGGTGTCCGTGGGATCGCCTTGCAATGGTTTCAATCTTACGTGAGTGGACGTAGTCAAACTGTTCAAATAAAAAATAATGGCAAATTAGTATCATCAAACACTTTACATACTTTGCGGGGCCTACCGCAGGGGTCGATTCTGGGACCAATATCGTTTCTTTTATATATTAATGACTTAACCGATCTACCAATCTCTGGTCACTTTACATTATTTGCAGACGACAGAACTGTTCTCTGGACTGTTCCACGCCACCTCGCAGATTAACTTTCAAATATTATTAATAACGATTTAATTTTACTAAATGATTGGTTCTCAAAAAATAAAACTGTTTCTAAATTGAACTAAAACATCTTATATGGTATTCTCCGACATTCTATTTTCAGTGGATCTGATGCATTTAAAATATCGATATCTCATAGTCCTTTTTAAATGATTACGTATCTGAGAAAATATTAAATAATCCGACTGATTTTTGTATTTTTTCCATTTTATATGACATTTATTTTTTTGTTTAAGAAGTCTCCTAATCACTGGTGTATACCAAATGGGAGATTTCAAATCCTTGCCATTTTTTGAAATACTTGGGTCATGTTGACTTATTTATTTAATAGTATATCAATCACGATTCGTGACAGAGGTATTTTATTCAAGTTTTTATCTTGTGCTACTGAAGATGGGGGCATAGCCTTCGAAAGACGCATCTAGCTACGTAATGCTTTAAGTTACGGTATGTGGGAGATAAATTTTACTAAATGCATAAATCTAAATCATTGTATGGATTGCTTAATAATTACAATCATTTTATTGTTCGTACTGTCGTTAACCAATCAACCCATGGAATTTAGTACTTTTGTAATTATATTTTGAACATCAACGGCGAATGCACGAATTGGTTATGTAGTCACTCTTAGCGGAACATTACATATGAGCAGTGACGGTTTCTAATGCAGGCCGCAGGGCCGCGCGCCCCTCCTGAACATTTATCGCATCACCGTAGATATATAATTGTTTTGCGATATTTTATCTCGGTATTATTTTGCATAAAAGATTTTTTTTTTGGAAAATATATTTTTCTATATATTCCTATATCGCAAACATGGTGCCGACATTCCAGCGCCAGCCAGACGACCCAATACGAATTAAATGCATATGCACTCATCTCACTCTATTACAAGCAATAGGTGAGAGCGACCATATGTAGTATATCTTCTGTTTCTTCGGTTCGTTCCTCGCTTACATCATCTAATATGTGTCACTGATTCTCAGCGGCTATCCAATGCCAATACAAGTTAAATACATATATACAGTACATATGCAATGAGATGAGTGTATCATAGAGTGCAGGCGACCGATGTAGTATATCATCTATTGGATGTCGCGCTTCTATAACGTCCTAGAGAAGTTCAGAGAGAACAGAGAGTAGTATATATATGTATATAAATTGATATAGAATGTTCAGATAAGACAGTAGCATTTATTCTGTGTATGTACGATACGTACGTATGTACGATTTTGCCACGTGTTTCCCCAAGAATATATTTAATAGAAATAATTTATTAAAAATGAATAGTGTTAGTTCTTTATTGAAAATAGAGTTTTGTAGAGTTTCTCTTGAGGACAAAGTGAAAAGTAAAGAATTAGGTAGGCCATTGCCTGATTTAAATCTATCACAAACTTGTGCAAGGTGTGCTCAAAACCGGACATTTACAAGAGACATTTACAAAAATATATATAACACAGATGAAGGATAGATTCTCATATCGTTGCCATCTATAAGCTGCTGAGTTATTTAACACGAAATCGATGCCAACATTTTTTAAACAATTTCCAGTGGACCTTTTGGAAACCGTGTGTCATGCATATCATTTTTTGAATAAAACCAGATTAAAAACAGAATTAGAAGTCATTTACTCGCGTCCAGATTTTTATCAAATAATTGGAGCCGCAAATTTTCTTTCGTTATTGCTACAAAATAATCTCAGTGAAACTTTCCGGAAACTATAAAAATACTTAAAATTATTTTAACAACCCCGATGACCACTGCTGAATCAGAGCGTTGTTTCCAACACTTAAAAGAATCAAGAACTTTTTGCGAAATGCTATGGGTAATGATCGTTTAAACGCGTTGGCGATGATGTGTATTAATAAAAATGTGGTGCGAGATAATTACAATTTTAACAAAAAAGTTTTGGAAAAGTTTATATCAATGAAAGATAGAAGAGTGGAATTCACTTTTAAGAAATGATTGAATTTAATCATTTTGCATCCATTTTAGGTAAGATTTCTCACTATTATGTTATTTTTTAAGAAATGCGCCTCTCAGATAGAAATGGCACGAGCCGCCACTGCATATGAATGACTTAGATGTAAAACTGCGTATTTGCAAAAAAATATTCATGATATTTTCACAAGCCTGTGCATTATTTATAGAATAATTCAGTTCCTACGATTGAAAACTGGTTACCTTACACATAATTATTAATTATACAACCGGGACAATTCAGACTCTAGGTTACAAAAGCATAAAATAGTGGACTTTTCATATTTTTATTTAAAAAAAAATACATTTTAAGCATCACACATATATTTCTGAAATTTTGAAAGGTTTGTGACCTCCACATGTTGATCTTGGAAATAGTTTAACCCATTTTTCCATGTAGGAAACTCTTTGTGTTATAGGATTCTTAAAAGATACGTTTTCGCTAACGATATCTCACAAAAGAACTCATTTACGTCGATTTTATTTCGATGATGCGTTTGCGATTTGAACATTTTGTTTACTCTCCCAGCCGCAAGTTCAATCTCACTCCAACGTAATTCTTCTTGCAGACAGATCCAGATAAATTGTCCAGCTTCATAAAAACTATTTTTCCATAATTCATTATATGAAATGCAACGTGCATAAAAAGCAGAAGCTTCGATTTGGAAAGTTTCCAAATCTTCTGGATTAAATCTGCTTAATAGTTGTTTCGCTCCGCGTGGAACAAATTTGTTTTACATTCTTGCTTAAAATTTTTTTTTAACCGGGCAAATTGCAAACCCGTGCGGACGGATTTCTCAAACCGTCTTCTCAAATCCACGGGTCTTAACATTTTACCTTTGATTTTCTTAAGGAAAATACAAAACTGTGCTTTCATTCCTTTTTAGGTATATGCATTTTTTATTGAATTGAACATAAAATGAACATTTGACCGTATTATTTTTGCAAGTTTCTCAAAATCAAGCTTAACCTGCAAAAATTGAGATTTGTATCTAAGGTACCCATATATTCCAGAATAGAACAACAGAAGAAACAAATACAAAGTATCCTGATTATGGAAGCGGAAGTTCCATGCACTGGGGAGCCGTACAAATCGGTTGAAGATGTAGACCGAAGGTGCACTAACAGCACGTAAAGTCACGCTTTCCCCATTCTAAGTATATGGTACAAGTCTAGCAGGTGTTTAGACTGGAGTACACAATACAATGGTCACAATGGATAAATGTCAGTTGCGCAAAGTGACCGAGTCATCCAATCCAAACCCAGATTGCAACTATTTATAATATTACCTATCTACATGCACAACTCTTCCTATTGTTAGTTTGCTGCATTGTTTTCTTCTAATTAAAACTGGATCTATTATGATATTTTATTTTCGCAAGTATATTCTTAATTAGAAGTTTTGCACATATGCTGCTGATTGGTAGAGTTTTGTATTAGGAATAAGCTAGTGGTAGCAAACACGCTTTTTCAGAATCACAAGCGCAGGATATATACGTGGAAAATGCCAGGAGATATAGGGAGGTATCAGATAGATTACATACTGGTTAAAGAGAGGTTTAGGAACCAGATTAAGAATTGTAAGAGTTACCCTGGAGCAGATATTGATAGTGACCATAATTTAGTAGTCCTGGACTCAGAGGTCAAATTCAAGAAATTACAGAAGTCTAAACAGGTCAGAGTAGATGTCGATAGGTTAAAATTAGCTGATGTATGTGAAAAGTACAAGCAGAAAGTAGAAATCATGGCTAATGGAACATCTAGGAACGACATAGATTGCGAATGGAGGGAAATCAGAAATGGGTTAACTACAGCAGCAAATGAAGTATTAGGCACAAAGAAAAGGGCAGGTAGGAGGGAATGGATCACGGAAGAAATAGTTGAAATGATAGAAGCAAGAAGGAAAATTAAAATTGGAAACACAGAAGCAGGACAGAAAAAATATAAGGAACTAAGGAACTTAATTAATAGGAAATGCAAGCTAGCGAAAGAAGAGTGGATAAAAGGAAATTGTGAGGATATTGAGGAGGATATGAGAAGAGGTAAAGTAGATTTGGGCTACAGGAAAATTAAGTCACATTTTTCTAAAGTAAAACCAAAGGGTAACATTATATGTGATAAGCAGGGTAAGGAACTCACAGAAAATAAGGAAAAAGCTAGAAGATGGAAGGAGTATCTTGAAGATTTATATAAAGGTAGGCAGGACATGGAGGAGCTAGAAAATGTGGAACAGATAGATGAGGATGACTTAGGTCCTAGCATACTTAGGTCAGAGTTTCATAGAGCATTAAATGATTTACGGAATAACAAAGCAGCGGGGATTGATATGATACCAGCCGAATTAATAAAACACGCAGGGGAAAAAATGCAGGAGCGATTATACAGGTTAGTTTGTAAAATATATGAGAAGGGAGAAGTACCACAGGATTTTCAGCGTAGTAGAATAGTAACAATGCCGAAGAAAATAGGAGCTAATTTGTGTGAGAACTATAGGACCATTAGCCTACTATCACATGCATCGAAGATATTGTTAAAGATTATTTATAGGAGATTAGAAAATAAAGTAGAGGAAAGGCTAGGAGAAGATCAGTTTGGTTTTAGGAAAAACAGAGGGACGAGGGAGGCGATTCTAGCACTAAGAACGGTAGTAGAAAAAAGAAATAGGGTAGGAAAGGTAACTTGCATAGCTTTTGTAGACTTAGAAAAGGCATTTGACAATGTAGATTGGGACATAATGTTTAGAATTTTAAAAGAAACGGGTATAGATTATAAGGATAGGAGAATAATTTTTAATTTATATAAACACCAAACTGCCTTAGTTAGAATTGAGGGGGAAGAAGAGGTAGCAAAAATAGGGAAGGGAGTTCGGCAGGGATGTACACTCTCACCGTTATTATTTAATCTATATATAGAAGATGCAATAAACAAAGTAAAAGAAGAGTATAGTGTAGGTGTGAATGTACAGGGAGAGAAAATATATATGCTGAGATTCGCCGACGATATAGCTATATTGGAAGAAAGCGAAAAGAAATTAGAAAGGGTATTGAATGGTATGCAGGCAGTATTGACTAGGGATTTTAACATGAAAATAAATATAGGTAAAACTAAAGTGATGAGGTGTGACAAAAAGGAATGCAGTAGAAAAATGAGGATCACAATAGGAGATAATAGAATCGAAGAAGTGTCAGATTTTTGTTATTTAGGCAGTAGAATCACAAAAGATAATCGAAGCAAGGTAGATATAAAGTGTAGGATAGCACAGGGTAGGAAGGCATTCGTAGAAAAAGAACAGATTTTAAGATCAAATATTGACTTGGGTATTAGAAAAAGATTACTGAAGGTATATGTTTGGAGTGTAGCACTGTACGGGTGTGAGGCGTGGACTATAGGAAAGGAAGAGAAGCGTAGATTAGAAGCACTTGAAATGTGGTGTTATAGGAGGATGATGAGGATTGGTTGGGAAGATAAAGTAACAAATGAAGCTGTACTAGAGTTAGTAGGGGAGAAGAGAAGTATTTGGAGAGTGTTACAACGTAGGAGAGACAGATTAGTAGGGCATATTCTTAGGCATGGGGGGATTATGCAATTGATCATAGAAGGTAGAGTGGAGGGAAAGAGAGGGGTAGGTAGGCCTAGATTGGAGTATGTGAGTCAGATAGTTGAAGACGTTGAGATGAATAGCTATAGGGAGATGAAGGGATTAGCTCAGGATAGATCGGCATGGCGTGCTGTTTCCAACCAATCTTTAGGATTGCGGACTCTTTAACTAACTAGCTGCTGATTTAGTTTTAATTGCAAGATTTTTTTTATGAATATTATATGTGATATATATTGATATAACGTTCTTATTTTAGTAATATCAGCAATTATCCAATGTATAAAATATTAGTGATAATTAAAACTAATTAAAATATTGTTTCCAATTAATACGTAAAATGAATGTTTTACTAAATCACAAAGCTTTAAAGGGAAATTCGCAAATATTATTATAATTTTTATTGTTTTCTGTAACTATAGCTTGAATTTTGGAACTTTAATTTAATTTGCCATATATTAGGGTATAGAATATCACCCAAACACCGTAACAAGCATTAAGTAGCTAGATGTACATTTCAATTACATATTATTATCATTTCAGATTAAATAGAAAAGATAGAAGTGCTGTCGCCGAACATATTTTTGAATCAGGTCATCCTATTCGAATTAGTTCACTTAAATTACTTAAAAATGTTTTAATTTATTCCGAATTAAATGCTTATGAAGGTATATACATGCATAAATCTAAATCAAATTTAATGAATTTAGATTCGGGCCCAATTTCATCTTGTCTATTTAATTTAATTAATAAAAACTATTTTTAAATTTATTATTATTATTTCATTTATTTATTTTTGGTTATTTTAGATTTCACAAAGCAAATTTTTTTGCTGTTACTTGTTATTTTCGTTAATTTATAATTTGTAATTAGTAATTTTTAATTTGTATTGTTTTTAAAAGATTTATAGGTCATGTTATATGCCAATTTTGAAGTACTTCTGTCATGTTGACTTATTTATTTGATAATATATCAATCACGATTCGTGACAGAGGTATTTTATTTAGTTTTAACTTGTGCTACTGAAGATGGGCGCGTAGCGCTTGAAATGTACATCTAGCTAATAAATGCTTGTTACGGTATTTGGGTGATATTCTATATTATAATTTGACACCGTGGTGATAATTTATAAAATATATTAGGGCATATATTAGGGCATTAGGGCATAAAGTATCATTTGGACAGTATTTCAACTGTAGCAATTAATTGAATGATGTATTTTTCGAAATTACCCGTAATTTCAATGAAAACCTATTATTATCCATTTCTCCAATTTTCATAATATCGAAAAGACAGCTAAGATTTGGTAATACATATATATAAATTATTTTCGAATTGCAATAGACGATTTTTATAAATAAGTCATTTTAATTTTCGATTTTCCTTTTTAACGGATAATAATTATCTTTACAATTATACCCTTATATTTCTTGTGCTAATTAGTTCTAATGTATTTTTTTTCTTACAGGTAAACTAGAGGATTGAAGAAACAACATATATTCTATTTCTGCGTAAGTTATATTATATAAATACATGTTCAACATACTTACACTACTATCAAATCCGTAAAGTGTGTTACTAATATTTAGCCATAGTTGTCATTGTTCTCTTTAGTATTAAATATATGATTCGCTATTGCCATTTTTTATGTTGAAATTTATTATTTTTTCGTATTGATATATTTGTTATGCTCAGAATCCGTTTTCAGAAAAAGGCCCGAATAAAATACTCACACGAACATTTTCTTAAGGCCCATAATTTTATTTTTACGAGGATGAAAGGTGTTCATAAATAATCACTAGTTTTGTACATTTTTTAAGTCATTTTTTTTGAAATTTTTATAATACTATTTATAAAGTCCTGGTCTCAAATATCGAAAATTTCTCTTATTGAACATTGCTACTGGAGTTCCTAGATTTGATAATTGAGGACGCCCTTGAGTTAGTACACGAAAGAAAAGCACTTGGAATGTAACTTTTTCAACTTGTACAGTTTCTTTTGAGTGATTCTATATACATTATTTCATAATTGTAATATCTAAAATTTACCAGAATCTAAATACTAGTTTGCTTATTTAACATTTTATACAAAGCCCGAATGATAAGTTTGTTTGTAGCTGATGGAACAATCAATTCAAAATCGCATGTTTTATATATATATATATATATATATATATATGTGGGGGGGGAGAATATGGCTTATATTAAATAAGGAGCAGGCGATTTTCTAAGGTTTTGGTTTAGATTTAAATGATTATATCCTTATTATAATTTTGTACTACATTTCATAGTTAGAAAATAAAAGAAAGTACCTATCCTATATATCAGGGATGGCCAAGTCTTCTTCAAGCTCCCTAGCTTTTAACATTAAATCAGATTGTAGAGTCGTTCTGTAATTAAGCTTTTTCCAAGTTAAAAATATCAGACATTTTTGCAGCAATATATTTCACATTTAAATCTTTCTTAAATTGGAAATATTGAACAATATCCTCTTTTATTTTAAATCACCAAATCTTGCATCAAAATCTTCAACAACTTTTTAATTTCCACAACGTATTTTTCAAAGTTATAATTAAAATTGGGATGTTTTTGTAAATGGTCATTCATATTTGGAAAATGATCAAAATTTGTTTTTTGGAGATCTTCAATCAACATTACGAACTGACTTTTATAAGCATTAATGCAACTAATCATGTGAGTTATTGCCTTCTTTTTTCCTTGTAACTTTAAATTCCAATCGCTTAATTTGTACATACGGTAAGATTTTACATTCTTACATCGAAAAAGACACCTTTGGAGAGATTTCCCTCGGGTTGAGTTAACAATTTTTAATGTTATATTTATGACGTCTTTCGTATTTAATCTTTTGCTGGCTAAAACTTGCTGGTGGATTATACAGTGATTATACAGGAAAAAAACACTTGGGAATTTGTCACAGTTTCGACACAGTGCTACAAATCTTTTCGTATGGATAATCATTGCATTTCGCACCATCTGTTGTTATTGAAATTAACTTACAAATTGGAAGTTTCCATTTAGAAATGAAGGTTTTAAAAGCGTTGATTATATCGACAACTCTAGTTCTTTCTTTTAAAGCATTCGTTCCCAAACTTTTTGAAGGCGCGACCCCTTTTGGTGGAAATGTTTGTTCGCGACCTCTCTACCTACTTGATTTAGCAACATTCAAAAACAAAGTCACTAAAGTTAGTACTAATATAGCTGGATTTCTAATTTCTAAATTTTCACGACCTTTAAAGCAAGAGATTTTTGCTTCCCCTGCCAGTGCTAATGAAAAGGCTTTGCTAGCAGGTTATCGAGTGTCTTTTCGAATTGCAAAAGCCAGTAAGGCGCATACAATTGCAGAAACTCTTATTCAACCGACAGCTGTTGATATTGTGCAAATAATGATTGGTGAAAAAGAAACGAATAAACTGAAAACCATACCTCTCTTAATAATAATACAATCCAAAGAAGAATATGCGACATGGCAGAAGATATTCGAATTCAAGTTCTTCAAAATATTAGGAAATGTACTTACTTCTCAATGCGGATGGACGAGTCCACAGATATTTCCAATTGCGCCCAATTCATTGTCTTTGTAAAATATGACATCGACAATGGTATTACAGAAGATATTTTATTTTGTAAACCACTTGAAACAAATACCACAGGAAAGTGCTATTCAACATTTTTATACAAAATACAAATAAATGCAATATTGACTTGACCAAATGCATTGCTATATGTACGGATGGTGCCAAAGCTATGACGGGAATTCGAAGTGGTCTCATTGTCAGATTACAAGAGATAAAGCCAAGTGCTACATGGGTACATTGTTTTTTACACCGGGAGTCACTTGCAGCAAAATGTTTGCCTTCTGAAATGGATTGTGTTTTAAGGTGTGTAATAAAAGTGGTAAATTCTATCAAAGGAAAAGCGTTGCAAATCCGTCTTTTCCGAAAAGTTTGTGAAGACATGGGTGCAATATATGAAAATCTTCTTTATCACACGGAAGTAAGATGGCTCTCGAGGGGTAAAGTTTTAACAAGAATTTTCCAATTAAAGGCAGATCTATTGATGTATTTTCAACACGAGAAATTAGAATATGCAAATCTATTTTCTGATTCTCTCTGGCTTCTTAAGTTGGCTTTCCTTGCTGATATTTTTGAACACTTAAACATTTTGAATAAAAGTTTGCAAGGCCGCGATGTTAATATAATATCAGCTAAGGATAAAGTTAAAGGATTTATAAAGAAACTCGATTTTTGGTTCACTTCACTTAACAATAAGGAATTAGCCTCATTACAATGCATTGAAGAATTCATGGAAAATTTTACTATGTATAATACGATAGATGTAAATCCTGTATATGCAGACATGCAAGTATGTTTACACAACTTAATGCAACAGATTTTTGAATATTTTCAAGAAGTAACTATTAACAATAATGATAGTCACAGGTGGATACTGAATCAATTTTTCGACAATTCTGTTCAAATGTCTGAAATTTCGACATATATGAAGAAAAAACTTATCGACTTATCTACTGATGGAATGCTGAAACTTGATTTTCTATCACAGAGAGTGTACCAGTTTTGGCTAAAGAGAAAACAAGAATACCCCGAGCTGGTAAATGAAGCATTAAAAATGCTAATACCCTTTGCATCATCCTATTTATGTGAATTAAGTTTTCCATCCATGATTGCTATCAAGACAAAGTATAGAAATCGCCTCGAATTCGAATTATTTGTGTATCGAATACAGAACCCAGGTTTAAGAAGATAGCATCGCAACATCAAGCGCATTCATCTCATTAATATTTTGTATAAACATATAACTTTAACGTTTGTTTTCATTTAGTCTAAGTCTAAATTTTCGTACTGAAAAGTTGTATGTGTTCAATATATATGCGTTACAGAAAGTCATTTTACCAGCGCCACAAACGAAATAATCAATTTTTGTGTCCGCGATCTGTTCGCGATCGACCAAAAATCGCTTTGCGATCCACCGGTTGGCCACCCCTGCTATATATTATCGAATTGTTAAGATTTAAAGCAGAACTATCTGAAAGCTGTTCTGTATCATGATTTATTTACGATACTGTCCAAGACTTACTGTGCACTGGTACTAAATTCCAACGGTGAAACGTCAGTGTTATTACCACCTAGGTAATAGTATTTTAAAACGATATTGTTTCGTACGATATACTGCATCAGCAGTGGCGGTTCCTTATGCAGGCCGCAGGGCCGCGCGCCCCTCCTGAACATTGAGCGCATCAGCATAGATATATAATTGTATTGCGATATTTCATCTCGGCATTATTTTTCCTAAAAGATAAAGCTTGCGCGGAGATAACAATCAACACAACACGGTGTGGCATTCGTTGTGGTATCCGTTGCAAGTCTGAGCAGCGACCGATGCTGTATTTATCTATATCTATCGGTCGAGTGGTATAGATATATCGCTAATTTGGTGCCGCTGCGTGTTCAGCGCCATCCAGCCACATAGTACAGGTTAAATGCATATGCACTCATTTCACTCTGTTGCAAGCAATCGGTGAGAGCGACCGTATGCAGTATATCTTCTGTTTCTTCGGTTCGTTCCTCGCTTACATCATCTAATATGTGTTACTGATTCTCAGCGGCTATCCAATGCCAATACAAGTTAAATACATATATACAGTACATATGCAATGAGATGAGTGTATCATAGAGTGCAGGCGACCGATGTAGTATATCATCTATCGGATGTCGCGATTCTTTAACGTCCTAGAAAAGTTCAGAGAGAACAGAGAGTAGTATATATATATATATAGAGAGAGTATATATATGTATATAAATTGACATAGAATAGCCAGATTAGACAGTAGCATTTGTTCTGTGTATGTGCGATATGTACGTATGTACGATTTTGCCACGTGTTTCTCCAAGAATATATTGAATAGAAATGGTTTAATAAAAATGAATAGTGTTAGTTCTTTATTGAAAATAGAGTTTTGTAGACTTTCTCTTGTGGACAATGTAAAAATTAAAGAATTAGGTAGGCCATTGCATAAATTTATCGCAAACTTGCGCAAGGAGGGCTCAAAACCGGACATTTACGCGGCGTTTTACAAGAGACATTTATAAAAAAAATTATAACACCGATGAAGGACAGATTCTCATATCGTGGCCATCGTGGCTATGGGTAATGATCGTTTAAACGCGTAGACGATGATGTGTATTAATAAAAATGTGGTGCGAGATATTTACAATTTTAACGAAAAAGTTTTGGAAAAGTTTATATCAATGAAAGATAGAAGAGTGGAATTCACTTTCAAGAAATGATTGAACTAATCAGTTTGCATCCATTTTAGGTAAGATTTCTCACTATTATGTTATTTTTTAAGAAATGCGCCCCCTCAGATTGAAGTGGCACGAGCCGCCACTGTGCATCAGGCAAATTCAACGAATGTAGATGTTCAATGTCGAAATAAACTGAATAAAAGTTGAGATTTCCGTCACCGTGAGTTTACATTTACTATTACACTTGCACAAAACAACGATGCACTCAGTTCGTACGTAAAATTGCAGCTGGTAGAAATGAAACTATATTAGTATATAAGAAACTAACTGGAAATGAAATGGATGGAAATTTCTTTGTCCTGTCCCCAGTGGTTTATAGAGGTAATAATAATTTACGTCTTATTACACTTGTGAAAAACTATATTTCGGGACCCGTTTAGAGATGTAAAACATTTCATCGTTTGTCGTGAATAAGTGAATAAAATAAGTTTACGAGTGAATAATACACATAATGTTTGTGGAAATGGTTTTGGATTTATTAAATGATATTGTTAATTTATTTTTGAAGTAGAAATTTATTTGATTATCTATATATATTATACGTGGATGAATATTAAGCGCTTGCAAGTCAGAATTGTAAAATTAATAATTGTGAATTAAAATCAAGAGGAAATACAGATAGGGAAAATTAGTAAGCGGTGGGTGGTCTCAATTCGAACTAATTCAAAATACAATTTAGTATGTTTTAATATGGATTTTGAAGCTCCAAGAAACAAATTATTTCTTGAACAAATGATATTTATATATGAAGGTTTTCACTCGATATTTTAGGTATGTAAAATTTTTCTTGAAAGATATCTGAATTTAAAGATTAACTATTTAATTCTAATAGTATAAAATATCACCCAAATACCATAACTTAAAGCATTAAGTAATGCTTTAAGTTACGGTATTTGGGTGATACTCTATACTATTATTTAACACTATTATTATTATTATTTTCTATAGTTTACTCTAGCTGGTTCCTTTGTGTGAAAAATTTTTGTTTATCATATTTCTGTGAAAATGTTCTTCAAATAACATTATACCTGCCATATACTGCTCAAGAAAAGAAAACATTGCAGTATATAAAATGCCCTCTTTTTTGCAACATCTTCTAAACATCTTTTTAAGTTATACTACGAGAAGTGAAGCTGTAAAAGAATTGGGTAACTACGTTCAAATCAATAATTATCTTGTAATTAATCACAGCAACACAAGATGCATAAGTTTGTTGCCAATAGTGAAAGTATTTTCTACAAATGCACATGCCCTTTTTTGATGCCTCCACTAACTTAACACACTATTAGTATTTGAATGTTTATAATTTTATAGTTAGCCATTTAAAATGAATAAGACTTGTCAAAATTTGGCAGCACTGAACATATTCATAGTTGATTTTCACTTCATTAATGTCTTCGTTTAATTATATAGAATATCACCCAATTACCGTAACTGAAAGCATTAAATAGCTATTTCATGCTTTGAGTTTCGGTATTTGGGTGATATTCTATACTGTTATTTAACACCGTAGTGATAATTTAAAAAACGTTTAATGTATTTTGTTTTTTGTTTTATGCCCATACGTTTTCTATTGTACAAATATTCTGCATCGTATATTTGCCAACATTTTCATTTTATTTATTATTCCCTTTATTTCGGAACATATTATCTTCATTTTTTATTTTTGACCAGACTGTTGACTGTTCAGTTCAAGTTCTTACTATAATCTCATAGTATACAGTAATAAGAGAAGTTATTAAACCAGTATTTAAATCACATGCATCCCTCTAAAATCGAGTTGGTCTGGAAAGTCTACATTGTAACGATATTTGGTCTCAAAGTGCTTTGAACACAAACTCATGTGGTTTCGTTATGTTCTCTATCTTTGAGAAAAATCCGATATGTTTCTATTGCACAAGCGCATAAAGCTTTGCCAATTTCACATTCATTTTACATTTAATAACGGGAACAATATATATTTATGCAAGAGCCAGAGTTAAAAAAATTATGAATTGAACTTTGATAGGATATTCACGTTTTTAGGACACAAATAAGCAATGTTTGTGATTCTCTCTCGATCTATAATACTCACTCTGGTTCTATTGATCTGTTGTAATGTTCATTTACTTATACTTTTATTTACAATTATAGGTGACAGATAGGTTGGTTAAATAGTAAGTGATGTTTTCAATATTTGTTTGATGCTTCTCGACGGAATTCTTGTCTTTTTTTCTATTTTATCAAGAAATAATATATTTTAATAACGTATCGTGCCGCATGAATATATACACCGTTTTATTGAAAGTGGCGGAAAGTGACAGAAGTTCACGCATCATAAATTAAGACCTGTATAATGGCTTGACCAATACTGTACAGAGCAGTGCTAATCAAAATAGTATGGCGTCAGTCGTACGGCACATTGAATATTCCAGTGCAGTACATTTGTTTGTCTCTTACCTTTATTGAGAAATGCTGTGCTGTGGGTACGCTTCTGTATTGTCAATAGAAAAACTACGTGTGGCTGAGTACCTTGTGTATATAAGTATAAAGTGATGTATATAAGTGCAGCCCTTATGCGCAGTAGTGGACGATACTGGCCCACTACTTAAAAAAAAACGATGTATACCAGTATATGAAAATTAATCAAAAGTTTTTAAAAATATATCACAGGTGACATAAATGATATATATTTTTTTTCTTATTTTTGTTAATGGTCCATAATAGTAAGTTGTGTGGTTATCACGCCGTCATATTTTATACTATGATAATTTCGTAAAATACATTTTACGATAATGATTATATTACGTTCCAAAGATACTTTCGTAACTGCACCCGCACAATACAACCCAACGCATAATAAATTTTTATCGATTATTAGTTGCATAGTTAAATAGTCCTCAATCCTAAGGATTGGTTGGAAACAGCACGCCATCTGTCAATTTCTCCTGAGCTAATTCCTTTATTTCCCTATAGCTATTCATCCCACACACGCCTTCCACTATCTGACTCCAATCTAGGCCTACCTACCCCTTGCTTTCCAACTTCTTTACCTTCTATATCTAATTGCATAATACCCCATGTCGAGAAATATGACACACTAGTCTGTTCCTCCAACACTGTAATACCTTTCAAACAATTTCAATGTCTTTGTCATTTAACCAATCCTCATCATTCGCCTATAGCACGATATTTCGAATGCTACTACTCTTCGTTTCTCTTCTTTACCTATAGTCCACGCCTCACACCAGTACAATGCTACTCTCCACACATATGCCTTCAGTAATCTTTTTCTAATACCCAAATCAATATTTGATCTTAAAATCTGCTCCTTTCCTACGAATGCCTTCCTATTCTGTGCTATCCTACATTTTATATCTACCATACTTACTATTATTAATTGCATAGCTGCCTATATTTTAGTTGTGAAAATAAAATAAATGCAGCTGCTCTCTCATGAAAGTTGTGCATGTCTTTAGCGCAATTTTGAATACATATGTTGCCCTCACAACCTGCTTTCGAACAATGTATGAAAAAATGCTTAAAACTAGTTTATGGGACGTCAAACCCATTTTTTTTAACTTCAAACTGATAAGGGGTCATATTAAAATATTTTTATTTATTGTGATTTTGATAAAATGTAATATTTACTTATGATTTTGAACTAATTTTTAAATAGCAATATACAAACATAACCAAAACTGTTAATTGACAGGATAGATTATTCAAGATTGCACTAAAGTAGGTTTGATTATTTTATAATACCTTAAAACAGACATGGCCAACCTATGGCACGCGTGCCAGAGGTGGCACGTATAAAAAATTTACTGGCACGTGAATTATTTACAGATCATCATATTCTACGCTTTAAATTAGTCAATTTTATATTTGCATGCGCTTTAAATAAATGAAAATTTCTAGAATTATTGAATGAGGTAATCTCAGTTTACTTATGTACAACAACGTCCGATGGTTAAGCCGAGGAAAAGTTCTTCAAAGATTCGTTGAGTGTTTAGTTGAAGTTAGACTTTTTTTAATTAACGAAAAAATCATTGAAAAATATAATCAATTAATGGATGTCGAGTAGCTTTTCAAATTAATGTTTTTTACTGATATGTGTTCAGATTTAAATGATTTAAATGTGAAACTGCAAGGTGTTAATAAGATAGTTGTTGTAATGTTTGATTTGATCAAAACATTCGAAGATAAATTACAAATT
This sequence comes from Leptodirus hochenwartii, assembly GCA_947310635.1. Taxonomy (NCBI): domain Eukaryota; kingdom Metazoa; phylum Arthropoda; class Insecta; order Coleoptera; family Leiodidae; genus Leptodirus; species Leptodirus hochenwartii. The sequence goes on along the minus strand of OX371178.1, from coordinate 32,072,225 downwards.
TTCAAACGTGATGTTATTTCTAACATCTGCAAATATTTTCCAAATATAAAAAAATTCTTAGCAGATCTAGAATCTCATGAAAAACCAGATCAAGTTAACTTGACACAAGAGTTTTCTGCTGTTATTCAATCGATAATTGACGAATTTTCTTCAAGATTAACACGGTTCAGGAAATTTGCAGAAACATCAACATTTATTTTTGATCCAGACACTATATCAATTGGATAAACTCAATTTGGAGATTTTCGAATGGCTGAATTTGGAGGATATAGAAGTGCAATTAAACGATTTTAAATCCAGTGGAAACAAAAGTTGTCGATTTGAGAAACGAGTTGGAAATAATTGAAAATGATCGATTATTGGGCGTACTTAAAAAAAAAATGCTGAAGAGGAATTATTGGAATACTATTCCAATAATTCCAATAAAGTAACAAAATAATAAATATAAATTTGTTACTTTTTAAACTTTGCAATAATTAATTTGCATATAAATTATTTCCCTATTAATAACTGCCCGGCACGTCAGTCACTCGATAAATATTATTTCTAATTTTTTGGCACGCCAAAAAGGTACGCCACCACTACCCTAAGATTATTCGAAATCGCGTTCCTGGTCTAACGAGTACATACTAACAAGTGGAATTCGAAAAATATATATCTTACGAGAAACAAGTTTATGACAATCCTGAAATGTGCGGTCAATTACGGTTAGTTGCCACATCTTTCTATTTTTATGATGTTCCTAGAGCACAGGATGTCTATTAGCACGACGAATATATATCATTTTTACGTCAACATTGCGACATGTTTACTTACTGCTGTTTATTTGATGTACAGCAACGCGGGCGACATGTTGGGTTTTGGTTTTTGGTGGAGTACTCCGGGGAGCTTTTACAAGTCGGGGTTAGGCATCCACCATCAGTACATGCTTTCTGTCTCCCGTTCTATATGCTCACTGTCATCATTATGCTATTTTACAGCAGTGCACTATCTCTACAGCGCATACTGCGCAAAAACTACGAAATGACTTTCCTTCCTTCTACATGCCACCGACTCTGCGATTTTTCGCATACGTTCTATATACTTTTTGCTATGCTAACGAAAATGTTCTTATCTGAGAAGGCGAAGGGAATTGTGTTTACAGAAAATACTATATACGAGTATAATATTATAATAGAAATACTCTAATGAAAATAGTATAAAAGCTTAAATATAAATATAAATATAACTTACTTACTATATTTTGTGTGGAAAGAAAGACTATTATTATTATTATTATTATTATTAAATAAATTTAATAAATTTGATAGAAAAGATAAAAGTGCTGTAGCCGAGCATATTTTTGACTAACTCAGGTCATCCTATTCAAATTAGTTCACTTAAATTACTTTTCACGATTCGTGACAGACAGGTATTTTATTTAGTTTTTATCTTGTGCTACTGAAGATAGCCTTCGAAGTGCATTCAATAAAATTACACTTGAACTAACCAACTTACTTAAACCACCCAAAATTCACCATTCATCTAAATTAGTATTATTTGACGTATCCAATACGTATCCTAATATTCCTGTAGATGATTGCCTCTTTCTTATTACAAAACCACTTAGATCAAGAAAGTATAGACCCCTTTATTCAATCTGAACTTTATGAATATATTAAACTCTGTACCATGCAGAACTATTTCCAATTCAATAATAAATATTATTTCCAAAAACATGGCTTAGCCATGGGCTCTTCCTTGAGTCCCCTACCAGCAGACATTTTCATACATAATCTTGAAACTAAAATTTTGACTGCGATAACATTCGAATGGTATTCCGAGTGAGAGCATTTCGGCATGAATTGCACGCTATCACATCTTCAATGATAATGGCTGGAAACGCAGTATGTAAAAGTTGCTCGTGCTTAAAATCAACAGGTTTCACATCGTTCTTAAACCATATTCGATCACATATGGAACACACTGTACTTAGCGGATTATTGAAAAATTGTTTATCAAAATCGTGATGAGCAGGTTGAAAGAATGTACATTTTGTGTATGATGTACTAGTGGGTGCATTTCTATTTGTCGATGGCTCAGCTGTATCAGATTCATTTCGTTGATCTCTCACACCGCGTGTATCTTTACGTGTAGACGGCACGCCTGAATCAGTGGCATTCAAATTCTCTATACCACTCACTGTGTCCTCACTTAACGACGGTATCGATTCATCCAGTGTATTTGAGGTAGTTGGAAGGTTATGTTGTCCACCGTGTTTCTTTAACGCCCATTGCCTGGCTCGATACTCTCTACCTCTATCCAATGTACTTGTTGGCACTTTTCTTGGCGGTTTATTCGTTTTCTTCCGTTCTCTAAAGGCTCGCAATCTGTCTGTACTTGTCATTTTCTCCATTTCACTTTTCACACAATGGAAATTGTTAGCTAAAAGATTAAGTTGTGTTTGTGTAATATATAATAAAATACACAAGTTGTCTTATGCTACGTATACCCACAGTACAGACGGCGCATGCACGTAGCGTGTTTCACTTTTCGTGACGGAAGCGTTTCACTTTTCGTGACGTTCAGGCCAATTTGCCCTACCGCGCCTATAGAAGTTTCACTTCAAAACTTGCTAATACTTTATCTAACCACAATTTAAGTCTATCAGAACGAACATCTTATACCATATCCAATCTATTATTGAACCATAAAGCGTATTAACGGAAAGCGTACTTAGATACTAATGATTTAATAACAATGTGTCAATCAGGATTTAGAAAAAATCATTCATCTAGCATATGCCAATAAATGGATTTATTATTATTGGTATTATTATTAATATACCTCTGTCACTAACCGTGATTGCTACAAAACTGGTTTTCATTGTAGTTGACCTGATTCATTTCCATTTCTGAGATACATAATTTAAAAAATAATTTTTGTTACTATGACTCTCTATTTTAAATATATAACTGATATAATAAAATTAATATCCCGCATAAAGTTTTAAGCTACTAAATTACAAAAACTGTGTCCTGTTGTGCATCTGCAGTGCGAGCAATTTCTCATTCATAAACTTTTTTCTAATTCTGCACAGAATATTAGAATTTGGTGAGGTTGCTGTGCTACAGTCCCTTAAATAAATAAAACATAATAACGATTACAACTAATATATGGTGCTCGAGTTCTAAATAGAGATTTTTTAATTGTAATCATCGTTGAAAACGTAAAAAGTATGACAGTAATTTATTTACTTGATTATAAAATAGCGTTGCACATACAACTAAACTACAAATGAAGAATTTAAATCAAATATTAAGTCTAGTAATCTCAAAAATTTATATATGTAGGCTGAGATGTATTTTATCTGAAGCAGCCCTATGCAAAATAATGGTTTATTGTAGCGTATAATATGAGTAAATAATACTGGTGTGTTCATTAAATTTTCAAATTTGCGAACATGCATATAATGTATTCCTTCTAGTTATAAAAGCCGTGCTAATGACGGCTGGATGCGCATTTTAATTAAGCTAAATAGTGCTATAAAACTAATACTACCTGTACCCGTATAATCTACTAGAGCTCCATCTACCGGCTGTGCATATTATTATTATATATATATATATATATAATGCAACAAACGCTCAAGCTATTTAAATAATACAGTTTTAATAGGATTATTTTTTCACATAAGTAAATATCAACTTTTTTGTTCTTGACGAAAGCTGCTAACTGTTATAGCGATGTGTAGTTCACTCGCGAACCGTTCATTCTGAACGGTTCAATCAAATGACCGGCGTACTGTGACGATATTTTGCAACGACCTATAGGTCATTATGACCTAGTTCGTGAAGTATGAACTACATGGTGAACGGTGTACGTATTGATGTACTTGTACTAGGTCCTGAACCCGTCGTCTACTAAACCATTCATGAATCATAACGACTCGTAAACGATGCAGTATAGTATACGTTACATATACAGTACTAACATTTATTTAGTGATAAAGTGTGTTGGTGAACAGAACAAAATAGGAAACTCGATGCAGTATTGCAACAGCAGCATTGAGTCAAAATTTATATGTTGATATCAGATTTCATTTGGAATATTATAATTAATATATTCGCAAGATTAAATATGTTTTTAAAAATGTCATGCCATAGCAACTTTTTGCAATAATGCAAAATGAACATCTAAATCTTATAGTTCTTCTATTTCATATTGAGTGCAATGCAATCACTTAATATCAAATCAAAGCTTTGAAGTTTGAACAGAGAAGATTCGGAATAGAAAATATAAATTCTAACGCCAAACAAAACGTTTCTATCTAGTTCATTTTATTATAGTTTGTACATTTAATTTTCAAGTGTTAGTAAAGTAGTAAACATTTTCATCAGTAACTACCAATAAGTATTTTAGAACCGCATATAAATAATCGTGAGTAACTAAGAGAAGAATATATTTCTTTATATATATTTTTGTATAAATTATAAACATTGTTGTCTTTTATTCCTCATTCTTATTTCAAAATAAGTATTGTAATATTTCAATTTATTTAATATTTTTATATTGAGAAAAAAAGAGATTATTTTCAGTATGTGCATGTATTTCATATAGGTCGTGAACTAGTTCATTTTTAAAAGATGTAGTAGTTCACGACCTATAGTTCGTGAACGGTACATTGAAATGAACTACGAACTAGGTCCTCAAAGTGACCTACAGTTTGCCATCGCTACTTACTATCATGCAAATAAATTTATGTATCGCATCATAATAATGTTGACGCGAAGCAATAAAAATCTATTTGTATCAAATATCTCCATTTGACATTTGGCACTAACCCTTCGAACGCCAGTATCTTCAAATATTAATTTACTGATATTGTGAATTCATTTGTATTTTGAACAGAATTTTTTCTACAAATTTTAATTGATTCCCAAAATATTCTTATTTTACAACATATTGTATATAACCATTTAATTCGAAAAACTTTCTAAAAATATTGTATATATTATGGCTTAAACAAATTTTGAAGCGGCTGTAACATTAATTTGAACGAGGTTATAAGATATAACAACATAAATCACACCGCAATTTGCTTTATTATATATATTTTTTTATCGCGGAAAGTTGTTCTTTCCGCAGTTGTTATCACTGGCCGCAACCGACAGTTTTTATGGTTCTTTTTACTTGCCGACAGCAAAAAGGGAAAGTTACTTTGGGTAGCAGCATATGATCCTGGTATAGGCGATATAGGTTCAAATTACATGCCTACATTCAACACATAGTTGTTGATGACGGAAGTTTACCATCACCACACACCGCCCACGCCACCATGTACTGGTTCCTCCTTTTCTCCCTCCTTCCCCTGTTACTCAAAACATACCACCGCAAAGAAGCCATAATACAATTGCTGGTCGCAATTAAAATGGTTTTACTCCTTTGCTACTCACAGGATGCAAATGGTATCTTTAGGCACACAAATACTTTCTCAAAAAAGGTGTTCCTCAGGGCTCATGCCCGAGCCCGCTTTTATTCTTATTATTTATAAATGACATACCGAACTATATTAAGAATGACAAAATTATTATGTTCGGAGTTGACATATTAGAAGCAATCGCTGCATCCTCGCTGAATGAATTGCAATAAATTTAATAAATTCAGTAAGTAATCAATTCAATAGCTGGTACAAAAAAACTACCTCAGCCTGAATCTGAAGAAACTATCTGCATGCAATTCTACAACAGATCTATGTGTAATACACGCAAGCTGTCCAATCTACCAAGGTGCAGGGAGAGACCAAATTTCTGTGCATAATGTTGGATCCTCATTTAAGCGGGGGCAACTACCTAAAGTATGTAATCAAAAATACCAACTTTTCAACAAGTACACTAAAATCCAGTCCAACAAGAAATTATTTGTTAAACCAATACCATGGACTAATATACAATCACTTATCATTCAACGTCATACTGTGGGGTAATGCCACGAATATCATCCGCATCTCCAGAGCCCAAAAAGTTATCAGACTTATATTTGACTTAAGCTTTAGAGAATCCCGCTAAACCCTTTTATCGAGAACAACATACTTACGCTACCCTCAATTTATTTTCTGAAATCCATGCAGAAGCCAACTTATCCAAAATTGGAAAATTTGGCACTACCACGAACATGACACGCACTGTTCTGACTATCTGAAAATTCCTGTAAACAATACTTCGAAATTCGTGAAATCTCCAAATTATATCCCTCTTAAATTATATATCAAGCTTCCATAAAGTATGAGAGAACTTTCCTATCAAAAATTAAAACTAATTAGCAAACAAGTATTAATAAAGAGTTGCTATTATTCTGTACAGGAGTTCATAGATGATATCACTAGGCATAACGTGGTGTTATCTCAATGAAATATGTAAGATTAATTATTATTTGGTGTACACATTAACGATGTGTAGTTCATTTGCGAACCGTTCACTCTGATTGGTTCAATCAAATGACGGGTGTACTGTGACGATGTTTTGCAACGACCTATAGGTCACTATGACCTATAGGTCGTGAACTACGAAGTACATGGTGCACGGTGTACGTATTGATGTGCTTGTACTAGGGCCTGAATCCGTCGTGTACTAAACAGTTCATGAATCACAACGGCTCGTAAATGATGCATTATAATATACATGACATATACAGTACCAATAGCAGTACTATCATTTATGTGATGAAGTGTGTTGGTGAATGAAACGAAATTGTATTTCCTTATATATATGTTTTGTATAAATTATAAACATTGTTGTTTTTTCTTCCTCATTCTTAATTCAAAATAAGTATTGTAGTATTTCAATTTATTTATTTTTTACTATTTAATATTTTTATATTGAGAAAAAAAGAGATTAGTTTCAGTATGTGCATGTATTTCATATAGGTCATTCTAAAAAGATGTTAGTAGTTCACGACCTATAGTTCGTGAACGGTTCTTTGAAATGAACTATGACTACGAACTAGGTCCTCAAAGTGACCTACAGTTTGCCATCGCTAGTACACATTATGTTAATTTTTAATTGTTCTAGAAATGTTACACTATCTGGACTATTTTACAATTCTAACCATTATTTGTTCAATAGTGTTTAACTTACCGTTACTTTTTATTTATTTTTATTTACATTTACATTCACATTATACCTAAGCTAATAGTATAGAATATTTATATTATAATCGAGTAGGAGAGTGTATGTATTATAAAATAATATGTAGCATATAGTTTTTAATATATAAAAGTGTGTGTATATGTGTGTGGGTGTAAGTGAGTGTGTGTGTGTGTGTGTATTTGCAGTTGTCATTCAATCAAACGATTTTATTTTACGTATCAACATTGAACATATTTCTGTAAATATTTCTTTATTTTCATTTAATAATTTTTTGCTAAACTTTTTAAATAACATTAGATTATTTGTATTTTTAATCTGCTTTGGTAAAGTATTAAAAAATTTAGGTCCCAAATATGCAGCATGTCTTAAAGCTAGCGTTTTGTTTACTCTGGTCTGAGAGAGAAATCCAGAAGCAACATTTCTTGTAAGGTGATGAAGAAAACAATTTGTTTGATCTATAATAGTATTGTTCTTCTTTTGATACGTTAAGCAGGCATATACATATATTAATTTTAGATCTAATAGTTCGCTTTCAGCGAGTAGTAGCTGACTTGGGTACATAAACGGTTTATTGTAGATCATTTTGAAGACATACTTTTGAGTTTGCATAAGTGTATTAACTATTTTTATAGGATCCACCCCAGCCAAGTATGCCATATCTTAATAATGGTTCAACCATAGCATGATCATAGACGTATTTGTTTTGCCTGTTAAGAATATTACGCAATTTATACAGATTTGGTATGAGAACTCGGAAGTTTTTTATTTAAATACCCAATATGAGTATTCCATTTTAGGTGTTGGTCTATCATTATTCCTAAGTATTTTAGATTATCTAGAATGTCAATTTTGTCTTCAGTATTATTTAGGCTTATTGGTACTGTTCTTAAAGGTAGTCCTACTCTAGTTGGTGAAAATTTTATGCATTTAGTTTTTTGGATATTCAATGTTAACAAATTTTCATTTAGCCACTTATATATTTTATTCATGTCCTGTTCTATATAACTATGATACTGTTGCCAACTTAGTTCGTCCACAATCAATACCGTATTGTCCGCATATCACATTAATTTACCTTTTATGGGCAGGGTTAATAAATCATTTATATATAAGAGAAACAGAACAGTTCCAACTACAGTACCTTGTGGGGTTCCTATTGGTAATGCTATATTCATTATTCATTCATTATTTAGTTACTTAATTATCTATTACATGTGAATTGTTGATATTTAATTTGATTTGACCACCGACGATTCTAAAAATTGTAAAAAAATTCTTATGGTTAGTAATTACTAACTACTACTACTACTACTACTATAGGACTTGGATATTTTGACCTAGATCTACCTGCACAATCCTTTCCTGTCTACGATTATGACCTACTAGTCCAAATCTCTTATAAACTGTAATATCTTCCAAATGCTATTCTTTTCCACAACTAACACTAGCACCTTCTCATTTGTCAATTATATACCATCCCAATCACCATCATCTTTCTATAGCATCAAATTCAAAATGCTTCTATCCTGCGTTTCTCTACATAGCCTATTGTCTACACCTCAGTTAAAATCCTACACATGACACATAAACCTCAATATAAATTACTTTATTTTTTAGTCAATATTATACCTTCTTAATTAGCTGATTTTTGCACAAACTTTTCTAACATAATTTTGGTATTTTTACTTCCTAAATAACAATAGAAATATTTAGAGAATATTATAAGATTAATATTATTTTGGAAATACGTAGAGAAGATTAATTATAACAATATTAATCACAACAATTAAAATCTTAATTTTTACGTTTTCGAAATCCCCGAGGTTGTTCCGAATCCCGTTTGATATATTACTGCCACTGTCGAGTCATTCTAACCAATTGTTTCATTGGTTCCTTACAGCTGTGTATGCTTGTGAAGTATAGAGAGAAAGGAGGAATAAATGTATTTTTTTGTTATATCTGTGAAATGGAGAAAAAGCTCCATGTTGGCACTTTACGCCGCTTCTTACGACAACGATGCGCAACAACGACATAATAGTCAGAATCTACAGATTTCAGTCCCCTACAAACTACAACTAATAATTCCTGTATTATTTATAGCTATTATTTTAACAAAATTGTAATTTGGTTTAACTGGAACTTCATATTTATGTTTACATATTATATCTAACAATTGTACATTGTAAAATCGTAATTTGTATAGCGATGCCGGTGAGTGACAGAGGTATCTTTATTTGTTCTATTATTGTGCTACTGAAGATGGGGGCATAGCCTCCGAAATGCGCATCTAGCTAATAAATGCTTTGTGTTACGGTTTTTGGGTGACGTTTTATATAATTAGTGTACATTCTTTGAAGTCGATGGGTAATTCTCGAAGTAGCTTATTTTCGGGGCACTGTGGTGCCGCGGTTACGTCGTTAACCTGCACCGCGCAGGTTGTGGGTTCGAATCCCACACGTGAGGGCAAAAATTTTCCGCACCATGGCTGTTATGTATTGTCTATAGAAATTAATATAAAGAGAAATAAGTTTGATAAAATAAGGATATATTTTAAAGAGCATTTAGGGCATAAGAGCATGTTTATTTATGTACAGTACCGAGTTTAGCGATTAAATGAAATTGTTATCTCGTAACAAGAACAAATGTTGCTATTTAATATGTTTGAAGCAATGAAATTTTAAGTCACTATTATTTTAGTTTCTTAAATCTCTTCTACAATATTATTACGGATAAAAAGTAGATATTGACTTATATTATACTATATATTAGAGCTCTACTAACACATTTTATTCACTTAATTGTTTGTACTAGAACGTTTTCTCCATTGTATATATATATATATATATATGTTACATGATATGTTTTTTTAGACTTTTATTTTTAATCTCTATTGAAAACTACCTAATAATATACACTACAGTTAAATTTACGACTGAATTTTGGAAATTTCGTTTCGGATTAAATATAAGTTAATTCCGCAAAAATATGTTATCTCTGTCACTAATCGTGATTGCTTGACAATTACGAAATGCGCATCTAGCTACTAATGCTTTGAGTTACGGTATTTGGGTGATATTCTATACAATCATAATTTATGATCGATTTAATGGTATAAAAATCTATATTGTCCATATTTTTAAACAATCAAGTGACTACTAAAGTACGTAAAGAGACTTCTTTATGTACTTTTATTTTAATTTGTCGTTTTTCATTCATCACCCAGTTGTCATCTGCAGGAATAGAAAATTTTTATAGAGGTTATTTTATTTTACAGTAGCTCTTTTGGACTCAATGAACTTAGTATATGATATTAATACCCATGCTGAAAACGTTTTACTTATATATTGCAAATATATTGCATCATCAAAAAAAATCAAATTACATCTATCTATCAGATTCAGCTGTATTTATTTCCAGCTTTGCTATGTTTACATTTCATTGCTTGCTCAAGTTATAACTCAATACGATGTTCGCTTCTCTGCACACAGCGTGATATTAAAGATGTTGAATTTATTTTATATATGTCATTTTAATGTCACCCATTTCACCATCAACTTACCAAGTAGTCCTTACTAACAGTAGCTGTCCCGTAGTCTGGTCTGGTCAATCTCAAATATATCCATTATTAAACGGGTACTTCACAGAGTTCCACGTCATCCACAGATATGAGAGGAAAGATATTTCTCGTCAAATGTTGGTAATAAAATGGAAAAGTGGTTTTCGTTCATTGCAACGTTTGCATGTTCTAGATTTATTTAGTATACTATATACAGTGCACGTAAATAAATAGTGGATATTTTTATTATAATAAGAAAGTACATTAAAAAATGATTTCTTTTGTCAACTTATTTCCCCGTTCTAAATAGTGTAAAGTAAACGTTAATAATAGTGCTAAATACATAGATATAATATTATAGAATATCACCCAAATACCGCAGCATAAACCATTTAATAAATATATGCGCATTTCGAAGGCTATGTCGCCATCTTCAGTAGTGCAAGATAAAAGCAAAATTAAATGTCTGACACTAACCGTGATTGCTATACATTTGTATAATTGCATATTTAGCTATTATGCTTTGTGTTACGATATTTGGGTGTTTTATATATATATAAAAAATAAATTTAACTTATATAATTAAACTTCTGTAGAAATATGCGTCCAGTACCTTCCAAATTTTAAGTATAGTGTGTAATATCTTTCTTAAAAAAATATATTACTAATTGTGCAATATTCCAAACATTTGTTAATACTACAAAGATTTCAAAATTGATTTATATCTTCGAACTAAATATATACAATAAAAAGGAAGTATTATTACATATTTTTATAAGAATTTTTTTTCTCCTCATCAAGGACGCAATCAAAATTTAGTAAAAACGCAAATAACTTTCCAATAAAAAGTCGTGACATTTTTATGCAACGCAACCAATCTCTGCGTAAATTTAAAAATCAAAACAGATTTTCAAGCCTCATATCTACTTTTACTTATGCCATGTGATACACACAAATATTTATTTTATGCATACTTAAAAATGTACTAAAAATCAAAAGTGACAGAGATATATTAATAATAATAACAATAATAACGCTTTATGGTTAAATAATAGATTGGATAGGGTGTAAGATGTTCGTTCTGATAGACTTAAATTGTGCTTAGATAAAGTATTAGCAATTTTTTCTGTGTTCGGTGGAGAAAAAGTAAAGCAAACATTTAGTAGTGTTAGTAGAAGAGTATGTAGGATAGGTAGAGTTGAAAATCATTTGCTTACGCCTCCTATGAAGAAGATTAGAAATGGATGTTTTTTGTAAACCATTCGACCTAGCAATCTCAAGAATACTCAAAATCTCTAGGTAAAAATGTTTAATACTTAGAAGGAAGGAGAAGGCTCTATGAATCAAGGATTTGTAAGATGCAAGTTGATGTCTCAAAGGATGTGAGGAGTTTGCTGGGATTGTTATAGATGACAAAGTAGGTTTTCTATAAATGTTAAAATCGAGTTGGGAATTCTGTCTATTTATGGTTAAATCAAGAAAGTTTACTTAAGTTACGGTATTTGGGTGATATTCTATACAACTTGAAAATATAGTTCTATCTTCAGTTCTATCAGTTTCTAATTCCAGTTAAATATTCTGTATAATATGTACACGTTGAATTATTTTTAGTGGGTTTGCTTTTAACGGCACGAGGGATGCGTAGCTCAAAGAACGCTCCAGCTCACATTTAATTAAAGAGTACCTCTATACTAGTATTTTTCATTCGAATTTACATCGTTATATAACATGCTATATACACTTGTGTGCCTCTACTTGCAGAGTGGAGTGGATAGGTAGATCCGTACTGGACTGTATAGGCAAACGTTTAATAAATTGGTCCAGCAAACTTGATTTGTTTTCACGGCAGGCTTCCGTGCAAACTGAAAGAATGAAAATGGGATATAATTGATTGGCTCCCATCGAACCGAATCGATACGATCCAGTGAATAAATTAAATGTAAAACAAACATTTGTTAAGATTTGTTACAATCAACGAACAAACGCAAATAATGTGTTTTATTTAATCTGTAAACGATAAATCGTGTGAATAGTCTTTTTTAGTATTGTAACAATTTATTTGATTTGAAAATATCAGGTATTTACGTTTGATTGTAATTAGGGATAGTACAGCCGAATCCAAAATATATCTAATATATTATACAATCAAAATAACACTGAAACATGCACGATTATTCGAGATATGAATAAAAATAAAAATAGTTCTTCCTTATAATTGTTGAATAATTGATTTATATTCTCGACATGTTTCGTTAAATTAATTTAACATCTTCACGAGAAAATTGTCAGTAAAATAAAATTTGGACACATTTTTTTACGTTTCTGTACTTCATGTTTAATTAAAAAAAAAAACATTCAACTACTTATTACAATTATAAACTTTTAGACTTTATACCTATGATTTTATACACACACACATATAAACCATATAACAAAAAGAAATACTGCGATTGACTTAATCTATTATGCAAAATCTGTTATCTTTTTAAGTTTACTGACAATTTTCTCCCGAAGATTTCTTAAATTAATTTAATTGTGGAGAATATAAATCAATTATTCAACAATAATAAGCAATTACTATTTACCCACACATTCCCCTATAAATTACCTTATATTGTGGACTTTCAACAATTAAAAATGATAATATTAAATTAGATAATTTGCCTTGTATTTTTATCACACTTCATTTACATTTTTTACACACCACGTCTTTTATACCTACTCTTATTTTTTTTATTAAATTTTTCATAAAATAATAAATAATCGACACTTTTTCTTGCCAAATAGCAAATATCATAGAAATCGAGTTTTTTGTTCGATACTTTACCAATATCGAATATCTCTCTCCTATCTGAAGCTCTATTTGTAAGTTTGCTTAATGAGATAATTGTTTCTTGATTCCATACGACTTACGATTTAAAAACAATTTTAACAACATCTTCGCAAAACTATTTCATACAATAAAAAAAATTAAATTTATATAATTTCATACAGCACTTTTATCTTTTCTATTTAATCTGAAATGAGCTATTTGCTCATTCAATCTCGTTTAAATTTTCTTAATATGTTTATTTATAAATTTATAAGAATAGCCATTCTGTACTGCTATATTTCGGATATTATTTAATTCAATGTTATATTTATCATGAGATAAAGCAAAATTTAATAAGCGATTAATTAAAAAATTAAAAGCAGCATATTTATGTTGACGACAATGATTTGAATCGTTCCTTATATATCAGTCCGTATATGTAGCTTTTCTATATATTACGATATTTAGGTGATATTGTATACTATTATTTAACACCGTAGTGATAATTTTTATACCAGACTATAGTTTATACACTAATTCTACAGTGGTATTTAAAGTACTTTAATAACAAAAGGTTCATATAGCATTTTTATATAACTCGTCGGAGAAATAAAAACGGCTCCTCAAGCTGCGATTGTGACATGTGAAATTATGTTTCAAACATAAGAAAGATTTATTCAGATGTTATAAAAAACCATAATTATACAGAAGAACATCAAACATAATCGTAAAAAAATAAATTTTACAAAATTTTGAAAATTGTGAAACGCTTGAGATATTCTTATACTCTGTAATAAGATCAATCTTTATATTGTACATGATGATTCTTTTTATCCACAAGAATATCGTCACTATAGCAAGCGAAAAATTTGAAGAACTTGATTAAATTAAAATTCTTTAATGAAAGAATGAGATTTGATACTAGTAGATGCTGAAATCTCAAATAGTTAACATATTTGTCACTTTAAGATTGCCAGAATATAACACGTAATATCGATATTAATTTGAATGGAACATTTAATACATAACTTGAAATATTCCGCTCCTTAAATAAAAATTGCTTGGCAAAATATATTTATACGTGCTTTTACCGTTAAAATTTGGAATAGCTAATTTCTCGAATCAGAGAGGAGGAATTGCAAAATACGTTTTGAATTAAAAATGAAAATATATGGCAATATCTGTACCAATATAATTAAACAGACCGAAGCATCAACATTATCCAAAACTAATGATTATAGGAATAGAATTTTAGCAGTTTACAGTCTGCTGAGGATGGGTTTATATTTATTCGCATGTTATTCATACATGTACATTTTCATTTCGAATTTTTTTCGTAAGTAGAGATTTTTTAATATATATGAGCATGATTCAGTACTATTCGCGCCCTAGCGGCAATAAAGGGGAATATTTGCTGCATTGTTGTTCTTTTTCAATGCTCTATCAGAGTATGTTAGAAAATTGATACTGTAAAAGAGTATTTACGTATCTGAAAAAAATAAAACGTTATAAAAATTCTAGCTACATACATTTTAAATTATTTATTTAATTGTTTTGATTACCAAATGATGATGTGATGTGTAATACTTTCTTGTAAATGAAATGGAAGTAGTTAAAACATTTTCCATTATTAACGCTAATGGACTCCTAACTTTATTGCACTTTGCTATGGTTTATATTTTATATAGTTTTTTGTTTTATTTATTTACACATTTGAGGACGAAATAAAAATTTCAAAATTTCGCATTTGTATACATTTTAACAATATTTCAAATATACTGAAGCATCGAAATATTCAATGAATTTCTACTTTCCATTTTAAGTTTTGATAATTCCGTAAACTTTTTTATTTGCATGCGAAATATCTATTTTAAAATAGAAACGAAAAAACCTATAATAATTTAAACGATTTTCACCTGATCTATTGGATTAAAACAGTCATTCTTTTGATCGAAAAGATCAAATACCAATCATGCCTATAATAACGTTCGAACACGAATTTTGGCTGGTTTCGTTCTGGTACATGAGCCTCAATGGTAACTGCCATGTGTGTTTTCTAAATTAGTTCCGTTCTGCGTTTTGAATAGTTCCACTCCACCGGTTCCGGTTACTTTAAACAGCACATCTAAATTTCCATCTCCCGTGCGATCCAGACTTGCAGATCGGAGCAGATGTACGCAGCGACGGACCCTTTCCGTTTTTCGTTTCCGTTCATTTCCTTTTCAGTTTGTTTAGCTTATATTTCCCGGTGATCATCTTATTTCACGGCTCGCAAATTCCTGCAGTGTCCTCTTCTTGTGTCGAAAGCATTGCGCCCACAGCTGCTCTACCAATTCGATCTTACTGTACATTCTACAGGATCACACATTTTGTGATAAGGAAATGCGTATTAAATATAATTCCACAACTTATCAGAAGTCGTTGGGATGAAATGTGCGAAATTAGATGATACTATAATAATATTACAATGATTATATTAAATGGTGTGAGTTGTAAACAATTGGAGAGGAAGATAAGCGTAGCATAGAAACTGTTAAAAGATGGGTAGATAATATAAGAAATCATGAACAATAAATGAAAAATATTAATATAATGAATATAATATATATTTTTCTACATGGTGCATTTTGTTATTGGCTAGAGTAGAGGAAAAGACGGATTGAATTAGCCACATATTTGACGTTAGAATGATTTTCGATGGATATTTATATAACCATTATCAAAAATATATATATTTCTATATAGAGTGTAGATAGGTACTTCCTTATCATAAAAAGAATTCTGTTTAAAAATAAATATTTTAAATTATGTATGTCTCTTATAATTGTTTTTCCTTAAATGGTAAATGCTTTGAGCAAAAAGAAGGTACAGCTATGGAGAATTGTTTAACTCCATTTATTGCTAATTTATTTATGAGTCATTTTGAAACTAAATTAAAGGAAATTGAAATTTATTTTCCTAGAATTTGGATTTGATATGTCGATGACATCTTTCCGATTTTTGCTACTGAAAAATCTAATATTGATGATTTTATTAATATATTGAATTCTAAATTTCCTTCAATTAAATTTACTTATGAAATAAAAAATCTGGTATTTATGAAATATTTTGTTCTAGTTGTCCTAAAGTATATATAGGATAAACACGTAGACCAATTAAAATAAAATTTAAGGAGCATAATTTTTCTCATTGTAGATTAAATAGAAAGGTAAAAGTGCTGTAGCCGAGCTTATTTTTCACTAACTCAGGTCATCCTATTCAAATTAGTTCACTTAAATTACTGTTTTGAATTATTCCGAGTTAAATGCTTATGAAAGTATATACATGCATAAATCAAATTTAATGAATTTAGATTCAGGCCCAATTTCATCTTGTCTATTTAATTTATTTAATAAGAACTATTTTTTGATTTATTTTACATAAGAATTCCCTTATCCTTGGACCCTACATTTCATATATATTTCTATTAATCACTTTAATCTTCTCTACAATTTAATTTTATTACCCTATAGCGTATTTCTTTCCTTCAAGAAATTGTAGATTCGATTCCTACTTTTACAAACGCCTGCTTTTGATACAAATATACGAATAAGTTTATAAGCAAATTTCGAAATTTCTTTCGAAATATTAAGCAAATTCGAAAGAAGTTTGAATATCTTTGATATTTATAGATAATATAGTTCCAGTACTGCAGTGTTTGATCTTTTCCAATATAAAATTGTGGAAAATTAATCTAACGTTTATACTATCACTGAATTCTTATATGGATTTTAAGATTATTTATTTTGCAGTTCGTGTAATATGAAATGAATTTGATTGGACTTTTACAAGTCCACTTATGTAAGATAGAAATATTGAATTGAGACTCAACATTAATTTCTTGCAAAGTATAATTAATGTTTACCTAGAACTGAACTGATTTGATGATTTTGTAAATGTATATTTGATTTACTCTAAATATCAATAAAACTTTAATATTTATTATGCCTTCGAAACATAATTTCCCATTATATTTCCATTACTTACAACTTTAGCGCATTTTGATTTGACGATGTAAAATAATATTTTCATTATGGTGTGATACGATATTTCATATTTATGAATGTGTTATATAAATTTGCATAATGTAATGGTTGTGCGTAGCTGTTGGTAGTGTTGGAAAATATTCATGAATTTTTGAATAAAATAATATAATTGGGTACTATTATTACAAATAAAACTAAAGAGTCATTTAAAATTCTCACGAATAGCATTTTATTTATATATAATAGGTATTTTTATTATGTAAACTAATATAAATCGATAATTAATTGTGCATTTCATTCCATTGCGATCTACATTGGAATATTAAATGAATGGAAATATGGAGTATATATTTAGTTGCAAATATTTACATTTGATTTGTATTTCATTAAATTTTTATATTGACTGACATAAACGGACAAAATTCATGTAAACACAAAGTTAAAAGCAGTGCTATTTTCGTAGCAATTATAATTCATATATTGTTTTTGTAAATATTCATTTATTGGCTTTGTATAGAAACAAATATAACTCTTAATTTGGTATTTAAATGTAACACTAATTACAAGAACAGTATACAACAAAATGAACAAATTTCGATTTGATCCCAATTGAATTTTCAAATAATTATACTATTTTATTTTATTTTTAAATATCGCAAAAAGTTGATCAGCGAAGACAAAGACGTGACTATTTGCAACTTAACGTAACCATCACATTGCAGAAAATTGTATTAAATATCTGCAAAGAAAAATCCATTCAAATGTAAATTGAAAACTCTATTAAATTTGATAATTTTTACGTCTTAAATTTACAAATTTTCTCCAACTTTTCGATGTAGTCGATCTGACTTTATACAGAGTCATCTAACATGTAGCAGTGCTGGAGAATCCTCAACCATGACAAGGTGTCCAGTTTCTTAAGTTATTCAACTTTTTAATACAATAAATTAATTTGTGGATACTAGAAGAAATTTACAAATTTTCTGCCACTTTTCGATGTAGTCGATCTGACTTTATACAGAGTCATCTAACATGTAGCAGTGCTGGAGAATCCTCAACCATGACAAGGTGTCCAGTTTCTTAAGTTATTCAACTTTTTAATACAATAAATTAATTTGTGGATACTAGAAGAAATTTACAAATTTTCTGCCACTTTTCGATGTAGTCGATCTGACTTAATACAGAGTCATCTAACATGTAGCAGTGCTGGAGAATCCTCAACCACGACTAGATGCCCAGTTTCTTAAGTTATTCAACTTTTTAATACAATAAATTATCTTGTGGATACAAGAAGAAATTTACAAATTTTCTGTAACTTTTCGATGTAGTCGATCTGACTTTATACAGAGTCATCTAACATGTAGCAGTGCTGGAGAATCCTCAACCATGACAAGGTGTCCAGTTTCTTAAGTTATTCAACTTTTTAATACAATAAATTAATTTGTGGATACTAGAAGAAATTTACAAATTTTCTGCCACTTTTCGATGTAGTCGATCTGACTTTATACAGAGTCATCTAACATGTAGCAGTGCTGGAGAATCCTCAACCATGACAAGGTGTCCAGTTTCTTAAGTTATTCAACTTTTTAATACAATAAATTAATTTGTGGATACTAGAAGAAATTTACAAATTTTCTGCCACTTTTCGATGTAGTCGATCTGACTTTATACAGAGTCATCTAACATGTAGCAGTGCTGGAGAATCCTCAACCACGACAAGATGCCCAGTTTCTTAAGTTATTCAACTTTTTAATACAATAAATTATCTTGTGGATACAAGAAGAAATTTACAAATTTTCTGTAACTTTTCGATGTAGTCGATCTGACTTTATACAGAGTCATCTAACATGTAGCAGTGCTGGAGAATCCTCAACCATGACAAGGTGTCCAGTTTCTTAAGTTATTCAACTTTTTAATACAATAAATTATTTTGTGGATACTAGAAGAAATTTACAATTTTTCTGCCACTTTTCGATGTAGTCGATCTGACTTTATACAGAGTCATCTAACATGTAGCAGTGCTGGAGAATCCTCAACCATGACAAGGTGTCCAGTTTCTTAAGTTATTCAACTTTTTAATACAATAAATTAATTTGTGGATACAAGAAGAAATTTACAAATTGTCTGCCACTTTTCGATGTAGTCGATCTGACTTAATACAGAGTCGTCTAACATGTAGCAGTGCTGGAGAATCCTTAACCACGACAAGGTGTCCAGTTTCTAAAGTTATTCAACTTTTTAATACAATGAATTATCTTGTGGATACAAGAAGAAATTTACAAATTTTCTGCAACTTTTCGATGTAGTCGATCTGACTTAATACAGAGTCATCTAACATGTAGCAGTGCCGGAGAATCTTCAACCATGACAAGGTGCCCAGTTTCTTAAGTTAATCAACTTTTTAATACAATAAATTATCTTGTCGATACAAGAAGAAATTTTAATATTTTCTGCAACTTTTCAATGTAGTCGATCTGACTTAATACAGAGTCATCTAACATGTAGCAGTGCCGGAGAATTCTCAACCACGACAAGGTGCCCGGTTTCTTAAGTTAATCGACTTTTTAATACAATAAATTATCTTGTGGATACAAGAAGAAATTTCTCTCAAATTTCCCCAAAATACAAAACAAATCAACAAATTTCCTCAATATACAATTACCTAAAACTTGTTGCAAAAGTTAATTGTTAAAATTATTTTATTAAATTTAGTGGAAATGTGAAGTTCATCTTACACTTTAGTTTATTCCTTGGACACTTTTCTTAACATGGCGCAACTTCGCTAACAGCAGAAAATGCGAAATCACATTCATATTAAGCACGAAATATATTATACCGGTGCATATGAAATATAGTGAAGCTGAACAGAATCTTCACTTCCGACTTTGTGGTAATATTTCATATTGCACCTCAAGTGCAATATGAAACACAAAAGTTTTAAAGTTTGTCCGTAACAATAATGCTCTGTGTAATGTACGGCTAAGCTCGGGAATGCCTTCAATAATTCATGCTCACACTCAAATCACCTGCAAAGCTTCTACAACTTGCAACTTGCGACCCTCTCACTTAAATCCAGAACCGAATCCAAATAGTGATGTACCTTTCAAATATTTGAAATTATTCCACTTTAAGGGCTATTAAATAATTTCTGCAACGCTTTGGTTCAGTATATATATTTTTGAGAATCTTAATTTAAAGGCTTCTTTCGAGAATTCAAGATTTGTTTTCGAAGAAATTTGGTACGAAATTATTTTTTTTACTATATTGAGTTACCAATAAAATTACAAATAAATTTAAAAATAACTGTAATATTTGTTATTACTTAGAGCTCTTTAAAACGTTTTCAACTGATCTAATTAATTTAATGTTTAGTTTTAGAAGTATTTTTCTTTATAAATTGGTATTTTAATTATTACTCAAGACTACGTTCATTATTTAACAATATAGCTAAAAATTATTTTCAATGAATAGATATCTTCAATAAAAAAATTGTAATGATAATAACAACAAAAGAATATATACTGTATAAAAGGCATGTGAATTTTAAAATGATAAAAAGTAATAACCATTATAAAGTAAATGTAAATTACAACATAGGTTAAGGATTTTTTTTTAAATTTTAATCGATACAGTTTGAATAACAATTACAATATATTTTTGCGCATATTAATTCAGCATAAAGTTACGAAAGGCGACATCTCCGAAGTGCTTTTTTATTAAATAATTTACAAAATTCCTTTTTCAATTTTTAATTACTTTGTTTTTTATATTTTCCATACTTTTTTTTTGTATAGTCAAACCCGGCTGGTTTCATTTTTGACACTCAACAAAATATTAAATATTCCATTGAATAAAATTCCCGATAAAATTGATATAATTCATCCACGTTCAATCTCTTCATATGTGCATAGAATTTTTCTCGTTCAACGTCTCGGAAAGAAAAATAAACAGTTATTTTTCCCTAAATCCGTCTCTGATAGTTGCGTGTGTACGTGTGCATGAAGTTTGTGGATTTACTGTACTACTGCAGTTTTCACAGGACCATCCAAAGTGGTTTCTGATCGTTCCAAGATATTGGCTCCATAATCCGCTGTAATCTCTTAAATACTTCCACACATAGTTGTTATATAACATGTGGCCCCTACAATGGAGAATCTCCACCGCGATCTCCTTCATATCCACCCTAAATATGAGGATCATTATTTATATAGAAGATAAATACAAGTTCAGGAATCTTTTGGGCGCATCCATGTTTGGAACTGAATAAATACTAGTTTGGTCAACCCGTGCTACGTACCAGATTTTTTTTTATCCCATTAAATCATAATTTAGAATTTACAAAATCACTCGCTCCTTAATATTTCATATACAATTATTGCATTACGCGTGTGCTTATTTCTTCATTAACTTATAACTAATAATCAGATGCAAGCCATTTATATATTAACATTTTGATTTGAGTTGATTTGAGATAGTTGACCACTATCTTAGTGCATCAAAGTTTAACGTACTTATTTTTATATTATTCTAAATAATATGGCAAAAATTTTTTTTTGAAAAGACTAGATGCTATAGACCGTAATGAATTTTATATAAAATCAAATTCGTTGAAGTTGTTCTTTTGGTTTTTTGAAAACAACTGCCGAAACAATCTGTCCTAGATTGCTACAAAATGCATTGGGAAAAGAATTATTGGCGAATTTTTGGATCATAAGTAAATCATAACTTTTACGTTTTAAAAATTATCGCTACGGTGTTAAATCATTGAATATTATCACCCAAATACCGTAACTCAAAACATTTAGATGCGTAGTTCGAAGGCTATGCCCCCATCATCAGTTTTTATAGATTTTAACTTGTGCTGCTGAAGATGGGGGTATACCCTTCGAAATGCTTCGAAATGTTTTCAAAAAACCAAAAGAACAACTTCAAATGCTTCTAGTTACGGTATTTGGGTGATAATCTATACAATATTTTTTATGCATTATTTTATATTTTCCAAGAAAAATTTACAGTAAAAAAGTGAGAGTCAACCAACACCAATATAGCTGTACTAACTAATCAACTAGAGGACAATAATTGTCGTAAATAATTTAACTAATAATTCAATTAATTTACTATAATATCGAAAATTATTTACGATATTATAATATTTTTATATTACATTATATTTGTTAATATAATATTCCTTATCCATGGTTTAAGGACCATTGGGTCCTTAACTCCTTAGCCAGTAATATAATTCTATAATATATCGTATAATATAACTATTCAGTTAATCACACAGTAATGTAGAGAGTTGCAGTTGTGCATAAAAAAAAACACGCTGATAAAATGCATCACGTGTTTTTTTATCTCTTGTTAAAATTAGGCTGAGTAAAAATGTCTGATTTGAATGAATAAAGAATTTGTATCAAATTTGGTTTCAAAATTGGGAAAACGGCGACTGAAACTGTTGAATTGATTGTATTTGTGTGGATGGGTCATATTTTAAAAGAGATGTAATATCTGGGTCATCCATGTCAAGTGGACCAGTTTTGAAAATCGGCCCCACTCGACCATTTCAAATTTTATTGAAAATTTGTACGGATGTATATATATGTTTGTAAGGAAGTTCTGTGAAATTTTAGCTCCAGATATCAAATATCTGGGGCACCACAGACTTTTCCCTGGAGGTCCCACCAGCCCTGTGGCTTCGGCCGCGAGAATTTTTCAAAGTTTCACATGTGCCCACTGCTTATCCAGAATAACTATGATGCTGAAATTCAACAAATAATGTCGACTTTTGCTGGTGAACACGAAAAAAATGGTGCAAACACTCAGAAAACAACACTTGAATCACAATTTAATCTCAAAGTGGCCTCAAAATAACACGGCACGACGTTTGAGCCATGTTTTGGCAACATGTAACTCAACAACAAAAATTATTAGGTTACTAGTTCTTTTACGACTAGACTAACCACCTACAGTACATTGCATTGCTGCAATATAAAGGCAATGGCTAGAATACCTGTGGAGATATTTGCCCACAAACATGGCGTAAAATGTTTAAAAGCCAAATCTGACCTACTTCCAAAGTCAAAAATCTCAAAAAGGGCATGCTCCAATTCTATTTATTTTTATATGACTGGAAAGAGCATTTTTTCTACTAGAATCATCTTGTTCCTTTTTGGTGTCTTTCAGTGGTCGAGTGGGGACCACTGATCCACCTGACATGGAATGACCCACTTATATTCCTAATAGTATAGAATATCACCCAAATACCGTAACGTAAAGCATTAAGTTAATTAATTAACTAATTAACTAATATATTGATTCGTGACAGAGGTATTTTATTTCGTTTTTATCTTGTGCTACTTAAGATGGGGGCATAGCCTGCGGAATGTACATCTAGCTAGTTAATGCTTTAAGGTACGGTATTTGGGTGATAATCTATACTAATATTTAACACCCTAGTGATAATTTTTAAAGTATATTCCTAATATTTATTGATCAGCCCAAATATATACATGTAATATTTTTGTTCTATAAGATAAGAAAAGTAAATCAATATTCCGCAGATGCAATCTTTTCTCGGCGAATCAGCTCTTGAATGAAGTTATTCTTTCGATACATTTCTTTAGTGTATCTAATTGAAATCACCCCGCTGGCCTAGCATGTATCCCCCCATGTTGCCAAAGGTCGGCCATTAGATCAATTGATATAGAAGAACCGCCACTGCTGCCGTTGTTACAGAGCTGCTCCCCCAATTTTCCCCTCGCGAAATAACGCACGTAGCCACGTAACTACGTACCTTGATACATGCACGTGGGCACACGCACATATGGGGACGTGAGTGAGGGTGGCCCAATACCACAATTAACGAAATTGAGAGTTCCGCACCACATTTACCAAATATATTGTTGGGCCGTTGGGCATCAAGGTTGGATACTTGCGAGGAGCTTTTGGATATGTATGGGGTATAGTGAAACTTTAACCAACTGTATACTGAAAATTTCATTACTTTAACGATTGTGTTTTACGGTTTTACAGAACATCATTTATTTTTTCTAATTTGCGTTTCTAATAGAGCTGTTAACGAACCTAAATGAGTTCGTTTATAGCGAATTTGAGTTCTCTTATAGCATAGTGCAATTTACTGTTTCAAAGTTCGTAGCTCTGCTTGCCAGTTATCAAACGTAAAACTACAAGAGAAAGCAACAAATAGTTTGATTTAAATTTTGTCCCTGAAATGTATAATTGTATGTCAAACTACAAAAGAAAGCAATAAATAATTTAATTTAAATTTTGTCCCTGAAATGTAGAATTGTTATAAATATTATATTATAATAGTTACTACCAACGGTCAAAAAATTCCTAAAATTTTGAAATTTCGATTTTTTATTTAAAAGGGGCATAAAAGACGCAAATTAGAAAAAATAGTATAAAAAACTCATTTCATGAGTCATTTATAACACTCGTTCTTTAGAAAACTCGGTGCTACGCAACTCGTTTTCTAAACTTGAACTCTTGCAATAAAACCTGCCTTATGAAATTCGTTCCTTAATATACTATTTGAAAGGTTTATTTATAATAAACTCAATTCATCCTTCGCAGAACATATTAAACATAGTAAAGGGAATTTCCCTGCATTAAATATTTAGAAATATTACATGTCTTACCAAAAAGCAACAAATTAAACTTCCTAGAATCTATAGAAAATTTCAAACTTAACAAAAGCGATATAACTATTAGTATAGAATATCACCCAAATACCGTAACTTAAAGCATTAAGTAGCTAGATACGCATTTCGAGGGCTGTGCCCCCATCCTCAGTAGCACAATATAAAAACTGAATAAAATACCTCTTAGAATAAAAATAAAATATTTACGGTATTTCGGTGATATTCTATACTATTATTTAACACCGTAGTGATCATTTTGAAAATGATATACATAATAATTATAAAAAATTAAAAATTCTTTTATAAATTTGTTAGCGTACGTTGAAATATAATTACCGTTTTTTGAGATTCAAGGAAGGAAAGGTATTCAAAGGTATAATCATAATAAGTTTGATAATACTCAAGTTACGATTACTTACGGATATTATCATCTCTTCGTAGTATTATAATTTTTATGAATACATTTTCTGAATAAACCTAAAATGTAAGAGTCCTTCTAGATCTTTCTTTTTCTTCCTTAAGTGTTAATGCAAATGCTATTGTATTAGTATTTTATATACATATTTAGAAGATATCTATGAGGATATTAAACCAAGTAACATGTCATTAACACTTCCGATTTATTAATCGTGTGCCGCCCCTGGACGGATTTCAGCTTTTTTATTATTACCTAACTCAAACTATGTTTAATAGCGCCAAATAGTACAATTTTTTAGGGCGGTTTATGCGATATTGGCAACGTAGAGCGGTGCGCTTAAAGGGACTGATTTACTTTCTCCGTCATATTGTAGTATTAAAATCTGAAAAATGGTTGGCTCCTCTGGAAGCCCGTAAATTTCGAGTCGTTACTGCTATTTGGTTTTATATTTTATACTACAATGTAAGTTTCGTACATCCGCATCAAATCAATTTGCCAGTATCTGTTCAGAACTATATATGTAATCCGCAACAATGCATAATTACGCGAATTTATATTTCAGTCATAAATATTGCATGTTATCACTGGGTGGTCTATCTGTAGGCCTACACACCACCATGTAGTTTATATCTAACTGCACTTCCGTTTCGCAATTGTTTACGATGAAATGTGTTCGCTCAGATTAAATGAAATGAGAGCGGAATGGATATTTGGGGGGCGGCTGAACTAATGTGCCTTCCAGTGGCGGTTTCTTTCAAGGCTGCACGGCCGCGCGCCCCCCCTGAACATCAACGTAGATATATAATTGTTTTGTGATATTTTAACAAGGCATTATTTTTCCTAAAAGATTGCAATAGCACTCAACACGATTCCGTTGTGGTATCTGTTGTAAGCGGTAGAGTAAGAGCGACCGTATGCAGTATATCATCTGTTTCTTTGGTTCGCGTATCGTATGCACCGCAAACAAACTAGCGGCCCGGGTTCCTATGGCAACGTGACGTCACACTGCTTCTACAGCTAAGAATATATCGTTGTTTTAAGCTATTCCGGGCCACAATTCTTTAGCGTCCGAACAGAGAAGCCTAGTCTAGTATACAGGAAAATGGATATAGAATAGCCAGATAAGACAGTTGCATTGTTCTGTGTAGGTACGATTTTGCCACGTGTTTCTCCAAGAATATATTTAAAAAAATAATAGTGATAGTTCTTGATTGAAAATAGAGTTTTGTAGACTTCTCTTGAGGACAAAGTAAAAATTAAAGAAATAGGTAGGCCGTTGCCTTATTTAAATTTATCACAAACTTCTGCAGGGAGTGTTTAGAGGGAATGAAAGATAGAAGAGCGGAATACTACTTTCAAGAAATGATTGAATTTAATCATTTTGCATCCATTTTAGGTAAGATTTCTTACTGTTATGTTATTTTTAAAGGAATGCGCCCCCCTCGATTTAAATTTCAAGAGCCATCACTGGTGGCTTCACAATACCAGGGGTGCTGAAGCGTATATATAGCACCGCAATGCTCTGGTATAATATAATAGTGGTAGGTTGATAAGTGCCCTACGCTGTTTGTGTGGTATGATGGTATTTATTGGCTCATGCGGGTCTCAGTCATGCGTAATTACGATTAGATATTATAATGCAGGCACTCATTACTATTTGTTTGTTTTAGAGTTAGTGTAGTTTGGCGGTGTGGAAAATCTATTTTATAAATATATAATCAAGAGCGCAACAGGCATTCATAGCACTCACCTTTTATAACACTAAATATCATTAAAAGGCAAATATGTAATTTTGAATGTGTCTATACCTTATACACATATAAAATGAAAAGTTTATTACAAATTATCGGAATGATATTTTTTGAAATATTTACAAATACCTGTTGAAGGTATCGACATTATGATAGTACATAGAAAAGGAAACTTTAATCTATGGACCAAGTATATAGAAGGACAAGGCATTAAGTGAATTTCGTAGAATCTTTTTTTTTATGGGGCTGCTACTACTTCACGGTCTTATGTTTAGCCCTTTCGGGCTTGCGAAAGTTAGGCTTATTTGAGGGCTAAACATGTGCAACAGCAACGGTTCTAAGGACCATTTTCAGTTGCGCTGCACCGTAGACTATAGGATTAAGTACTGCACTACAGAAATAAAAGTTAAGTTACGTATGGTTATCTAACCGAACATATTTCTGGCATATCGACAGCGATGTGATAATACCTCATATCTTACAAAAATTCAGAAAATGAGATGTCACCCTGATTCTTAGGTTTATTGTGCATGTTCAGAACATCTCCCGATTCATTAAAATTTTAAAGCATTTTTTTTATTTGTTTTGTAGAAACTACCTCAACAGGATATAATCCCAAAAATATATATTTCATTTATCCATATAATATATATTTCGTCCATGGGTTGTTTATCTATGGCTATTTAAATGTTTACCTTTACTTAAGAAAAAAACTTTTAGAAAATCTCTGAAAGGACGTAATAATAACCTTCGGTAAATAATAACTTTCGTTATTTTCGTGCTCTCCAATTTTATTTTCATAGATCACAATATTACTAGTTCTTAATAAAAAGGATAGGGAAAATTTGCATGGTTTACTATCACTTAAATATATTTGTTTATTTACGACTTGTTTCGAGAAACAAGTCCATTGTCAAGTCAGGCTTGTTGCTCGAATCTAGTCGTAAATAAACAATTATATTTAAGTGATATTAAACGAAGTAATCTTTACCCAATCCTTTATATTAAAATAGAATATCACAAAGTAAGCCAAGAACACACCAATTATTACAATTTTTATATACCTATTATACGATTGACACTTCGAATATTGTAAATATATTGTTAATTTAATCAAAATCTTAACATTTTTCAAAATTTAAAAAAAAAAAATGTATAAACGTGATTTTATTTTTGTTATTTCGATATATGCCACATATAGGTAGTTTATTCCAGAAATTATTTTTGATTACAGTTATAATGAAAATATTGTAAAATTAAATCGAAACTATAACAAAATCTTTTACTTTTCATTTGACATTATTTTCATATTTTTTTAACAACCTTAATTAGTATAGAATATCACCCAAATACCGTAACTTAAAGCATTAAGTAGCTAGATGTACATTTCGAAGGCTATGCCCGCATTTTCAGTAGCACAAGATAAAAACTAAATAAAATACCTGTGTCACGAATCGTGATTGATATACTATTAAATAAATAAGACAACATATAGTCAAGTATTTCAAAACTGGCATATAATATGACCTATAAATCTTTTAAAACAATATAAATTAATAATTAACGAAACTAACAATTAACAATAATAAACATTGGTTTGTCAAACCTAAAATAAACAAATAAAATAAAAATAAATTTAAAAATAGTTCTTATTAAATAAAGATATTAGACATCTATCACAGAAATCTTATTTAGAAATATTCGTACTTGGGAGCATTATTGATATAGTACAATTGTACAGAATATCACCCAAATACCGTAACTTTGAGTTACGGTATTTACATTTAATAGCTAGATGCGCATTTTGAAGGCTATGCCCCCATGTCCAGTAGCACAAGATAAAAACTAAATAAAATAACTTTCACTAATTTTGATTGCTATACAATTGAAATATATAAATATAAACATGTATAAAAATATAAAATTTATACAAATATAAAAATTCTATACAATTATTTAACACCGTAATGACATTTTTTTTTATACTAGTACAGGTTCTGAATTTCTTAATAGTGAAATATATAAAATTAAAAAAAAATAGTATGTGCATTAACATATTCTTTGTCCGATTTTTTACATACCGTTATATTAAATAACTATTTTCAATATCTTTAAAAGTTTGCGAAAATAATATTTTGCTAGACCATAAATCAGTAGATATATATTTTGTTTATAACACAACCTTACAAAAAACAACTAACTTATAAACTTGCTGCCCTTTCTTAGCGTTGGTTCGTGGAGACAAATATTACGGAATGGAATAATGAATATTGTAGGAAATGTATACGTGATGTATGCCAGCGGAACATGCATATAAAATGAATATCGGTACACGCAAACACAACGTGTGTTATCCGCAGCTGATCTCTGGTCATTGTGTTATTAATTTCCAGGCTATAATTCAACGTGAATTATGAATTTTCTTTTAATAGGTCCCTGTTGCATCAACGGCAGCGTTAGCGCTGCTTGTGGATAATTAATGCGCTATATAGGACTGTATGATGCAGTGGCGGTTTCTTTCGAGGCCGCGCGCCCCCCCTGAACATTAAGCGCATCATCGTAGATATATAATTATATTTTGATTAATATTAACTAGGCATTATTTTTCCTAAAAGATAAAGCTTGCGTTGCGATAGCAACACGGTGTGGTAACACGTTCCATTGTGATATCCGTTGCAAGTGGTAGAGTGAGAGCCACCGTATTTAGTATATCATCTGTTTCTTTGATTCACGTATCGCATGCGCCGCAAACAAACTAGCGGCCCCTATTGCAATGGCAACGTGACGTCACGCTGCTTCTACAGCTAAGAATAGATCGTTGTTTAAAGCTATTCCGGGCGGCAATTCTTTAGCGTCCCAACAGAGAAGCCTAGTCTCTTATACAGGAAATGGATATAGAATAGACAAATAAGACAGTTGCATTGTTCTGTGTAGTTACGTATGTACGATTTTGCCACGTGTTTCTCCAAGCATATATTTAATAGAAATGAATCGTGTTAGTTAGTTCTTTATTGAAAATAGAGTTGTGTAGACTTTCTCTTGAGGACAAAGTAAAAATTAAGGAATTAGGTAGCCCATTGCCTGCTTTAAATTGTGCAAGGAGTGTTTATATCAATGAAAGATAGCAGATACTGAAATACCACTTTCAAGAAATGATTGAATTTAATCATTTTGCATCCATTTTAGGTAAGATTTCTTACTATTATGTTATTTTAAAAAAAATCGCCCCCCTCGATTGAAATGTCGAGAGCCGTCACTGGTATGATGCCTCCAGAGCGTGTAATATACCGTAAATATCCAATGAACTACCTCTTCATATAACATATTTTCCGAAAAGAGAAACATATCGATTAATATCTGAACACGAAAACTGCTTCATTATTACGTGTATAATTCATAAAAATTTCTGAAATAATATGCAATTAATTCATTATAATCGATTTACTTTTGTACTTTAATCTAAATTGTAACAGAAATTTACAAAAAGTATATTTTCATATAGAGGATGAGTTTTCTGTAACGACGACAGATTCTTCCACATAATTTTAGATATTTTTACAAATATAGAATAGAATATCACCCAAATACCGTAACTTAAAGCATTAAGTACCTAGATGCGCATTTCGAAGGCTATGCCGTCATCTTCTGTAGCACAAGATAAAAACGAAATAAAATACCTCCGTATATTTTTAAAATAGAAATTGTACTTTTTAGATTATACTTAAAGACAGAAATACAGCTGAGAATCATGAGTTCATTTCGCATTGTATCAAATTTGATATAAGTTGTTCGTAGATTTTAAATAATTATTAATAAAGAATATCCAGAATAAATTTGGATAAACCATTGCAAGTGACTTTACTTTTATTTGTTTTAAATCCTATAAAAAAGGTAGAGTTCGTAGTTTCATCATTGTACTCGTACAGACAATCGTTTTGTCTACAAGTTCTCCTTGCTAGTCACTGAAATATTTAAAAAATATTTCTCTATTAAAAATATTTTCCATAGAACTATTTTGTAAAGCAAAAGGCCCCTTGCACGGAGTGTCATCAAAAGGAAATATATCAATTTCTAATCTATTCGAAACACCAATTTCCTATATTTTGTAATACTTATCAAAATATCATGTTATTTTTAAAGCGTATTTTAAATTCCATTTAAAATGTATGTCATGATATACTGTATTTTCCAGACGATAAGACGTACCCCAAATTTATGAAACGATTTTTAGAAAAATTTATTTTATTATATAAATATATTTAAAAATTCTTACTAAATTTTTATTTATTGTTACAATTTAACGACTTATAAAGATTGTAACGATTGTAAAGATTGAACAACTCTATATAACGATTGACTTTTAAAGATTTTGACGACTTATAACCACTTGTAAAGATCCGTATTTTAATGTTACCTTCGGACCAAGAGACGCACCCCGATTTTAAGTCGATTTTTTTACGTAAAAAGGTGCGTCTGATGATCCGAAAAATACGGTACTTAATCTAATACTTGATTTGACGGCTAGTAACTAAATTGAATGTGGTTATGGCTGACACTTCCGCTATGATATTGGCGAAATAAATAGCAAGAAGCTTAATGTGAATAACGACGTTAAAACTAATATCCGCCACTAAAAGCTTTATTCTGTATATATCATCTTCTAACTGTCATTCTCATGTTACGTTAAGGCGCGTTTCCACTTGTATATTTCTCTTCCACATCAAAATGCAGATAGTTTTACTGTTTTGGGTGGCTGTTGGGGGGCTGTTTTGGTGCATACTGCACTGTTGGTACCTCCACAAATAAATAAATAAAATAAAATAAATTCTTCTTTAGGATGTTATAAATATGTATTTACGTTTTGCTTGTTTTGAATTCGAAGAAACGGACAATTACGTTTTATATACTTGCGTTTAATTACACAGATACTCAAGAAATTTGCTTAAATCACAACTAATTTATCAATTTACACTTAATATTACCTTACGTTTTCTTTAACGTATATATAAGATCTCACAACTTAAATACATATTACCCTGAGCAAATATTGGCAGTGTATCATTACAAAAGCTACTTCTTCATTATGTTTAACTAAATCATATTAAATTGGTTAATGTATCTTTTAGGCGAATTTTGTTGTAAAACGCTGCCAGAATAAAAGATTCGACAATTCTGTAAATCGAGAATCTATTTTCAAAGTTAGTCCAGTATTGTTGTATGACTTTAGAGCTACAAGTGACATTTTTGTGAAATACTAGTGAATATATAATAACAATCTCTCATCGCAATATAAGTTAAAGTATGGATATAGCTTTCATTCACGATTGTAGTAGCCAATTAATTAAATTAAAAGTACAATTAGTTACTTCTAATGGTAAATCATCTTCAACAAGATTAATTGAGAGGGGCGTACCCCAAGGATCTATCCTAGGGCCGCTCCTGTTTCTGGTGTTCATAAACGACTTGCCAAATTACATAAGCAATTTCTCTGAATGCATGTTATACGCTGATGATACTGTACTCTTGTCTTCATATTCTGATATGCTTGCTGTTAAAAGAGTTTCGGTTGAGGCACTCCAAGGAATGGTGCAATTCGAATGAAATTAGCTTAAATTAAAGTAAATTGTAAACATGATTTTAACGTTAAACAAAGTCGGTATTGTTCAAGGTCTTTAACTTTTGATAAGTATACTGAGCATGTAAGCTGTAAAATAAGTCGCAATATATATTTAATGCGTCGTTTATTATCTACTGTATCGCCATCTATCTTAAAATACGCATATTACGCTCTTGTTCATTCGCATATATCTTATGGCCTCATAACTGTTCAACAGTGAAAAGATTGTTTGGCCCGCAACGAAGGGCTATCCGAATAATTGTAAACATTGGCTATAGAGAGGGTTGCAGAAAATCATTTACTAAATTTAACATTTTAACCTTGCCTTGTCTCTACATATTGAACTGTATAACATAAGGATAATATTCTCAATTATTCAGTAAACTGTGATATACAAGAATATCCTACTAGAAATCGATTTGATATCCATATTAATACCTACAGATTGACGAAATCCCACAAGAATTTAATGTTTAAATCCAAATCTTTTTACAACAAGTTACATGTTCATATCAGAAATCCTCCAAGGGATAATTTGATATGTGTAGTTTTTTGATAAAAAATGCGTTTTACTCTATTGATGCATTTTTAAACTGTCGTAAAGATTGTCTAATTTTTTAAGTAATGTTTATCTGCAAAGTGTATGATTTTATGTTATTATTATTATTTTATTATCTGTTATATTATTTTATTATCTTTTATTAGACGTTTGTAAAATATGTAATATTATTTACAATAAAATTTACAACACAATACATATATTGACTGAAAGCACAGATTTTAACGTTTCAATACAATTATTTAAAAAATCATTACTACGGTGTTAAATAATAGTATAGAATACCATGATGTACTTTAGTTTATTATCAGAATGCGATATACTTAAATTTATAAAAAGCATCAAAACTAGTCACTCTTAAGGTGATGATGACGTATCTAGCTTCGTCATCAAGAAATGTCTACCATATCTAATAACTCCGCTTACCTATGTCTGTAATTTATCACTAGAACATGGGCATTTCCCATCAATTTTGAAAAATGCAGTTGTTACCCCTATTTATAAAAAAGGAGATGTGAATGATCTTTCAAATTATCGTCCGATAAGTATATTATCGACTTTCTCTAAAATTTTAGAACATGCCATGAATTCGGCAGTAATATCTTACTATAACAAATATAATCTATTTACTACAAGTCAACATGGCTTTAGGATGGGCAAAAGTATAGATAGTGCACTATTCGAATATGTACAAAATACTATCTCAGCGGTTGATAAGCAATTATTGGCCTTAGGTGTCTTTGTAGACTTCACTAAAGCTTTCGATTGTGTCGACCACAACTTGTTACTTGATAAACTATACCGTTACGGAGTTCGGGGTATCCCACATAAGTGGTTTAAAACATACTTAACCGGCCGTACTCAAAAAGTAAAATTAGATATAAATGGGGTCAAAACATGGTCTACATCAGCAGTGATTCGCAATGGCATTCCCCAAGGGTCAGTGATTGGTCCAACCCTTTTTGTCATTTATGCGAATGATATGGAAAGACACATTAATAACTTAAAATGTGACATGAAGCTAGTTACCTACGCTGATGACACCAACCTACTATTTACAGGAAATTGTAGCGCCACTATTGTACAAAATGCAAACTCGGTTTTGAGCAGTTTATCGAATTGGGCTGAAAAAAATCACCTCATTAATCTGGGGAAAACGTGTGGAATTCTGTTCAACACTGATAAGTCTACTAAATCCATTGAAGGCATCGTCCAAGTACAAAGTTCTGAGCTAGTTCTTAGCGACTCTGTAAAAATGCTGGGTGTCAAATTGGACTCCGGCTTATAAAATGGGCGCCTCATATTGATACTCAATGCAATCGTTTATCTACAATGTGTTACGCCTTCAGAGCCCTTTCAAAAAAATGTTCAATTACTATCGTCAAAAATATATACTTCGCAAAATTTCACTCACTCCTTAAGTTTGGAATTATAAACTGGGGATTGGCTTCTGATAACCACAAAGTATTCATGCTACAAAAATGAGCAATTAGAATTTTAGCGCATCTTAAATACAATGAATCGTGTAGAGCTGCCTTTATCTCGCAAAAGATTCTGACGCTCGCAGGAACTTATATTAACGAAATAGCTTGCTATGTCCATGCAAATAAAGACAAGTTTACAGTAAATAACATTTTACATAATCATCTAACTGGATATAAAGATCACTTCACAATCCCACCGCATCACTTATCTCTTTTTAAAAAAAGTACTCTCTACAATGGTTGTAAAGTTTATAATATATTACCGGCATCGTTCAAATTACTTGAACAGAATAAGTTTAAGAACTGTCTGAAGAAGCTTCTAATCAACAGTAATTGTTACACTCCTTCCGAGTTCTATATGTATATTGACGAAAATAATGTAATATAGGGGCATAGAAATCTCACAGCGCTTTTATATTTTTGTAACGCGCTTTTTCTATACTCAATGTTTACCACTACTATACATTATCAGTGTTTTTATGATTATAACTACCTACTTATATATTTATGTGACTTACTTCTATTGTATACAGTGTTTGTCATGTCCATTCGTGTTATGTATGTAATGTACAGATACTGATACTCTAAGAAATAAATAAATAAATGAAATGAAATGATTCGTGATAAAGGTATTTTATTTAGTTTTTATCTTGTGCTACTGAAGATGGGGGCATAGCTTTCGAAATGCGCATCTAGCTACTTAATGCTTTAAATTACGTTATTTGGGTGATATTCTATACTAATACTATTATTATTATTCGAAAAAAAGCATTATGGTGCGACATTTCAATTTGTGACATGAAAACCGACAAGTGTGAACGATGCTTTACGTATCCGCTTATTTCACAATTCAACCTATTTTAGCACATCCACTGTTTTAACACCCAATAAGTAATAGATCTTTCCAAAAGTCTATAATCATACCAATTCATAAAGCAAAGGAAAAGAACCAACTAACTAACTATAGACCGATCAGTTTGATTTCAAATATTGCTAAAGTTTTCGAAAAATGTTTTAAGACGAGACTAGTGAAATTTATAGAAGATAACAATATACTGCATAAAGCTCAATATGGGTTTAGATCAGGCAGAGGTGCGGAGGATGCTATTTATGACTTTATACTTTAACTAACATTATACACCATTTAGATCAACATAAAAAAAATTCTGCGGTTTTCATAAACCTGGCAAAAACGTGACACAGTGCCTCATGAAAACTTGATACACAAATAGATAAATACGGAATCAGAGGTGTTGTGTTAAGGGTTGTATCCAGCTATTTAAAAAATCGAGAGCAAGTAGTGAGGGTAAATAATGAATATAGCATTACCAATGAATTAACAATAGGAACCCCACAAGGTACTGTATTGGACCTGTTCTATTTCTCTTATATATAAATGATTTATTAAACCTGCCCATATTGATTGTGGACGAACTAAGTTGGCAACAGTATCATAGTTATATAGAACAGGACATGAATAAAATATATGAGTGGCTAAATGAAAATTTGTTAACAATGAATATCCAAAAAACTAAATGCATAAACTTTTCACCAACTAGAGTAGGACTACCTTTAATAACAGTACCAATAAGCCTAAATAATACTGAAGACAAAATTCACATTGTAGATAATCTAAAATACTTAGGAATAATGATAGACCAACACTTAAAATGGAATACTCATATTAAATATTTCAATAAAAAACTTCCGAGTTCTCATAACAAATCTGTATAAATTGCGTAATATTCTTAACAGGCAAAACAAAAACGTCTATTATCATGCTATGGTTGAACCATTATTAAGATATGGCATACTTGGTTGGGGTGGATCCTATAAAAATAGTTAATACACTTACGCAAACTCAAAAGTATGTGTTCAAAATTATCTACAATAAACCGTTTATGTACCCAAGTCAGCTACTACTCGCTGAAAGCGAACTATTAGATCTAAAATTAATATATGTATATGCCTGCGTAACGTATCAAAAGAAGAACAATACTATTATAGATCAAACAAATTGTTTTCATCATCACCTTACAAGAAATGTTGCTTCTGGATTTCTCTCTCAGACCAGAGTAAACAAAACGCTAGCTTTAAGACATGCTGCATATTTGGGACCTAAATTTTTTATTACTTTACCAAAGCAGATTAAAAATACAAATAATCTAATATTATTTAAAAAGTTTAGCAAAAAATTATTACACGAAAATAAAGAAATGTACAGAAATATGTTCAATGTTGATACATAAAATAAAATCGTTTGATTGAGTGACAACTGCAAATACACGCACACACTCTCGTACACCCACACTTTTAAATATTAAAAACTATATGCTAAATATTATTTTATCATACATACTCACTCGTACTCGAATATAATATAAATACACTATACTTTGTTATTATAACATTATAAATGTGCAACACAAGCTTTAACTTATGCACAATGTAAATAAATTGTATAAGTAGAAATAATAATAAAAAATAAAAAATAAAATGTTATTTCCGGTTTTGTGTGTCGTGTGGATCGAGGACTGTAATTGTTGTTACTGGAGTATAGACTATATAAGAGTGGGTTATATGGTGATGTGCGCGCTATAGAACAACAATGTTTCTGTAAAATGGGGTCAACTAAAGAGGTGCACGTCAAAGTGAGAGTAAGAGTGATCCATTATAGCTTTTAGCGTTGCGGTTTGGCTGACCGCATCTCTGTGCCTGTGTGCTTAATGCTTCACTTCCTCGTGAACATTGAACTTCGAAAACTGAACAACCGCCTCCACTTCCTCGGCCACTCTTCTCTCCGCGTAACAAGAGAAAATCAAATACCCATAAAATACCTAGTGATCCACTGTAATTGAGTTTTAAAAAATGTATAGAAAACAATTCGAAAATGAATAAAATTTTAACATTAATTTTCGATATCTTTGGGCCAGTTTGGTTAATTTGTTGAATTCCCTCCATGTAATCCATACGTTCCTTTTGATTATGCACATGATTTTGACTTCGATCTTGTGGATGTTTTTATAATAATAAAATGAATTAATGAAGTTATTTCATTTGCGAGCCAAAAACAATGTCCTGCCAAACAGGTCCTTTTATTGCCATTCAAAATTTCTTGTATGTCCCTAAAAATCTAAATGAAGTTTAATTTCTCGCATTAATTTTTTAAATCAAGTTTTACTTATGAACGTGTAACAAAAGCGAGAACATCCAATTAATCGTACATGTAAATATATTTTTCTTAAATGCAATCTTAATAAAGACTTCTAATTTGACAAAATAAAACTGAAAATAAAGGCAGTAAATTATATCCCCCCTCGTAAATCTAATAACTCTAAAGTTTAGGAATTCTTCCAATATATTAGCATAGCATGTGTAACATACAGATCGAATATAATCTTTTCATTTTCTTTCTGGATAATAAAAAATTAAAACTGTTAAAATTTGTATGTTTGTATGTTAAATGTAATTTCATAAAATAGGACACAATTTGTTTTTTTTTGTTGTATGCAATCATTTAAAATATATTCGAACAACTGTACTTTAAAATGTTAAAATATGCAAAAAAGTTGTAAATTAAGGTAGGCCTGTACAAATGGCGAGCAATTGTTCTTGTATCTTTAATTTTTAAGAAAAACCGTTATGTACTTATAAATAATACATTCCACCAAATCGCAATATATATGAATTAGCTATTCCATAAAGGACGACCGATGAGTTAAAATGCCTAACTTTGGCGACAAATTTCTCATAGCTATAAATACAATAAAATAAATTGTTAGCGCGTTTAAAATATCCAATAAATACTCGGATACCATAAAGTCCGATACAATGATGTTTTTCAAAAACAGCATAGTTTAATAAACTAGTTCTGCTTTCTCAAGAAAATGGTTTTCAATGGCGTTTTTCAAAATGGCGCAAAAATGGTTTTAATTATTTTGTAATAACAAATTTTCACCGTGTAAACATTAAATATCGGGTAAATCTTTGTAAATCGTAACTAATTTTTTTTACGAAAAAGCGTGATTTTATCGAATAATCTGAAACGTGGTAGAAGCAGAATATATATTTGCTTATAAATTTTGTAAGCTTATCGCTTAAACAGTACATTAATAATACTATTTATAATATTTAATAGGTATATAGTATAGTATATTATTTCTAATAATATTTTTTATATTTATTATAATGACTTATTAAAGAGTCCGCAATCCTAAAGATTGGTTGGAAACAGCACGCCATGCCGATCTATCCTGAGCTAATCCCTTCATCTCCCTATAGCTATTCATCTCAACGTCTTCAACTATCTGACTCACATACTCCAATCTAGGCCTACCTACCCCTCTCTTTCCCTCCACTCTACCTTCTATGATCAATTGCATAATCCCCCCATTCCTAAGAATATGCCCTACTAATCTGTCTCTCTTACGCTGTAACACTCTCCAGATACTTCTCTTCTCCCCTACTAACTCTAGTACAGCTTCATTTGTTACTTTATCTTTCCAACCAATCCTCATCATCCTCCTATAACACCACATTTCGAATGCTTGTAATCTACGCTTCTCTTCCTTTCCTATAATCCACGCCTCACACCCGTACAGTGCTACACTCCAAACATATACCTTCAGTAATCTTTTTCTAATACCCAAGTCAATATTTGATCTTAAAATCTGTT
Organism: Leptodirus hochenwartii; assembly: GCA_947310635.1. Classification (NCBI taxonomy): domain Eukaryota; kingdom Metazoa; phylum Arthropoda; class Insecta; order Coleoptera; family Leiodidae; genus Leptodirus; species Leptodirus hochenwartii. The sequence goes on along the minus strand of OX371178.1, from coordinate 32,032,537 downwards.
CTTTTTCTACGAATGCCTTCCTACCCTGTGCTATCCTACACTTTATATCTACCTTGCTTCGATTATCTTTTGTGATTCTACTGCCTAAATAACAAAAATCTGACACTTCTTCGATTCTATTATCTCCTATTCAGATCCTCATTTTTCTACTGCATTCCTTTTTGTCACACCTCATCACTTTAGTTTTACCTATATTTATTTTCATGTTAAAATCCCTAGTCAATACTGCCTGCATATTATTCAATACCCTTTCTAAATTCTTTTCGCTTTCTTCCAATATAGCTATATCGTCGGCGAATCTCAACATATATATTTTCTCTCCCTGTACATTCACACCTACACTATACTCTTCTTTTACTTTGTTTATTGCATCTTCTATATATAGATTAAATAATAACGGTGAGAGTGTACATCCCTGCCGAACTCCCTTCCCTATTTTTGCTACCTCTTCTTCCCCCTCAATTCTAACTAAGGCAGTTTGGTGTTTATATAAATTAAAAATTATTCTCCTATCCTTATAATCTATACCCGTTTCTTTTAAAATTCTAAACATTATGTCCCAATCTACATTATCAAATGCCTTTTCTAAATCTACAAAAGCTATGCAAGTTACCTTTCCTACCCTCTTTCTTTTTTCTACTACCGTTCTTAGTGCTAGAATCGCCTCCCTCGTCCCTCTGTTTTTCCTAAAACCAAACTGATCTTCTCCTAGCCTTTCCTCTACTTTATTTTCTAATCTCCTATAAATAATCTTTAACAATATCTTCGATGCATGTGATAGTAGGCTAATGGTCCTATAGTTCTCACACAAATTAGCTCCTATTTTCTTCGGCATTGTTACTATTCTACTACGCTGAAAATCTAAAAAAATATAATGACTATTCTTATAAAATTATAAATAACATATAAATTATAAAGTATATATAGGACAAATACGTAGACCCATTGAAATGAAATTTAAGGACATTTAGCTCATTTCAGATTAAATAGAAATGATAAAAGTGCTGTAGCCGAGCATAGTATATACATGCATAAATCTAAATCAAATTTAATGAATTTAGAATCAGGCCCAATTTCATCTTGTCTATTTAATTTATTTAATAAGAACTATTTTTAAATTCATCTTTATTTTTTAAATTTTTGGTTATTTTAGGTTTGACAAACCAATGTTTATTGTTGTTACTATTTGGGTGATATTCTATACTATATATACTATATATAAAAATAAATATAATTCGAAAACAAATTTTAAAATTAACAAAACCAATAATAGAACACATTTACAATTTGTAATTTATCTGTCGTATATATTAATAAATTTATATCTTCTTCGCAATTTTTTCTGCTTCAATCCGACTTTAATTGAATATTCACTGCGATTGCTATTATAATTGGAACTAATTATGAATCTGAAATTGTTCATGTACTATATAATGGGATTCTCTTAATTCCAGAATTAATTAATTCTGCGCGACCAAAGAAAATTTTGTAACTGATAGTATTTTAATAACAAAAATGGAATAACACAATTTCTGGGCACAAAGTAAACGTGTCTCGACGTTCTAATTAATTACGACCGATCCCCCCCTGGTTTTGTTTATTTTTGTTGTTAACATTATTGCACTGTATATTTATATCAGTGTGTGTCTGACATACCAACTCTTGCTTTGTAGCAACGTTTCGAAACCGTCCATCTGAAATTAATTACAGTCCTTTATTATCCTCGTCCGTTTTCGAGTAAATAAACGTACTCCATTTGTAATTATCAGGATGAAAACGCGTGGATATATATAAATAAAATTTCACTCTTATATTTACAGTTGTTGGTGCACATTTATTGTTAACTCCAAACCATATCGTTGAAATTTCTATTTAGTCAAGAATTTCAAGCATTTTTTGTAACTGTTTGATCAATGCTTATTAATCGAAAAGAGACAATAGTAGTATTATTATTTTATTTTAATTTTATTTACAATTTGATTCGGGTGTGTACATATTCCTATAATTTGCAGGTAGTCGAGTTAATAATGGTCAAATTCCTACAATGTCACATGTAAATTCCTATAAGGTTTCCTATAATATTTCCAATTGAAATCAAACATTGAAGAAGAAGACATAGATATAGGTTCCCATATATTTAACGATCGTGACAATTACCCAATTAACAATGACCCAGATGACCCCCAGATGACCCAGTTGGTGAAAATACAGAAATTCAGAATGCAGAAGCCGGCATTTTATTGCATGATCAAAGTTACATGTGCAAGAAATAAATGCTTCGTGCAAGAGGAAGGCAATGGACAACAGGCGTTTGTAGGAATTTGACCATACGCATTTTCGGTTTCTTCTACCTGACCCCATATTTATAGGAATTTACCATCCTCGTTTGATTCTTACCAGGTTTGTTACAAAACATAAGTTGTGTGTGACTTCAATGTTTAATACTTAAAGAATATATAAATTTTGCACATCCTAATAAAATGCTAATAGTAGGCATTACAAAATTTATCTTATAATTAAATATTTATTAAAGTATGAAAGAAGAAAACATTTTCTATATTATATTAAATAGAGTTTCGATTTGTCGATAAGTCTTTGACTGTAACCATAATCGTACTTCCTTTTTGAAGTTTTGCTTGAATTTGATTTCTTTAATTCTCACAGGCAGCAAATTAAATAATCGAGTACCCACCACATATTTAACACTACGAACACAAGATATTTTTGAGACACTTGTAGTTTTAAAGTACAATCTATGTCCTACTATATATATATATATGACTTGTTACATAAACATTTCTTTCTTTGTTGTATATATCGAAAAAATTGAAAGATATACAGGTTTTTTATACTGGGTAGTTTACTTCCTAGATGCAGTAAATCGCTTGAGTAATTCTTGGTTTTGAGAACATGATTTTAATGACATATTTTTGCGTAACTTTTAACATTTCTAAGGCACTTGTAGACGCTCCACCTCAAATACTTATATTAAATAAAAGTATATAAGGCAGAATAAGTTGTTTTTTAAATTATCTCATTAACAATTGGTTTTAAAACTTAAAAAAATATTCATTGTTTTTCTCAATTTATTGTTGATATGAAGTATATGATCTATTCATCTTAAGTTTTCATGAATAACTATGCCTAAATATTTTATATTTGATGTTCTGGCAGTCACTGGGTATAAAGTTGTTGGATTTCTTACAAGTATGAATTTTTTTTTTGTTCTGGTAGGTTTTCTGTTTGTTTTTAAAGGTAAGTTGTACGTAAAAAGTTTTACTTAGATTTAATACGAGGCTACTACTGTTTAAATTTCTTACTAGTTCGTTTATGCCAACTCAGCTTTATTATATACCTCTTTCCAGTTTCCGCGCCAAAAGTAATGGCAGTTTCATCAGCAAACGATATTACTTGACCTTCACAATAACTCTTATTAATAACATTATTTACATAAATAAGTTAAAGCAGTGGACCCACAACTGTGCCCTGCGGTACCCCATATTCAACTGTCATACAAGAGCTTCTAACATCATTTATTTGTACCCACTGTTTTCTTCCTACTGAAGAGCCTTTAATCAAGTTATTTGCTGTTCCTCTTACTCCAATATTTTCTAAGACATCAATCAATAATTTATGATTTAATGTAAATATACTTTATCAAAAATATCGATAAAGTTTTTCTATTACTATTTAAATTACCATAAAGCATGCTAATCAATTTTTGCGTGGCTTTTTCAGTACTAACTTGCTTTTGAAAACCAAATAGATTTTTGCTTACGCGTTCCTTTCCTTGTATAGGCGTTCCTTTACACATTTTTTAATAATTTTAGAAAACTGCTCCTCAAAGATATAGGGTGGTCATTTTCTGGTTTGGTTTTATCACCACTCTTGAACACAGGTATAATGACACTTCCTTTTAAGGATTCCTGGAATTTATCAGTTGAGAAACCTAAGTTAACAATATGTGCAATTGGTGTTTATAAATATTCTACATTTCATTTGGTACTTTGTTAGGCACATCATCTGGCCCACAACCTAATTTTCATTTTCATGATTATGTTGTTAACTTCACGATTAGTGACAGGATTTATAAAAAAATGACTTGTTATTATTTTGTGCCAAAACAGGAGCTACTTCATTATTACCTATGATTTTTCTAGCGTTATTCTGGAAATATTTCAGATTTTCTTTCATCAACGTTAGTAATTACCCCACTTTCGTCAACTATTTCATCCATTTTCTTTTTTCTTTACTAGATCGCCTAGTTACTTCATTTACAACACCCCATATTTTCCTATAATTATTACTAATTTTTTTTGATAATAATCATTTGTGGGGTCCTTTATTAGTCGAGCAATAGTAGTTTTATATCGTTTAAAATGATGAATTAATAAATGATTTTCTGGAAATCTATTCATTAGTTTTAAAGTATTTATCTCATGATAATTCATAATTTATCTCATGATTAAATAGAAATATACACACGACTTTTTGCAGAGCAGTGCGAAAAGTTGCAGCTGTTCCAATATAGCTATTAATAATCCTATGCCACGTATGATATATAAATATTATCAATTCATCAATGCTGATACATTTTAATACTTATTTGAAAATTGATAGGTCATAATTACTCCTCTTTCTCTATTAAAACTTATAATATGTAGAATCTATACCTTTAATTTAAATTTTGTATGTTTTAATTAATACAATTTAATGTAATTATTTTTTTCTTGTAATGTCATATTCTGTAGTCGACTAATATTGGGCGCAAGCCTGTTGTTCACTCGATTATGTATATTAAGAAAAGAAAATAATATAAAAGTATGTATAAATAGGTTTTATATTTTTGTATTTCGTGTATTTTGTATGTTGTGATATTCCATATTAGGAAAGAGGCATAAAGGTACACACTTATTATTCCTTCACCAAATAGGATCAAATAACCCTTTAGGGTCTAACAGAAACAATGTACAAATACATGTACATTGTACATGTATTTGTATATTGTATACAAAAAAAAACATTTTTAATCCGCTAAGCACGAAAATGTCTAAAAACGCTTGTATTCGTTGAAAGTGATCGTTTTTAGACGTTTTCAGCTCTCTGACGTTAATAAATTTATTTTCAGAGATAAAAAAATATTTTTTGTCGTGAAAATTACAGTTTTAGTCCGCGAAGTACGAAAATGTCTAAAAACGCTTGTATTCGTTGAAAGTGATCGTTTTTAGCCCTTTCCAGCTCTCTGACGTTAAATCGTGTAGTGCCTCTGGCGGAGCACGTTATATATATATATAAATAGATAGATGAGAATGACTTAGGTCCTAGCATACTTAGGTCAGAGTTTCATAGAGCATTAAATGATTTACGGAATAACAAAGCAGCGGGGATTGATATGATACCAGCCGAATTAATAAAACACGTAGGGGAAAAAATGCAGCAGCGATTATACAGGTTAGTTTGTAAAATATATGAGAAGGGAGAAGTACCACAGGATTTTCAGCGTAGTAGAATAGTAACAATGCCGAAGAAAATAGGAGCTAATTTGTGTGAGAACTATAGGACCATTAGCCTACTATCACATGCATCGAAGATATTGTTAAAGATTATTTATAGGAGATTAGAAAATAAAGTAGAGGAAAGGCTAGGAGAAGATCAGTTTGGTTTTAGGAAAAACAGAGGGACGAGAGAGGCGATTCTAGCACTAAGAACGGTAGTAGAAAAAAGAAAGAGGGTAGGAAAGGTAACTTGCATAGCTTTTGTAGACTTAGAAAAGGCATTTGATAATGTAGATTGGGACATAATGTTTAGAATTTTAAAAGAAACGGGTATAGATTATAAGGATAGGAGAATAATTTTTAATTTATATAAACACCAAACTGCCTTAGTTAGAATTGAGGGGGAAGAAGAGGTAGCAAAAATAGGGAAGGGAGTTCGGCAGGGATGTACACTTTCACCGTTATTATTTAATCTATATATAGAAGATGCAATAAACAAAGTAAAAGAAGAGTATAGTGTAGGTGTGAATGTACAGGGAGAGAAAATATATATGCTGAGATTCGCCGACGATATAGCTATATTGGAAGAAAGCGAAAAGAATTTAGAAAGGGTATTGAATGGTATGCAGGCAGTATTGACTAGGGATTTTAACATGAAAATAAATATAGGTAAAACTAAAGTGATGAGGTGTGACAAAAAGGAATGCAGTAGAAAAATGAGGATCACAATAGGAGATAATAGAATCGAAGAAGTGTCAGATTTTTGTTATTTAGGCAGTAGAATCACAAAAGATAATCGAAGCAAGGTAGATATAAAGTGTAGGATAGCACAGGGTAGGAAGGCATTCGTAGAAAAAGAACAGATTTTAAGATCAAATATTGACTTGGGTATTAGAAAAAGATTACTGAAGGTATATGTTTGGAGTGTAGCACTGTACGGGTGTGAGGCGTGGACTATAGGAAAGGAAGAGAAGCGTAGATTAGAAGCACTTGAAATGTGGTGTTATAGGAGGATGATGAGGATTGGTTGGGAAGATAAAGTAACAAATGAAGCTGCACTAGAGTTAGTAGGGGAGAAGAGAAGTATTTGGAGAGTGTTACAGCGTAGGAGAGACAGATTAGTAGGGCATATTCTTAGGCATGGGGGGATTATGCAATTGATCATAGAAGGTAGAGTGGAGGGAAAGAGAGGGGTAGGTAGGCCTAGATTGGAGTATGTGAGTCAGATAGTTGAAGACGTTGAGATGAATAGCTATAGGGAGATGAAGGGATTAGCTCAGGATAGATCGGCATGGCGTGCTGTTTCCAACCAATCTTTAGGATTGCGGACTCTTTAAACTAACTATATATGACGTTAATAAATTTATTTTCAGAGATAAAAAAATATTTTTTGTCGTAAAAAATACAGTTTTAGTCCGCGAAGCACGAAAATGTCTAAAAACGCTTGTATTCGTTGAAAGTGATCGTTTTTAGACGTTTTCAGCTCTCTGACGTTAATAAATTTATTTTCAGAGATAAAAAATATTTTTTTTGTCGTGAAAAATACAGTTTTAGTCCGCGAAGTACGAAAATGTCTAAAAACGCTTGTATTCGTTGAAAGTGATCGTTTTTAGACGTTTTCAGCTCTCTGACGTTAATGTACAAATGAACAATGATTTATATCACAGTTAAAAATAGTTTATTCGACTATAATTTCGTTTATTAAGCATTATCAAAAATGAACAAGGAATTACAGAAAACTTATTTATATATAAACAATCTACCTACAGATAATATCGAATAATGGGGAGTAGATTTTAAATATATATATATATATATATAAAGATTTTTTCGGTGTCTGTGTATTTCTAGTGATTCAAGCAAATTTAATTTACGACTCTTTGAACAAACATGTAAAATTCTTAAATTATTTTTTATACGGAAATTTATAGTGACATTCTATAATATAGTTCGAATTCGTTCATGTTCATGAAATCTAATTTTATATATAAATAAAATTTATATATCTAATTTTATATATAAACATTAACCGTCACTTTTGACGTATCTATTATTTCTGGCATTTCTATCTTTTTTTCAGATGATTACATTTCATGTTCATATTTTCTTTATTCAAATTAAGGTGATTTTCTTTCAAGTTATTACCTTAAAGGTAATACATCTATCTTTAGTACGTATATATTGACATTTTTTATCATTTCGATTTGAAGTTTCCACCACTTTTGACCATTCTTATGTTTATTTCAAATGCCAATGTATTTTATTATTTTTATTTTTATTTTGTATTTTTATATTTTGTTCGTTTTTTTTTCGTATTTTATTGAATTTAGATATTAATCAAAATTACAGTTCATAGAAATAACTTATTATCATAAAAAATCGATTTAATTAGCTATTTCAAAACAATTTTAACAACTACATTCAATTTCTATGTTGTTAGTATATATTCTAGTCAGTTTATATCTTATTTACAAGTTCCTAGATTATAAATACATTTTCTTCACTGTTAACATTTGATCATATACAGTTATTCTATAAAGCAGTGTCCAGCGAAAGCTGAAAGCTTTTATTTAATACGTTTTATCTGGAATTGCAATAGCGTGGGTATTTCTATATATTCAGAGCAAGGACTACCTTTACACCTGTTCTGTTCCATTTGGAAAAAGCTGCGGAAAAGTATTGAATAAACAATAAACACACGAGTTTATGATCAAATGTCGTGCCTACGGCATATCATCGTCATTTGGTCACTAAAAATTCTATTAATATTACTACGTAAAGTGCAGCTTCTCCAAGAATCTATTGTATTTTTATTGTCACCACTTATTCACCAGATATTCACCAGAATATCTTAATTTATACACCATATGTAATATTTTAACAATTTGTAATCACTTTTCAAGATAGTAACTGATATTATTACATATAATATTTTACCCATTTTTAATTGACCTCTATCGTTTTATATATTAGAATAAATTTGATTAATCTATCATGAAAATGTGAAATGCAAATTCTGAAATGTCGACCTATTTTAGGATTAAACTGTAAATCAGTAAAAACGTTCCCTAGGACCATTTTTAGTCGTTTTAGGTTTTTATTTTCATTTTTTAATCATTCACCAAAATCGAGATTTCTTCCATACAAAACGATGGAAATTTTCTCGATGAATTTCTCAACTTTTTCCGATGGAACCGTAAATCAGTAAAAACGTTCCCTAGGACAATTTATAGTCGTTTTAGGCTATTTTTTTCATTTTTTAATCATTCACCAAAACCGATATTTTTTCCATACAAACCGATAGATATTTTTTTGATGAATTTCTCAACATTTTCCGGTGGAACCGCAAATCAGAAAAAAAAAACGTTCCCTAGGACCATTTATAGTCGTTTTAGGCTTTTTTTCATTTTTTAATCATTTACCAAAATCGACATTTTTCCATACAAAACGACAGAAAATTTTTCGTTGAATTTCTCAACTTTTTCCGACTGAACCGTAAATCAGTAAAAACGTTCCCTAGGACCATTTATAGTCGTTTTAGTCTATTTTATTCCTTTTTTAATAATTCACCAAAATCGAGATTTTTTTTCCAACAAAACGATAGAAAATTTTTCGGTGAATATCTCAACTTTTTCCTATTGAGCCATAAATCAGTAAAAACGTTCCCTAAGACCATTTATAGTCGTTTTAGGCCTTTTTTTCATTTTTTAATAATTCACCAAAATCGAGATTTTTTCCAACAAAATGATAAAAAAAATTTCGGTGAATTTCTCAACTTTTGCCGATGGAACCGTAAATCAGGGAAAACGTTCCCTAGGACCATTTATAGTCGTTTTAGGCTAGTTTTTTTCATTTTTAATCATTCACCAAAACCGATATTTTATTCATACAAAACGACAGAAAATTTTTCGATGAATATTGAAAATATTACACCATAGCATAGCAAACCACGAATCATGATTGTACAACATTATTGACAGTTCCGCAAAACATTACATGCGAAATTCGCCGGTCACTTTCAATTTCCCACAAAGCTTTCAATTTGCTGCATTTTTCATGCGACAGTTAATTATAAGTGCACACAACTTCGGATCAATTTCAACGACTAAATTAATCGGAATTAATACCAGCTTGATAAGAACACCAAGGTACACTTTATTATCCTAGACTTTTGTGGACTTCATTGGCGTCCACGTTGTGAAGGTATAAAATTTGGCTATAAGTAAAAATTATCAATCTTAAAGAAGGAATTAAATTACATTTAGAATTGAAGAAGAATATTTTATTATCAAAATTTTTGCAAAGGACTAGCGTCACTTCATCAAATATATTAATTTTTTTTTTATTTGACCATAAAAAAAATTTAATTTTCCACAAAAACACAAGTTCACAGTTACGTCAATGATTGTACACTTCTGCGAAGCATGTGGCCTAGAATGAAATGTGGTAGGCCGGGAAATTTGACCATGGCACGCGAAAACGCAATCCCATTACTTCTTCCATTCTTTCCTGTTGCACAAGAATGATGTAAGAATAGACAAACTAGCGAAAGCATTCCACAAACCTCCACCGAAAAACTGAGAATAACAATTTTTATTTGCTTTGCTTTATAGAAGTGATTTATGTGTGTGATATAGGCGTAGTGAATCTGAATTATACATTAATAGAGGGTTATAAAAACTGCTTCGAGTTCTTATCTGCGATTAAATAAATTAGTTTTTATGTATGTTTAAAAAAATACTCCTCATTTGCATCATTATTACTGAAATAAAGATTTTTTTATTTTGGTTTAAAGAATTGACAATAGTGTAGTTGTAGTCGATATTTTTATTCATTTCTTATTTTGATGCAATACAATTTATTGTTTAATTAGGCATCCATTTTTACTGACTTATTTTTTCTTTTGAACAAAATTGCTGTAGAAACTAAAAGAATATTACTTAGTTGAAAATATTTGAGAATGTGTAATAACGAAACTATAGCCGTCTAATAAATAAATTATCATGATCTAAAACTAAGTAATATTCTTTTGTTTCCTATTTTATGGAATATCAAAAAGTCAATTAATAATGGTTGTGTCTAATATGAACTCAATAATCGATAACGTGTAAATTTATTTCCAGTAAACTCGGAATTTTAAACGAATTTCCAGATTAATTAAAGGTAGTATATTATTTTAATACAAATGATTTTTTTTAAAATCGTTAACGATTATTTTAATAACGTAACGCTGACGTTCATTTTTCAAAAGTTAACTACCACATAAATGTTACATTGTATAATGAATTTTGTAATTTCACTCTTACAAAACTAATAATTTTGTAAAGGTGAAAAATGAAAGTTTGTAATATTTAAATGATAACTATACTTATAATAATTTTGTCGCCTCAACCTTTTTTATCAATTAGGATAATGAACTTGTATTTAATTTTAAAGACTACATATGCAAAGCTTTTCCTATTGGACAAATTAACTCTTTAATTGATTTTACTTACAAGTCAGCGGGTAATGTAATATTGTTTTAATAAATGTTTGTTTTTAAAGTAAAATTCTAAAAAAATGATCGCAAAATGAAATAATTCATATTTGCTCCGATTTAACTAATGATTGTTATTTCTTTTCATCAAAACTTATAATATATATATGCTTTAATTTTCTTATGGTTTACTGATTGGATGGAACATCGACATCGTCGTACTGAATTATTTTTAAATGACAAATTAATAACATTATATTTAAATCAAAAAGAGTATTTATATTGTATCACAATGTGTCGTAGTTTATAATATAAACTAATATTAGTTAAAGAGTCCGCAATCCTAAAGATTGGTTGGAAACAGCACGCCATGCCGATCTATCCTGAGCTAATCCCTTCATCTCCCTATAGCTATTCATCTCAACGTCTTCAACTATCTGACTCACATACTCCAATCTAGGCCTACCTACCCCTCTCTTTCCCTCCACTCTACCTTCTATGATCAATTGCATAATCCCCCCATGCCTAAGAATATGCCCTACTAATCTGTCTCTCCTACGCTGTAACACTCTCCAAATACTTCTCTTCTCCCCTACTAACTCTAGTACAGCTTCATTTGTTACTTTATCTTCCCAACCAATCCTCATCATCCTCCTATAACACCACATTTCGAATGCTTGTAATCTACGCTTCTCTTCCTTTCCTATAGTCCACGCCTCACACCCGTACAGTGCTACACTTCAAACATATACCTTCAGTAATCTTTTTCTAATACCCAAGTCAATATTTGATCTTAAAATCTGTTCCTTTTCTACGAATGCCTTCCTACCCTGTGCTATCCTACACTTTATATCTACCTTGCTTCGATTATTTTTTGTGATTCTACTGCCTAAATAACAAAAATCTGACACTTCTTCGATTCTATTATCTCCTATTGTGATCCTCATTTTTCTACTGCATTCCTTTTTGTCACACCTCATCACTTTAGTTTTACCTATATTTATTTTCATGTTAAAATCCCTAGTCAATACTGCCTGCATGCCATTCAATACCCTTTCTAAATTCTTTTCGCTTTCTTCCAATATAGCTATATCGTCGGCGAATCTCAACATATATATTTTCTCTCCCTGTACATTCACACCTACACTATACTCTTCTTTTACTTTGTTCATTGCATCTTCTATATATAGATTAAATAATAACGGTGAAAGTGTACATCCCTGCCGAACTCCCTTCCCTATTTTTGCTACCTCTTCTTCCCCCTCAATTCTAACTAAGGCAGTTTGGTGTTTATATAAATTAAAAATTATTCTCCTATCCTTATAATCTATACCCGTTTCTTTTAAAATTCTAAACATTATGTCCCAATCTACATTATCAAATGCCTTTTCTAAATCTACAAAAGCTATGCAAGTTACCTTTCCTACCCTCTTTCTTTTTTCTACTACCGTTCTTAGTGCTAGAATCGCCTCCCTCGTCCCTCTGTTTTTCCTAAAACCAAACTGATCTTCTCCTAGCCTTTCCTCTACTTTATTTTCTAATCTCCTATAAATAATCTTTAGCAATATCTTCGATGCATGTGATAGTAGGCTAATGGTCCTATAGTTCTCACACAAATTAGCTCCTATTTTCTTCGGCATTGTTACTATTCTACTACGCTGAAAATCCTGTGGTACTTCTCCCTTCTCATATATTTTACAAACTAACCTGTATAATCGCTCCTGCATTTTTTCCCCTGCGTGTTTTATTAATTCGGCTGGTATCATATCAATCCCCGCTGCTTTGTTATTCCTAATATATTATATTAATATTAATAATGAGCCTAACATATTATATTAGCTTATTCACCTAACATGTACATAAAAAACATTAAAATTAATTAATAAAATATAATAGTTAATCAATTATAAACTCAACCACCGAGTAGTTTTAATTGTAAAAAAAATGCTTACTTTTTCCTTAAAAATATTTAGGTTCTCTGTTTGTATAATTCAAGTGGCGGTTTATTGCTTATTCTTTTACAACAGTAATGGGGTAAGTTTAAAAAAAAAAATGTTTTGTGCCTGTCATACAAAGTCGTTCATGCCTAGTTACATATAAACTTATTTCATTCGATCTTACAAACAACGTCGGTTTTTTAAAGTAAATATTATCAATGAATACTAACTATATAAAGAAGGCTAACGCATACGGCCAAATCGAGCCTAAAGGATAGAAAGGTATTTTGAGGTGTGCTTGTCTTACTCATTAGAAAAGAACATCCATACAGTGCTGGCTCGTGATGGTGAATAGGAGAATAAATACAACGTTGCTATATGTACAATATTAACAAATACAATGAAATATCTGCACTTATTGACTGAGGACTTAGATGATATCGTTGGCCGCAACCCCCAGGGGTTGCTATTGCACATTACACGTGTATTACACGCTGGGCGTGCAATAGGTTAGGTTGCCTACCGTAGTATACCGTTAGCCGTAAGTGGTAAGAAATTCTAAGTGTGTTTAGTTTGTACAACATAATTTATGTGATCAAATTACAAGATATAATAATTGCGATCAACAAGAGATATTTATGTAATATTTATTGTAAATTTACCGTACGTTTTTCCAATGTTATTTTTTACAATGATTGCCCAAAATTAGATAACGATCAAATAAAATATTGATTTTAACATATTTGTACCATATTTGAACATATTGGCACTTGGATCAGAAGCCAATGAATACTACAATATATTTTTAGTATAATATTTTAATTATAAAGTATATTAATTTTTTAATAAAATCTAATAATATCACAACACAATTCATATTTTTAAAATGAAAAATAAAAATAAAAAGTTTACCAACACGAAATATATTATAAAATTATTTCAGGAAAGTTTAACTAATTTCTTATATTTTGCACTTTTAATTGGTGGCACTAGTGCCACCAAGTTTACTTTTGTTTCTCCACTTTCCCATTTTAATGTTTTGTATAATTTTACTTTTATTAATTGTTTTACAATAAAATCTATGTAGATTTTGCAACAACTTGCGCAATATGAGTTATTGCTTATTGATTTAAATATAAAGTCTATTGCCTTGTTGTAGAAATCTACAATTGCTCTATTTTTATCGTAATATAATTTAAATGTAAGCAGTATAGGGGTTACTAAATTAGTAAATTGACTAGATAGTTGGCTTAGAAATAATATTTCCTCATCGTGATAGTTGAAAAGTTTTTTAATATATTGAAACAACCATTTCCCGCCTTGTAAACCAAAATAGCTGAAAACACGAAGTAGTAAACCGAGAACCGAATGGTTCCGAGTTACCAGCGATGTATAGCGTATTCTGTGCAGTAAGCACATAGCTTTATAAGCCCGTGGCAAACTTAGGCATGACATATTTATTAAGAATTAAAAACTACCAATAATCTTTCACCTAAATACATATTAACAAATTTGGAAAGGCATATTTTTTTTTTGTGAATATTGATACAATAAAATACGAAACTAGCACTCAATTATCTGTTTGCAATATTTATGTCTGTAAATGGTGTTAGATTACAATCGAGTACATCGATAATTTTCTGCGGCACAGCTGTTTTCTTGATTTAAAAATTCCTCTAAATTCTTTAGAATTTTATCTAAATTAAGCGATGAATATTTATTATCAGTTGGCGTTCAACTACTTTATGGTCAGTAATGATTGAAAATACGATTAAAAGTGATATCCTAGTATAAAGAGCTTTTTATCATAACTAATTGTAAGGATACAATTGTTTTCTTGGGCTACGATAGAATTGGTTTTTATATTATATATTATACATATTTAGTATTGTTATAATATTATATATATTATATATTTTTATACAATTGACACTATTTGCGGGTACTCATTATTACGACTACTATATTGCACAAACCTTTAGCTAATATTGCGGCCAAGTGGAGGCACAAGTAGCTACTCTAATCTTTGTCACTCTATCCTATTAAGAAAACAAAGATAGTAAGTCAGTAAAATACATCACAACATTGGCTGCCGCTATTACAAGATACAGCAGTAAAACCTGCAGAATTCTGCTAATAGTTAGTTCTTCGATCAACTCTACAGAGGCCGACGTCGCTCTCAGTCGAAATTTATATGCCGGAAAAAATTACACAGCGTTAGCCTTCTTTATATAGTTAGTATTCATTGAAATTATGTATTATATATGAAGATTTCAGGATATGTTAGAATATCATATTTTTTTGAAACATTTTGAAACTGCCTCTATATTATAAACCAGAAATTAATTTTACTATTCTTTTATTTGCAACAAAAGCATTTGAATTATAGTAAATAAGCGAAATTAAAATTAATTAAAATAGTAATAAAGTATTTGCACTTTCTGTTGTGTAATTACGTTGATGTTGATTTTTACAATAATTTCGTACTTGATAAATGCCATTCGTGCTTAAATAAAGAAACAATTTATATATGCACTAGATTGAATGCCATTATTTGATATTTGTCTACCTCAATTGTCCCTTCTATAAAAACGTCTTTTTCGACTGCTTCTTTCACTAACGTTGTCTACTCTATGTGACAAATTATATTTGCACTAAAGTGATTTCTGTGTATTCTATTAAACAACTTTCCGTTCCACTCCGGGTTGCTCCTCGTCCACCCGATTATACGGTCTCGGACCATTCTCGTATATTCTATACTTTCGCTGATGGGATGGCTGCTGGCCTGAAACAATTCTGCGGTGCCTTTTCCCCTCGGTTACTGATTACATTCTGCCAATCTGCCAATCTTTCACGCAATAAATAATAGTACGACATATTCCTTTTTACGACCAACGATCTTTATGTTATATGTATGGAAGTCTGGAAGGCCCACTAGCTTGACTGACCCACTTTTAGTTGGATTTGATGTAACTGTCCATTTCCTCGAACGCAATAACTTTTTACTACGACAAGATAAACGTTTGTTATACATTTTATTACGATATTCTCTTTTTATAGTAACTTTAGCCTATTGATATGTTTTTTTCTAATGGCAGTATGAAATAAATCAACTTATATTTAAAACGATTAATAAAGTACGGTCGAACTCAGTTAGTAAGTCTTCGGTTAATAAGTTAACTCGGTTACTAAGTCAAAATCGCTTGGTCCCAACCCAAGGCTCATATACTCTATGTATTATAACTTCGTATAATATGTTGACGACATTATGATTTCATCCGTTTAGAAGATTAGACGAGTTTTCTGGTAATTACCGACTAATGAGGTTGATTAATAGCTTGAAAGCAAAATGCAAGCAGAAACATCAAATCAGTTTTCAGTTTGATCTCTTAGAAAACGAAATAGCAAGCCTTAAGCGTTAAGCAATAACCTTAGAAACAAAACTGGCAGTGTTGAATATGTTAGAAAGCGTTGTAAAGAAAAGTGAAGTGTGTAAGCATTTCAACCTAGTAAACTCATCGATGGGTTCAATATGGACGAGTCGAATTAAAATCAATGAAAATGAAGCAAGCAAAAGTGTGAAGCGTATGAGGAAACCTACTCACGAGGATGTAGATGCTGCTTTATTGAACTGGTTTAAATAACAAAGAACCCTCAACTTACCGGTAAGCGGACCTATTCTCCAAGTAAAAGTTGGAAAATTGACTGAATTGTTGGGAATAGAACAATTTGAATGTTCCCCGGCATGGATAGACCGTTTTAAAAAACGGCATAAAATCAATTTTGGAAAAATGTTTGGCGAAGCCAAAGACGTCAGTTTGAATATCACCAGTGCGTGGATTCAAAATGAGTGGGAGGAAATCCGGAAAAATTTTAAAGACGAAGACATCTTCAATAGGGACGAGATAGGCCTCTTCTTCAAGCTGACACCAGACCACACTTTAAAGTTAAAAATGACAAATGCATTGGCGGAAAACTGCCAAAAGAAAGGATCACTGTTTTTGTTTGTGCTAATGTAATCTGTACTGAAAAAAAAAGATTTGTTAGTGATCGGCAAATCAAAAAAGCCACGATGCTTCAAAAATGTAAAAAGCTTGCCTGTAACCTATGAAGCCAATAAGAAGTCTTGGATGACAATCGAGTTATTTGCAAAAGAAATCCGACGTTGGGAAGAGGACCTCAAAAAAGCAAAGAGAAAAATCGTTCTACTTTTGGATAATTATCCAGCTCATCCTCGCATACTAGGATTGAAATTTATAACTTTGAAGTTTTTGCCTCCAAACACAACCAGTATTCTACAGCTGATGGATCAAGGAGTAATAAGAAGCTTGAAATGTGTGTACAGAAAAAGACTGGTTTTGAAAATTATGGTAACCGAAGGCGCAAACTTTAACTTGAGCAAATTAACTCTAATTGATGCTCTGAAAATTATAAAAAAAAACCTGGAAGGACGTCACCGGTGCTACAATTAGGAACTGCTTCCGGCATGTGGGTTTATGCGACCATCATTTTGATGAGGAAGATGATTTACCTCTGAAACATTGACTACAATCTTTCGATATTCCCACTTCAAATAATTCAGAAGATTTTATCGAAATGGATGAAGACCTTCCAACGACTGGAGAAATGTCTGATCTCGATTTATTAAGAGACATACAGACAAGAAATGAAAAATCAGACGACGAACAAGAAGAAGAAGAAGAGATAATGTTAGACCCGAAACCTACCACCTCTGAAGCATTGTTACTAGTTCGTAAATTAATTACATACTATGAAGCCGAAGAAAAAAGTCTACATTTAGATAATTTATATAAAATAGAAGAGGATGTAGAAACAATAACTTGGAATTCTGATGATAAAAAAGATAAAAGCAGACAATGATAAAAGATTTTTATTTAATGTTTAATGTTTAAATGTTTTATTTAAATATATTTAAATGTTAGGTATTATTGAAATAAAATTCAACTAAAAATCTAATTCATTGTATCCCTTCCCTACCTCGGATAATAAGTCACCTCGGTTAATAAGTCCAAATTGCTCGGTCCCTACAATGACGTTATAACCGAGTTCAACTGTATATCGATTGACCAGTTAATATAAAAATATATATATAAAAAAAAATTATATGAGAAAATAGCTGTATTTAGTATATTGATTAGTATATTTATTTGGTTGAAGCATAATGTACTAATATGAAAATCATAAAATATCCGTATAAAAATACGAAGATACTATAAATCAGTATTGATAACAAGTATGAAAATAATTATGGCCTTCAAAAATATATTAACGTTTGTACTTATTTTGCATTTGGATAACACTGTACTTGGCTTGTCCTTCATCAGTTTTATGTTCCCTGAGAATGGTAAGTATGACACTACACTTATGCCATCGAAGAAGGAAAATAATATAAGATCGTCAAATATTATTGATAGTTTCTTTAGCTTGTGAAGGTCTAATTTTTCCAATTAAGAACTGGTATGCAAATATCTTCAGTTTCTTGAAATATTTGCATGGTCTTGAAATGCTTCAAATATCGCTTGAAATATTTGCCATACTTTGGAATTCCGAAATTTTATCATGTTGATATATTTAATTTTAAAGACTTGAATCTGGGAAGCCTCAATACAAGCATAAAGGCATTGAATGGTAAATCAGAACGTACAGTGAAGCTATTGAGAAACATCTCAAGAACAACAACATAATCATATTCCGTCTACCTGAGGCTCCATCAGAAAAAAGCGCAGAAGCAACAATCGATAGTTTAATAAATTACAGTTCCAACAACCTACTTTGGCATAAATGACATTAATAATGTATTCCGGCTAGGCAAACTCGTCAATGATAAACCCAAGCCAGTTCTGGTTCAATTCATCTCGTTTTTAAGGAAGCAAACGATCTTTCCCCACTTACAAAAATTAAAAGGAACGGGCTTATCGATTTCGAATGATCTTACAGCAGAAGAGCGGTAAATCAGAAAACATCTGTTATTTCACATGACACAGGCGAAACAGAAAAACTATCTCACCAAAATAAAGGGTATTCGGTTAGAAATAAACGGAGATATTTACATCTTGGATGATCTCAACGAAGGAGCATGTATGTATGTGTATATATATATATATATATATATATATATATATATATATATACATGCATAAATCTTAATCATATTTAATGAATTTAGATTCGGGCCCAATTTCATATTGTCTATTTAATTTATTTAATAAGAACTATTTTTAAATTTATCATTATTATTTTATTTATTTATTTATTTATTTATTTTTGGTTATTTTAGATTTCACAAACCAATATTTTTTGCTGTTACTTCTTATTTTTTGCTGTTACTTGTTATTTTCGTTAATTTATAATTTGTGTTGTTTTTAAAAGATTTATAGGTCATATTATATGCCAATTTTGAAGTACTTCTGTCATGTAGACTTATTTATTTAATAGTATATCAATCACGATTCGTTACAGAGGTATTTTATTTAGTTTTATATTGTGCTACTGAAGATGGGGGCATAGCCATCGAAATGTACATCTAGCTACTTAATGCTTTAAGTTACGGTATTTGGGTGATATTCTATATTATAATTTAACACCGTAGGGATAATTTTTAAAATTATCACTATTAACAACTAAATAATATATTATCGTCTTTTGCTTCTTTCATATTACTTCTATTTGTATCTGCAATAACGTTCCATGTGTTGGATAACCTTATATATTTTTCTATTATTTACCATCACAAATCATGCAGCAACTATGTGGTAGAGATAGTGGTCGCTGCTGTTACAGAAGAATTACTTTTATGCGAAAACTTTTTTACTACTTACAATAAACTCATACTACATTCTTTATATATTCCATTTCAGTTGTAAACCATACATACGGTATATAATGTAGGAACCTCAACTGCATACAAGAAAATAAATAGCTACGTGATTCCTATATGTAAAATTTAAGTGCATAATTTGATTTACTATTCCTAAGAGATTTTAATGTTATTATAGCAAATGCCAGAACCTGCAATTTTTGAAATACCACTCTACGTAAAATATAATCTCTTAAAAATATCTTATTGGAACTATTATAATATACAATATGGAATAAGAGAAGAGGATCTAAAAATGCGGTTAAATTTTTAAATTTCAATAATTCATTGTCTAATTGTGTTAAATTAATGCGTAGTTATCAATATTAAGAAAAAATTGCTTGGCTTTTTTAATGTAATTTGTTTGCTTCATATTTATCAGCAGTTTGCATAGCCGAAATGAAAGTTCTTATGGAGATAATAAATAATAATTGTTCGCGTTGTATAAAGTTAGTGATGTTCTACTTGAAAACTAGAAACTTTGGAACATTTAAAAAAAAATGATAACGAATAAGAAACGCTGGGATTTTTAATCCTGTATAAGAGATAATAAAATATTAAGAGACAGTCTGCCAAATTGCGCTTACATCGTAGCCGTTTTTTTTCATAGAGATGTCAAGGATTACAAAAGAAAGTAAACAATTTCGTACAACTTAAAACAATTTACAATACCTTGACATTTTTGAAATCATCATCAATCTATGAAAAATAGATGTATTTATTCCTGTTATAATCAAGGAAATATAAAGAGATTGAGGAAATTGTCTTTTATTGTTGGCAACATTTTCCATTTAAGCGAACTTCAAATATCTTTATCGATTTTCAATACATATGATTCATTTTAAATAAAGAACCCTGTATAAAAGTATAATAGAATGCATCTGTTAAATACCTGGAAACAAATGAACTCGATTTTCATAAAATGCAATTTTTCTGCAATAGGCTCATATAAAAAAAAGTTATTTTTACGCACGAAAATATTGATAATATCGCTACTAGTTCCTTATTCAGGCCGCAGGGCCGTGCGCCCCTCCTGAACATTGAGCGCATCACCGTAGATATATAATTGTATTACGATATTTTATCTCGGCATTATTTTTCCTAAAAGATAAAGCTTGCGCCGCGAACATACCTTACACTCATAACTCACACGATATGGCAGCTAGCAAGTAGCAGTCAAATGCATATGCCCTATCTGTTGGAAGCGCTAGAGTTAGAGCGACGGTATGCAGTATAGCTATATAGCTATACTTCATATACTTCGTAATATATATATCGTTAATATGTAGTACAAATTCCAGCGCCACCAAGCCACACAGTACAGGTTAAATGCATATGCACTCATCTCACTCTATTGCAAGCAATAGGTGAAAGCGACCGTATGCAGTATATCTTCTCTATTTCTTCGGTCCGCTTGTACTATATTACGACTAGTGTGCAATATTCCAGCGGCTTTGCTTGTACAGCAAGAATATATATCGTTGTCAATGCTATTCTGGGCTACGATTCTTTAGCGTCCCAACAGAGAAGCCTAGTATACATAAAATTGAGATAGATATAGTTGCATTGTTCTGTGAGTTACGTACGTACGATTTTGCCACGTGTTTCTCCAAGAATATATTTAATAGAAATAATTTAATAAAAATGAATAGTGTTAGTTCTTTATTGAAAATAGAATTTTGTAGACTTTCTCTTCAGGACAAAGTAAAAAATAAAGAATTAGGTAGGCCATTGCCTGGTTTAAATTTATCGCAAACTTGTGCAAGAGTGCACAAAACCGAACATTTACTCTGCGTTTTACAAGAGACATTTACAAAAATATATACAACACAGATTAAGGACAGATTCTCATATCGTGGCCATCTATAAGCCGCTGAGTTATTTAACACGAAATCGATGCCAACATTTTTAAAACAATTTCCAGTGGAACTTTTGGAAACCGTGTGTCATGCATATCATTTTTTGAATAAAACCAGATTAAAAACACAATTAGAAGTCATTTACTCGCGTCCAGATTTTTATCAAATAATTGGAGCCACAAATTTTCTTTCGTTATTGCTACAAAATAATCTCAGTGAAACTTTCCCGGAAACTATAAAAATACTTACAATTATTTGAACAACCCCGATGACCACTGCTGAATCAGAGCGTTGTTTTCGACACTTAAAAGAATCCAGACTTTCTTGCGAAATACTATGGGTAATGATCATGAACATTTTAGATAAGATTTCTCACTATTATGTTATTTTTTAAGAAATGCGCCCCCTAGATTGTAATGGCACGAGCCGCCACTGATCGCTACCTACATTGTCTAAATAACTTCGACATAATAACACACAATTAGTTTAGTGATCAATTTTATCTATCCATCAATATCAATTTATGAAATGGTTGCAAAGAATGCAACCAATAAAATTGAAATAGCAAATGCTATTTTATTGCGCTCAACGAACGTAATTATGATAAATTATCACTCTATTATATTGGCAACAATTTGTACTAAGTAATTGTTTATATTGGTTTAATTATAATACGCCTTCAATTCATATAAAATTTGTCTAGTATTTATTATGTGCCCAGTATTAATTTTATTTTATAATTCGACAAGTCTCGTTACGAACAATTGCTATTTTGCCATCTGGCCCATTAGCTCAGTTGGTTAGTGCGTCGTGCTAATAACGCGAAGGTCGTGGGTGTTCGATCCCCCATGGGCCAAATTTTTTAAATTACCTTAGTAGATTATTTTAACTTATTTAATAGCATACCGTATTAAAATTTATCTTTTTGTGCGTACATTTTTTGATTGATTTTTTAGCTTTTAAAATTATCTTCATACATTTTGAAAATACCGAAAAGGTATTTGTAACAAAAATTTTGGCAATGTAAATTCCAAATTTTAAGATTTAGTCGTTTCAATAGATTTTTCATAAACTGACGGAATTTATAGATTTCATTATACATTATACAATTTATTTTATTCATTTGTTGAATATTGAGCACTCGAAACATTTTTACTCATTTACTGGCAATGAAATTTTTATTTATTTATTTATTTAATATCCTATAAAATAATTATCAAGAATCAATATGAAATTACTGTCACAAAATCCATAGAATTGACTTAGAAATTTAATATATTAATTTTTTGTAGCATACTACATATATATTAATTAATAAAACTAAAAATAATTTGGTATTTTCTTATGCACAAAATAGAACTTGCAAAAAAAAAGACAAGAATAAAAGAAACAAACATTTCCATGAATAATACTTTTACTATTCAAATGAAATATTAAATGATATATTAACTTAAGTTATAAAACGAAACAATACTAGATGTTTAACTATCAATAATTCTATATAACTAAAGTAATGTTTACTTATTAGCAATATTAATATTATTAGACACAATAAAATCAAAAAATAATTTATAAAACCAAAATATATTGTGTTTTTTAATCAAATAAAATTGAATAATGACTGTTATGGAATAGTCAAGACTATATATGAATTATTAAAAAATATATATGAAATATATGTGAATCAATTATTATTATCTTAATAATTTACAAAATTATATATTTACAATATTTATTTATTTATTTATTTATTTAATTAATTAAGGAAGTACAACAGCAGACACGCACGTCTCCACCAATTACTGTACAACACAGATATATACAGAAATAATAATAAAAAATTAAAATTTCTCTAAATTTCAGAGTTGCTTAAAAAATATACAAAAGCACTCTATGACTTATAATAATAAAGAAAAAAATATATATATATATAAAGCCAAAGATTAAAGATTAAAGATTAAAAATTGCTAAGCGTTTTTATGGTATAATATTACAGTACTATGCTCAGTACACAAAAAATATTATATATTAGACTTGATAAAATTAATAACTATTTGCATATAATTAAATAATGACAAATAAAAACTGTCCATATGTATATTTTTGAGGCATATTGAATTGTATAAATTATATATTCTATTCAAAGGAGAATTTATAGAATTATTAGTATTTCTATAACGAATTTGAAATAAACATTGGTTTCTCGTATCGCGGCTGGGAACGCGATAATCAATTAACGTAGTGATTTCTTCTGCAGAAAATATATTATTTAAAATTTTAAATAGAACTGTTAGGTGTAGCATTACGTGTCTATTGTACAAAGATGGAATATTAATATTGACATTGGTTTTGCGTGAAACATAATTTAGAAATTTTAGTTGCACATTTTCTAATCTATCGATGTGAATATTGTAACTGGGCCTCCATATAACACTTGCAAATTCAAGAAAAGATGTTACAAAAGAACAATATAATACTTTTAATGCCGATGCTTTTGTGAATCGCTTACATGTCCTAATAATAAAACCTAGAGACCGTCAATAATATAATCAATATAGTCGTTGTAAGATAATTTATGATCTAGTAAAACACCTAAGTCCTTAATTACGGAGACTGGCTTTAGTGATACATTATCCAATCTATAATCAGTATGATTAACTATGTGATTTCTATTAAATGTGATCACTGCACATTTATTTACATTCAATTGAAGTTTGTTTATGTGCTGCAAATCGGCTTGAAAACATACAGCGTCCGCAGGCATTTTTATAGAGGAAAATATCATCTGCATACATTATTATTTTACACTGCCTAAAACAGCGAATAACATCATTGATAAATAAATTAAAAAATAACGGACCCAGGTGTGATCCCTGCGGTGCGCCTGATGTAACCAATATAGAATCAGATAAGTAGCCATTCAGTTTAACAATTTCACTTCTATTTTGCAAATATGATCTAATCCAACGTAATCAATTTCCATGTATACCGATTTTTTCAAGCTTCAGTAATAATAGTTAATGATCTACTTGATAACGATGAACCACACCATCTATAATATAATTAGTATATGTTAATAAGTTGGTCACTACTGATCCACCGGAGCAAAAACCGTGTTGTTGATGAAGAATAGATGGTTTAAATGTATTAAAGTTTAATATATACAATTCATACAAAAATTATATATATATATATATATATGTGTGTGTGTGTGTGTGTATTTTAAATTTTATATATATATATATATGTGTCTGTACTTAAACATCCCTGAAATTGTACAAATATTAATTGGTAAATTAACAACTGTTAATTGTACAAATCCTAAATAATCTATATACGATTTGTGTCGCTAACAATTTGGAAATAGGAAATAATTTAGTATAGAATATCACCCAAATACCGTAACTCAAAATATTAAGTAGCTAGATGCGCATTTCTAGGAAATCCCAAAGATTTGATTAATTTCAATAAAAAATCTGGTATTTATGAAATGTCTTGTTCTAGTTATCCTAAAGTAGATTGAAACTAGATTTAAGGAGCATTTAACTCATTTCAGATTAAATAGAAAAGATAAAAGTGCTGTAGCCGAGCATATTCGTGAATCATGTACTTAATGGTTTAAGTTATGGTGTTTGGGTGATATTCTATACTACTATTTAACACCCTAGTAATAATATTTAAAAAGGAAATAATTTGATTATATAACACATATACAATTTTGTTAGCAAAATCATGATCCCTTGATTTCTTACTTCTGAAACTAAAATGGCTTTTTCTATTTTCAGGTAACAACTATAAATTGAGAAATCGATAGCAAAATGAAATCGTGCGAGATGACATGGCTGAATCAACATTGCGTAAGTAATAAAGTGAAAATGGTCAAGTCTTGCGTATATTTCTTATCGCAGCGATTCGGATAAATCATCGCCGACTGTCGTTGCATCTCGTACATAGTTCGATTTTTCCCCTTGATTTTATCATTCAGTGAATACGCGTAAATTGTTAAAGTAAAAACTGTTGCGGAACTTCAAATTTGATTGGACAGCTGAATGCTTGGCTGGCGAATTGTTTTCCTTCAGGTTTCGGTAGCTGCTAGCCCCTACAACACTGTAACCTGTATACAAATCGAGGTTTTTATATATCGGGGCACATAATCTTGCAAATTGGCAGGATGCCGAATCAGAGTAAGTGGGCCATAGTCATTTAATGAGATAACGCTGGATGGCGTATGCGCTCGTAGACTGCAAATCTACCATAGACATATCCAACAGACACAGAAGCAAAAATAAGACACAAAAAAACAAAAATAAATTCAATTCCATTTGCAGTGTTTTTCTAACCATATAATGTACATTTGCCATATTAATTCCCTATGATATTTTCACTATAAATGTGCTATATGCAGACACGGCGAATACCTTCCAATTTCAAAGAGAATTTTATGTTTTGGGGCATATAAATTGGTAGAACGTAATCACTTTTTCAATACGAATTATAACGATAGATAGTATACGAACACTATTTTCACATAGCACCGTGGTGCCGTGGTATAGTCCTGAGACTGGCACTGCGGATGTTGTGGGTTCGAATCCTCCGGTCTGGGTATTTCTGGACTTTTTCTGGAAATAAAATCCCTTCCGGACGATGTGTGTCTAATGCTAAATATGTGTGTCTAAACCGGCTAAATATCTGTGTCTAATGCAAAGTCTTCGTCCTTAAATGTCGCCACTCAGGTGTACCTTGAGTGTGCATTGGTAACCGCTCAAGAACGAATTAATTGGTGGCCAAAAATACGGAAACGTTGTAGCCTTAAGGATGGATGGGAGAGCCTTCAGCCTTCCTTTAAAAAAAAGTGTATATATGGTACTTGTGCATCTTTTATATCCCATAATTGAAATATAATTGCAATGGATAAACTAAATCCATTATTGTTATAATCACAGAAATCACAGAAAGTGAATGACTTAGCATGGGATAGCCTTCAACGCCCATCCTTTCGAAAAAAAAAATATTTTTTTTACATATAATCCTTAACATGATTGTTTCAGTATCAAGCAATATATTATATATTTAATTCCTACAGCAGGATACATTTTTATGTGTATATATGTGAAACTCCTTGTGGCTAAAAGCTATGTTGCATGTCTTTCGTTATATTTATTTATTTTTCAAGCCTGCCATATCAAACTAATTTACATAGGAAAAAAATCGATTTCAACTTAAGACATTTCCTTTTTTTGCATATCAAAAGTAGAACTGCATAGTGAAATATAAAGATATTTAATTGTTACACGAAAAGGACGAAATATGATCCATTGCGGCCATCCGTGCATTGAGAGCATATCAGTTTAAATATACTTTTTTCAGTTTAAATATACTTTTTCAATTTACTAAAATATTATTTTACTAAACAATCCGTTTACAAATTTTTAGCATTGTACATAATTGACATGTTCAGAAAATCCCTGGACTGATAAATAAATACCATCTGACTTTTATGTATATATATATATATATATAAATAGCGTAGGGGGGGCATTAATTATTATAAAAAAAATTCACGTTTCTGTCCTTTATGTTTTAGAAAAAAATATGTAACTACTTATTATAATTACAAACTTTTAGACTTCATACCTATGATTTTAATAACTGTGATCATATATATATATTTATTCTGATATTAATCATTTTAAAAAAGAAGTACTGTAAATGACTTATTCTATTATGCAAAATTTGTTATCTTCTTAAGTTTACTGACAATTTTCTCCTGAAGATGTTAAATTAATTGAACGAAACATGTCGAGAATATAAATCAATTATTCAACATTATAAGGAAGTACTATTTAACCACACATTCCCCTATAAAATATTATGTCTATTATTAAAATCGCCTATGAAAAGAATCATATTTGTTTGAACCATGTCTTTTAAAGCACTAAATCTGTGTAAATCTCCCTTCTGCATTAACTTTTTGTTAAAGTTGTAAATATACGCATATATTTAAAATTTAATTTTCTTACATGAAATTCTCACGAAAAAACATAAAATTATATTCCTGTTATTTTTAAAATACCATTACTCCATTTAGAGCCATTATTACCACATTATGAAGATTACCACAAGTTACCAATGATTACCACATTACCACACAATATTATGAAGAGAAACTTGGGAAAATTAAACAATGAGGCGCCAGTTATTTTTCAGGTTGTTTAAAAAGTTCTGTACAGTATTATATATTCGAATTTTGCAACTAGCTTGCAAGATGTCTTTAGTGTACGGTCTCTGGTCGCACGTTTATGAAACCAAATGCGAGACTGAGTGTAAATGGAAAGTTTTAGGCGCAAGAAAATATCCTCGCCGGTTTAAAGCGGAATTAATTAGATGGGCAGTAGATAAATTTCGAAGCGTGGGACAGAAGCGCGGGAAGTGCACCATATAACGAACGCTCATTTAACAAGCTTACCCGGAAAAACGCGCAGATAATTAAAAACTATAGTCTCCGCGATTTGCGCTAAATGAATACACTTTACAACTTCGCCCTTCCTAAATCATTAATTCCATCTATATCCGCAACGTATTCGGGCGGTTCGTAAAAAAAAATTCCTCGATTATTTATTATGAGCTAATGTTTAACATTCCGTTTTTAAATTGTTAGTCTATATGTTTGTATGAACCACGAGGCTCTGTTTAATTATAAAATTTACTAATAAAATGATGAGAAATGAAATCCACGCTTCTTCAAAGGATCTCTTTTTTATTCAATCCTTCCTCGAATGGGCTATGTTTTTTTTATAAGTTTCGCGAATTATTAATCTCATTTTTTCTTTAACTCGCGAAACTGATTTAGCTAAATCCTCTCAGTTATTAACATTTAATTTCGCCGCCGAATTGCATACCTGTTGTTTGATAATAGCAGGACGATGATCGTTTTGAGTAAAAACTTTTGTCTCACGGAAAGTTTTAAGCTGCCGATTATTTGTCTGCAAACTGCCGATGGCGATTGCGACGTTTGACAGAGCCAGAGGCAATAAGGGAATTTCTCCGCGTTCTGCTGGTTTCTCTGGAGGCACCACTCGGCCTTGGCGTAGCTCATTCAGAGGACAAAGGGACATTCTGAGGGGATACGACGATCACAAGGCATCGTCTGACTGACAGAATATAATGAACAGTTCAAAATGCGCTTTAAAAAAATGTTTTTTTGCAAATTCGTGCAAATGTGAGCTAGTTGACATATTGTCTAAATCTTAATTAAGGAAACGTATGCGTAAAAATGGTCCCACATCGTTTCACCTTTTCCTAAAAGAAATTAATTATAATTTTATAATTATATTATATATTTAATAATATTATAATATATTTTTTTAAATTATCCCTACGGTATTAAATAATAGTATTGAATATCACCCAAATACCGTAACTTAAAGCATTAAGTAGCTAGATGCGCATTTCGAAGGCTATGCCCTTCAAATAATTCGAAACACTTTTAAGTAATTCAAGTGAACTAAAATTGAATAGGATGACCTGAGTTAGTCAAAAATATGCTCGGCTACAGCACTTTTATCTTTTCTATTTAATCTGAAATGAGCTAGCACCTTAAATCTAGTTTGCAACTTCAATTTCAATACTTAAAATTTACTAAATTATGCATGTCTCAGAATTGTTTTTCGTTAAATGGTAAATTCTTTGAGCAAAAAGGGGTACAGCTATGAACAGCTGTCCAATTTATTCCTGCTGTACTCATAACCAACTATAAAATGTATAATTAATAAATACGAACTAAATAGATTTTTCTTAAAGTGTCTTTTAAATGAACGGCATATTATAATGGATTTTTTCATAATATCTCTTCTTGAGCAATCAGTAAGATATATGTTCAACCATGTATAAACAAAAGTGTTGCGAGATAGTAAAATTTAATTTTGGAATACTCGCGCTTGGCTGAAATGCCAGCGCCTTTGTTGTCGCGTTCTTTTTAATAAGACCTCAACTTGAGACGCAAGAAAGAACGATGACAAGCATCCAAATTAGATATTGATTGTTTTTCTCGATGTATATACGCTGGCATTGTGGTTATTAGCCTCTTTAGATCGGAAAAAGTAGGGAACATTGATTTTAACTTTTCAATTTCCGCTTGAAACGTAAAACAGAGATAAATATATAATTAGATTTTTCTCCTCAGTGTCGTAATAGGGGTGCGTCATGACTTTAATTTATAAATTTCGTGTGTCATTCTACGTTTAAGGATTCTATTTGGAGCGTTCATTAAACGTGTGTTGCCTTATGTCACGGTGACATGCTAACCGAATACAAAGATACGTTTTTAATATAAAATAGAATGTAGAGTAGTTCGACAAACATGCTTATATAAGTAGAATTTCTAGATATTAAATAGTTGGGCTAGTAATATATATTATCTTTTTATGTCTGTTCGCAATAGCGATGGCAAACTGTAGGTCACTTTGAGGACCTAGTGGGTAGTTCCTATTTCATTTCAATGTACCGTTCACGAACTATAGGTCGTGAACTACCATATCTTTTAAAAATTAACTACTTCACGACCTATATGAAATACGCACATACTGAAAATAATCTCATTTATATGAAGTATATTAAAATACTTATTGGTAGTTACTGATGAAAATGTTTACTACTTTACTAACACTTGAAAATTAAATGTACAAACTATAATAAAATGAACTAGATAGAATCGTTTTGTTTGGCGTTATAATTTATATTTTCTATTCCGAATCTTCTCTGTTCAAACTTCAAAGCTTTGATTTAATATTAAGTGATTGCATTGCACTCAGTATGAAATAGAAGAATTATAAGATTTAGATATTTATTTTTGCATTATTACAAAAATTTGCTATGGCATGACATATTTAATCTTGAGAATATATTAATTATATTATTCCAAATGAAATCTGATACCAACATATAAATTGTGACTCAGTTCGGCAATGCTGCTGTTGCAATATTGCATCGAGTTTCCTATTTCGTTCCGTTCACCAACACACTTTATCACTAAATAAATGTTAGTACTGTATATATAATGTATACTATACTGCAGCGTTTACGAGTCGTTGTGATTCATGAACGGTTTAGTACACGACGGGTTCAGGACCTAGTACAAGTACATCAATACCATGTAGTTCATGGTTCACGAACTAGGTCATAGTGACCTATAGGTCGTTGCAAAACATCGTCACAGTACGCCCGTCATTTGATTGAACCGTGCAGAGTGAACGGTTCACGAGTGAACTACACATCGCTAGTTCGCAACTATGTATAATAAATTTAATAAACGAGCAATTTTAGTTTGATTTTTTTGTTAAGCGAATCCCAAATGGAATTATAGAAAGCTCAACAAAATCAATTTCTTTAGAAACATTTTTGATTTTCAACAATTGAATAGGTAGATAAATTGGGACGTGTTAGAGCTAACTCTAAGGAAAAGAGAAGCACTTTGAAGATATTACATCGTAAGATAGATAGACTAGCTACTAGTAGATATTTTCAGAAATGAGGTATTGTGCGAAGTTATCAAAGGTAAAAATACAAAGAAACAAACGGGTAGATCAGTCCAAATTACAGTACGTACGCGAGAGAACTAGCAGAATTTTCTAACGCTTTCAGATTAATATAGATTCCGTTTATATTGAAAATATATAAGCCAATTACCTTTGTGAGCACGTTTATGGTAGAATAGAAGACCATAGCAAATATACTGCTATTCTGTCCTGTAATAGCGGCATATTATCACATATAACTATCAATAAATAGCGTGCGATGCAGACGTTGCTTCGCTAAAGTTTACGACTGGTCGTAAAAATATTGTAATAGTTGATATCTGGTATATAGCCTCGTAAAATATAGAATTCAGCTTGAAAGGGTAGTATAGAAGGTCTGACTTGTTCAATGTGTCAATATAAACTGTAATCTAGTGTTAATTTTAAAAATTATCACTACGGTGTTAAATTATAATATAGCTACTAAATGCTTGGTACGGTATTTGGGTGATATTCTATATTATAGTGTTAATTGTCCCAAAATATTCTAAATTTGAATTTTAATTTGAAGTAAAATTCTATACAACCAGCGCTATAGATTGCCGGTTTCGAAAAGTTTTGTAAAAGTAGTAGAAGTTACTGAAATTATAGTTCACACCTTAATATGATTTATAACTATCGCGAGCAATTAAGAATAATGAAATAACATTTTCAAAAATATATATATTTGATCATTTTCATAAATTCTCGAAACATACATTTATTGTTTTAATAGTTATAGATTTTGTTATTATAATTTTTAAACTACAAATTAATATAGTTTATCATAAACATGTTAATTTTTATAATGATCACTACGGTATTAAATAATAGTATAGAATATCACCCAAATACCGTAACATTAAGTAGCTAGATGCGCATTTCGATGGCTATGCCCCCATATTCAAGCACAGGATAAAAACTAAATAAAATACCTCTGTCACGAATCAATATAATAGTAATTTTTAATTTTTTATTTAAAGAGTCCGCAATCCTAAAGATTGGTTGGAAACAGCACGCCATGCCGATCTATCCTGAGCTAATCCCTTCATCTCCCTATAGCTATTCATCTCAACGTCTTCAACTATCTGACTCACATACTCCAATCTAGGCCTACCCACCCCTCTCTTTCCCTCCACTCTACCTTCTATGATCAATTGCATAATCCCCCCATGCCTAAGAATAATTAATTAATTAATTAATTAACATAATTCATTAATTAAATTAATCAAAATAACCAAAAATAAATAAAATAAAAATAGTTCTTATTAAATAAATTAAATAGACAAGATGAAATTGGGCCTGAATCATTAAATTTGATTTAGATTTATGCATGTATATACTTTCATAAGCATTTAACTCGGAATAATTCAAAACACTTTTAAGTAATTTAAGTGAACTAATTTGAATAGGATGACCTGAGTTACTCAAAAATATGCTCGGCTATAGCACTTTTATCTTTTCTATTTAATTTGAAATGAGCTAAATGCTCCTTAAATCTAGTTTTAATGGGTCTACGTGTTATCTGATCATACAACAAAATAAGACACCAATCAATTTACAGGACTAGACATTCAATTTCGCTATTTGAAAAAAACATGGTTCCGCTTTAATGAAGTTGTAATATTTATTTGGAATGTTAGCGCTAAATTATTACAAAAAAATTTTAACGAATATAAATATTCAATAAAACCATTTGAAGCTGAAATTCTCGAAGAGATCAGAATTACATAAGATACCTAATAGATAAGATAATTACATAACAATACGACACTTGCCAAAAACCCAAGTGCCGAAAGTTTTAAAAAATCACAAAAATTCATAATGTTGCTTTAAGTTATGACGAAAACACTATAGACGGTTTACAAAAATCGATGCTATCTTCAAATGAGGATTTGAGGACAGACTAATTAGTCTGTTAAATAGCTATATATTAGCAGAAAAAAAATCAAATACAACAATTATTGTAAATATAATTTTTGTAATAAATATTTTTTAAATTATTTTCATTTTGCCTTATTCATGATATATGTAATTTAAGGAATGTTCAAATCTTGCGATTAATGAAAATCACATTGGTTGATGCAGTCAACTTGTTGTTAAATAATTTCACTCGTCTCGGCAATCTCGCATTATATAGTTATTATTTTATAAACGATTATTTTTTAGAACATATTTTGCCAATCGATTTTCAATAATCACTGTTCAATTCATTTTAAACATAATCGTACAGCTTCATATTATAATAGTCTGAGATATCATGATTTTTCTTGTCACAAATATTTTTATTAGTTATGTGTACTTGAAATTAGAAATTACTTATATGAGTACCTATCCGAACAACAACAACATCATTCGTACTCAGGATCAATAAGAATAAATATAAGACAGTGCGAACTGAGACATGGCATATAGGGGGTTGCGCCGACTGTACAAATAAACGTTGACGAACGTCACAACAGCAAGAACTGACTTTTATTTATTTTTATCGATCCTGACTAGGAAATATGGTCCTTCGAGTCGGATATCAACACCTATCCGAACAACAATAACATTTTTCGTACTCAGGATCAATAAGAATAAATAAAAGACAGTACGAATTGAGACGTGGTATATAAAGGGTTGCCCTGACTATATAAACAAACGTTGACGCAGGTCACAACAGCAAACACTGTCTTTTATTTATTCTTATCGATCCTGACTACGAAATATGGTTCTTCGAGCCGGATAATAACACCTATCCGAACAACAAAAATATGTTTCGTCCTCAGGATCGATAAGAATAAATAAAAGACAGTACAAGTTGAGACGTGGTATATAAAGGGTTGCCCTGACTGTATAAACAAACGTTGACGCAGGTCACAACAGCAAACACTGTCTTTTATTTATTCTTATCGATCCTGACTACGAAATATGGTCCTTCGAGTCGGATATCAACACCTATGCGAACAACAATAACATTTTTCGTACTCAGGATCAATAAGAATAAATAAAAGACAGTACGAATTGAGACGTGGTATATAAAGGGTTGCCCTGACTGTATAAACAAACGTTGACGCAGGTCACAACAGCAAACACTGTCTTTTATTTATTCTTATCGATCCTGACTACGAAATATGGTCCTTCGAGCCGGATATCAACACCTATCCGAACAACAAAAATATGTTTCGTACTCAGGATCGATAAGAATAAATAAAAGACAGTACAAATTGAGACGTGGCAAAAAAAAGGTTTTTCCTGACTATAAAAATAAACGTTGACGCGGGTCACAACAGTAACAACTGTCTTTTATTTATTCTTATCGATCCTGACTACGAAACATTCGTTTAGTAATTTATTCTATTAACTATAGTTAATTATTACGTAAAAGAAATATGCTATTGCTATTTTCTGTTGCTATATACTGTTGCTATTTTCCATTGTGATATTTTAATAGATGCAAATCCGGCAGCAATTTTTTTCCTTTGGCTTTATATTATTTTACTGAACATTTATATTTGACTCATTTGCATAATGAAATTGTTCCTGCATAGTAGTCTTATAGTATAACTCAATTGGTGGGAGAGAGATCGTGTTTGAGCGCATACATATGCATTCCATTCTCTCCGGTGCTTATTAAGCAGCCTAGGTGGGCCCTTGCTGGCTCCTCGGTGACCGAAGAAGTTTTTCCAGATGGAATTCCTTGTAGCGATACCTGAAGGAATAGGCCTACCCATGCACATATACCACAATAGCCAGTGCGTATCAGATACTCCCGCCTGCCTTGCAAAGGGTTATAAATCTTTCCCTTTTCCCATTTGGTTTTCGGTGCTGGTTTGATTTCTGACTGGTTTTTCACTATACACTCCGCAAGTAGTTAAGTAATATAGTATAGCTAAAAAGGCCGGAGCAAAAGGTAATCAGGTCCGCTAGAATCTAATTAATTGTATAGTAGCCAAATGCACACAACTACTCTTTGCAGATGACATTGTTATTCTGGGCAATAAGGAGTCAGCACTACAACACAATTTAGAGGTTTTCAGAACGGTACTAGAACACAGAAACATGAAAATCAATGTTGAGAAAACAAAAACAATAATTTTCAATGGACGAGGCACGAGATACAGAATTCGATTGGTTTGAAAGGAAATACAACAAGTAACTACTTTTAAATATCTAGGAGCAACTATAAACGAGAACCATAGACGAAGAAATAAATGAAAGAATTTGGGCAGTTGGTAGATTGTTCCATTCTATGAGACGGGCGTTCTTAGATGAGAAAAGAATACCAAAAGTAGCAAAAATAACAATAGATAAGACCGTATTTGTACTTACCTTAACGTATTCAAGTGAATCATGGACACTTACGACTACGACTGCCAGTAAGATGCAAAGCATGGAAATGAGGTTTTTAAGAAAAATATAAGGAAGAACTAGAATAGACAGATGCCGAAACATAGAAATAAGGGAAAATCTTGGCCTAAAATCACTAACAAAGCATATAGAAGAGGGAAAAATCCTAAGGGTGAGAGATACTCGAACAGCAAGAAGAGCATTCGAGTATAGAGGTGCTGGTAAAAGAGGAAGAGGACGAACAAGAAAAGCATGGGTAGATGGCATAAAGAAAGCCCTTTTAGACAGAGGAGTACAATGAATGGGATAAGGGAAAAAGCACAAGACAGAGCAGCGTGGAGGAAAATAGCAGGGAGGTGATTCTCGACTCTCCATACCTCTACAACGAAAGGTAGAAGAGGAAGGATTATGTATGTATGTATGTATTTGTATTTGGTTGATATTCTATACTATTATGTAACACTGTAGTGATAATTTTTAAAAAAGTACAAAAGTTTTTAACTCCTCAAGTTCTATCGACCGTATTCATAATTCAAACGACCCCCGGGTATATCTATGTCGCCCTCATCGAGAATTCTGATTGTATATTGGAAATTGCCTCGGCGGAGATTGCTAAACTTTTCAATGTGCAAGGAATTGATTACTATCAATACTAAAGTATAACACATCAGGCATTAATATTGCACTGGACTGAAGTTTCAACTGACTAGCTCGCGTGGTTGCTGACCATTTAGAAGAGAAAACTAGGTCGGTTTCCAGGGGTTGCTTGATTTCTTTCAAGCTACGTGGGCGGAGGTGTGGAACCACATTTTGATATATAAGCACTTAGTGTAGTGTTGTGGAATATAATATACTGGTGTATACGCAGTTTCTCATTTACGACGGCCATATAGATAAAATTTTGAGTTATGTTTCAATTGATCCAAAATATAAAAACATTTCTTATTTCATACAATTTCTCAGAACATGCGTCTAGAGATAAATTCGCACTGTTTATTGTATCAGAAACTACTTTGGTGCATTTCCTGTCTTTTACTACTTCGATCTAAGCACTTGAATCGATATAATTTTGCGCAAAAATGATCTAAAATATTCATCACATGTTTAATGTCTTCATAAAACTCGTAAAAAAGTCCAGTTATAATTACAAAGGATCATTACAAAGCAGATTTCGTCAGGAGTTTTTTCAACCCAACAGGGTTCTAAATGGGAGCTAAAATAATTAGCGCTTCCCCTAATCACCCGGTATATATAGCCGTAATCCCTTTCCGCATTAATTACATGATTAAGTCAGCGTTTTGTTTGAAATAAAATAATGTAGTTGCGGGGCTTAATTTATGCGAAACAGACCGGCACACCATCTGCAATAAAGTGATTTAAATGGTGTATTTTTTAATTTGATTGTAAAACTAATGCATTTCCATCAAATATTTTATGATAAGATGCTTTTTCAGATATACTTAATTCAAATTCTTATATTAATCGCTGTAATTCAATTTATAAAATTATAAAAAAAGCAATTTTAATTGCTATATATAAGGAATTGTCTTGAAAATGTTCTTATTATCGAAAACTATAATTTATATAAATTTAATTTGTAAAATGTTAATTTTTTCATAGACGTTCCAAATACGTACGATAGACTTGTGACATTTTATATAACTCTATTCTTCATGCAGCTAGAGTATTTTTCAATTTTTTATTCCAGAGTTAATGCATAATCGAATCATTTATTTATTTATTTATTTATAGTTCCCCTTTATAATTAAATACGTTTCACCTTAAAACTATATAATTTGTAATAAACATAAGCTGTGTATGACTTCCATTTTCTTAATTTTAGTTATAGTCGAAGACACTTTTTAAACTAACAAATTTCTTTAATTTATTTTTTCTTCATTTTAATTTTTCTTCTTCATGTAATATGTAGACAGTTACAAAGAGATTTATCCATATTACAGTTGTGTTTCTGAAAGTTTCTCTGCGGAATATTTTGGGACTTGTTTAGTGAAAAGCCTTGTTTAGAAAGTACGTTTTAGAATAATTCGATGCTAAACTATTTTCATCAAATAAATTCATTTATTTATCCCTTTTCCTGCTCTTTCAAAAGCTTCATCTCAAATAAAACAATGCAGCGGTAAGCGAAAGAAATGCTGGTACTTTCAAAATATGTTTTGTTAATAATGTCGTTAACATAAATTAAGAATTACCCAGGTCAATATACATGATAACCATGTTTATAATCGAATTTATCTGCATTCTTCAATATGGCGAAAATTAAATTTTAATTTTCCTCTCAGTATAGTGCCAAAAAAAAATTACATCCTCCAACGATGGTTGATGCAACAACATAATGACTTCATTATGTTATAAAGTATTTCAAAACGAAGTTTATATATTTTTAAATTCAAAAATAAACATTGTTTCGTAACATTTTATCCCAAATTTTATTATTTTATCAATGATCGTTCATTTTGGAACGTTCATTCTTCGTTTCATGGCATT
Source organism: Leptodirus hochenwartii (assembly GCA_947310635.1). Taxonomy (NCBI): domain Eukaryota; kingdom Metazoa; phylum Arthropoda; class Insecta; order Coleoptera; family Leiodidae; genus Leptodirus; species Leptodirus hochenwartii. The sequence continues at coordinate 31,994,505 of OX371178.1, read as the reverse complement.
ACGTCGATGTTAAATCATTATTTCTGAGTATTTTTCAACGTGTTCTGTTTGTAGATGCTTATACTGAATCAACATACATTTCTGGCAATAATCACAGCATATATATTTTATCGTTCACCATTCAATGGACACAAAAAACCTCCGTTTATTATACCGCGTTTATTTTTGCATTATTTTCTCTCAAAAGATTACGCATTTAAAATGCATTATTGCATTTTATTCAACAAACGCTATGAATAAGTTAACCACAATTTTATTCAGATTCTATTATTATTAGCAGCGATGGCAAACTGTAAGTCACTTTGAGGACCTAGTTCGTAGTTCATAGTTCATTTCAATGTACCATTCACGAACTGTAGGTCGTGAACTACTAACATCTTTTTTAAATGAACTAGTTCACGACCTATATGAAATACATGCACATACTGAAAATAATCTCTTTTTTTCTCAATATAAAAATATTAAATAGTAAAAAAAAAAAATTGAAATATTACAATACTTATTTTGAATTAAGAATGAGGAAGAAAAAACAACGAAATTTATATTTTATACAAAACATATATATAAGGAAATATAATTTCGTTCCGTTCACCAAAACACTATATCACATAAATGTTAACAGTTACTGTATATGTAATGTATACTATACTGCATCGTTTACGAGTCGTTGTGATTCATGAACGGTTTAGTACCCGACGGGTTCAGGACCTAGTACAAGTACATCAATACGTACACCGTGCACCATGTAGTTCATAGTTCACGAACTAGGTCATAGTGACCTATAGGTCGTTGCAAAACATCGTCACAGTACGCCCGTCATTTGATTGAACCGTTCAGAGTGAACGGTTCGCGAGTGAACTACACATCCCTAATTATTAGACACCTACTTTATCCCCATTTCACTTGACATCAATCACAGACATTGGTTCGAATTTAATGTCACCTCTCACAGTCGTACAAAGCTATACTACGCGTGTATGTGTTTAATAATCTTTTACCAACACTGAAGTCAATACGAAACCTTAAAACTTGTTCTGTTTCTACAGATGCTTTCCTACGTTGTGCTATCCGACATTTTACATTTTATATCTAGTTCGATTCGATTAATAAAAAAATATCTATCTATTTTATCAACCCCGAATCCAACCCTCATATCGTCGTCTTTATTTCTTGTCACACGTCATCACTGCTTAAATATATATGTTATTTCTCTAGTTATTACTACCTGCATACCTTTTAATATACCTGCTTTAAATTCTGCCCCCTTTCTTCTAAGACAGCTTATATCGTCGACGAACCTTAACATATCCGATTATTCTCACTGATTTTTTATGCATAATCTCCTATTTTGTATATTTACACAAAATTAGTTTTAGTTAAAGAGTCCGCAATCCTAAAGATTGGTTGGAAACAGCACGCCATGCCGATCTATCCTGAGCTAATCCCTTCATCTCCCTATAGCTATTCATCTCAACGTCTTCAACTATCTGACTCACATACTCCAATCTAGGCCTACCTACCCCTCTCTTTCCCTCCACTCTACCTTCTATGATCAATTGCATAATCCCCCCATGCCTAAGAATATGCCCTACTAATCTGTCTCTCCTACGTTGTAACACTCTCCAAATACTTCTCTTCTCCCCTACTAACTCTAGTACAGCTTCATTTGTTACTTTATCTTCCCAACCAATCCTCATCATCCTCCTATAACACCACATTTCAAGTGCTTCTAATCTACGCTTCTCTTCCTTTCCTATAGTCCACGCCTCACACCCGTACAGTGCTACACTCCAAACATATACCTTCAGTAATCTTTTTCTAATACCCAAGTCAATATTTGATCTTAAAATCTGTTCTTTTTCTACGAATGCCTTCCTACCCTGTGCTATCCTACACTTTATATCTACCTTGCTTCGATTATCTTTTGTGATTCTACTGCCTAAATAACAAAAATCTGACACTTCTTCGATTCTATTATCTCCTATTGTGATCCTCATTTTTCTACTGCATTCCTTTTTGTCACACCTCATCACTTTAGTTTTACCTATATTTATTTTCATGTTAAAATCCCTAGTCAATACTGCCTGCATACCATTCAATACCCTTTCTAATTTCTTTTCGCTTTCTTCCAATATAGCTATATCGTCGGCGAATCTCAGCATATATATTTTTTCTCCCTGTACATTCACACCTACACTATACTCTTCTTTTACTTTGTTTATTGCATCTTCTATATATAGATTAAATAATAACGGTGAGAGTGTACATCCCTGCCGAACTCCCTTCCCTATTTTTGCTACCTCTTCTTCCCCCTCAATTCTAACTAAGGCAGTTTGGTGTTTATATAAATTAAAAATTATTCTCCTATCCTTATAATCTATACCCGTTTCTTTTAAAATTCTAAACATTATGTCCCAATCTACATTGTCAAATGCCTTTTCTAAGTCTACAAAAGCTATGCAAGTTACCTTTCCTACCCTATTTCTTTTTTCTACTACCGTTCTTAGTGCTAGAATCGCCTCCCTCGTCCCTCTGTTTTTCCTAAAACCAAACTGATCTTCTCCTAGCCTTTCCTCTACTTTATTTTCTAATCTCCTATAAATAATCTTTAACAATATCTTCGATGCATGTGATAGTAGGCTAATGGTCCTATAGTTCTCACACAAATTAGCTCCTATTTTCTTCGGCATTGTTACTATTCTACTACGCTGAAAATCCTGTGGTACTTCTCCCTTCTCATATATTTTACAAACTAACCTGTATAATCGCTCCTGCATTTTTTCCCCTGCGTGTTTTATTAATTCGGCTGGTATCATATCAATCCCCGCTGCTTTGTTATTCCGTAAATCATTTAATGCTCTATGAAACTCTGACCTAAGTATGCTAGGACCTAAGTCATCCTCATCTATCTGTTCCACATTTTCTAGCTCCTCCATGTCCTGCCTACCTTTATATAAATCTTCAAGATACTCCTTCCATCTTCTAGCTTTTTCCTTATTTTCTGTGAGTTCCTTACCCTGCTTATCACATATAATGTTACCCTTTGGTTTTACTTTAGAAAAATGTGACTTAATTTTCCTGTAGCCCAAATCTACTTTACCTCTTCTCATATCCTCCTCAATATCCTCACAATTTCCTTTTATCCACTCTTCTTTCGCTAGCTTGCATTTCCTATTAATTAAGTTCCTTAGTTCCTTATATTTTTTCTGTCCTGCTTCTGTGTTTCCAATTTTAATTTTCCTTCTTGCTTCTATCATTTTAACTATTTCTTCCGTGATCCATTCCCTCCTACCTGCCCTTTTCTTTGTGCCTAATACTTCATTTGCTGCTGTAGTTAACCCATTTCTGATTTCCCTCCATTCGCAATCTATCTCGTTCCTAGATGTTCCATTAGCCATGATTTCTACTTTCTGCTTGTACTTTTCACATACATCAGCTAATTTTAACCTATCGACATCTACTCTGACCTGTTTAGACTTCTGTAATTTCTTGAATTTGACCTTAAAATACACAAAATATTGAGATCTAATTAATATTGTTTAAAACATCAAAAATTTTCTGGAAAATGATTGGGAACAGAAGCCTTTATACTATACCAGTTTAACATTCAATTGTTCTTTTTTAGTTTATAATATTACCCATTTTTCCAATCGGAGTTTTCGTCAACTTATATAAAAAAAATACTAAATTTCATTTCTTTAAATTCGAGTAATCTAATATGGCGCTAGTTCAATTTCCACATACCTAGGAATGAGGATAAACACTCTTCCATTTTACCACGAGTTTTATTATTATTATTATTATACTCCGAGGCAAAGAGCGCGTTGTTCGTTCATGTGTATTTCAATTAATGATCTGGAAAACTTTTAATTCACACTCGGCTATATGCGAGCATACCAAACATAATTTCCAGAGGCGTGTGGAAATTTGTATAGATATTGAAATATCAACTTTTACAAAATCGCAACAATATCAATTTAGTTTAGAAACTGCATAAAACGCAAGTTATAATATTATTGTAAAATCGTCACTACGGCGTTAAATAATTGTATAAAACATCACCAAAAAACCGTAACATAAAGCATTCATTAAGTAGATGCGCATTTCGGAGGCTATGTCCCCATCTCCCTGCAATTATAGGATCAAATGGTAATTTAACAAATTTTGTAGTTGAATTATTACTTTGTTCTAAACTACTAATATTTCTGATATCTCTTGTTCTTTTAAATTTTCTTAATATGTTATTTATAATTTTATTAGAATACTTTTTTATTTTTATTTTTTATTTTTATTAGAGAGCAATATTTATAAAATTAAATGGTATGCAGCGAGTATTGCCTAAAGATTTTAATATTGACATAAATATAAGAGAACCGAAGTGGTGAAATGTGACACTGAAGATTAAAAATATGATACGATAAAATAGATGAAAATGAAACGTTACATTTATTTATTACTTAGGAAATGGTTAATCGAAATAACGTCGGTGTGAAATGTAAGATAGCTCTTGTAGTCGTTTGCAAATTGGAAGATCTAATATTGATTAGGAAAATGCATTAGGAAATGTATTAGCATGAGGTATATTTGTTGAGTGAATCTTAACATTATGATATTAGCATATATTTATGAAAGGTGGAGTAGAAATTCTTCTAAATTATTAGAATCTTCTAATGATTAAAGTTATTGCTAATGTAACTAAATTAAATTTAAAAGTAACATAAAAATTTGGGTTAAACTTGTATTTAAAAAATTACTTAACTCTTTATAAAGTTATCCTCTTTATACATTTATAACTTCTTTTATGTTGAGTTGGACGTTTTTTTTTAGAAATAAATCTTTCAAAACATTTTTTAATGTTTCTAGTTGTAAAAAGACGTGCTACTTCCAAGCAATCCCTAGGATTTTTCCGAAGGGTCTTAATTATTAACTTTATCTCTATGCACTGCGCATATCTCTGATAATTTCATAACTTAACACCAACTGCTGTAATTATACCGACTTTACGATGTGTAGAAAACGTAATAGACCGCGCATGCAATTGTTTTTTAGAATTCTTTGTAGGGAATCGATGCTAGCCTGAGCATGTTTGCGAATTATGTTCAGCACATTGACATTTCTATTCTACGGAATATTTTCAAATATTCAATTTCAAAACAACGTGCAAGGTTGTATAGCACATATTACAATGGAGCGCACATATTTACTAAAAAAAGGAAAAGCGGATGCGCTGATTGCAACTTCAACACCGTTACACTTTCAGATACGAGATTGAAATTTTGGATTGCAATTTGCATTGCATGTAATTCCCTGTTCTAGTTTCAATTTGGTATTAAATTTGACATAATCTTTATTTATATATATATAATATATATTTTTAATTAAAGAAGAAAACTATTATAGGTATGTGAAGTAATAATCATCTTTGTTGACGCACTCAGCATTTTACAAATAAATTTACATTTAAAAGAATGTAATAAACATCAGACACAACAATTTAAAAAAATATCATTTTTCAAGCTTTTACGAATACAATATTTGTTAGTTTATAAGACTTCAATTGGTTCACAGCATTGCAGGCCCTAATTAACGGATGATTCATACTATAATTCTGTACCTTGGTACCAAAATGGCCAATTTCCAATATTATAATATAATGGAAAATGGATGTTTATAATTTTTTTAACATTTTAATGGTTTTCATAAAAGTTTTTTGTTTTAATTCATTTTACTTGGTGAATTAACAGTGTAAATATGTTATCTACTTTCATTTAGTAAAATAAATATTACAGTTTTAAAAAGTTTTGTAATTATGACCATTACAGCACTAGTGCTGTAATGGTCGTCATTGGTGCTGTATTGAGTTTTTGATCAATAGAGTAACATTTAAAAATTATTTATTAAATACATTTATAATACATTTGTTGCTATTTGAAATTTGCAGACCAGCGGTGGACATCACCTTATTCAGGTTGTTATTCAGGTTGGCGTTTTGAACCATTATTGTTTTTGGAATCGACAATCTTGTTTGCTATTTCTTTCTTATTTTCGAATGAACTCTCAACATACCCCTCTGCAGTAGCAGAGGATGTCCACCCTCCGTGACGCTTAAACATTTGCATATCCGCCCCACCATCTACTAGCATGGAAGTAGAGGACCTCCGATAAGAGTGCCCCGTATATTTTTCGGGTCTCTTCAAGCCCAACTGCTTTGCAATTAATTTTGGTATATTTCCAAAGGTATTGATCCCAACAGGTTGCGAGCTACATTTTCCTTGCTTATAGAAGACAAAAAAACGCCTGTGAATAGCACTAGGAGGACGAAGCTCAGCATATTTTCGAAAAATGGTTAAGCAGTTAATACCTGACAGGTTTCCCTCGGTAACTATAAATTCTCGTATGATTTTAGTTTTTGTAGATGGGATCACGATTTTAATATATGGTACTTTGTCTTCAATGTGATCTAACATTAACTTTGTAAGTTCGTCTCGTTGACAAGCCCCAAAAATGCCAACGAACATCACAACTTTCATAAGCAAAAACAATTCATCCTCTGCTGTGCCCAAAAACTTACATACCTCTTCTTTAGAAAAAATGCAATACTTTTTTGCCGTGTATCCGTCTGAACTTCTCTTGAGAAAAGCAACTAGTTGTAAAAATTTGCTTATATCTTGATTTTTTCTTACGCCAGCAAATTTTTTTCCGACACTTCTTTTACTTTTTTTGAATCACACCATTTTTCAAATTTCTGGTATTCAAGTTCATATCGTGCCTTTGATTTTGCGGGAATTAGACTTGAAATTGCTCCTCTACTTCCGAGGGTAAACTTTCTTCAGAATCAGACATTTTCAAAGAGTACTTTTTTCGCAAACTTTTGCTATAAATCTGACGTGTTTAACAGTAACCAAGACAACTCGGAAGCAACAAACAGTTCAAGACTACTTAGAAAACTTAAATCCTTATAACAGGAGGTATCATTTTTGTTTAGGACATAACATCATTTTAAAAATTATTTTGACAACTCTTGTCAAAGTTTTTTTCTAATTTTAGGATTATTTTACGAAAGTAGATCAAATTTCGTACAATATTCGAGTTGTAAATAACAATTTTTTTTTTGCATTTTCATGCACTTTGGTTCCTCAAAATTATAAATGTGTTGTAGGGTTAGTGGACATTGGCTCTTTCAACTAAACATATAAAATAAAACACATTGATTTATAGTAAAATAGACTACTCTTCTATTATAAAAAAGTTACAGAACACATTACTCAGATATTATACAGAAACAGAAAGAAAATGGAACAAGATAATAGGAAAATATCAGTTTTCATCTGAACTATCTTCAGGCCGCTAGAAGTGGACATATTCCCGTATGGGTTGAAGTGGTCAAATCAGTATAGAAATGTTGATTATATTGGCTGATATAAGATTGAAGCGACATTAAATCCTTTAATTTAGCTTCATCCAATGGAGGAGGCCTCTCATTTGAAGGTTTTAGTTTATACATTTATATATTTATATTTAGTATAGTCTTATATATAGTTTTTTATATAGTCTTTGTCTAGAAGAAGGTTTTCTCAGGTCCATCTTTTTAAAATCTTCTGGTGCCAATCTGTAGAGAACTGGTAATCATACTCTGTATCAAATTTTATCTCCCTAATATTGGCCCACTTCACTGGATCCCCGGCTTCATTTTTCTTCCTATTCACAAGCCTAGAACCCTTCAATGAACGGAAGTTTAAAAAGTCACATTGAGGTAATTCTACAATATGTAGCGGAGGTGATATGTGTATTGATCTAATAAAGTTACACCAGTCGTGGTACACTTCAATATCAACATTAGTCCGCTTTTTAGCAGTCTCTATGGAGGCATGGATGGTGTCGGTCTCCATGTGGGTATGGCCTGGTTCCATAAAATGGTGAAAAATTGACTTAAGTCTCGGTTTTCCTTTTTAAATGTAGTCATTAAGTGACACATCATTACCGCCATATAAATATTTTTGTTTTGGCCGTAGCACGAGTCGCTGTATAGGTGAAGCTCTTCAATAGTGGTAGGTAATGACTTGATAAAATTTTGAATGCAAGATTCGATTTGCTGACCTCCCCGGCTTTCTATTGTTTCATTCCACAGATAATAGATTCTTGTACTTTCCACTGTGCTGGTGTAATAGACCGTTATATTATATGTCCGAAGCTGCCTCTTGTAGAAGGAAACACCATTTCTCAAATAAGGTGTCGGTAAACACTTGTCAAGGTCAAAAGAGGCCGTAGCGTAATTTTGATCAATCTTACTTTTTTCTTTATCTTCCTTCCTCTTGCAGGCATTTCTGCTAAGCTCAAATGTTCCTCCCTTTTTTTTTAATAAATAGCACTTTGTAATAAAAAATTCATAGTATTACCATACAATTACGGTCTTGTGTTCTATCAAAGCAATAATTAAATAAAACAAGTTCACAAACAAATGCAAACAGTGAACACGGTAGATGGAAGCATGGGTAGATTAAGGTTATATGGTACATTGGCCCAAGACGAGCGCGCCGAAATTTAAATTATTCTCTAAGAAGGGCCAACGTCCAACTAGCAATAGACATTGGCCTTTTTTAAATAAAGGACATCCGAATAATATGAGTTGTGTTTGGGCCAATTTGCACACTGGCTGTCTTTGCACTAAAGCTAAAAACAAATTGGCCCATTCAAAACAACGGTATATCTTAAACTATTAATGGAAAGGACATTGGCCCTTTTTACAATCATAGTAGAACTTGCGCTGAATTCATTAATGTATTTAACTCAAATTGCAATATTTTGAAACATTTGTAAAAAAAAACCCAAGACATGATCAGAAGTCTTTAACTCTTGACGCCGGTCCAACAATAAAAGCTAATATTAAGATAATAACATGTGTTTTTATTTGTGCTTCTACAAATCTACAGATTAAAGCATTCTTCTATATTTAAATCATTTTGAATATAAGTCTAGGTCAAGATTTGTTATATAAAATTGTTATATTCCAGTACCTTCAGTTCTCAAATCCGCCATAATTAGGTATTTTATTTAGTTTTTATCTTGTGCTACTGAAGAAATGGGCATAGCCTTCGAAATGCGCATCTAGCTACTTAATGCTTTAAGTTACGGTATTTGGGTGATATTCTATACAAATATAAATCTGTTAGTTAATTTTTGATGCACTTTGATGGTGTTTACATGTTTAAAACCAACACTCCGAAAAGAATGCATTACCTTTACATTTTTATCATTGGCTGCACTCACACGTTGCACAACCGTTTCCACCTTACTTGATTAGGTTCTGGTTCCGATAAAGCCGACACTATACACACTGCAAAGCCACATCTCCAATTACTACGTGATTGGTTCCTGTGCTCTTTGAACTTCCAATCTATATTTCATTGTCTATCCAATGACGATTCTTGTTCATTTTACTGTTTAAGTTTTGAGATGAAGTTCAAAGGAAAAGTTCTAGTAAAAAACAGCAGGAATCTTCATCATGGTGAAATTTTGACTTGATGTCAAAGTTTTCTTTCAATTAACTAAATTATATTTATGTTGCACTAGATAGCTGTAGTTCAATTCAAAACTCTTTGCCGAGCGAATCTTCGGCATTATATAAAATGTCTAGACAATGTACAAAATTAAATTCGTTGTACACTATCCGTAATATTCTTAGCCATTACACAGAATGTCTCGACATTCTTTTGAATACCGATTTATACACCTTAATGCTAACGAATATATCGAAATATATTCGAATGATTGGTTGGGATAGCTTTACTATCCTCAACTTGGGACAATCACCGAAATTGTTCTACAATGGTCAGTCGTACTTTTGTATGCGTCCCAGAAATTTATAAATTATTTATCTAATTGATTATATGCCGGACAATTCTTCAATTAATATTATGGTCAGAACTTAATTATTGCAAGATTTTATTCTGACTAGTATAAAACTGATTATGAACTACATCACTGATCAGATTCCAATTTATTTCATAAAAAACTCTCCCGCTTTAAAGTATCCGCTTTTCATTTTGTTTAACAAGACAACTTCAGCACGCAGAAGATTCCATTGGCGTGGATACATGCGTTAATAATTTCCATATTTAAAAGTGGTTCAAAAAACGTTATCAACAACTATAGGCCTATCTCTAAACTTTCAGTTTTTGGCAAATTGCTGGAAAAAATAATGTGCAATAATTTAGATAGTTACTTAAAAAGTAATCACGGTTTCTCAAAATCAAAATCAGTATTTACGAATCTTTTACCGTATTCGGATTATATTTTTTCATGACTGGATAAATCTAAGCAAGTAGATGTAGTCTTACTGATTATAAAAAAGCCTTTGACAAGGTCGATCACAACGTACTAGTAACGAAGTTGGAAGATTTTGGTATTCATAGTAGTCTCCTCGGTCTCTTAAGTTCTTATTTACAAGTTAGAACTCAAGTAGTTGCTTTAAATGGTGTAGTTTCTTTTGATTCTACTATGTCTTCGGATGTACCGCAGGGCAGCCATTTGGGCCCCATATTATTCAATGTTTTTATTAATGATATTAATTCTTGTTTCAAATTTAGCAAATTTGCTTTATTCGCTGACGACATGAAAATCTATTCCATCATAACTTGATTGAATGATGCAATAAATTTCCAAATGGATTTAAATGCCTTCTATAATTATTGTTTAAAAAATAATTTACACCTTAATTTGGATAAGTGTTAATGTATAACGTTTTCAAAGAAATTATATTCTATTGTATTTAATTAACACGGTTAGAGATTTAGGAATTATATTTGACACCAAATTATTATTCGATAAGCATGTGGATTTTATTTTTAACAACTGTATGAGAATTTTAGGCTTTATAATTCGAATTAACAAACCATTTACTAAAATCCATTTTATTGTTCATTTATACAAATCGTTGTTATGTTGCCATTTGGATTATTGTTCAACAATCTGGTCACCTCAATACAATATATATATATATAAATAAACTAGAGTCCGTCCAAAATAGATACTTAAAATATATAGACTACAAATTTAATAAACAATGCCTATATTTGAACTATGAAGAGAGATTACAACGGTACAAGTTATTATCACTAAATAATAGAAGAATGTGTTGTGATATGCTGTTATTATATAAAATAATGCACAATAAATTTAATGTAGATTTAATTCGATTTTTATTTTACAATGTTTCATTTGTAAACACTAGAAATGTTAATTTATTTAGGCCATCTACGAAACTTATATCATTAGGTCAGAATTCACCTTTTCACCGTTTAATGTCTACGTTGAACAAACATTTTAATTAAAAAAAAAAAAACATTAAATTATTAATGTTCCAATATCAAATCCTAAATCCATTCCTAATCCAAAAAAAAATTTAAATTGTTAACAAATGGAAAAAAAGCAATGCATAAAATCAACTTTTCCTAGGAGCTAAGAAGTTTCACTTCTACCGCGCGAGAGTCTCACGCATATCATTTTTATTATTGTTGTCAATATAACATGGAAAACTGGGTTTCTATTAATATTATAATGTTCATTTTTATTTAAGTGAATTTGTTATTAAGTTTGATACGTTTACTTTTATATATCTGTGTTAAATACCGAATACTGTGTTACTTTATTGTAATATTATAGTAATAGTTGTAATTAAGGAACTTTATGTAAATTGAATCGGGAACTGTTTTGGATATTAGCTTGTTTGTTTGCAGAATAAATATAATAAAAAATAAAATAAAATAAAATCACATAGAGATCAATATCAACAATTGTTTACGAAATAAAATATTGTTGTACTTTGATTGCTTTAGTCAGATTTATAGTTCGATATTTTAAATAATTGATCCGTCAAACTAGATTCATGAATCGTTTTGCCTCTGCAATATATCAATTATATGTAGAGAACACAATTTAGAGTATGGCTGTTGTAAGGTTTTTTAAATAATCAAAAATTTCAGGGACAGCAATTCAAGTCTTCCTCATTTTTTCATGTATTTTTAAGCACGTCTAACAAAAAATCTTTTTCCAATCCCTTCAAATCCCCAAATCTACAAAGCTTTGTCACTATATCGAAACAAAAGTTTCAATCTATAGAACTAGATTGAAAATTGGTTAATTGTATTTTTATATCTCCAACAGTCAGGAACTCGAAAATCTATAAATTGAGTTTAGTTGCTGATGTGTTGTCTGGATGCAAATAAACTTTGATGTTTCTGTAAATCAACTGAATTGTCTATATCTTTATAAAATACTTTGAGTAACGACAATATCTCGATTGTCCTGTTGGCGGAAACGTCGAATTTGTTGGTTAGTTAATTTTTTATTTTTTTTTATTTTTTATCGTCCTCAACCCCAAGTTAGTTAAAGAGTCCGCAATCCTAAAGATTGGTTGGAAACAGCACGCCATGCCGATCTATCCTGAGCTAATCCCTTCATCTCCCTATAGCTATTCATCTCAACGTCTTCAACTATCTGACTCACATACTCCAATCTAGGCCTACCTACCCCTCTCTTTCCCTCCACTCTACCTTCTATGATCAATTGCATAATCCCCCCATGCCTAAGAATATGCCCTACTAATCTGTCTCTCCTACGCTGTAACACTCTCCAGATACTTCTCTTCTCCCCTACTAACTCTAGTACAGCTTCATTTGTTACTTTATCTTCCCAACCAATCCTCATCATCCTCCTATAACACCACATTTCGAATGCTTGTAATCTACGCTTCTCTTCCTTTCCTATAGTCCACGCCTCATACCCGTACAGTGCTACACTCCAAACATATACCTTCAGTAATCTTTTTCTAATACCCAAGTCAATATTTGATCTTAAAATCTGTTCTTTTTCTACGAATGCCTTCCTACCCTGTGCTATCCTACACTTTATATCTACCTTGCTTCGATTATCTTTTGTGATTCTACTGCCTAAATAACAAAAATCTGACACTTCTTCGATTCAATTATCTCCTATTGAGATCCTCATTTTTCTACTGCATTCCTTTTTGTCACACCTCATCACTTTAGTTTTACCTATATTTATTTTCATGTTAAAATCCCTAGTCAATACTGCCTGCATACCATTCAATACCCTTTCTAAATTCTTTTCGCTTTCTTCCAATATAGCTATATCGTCGGCGAATCTCAACATATATATTTTCTCTCCCTGTACATTCACACCTACACTATACTCTTCTTTTACTTTGTTTATTGCATCTTCTATATATAGATTAAATAATAACGGTGAGAGTGTACATCCCTGCCGAACTCCCTTCCCTATTTTTGCTACCTCTTCTTCCCCCTCAATTCTAACTAAGGCAGTTTGGTGTTTATATAAATTAAAAATTATTCTCCTATCCTTATAATCTATACCCGTTTCTTTTAAAATTCTAAACATTATGTCCCAATCTACATTATCAAATGCCTTTTCTAAGTCTACAAAAGCTATGCAAGTTACCTTTCCTACCCTATTTCTTTTTTCTACTACCGTTCTTAGTGCTAGAATCGCCTCTCTCGTCCCTCTGTTTTTCCTAAAACCAAACTGATCTTCTCCTAGCCTTTCCTCTACTTTATTTTCTAATCTCCTATAAATAATCTTTAACAATATCTTCGATGCATGTGATAGTAGGCTAATGGTCCTATAGTTCTCACACAAATTAGCTCCTATTTTCTTCGGCAATGTTGGAAATACCCCAAGTATTGGTTGGAAACAGCACGCCATCTGTCGATCTATCCTGAGCTAATTCCTTCATCTCTCAATAGCTATTCATCCCACACGTCCTTCACCATCTGACCCTCATACTCCAATCTAGGCCTACCTACCTCTTATGTTCCCTTTACTTTACCTTCTATAACTAATTACATAACACCTTCATGTCTAAGAATGTGACCTACTAGTCTATCTCTCTTGTGCTGTAATACTCTCCAAATACTTCTCATCTCCCCTACTAACTCTAGTACGGCTTCATTTGTTACTTTATCTTCCCAACCAATCCTCATCGCAAAGAGTAGGAAAGGAAAGGAAACGAAAAGAAAGAGTAGGTAGACTCAGACCTACACTTTCCTTTCTCTCTACTTTACCTTCTATAATTTATGACTGCATAATACCTCCATGTCTAAAAATATGACCAGCTAATCTATCTCTCCTACGTTGTAATCATTTCCAAATATTTCTCTACTCCAGTATTAACTCTAACGCGGCTTCATTTGTCACTATCTGCTGATAAATCATCCTCATCATCCTCCTGTAGCACCACATTTCAAATGCTTTTATTCTACGTTTCTCTTTTTTTCTTGTAGTCTAAATCTCACAGGCGTACAGTATACTCCACAAATATGCCAATACTTTATCTTAAAATTTGTGCCTTTTCTACGAATGTCTTCGATATATATATACCTATATATCTTTTGTAATGCTACTTCATAATTAATAAAAATCTAATACTCCTTTTATTCTCTTTTCTCCTATTCTAACCCTCACCTTTCGCCTGCATTCATCCTCGCCACACCTCATCATTTTGCTTATATTTATTTTCATGTTATAATCTCTAGTCATTACTTCCTGCGTAACATTTAATACCTGTTCTATATATTGCTCACCATATATATATTTCTTCAAAGAATTTTCTCACCTACACTATATTCTCTCCGTAACCTTGTTTATTACACCATATATATATATATATATATAAAATAACATCGGTGAAAGTGCACATCCCTGCCTCACTACATTTCCTATTCTTGCTAGCCCTCCTTGCCCCTCAATTGTAACTCTAGCAGTTTAAGGTATATGCGGATTGAAAATAATTCTGTTATACTTTAATCTATTCCCGTTGATGAGAATTATCATTATCATATTCCGTATTCATCTATAAGTGTGTATTTCTCCCTAGCTTGCTCGCATACAAATTCCAACACCCGTTTTTTTTAAGATTCTAACGTTTATGTCCCAATCTCCATTATCGAATACCTTAATGCCCTCTTAGCTTACAATAGCATCCCTCGTTCCACTGTTCTTCTTAAAACCAAACAGATCTTCAACTAGCCTTTCTTTTACACCAAATTTATAAATATAACGGCTTATACTTTTGACAATGCAATTCGATTATTAGATTTCCTTATTTCGGATACCTTTTACTATTCGTAATTGTAGATGAATTATTAAGAGAATAATAAATTAAGAAAATTATTAAGAGTAAAGAGAATTATTTATAATCTCTTGTTTCCATTAAACTATATGATAAATTATTTTGCTCGTTTTAGTTCATTAATTATTTTATGCATTTTAAATAAAAGCGTATTTTTTTCTTAATACTTTTTATAACATAGAATATCACCCAATAAAAAAAAAAATTAATACTTTTTAGTAATAATTACACGTTATGAATCAAAATATCTTTTTTCAACAATGAATAATCACTCTTTTACTTCCAACAATTCTGTTATTATTTACAACATTACGGTTAATTTTATTTCTAAGTTTATATTAAAATTTATGTAGCATTTTTGCATAGTAGCAAAAATTTTTAACGGAATATTATTGAACCACATTGCATTGTCATCCAAAAAGAATGTGTGTGCAAAATTTAAGCTCGATAGCTTATCAGGAAATTATTTAAAAATCGCTGGCAAGTTTTGACCATAGCGACAAACACCGTGAGCGAGTTAAATAAAAGCATATCGATATTTTTAATTGTGATATTTTTTTTGATTTCTCTTCCCTATTATATTTTTCTTTTTTTTATATTTTAAATATTATTGATATTATTTTTTAAGTATGTAAATTATAATATGGCTTCAGCACATGTTAGTTTTTTTTATATGTAAAACTAACGTCACATATATACTACGTGTTTAGGCAGTGGCGGCTCTTGACATTTTAATCGAGGGGGGCGCATTTCTTAAAAATTAACATAATACTAAGAAATCTTACCTAAAATGGATGCAATATGATTAAATTCAATCATTTCTTGAAAGTGGTATTCCGCTCTTCTATCTTTCATTGATATAAACACTCCTTGCACAAGTTTGTCATCAATTTAAATCAGGCAATGGCCTACCTAATTCCTTAATTTTTACTTTGTCCTCGAGAGAAAGTCTACAAAACTCTATTTTCAATAAAGAACTAACACTATTCATTTTTATTAAATTATTTCTATTAAATATATTCTTGGAGAAACACTTGGCAAAATCGTACATACGTAACTACACAGAATAATGCAACTGTCTTATCTGGCTAGTCTATATCAATTTTCCTGTATACTACACTAGGCTTCTCTGTTGGGACGCTAAAGAATCACGGCAGGAATTCAGCTTAAAACAACGATATATTCTTAGCTGTAGAGCAGCGTGACGTCACGTTGCAATAGCAACCCGGGCCGCTAGTTTGTATTCGGCCAGATGAAACAAATGATATACTGCATACGGTCACTCTCATTCTACCGCTTGCAACAGATAGGATGAGTGCATATCCACTTAACTCATCTTGCTCGCTGCCACACCGTGTTGAGTGCTATCGCAACGCAAGCTTTATCTTCTAGGATAGCTTCCAGGACAGCAATAGCTTTTTGTTTGCGGTGCATACGACACGCGAACCAAAGAAACAGATGATATACTGCATACGGTCGCTCTCACTCTACCGCTTGCAACGGATAATACAACGGAACGCCACACCGTGTTGTGTTGAGTGCTATCGCAACGCAAATAATAGCGAGTTAAGCGTGTTGTGATGGGGGACCTGGTAGGACATCTAAAATGGAGTTTCAAGCTTGGCGCTTCTTTCTCCTGGATTAGTTGTTTGTTGATACAGTTTGGCGTGAGTCATAGCTCTTGGGTTGTTAAGTAGGTTTAGGGTTGGTGGGTTGATGTTAGTACTGTGTTGTCATGTTATGTTATGACAGGATGGGTGAGGTTTTGTAGCATTTGCCTTGAGGTTTTATATGTTTGGGTATTGATTCTATGGTGAGTCGAGTTAGTGTTTCGTTGTCTATGTTTTTAATGTTTTTGTAAAATTTCAAGTTTAGTTTGTTAAGTCTTATCTGTAGGTCTATCTGTGCGGTTTGCTAGTGTAGGGTTTTAATGCTTGTGTATTTTCGTAGTCTTGTGGCTAGTCTAAGTAGTCTGTTTTGTGTTATTTGTAGGCTTCTCTCGTTGGATTTACTTGTGGTAGTCCAGATAGGAGATGAGTATGTTAGGATTGGTAGTATGTATGTTTTGCAGAGTAGGATGGTGTGTTCTTGAGTAGTGGTGGAAGCGGTTATTATCGGAATGAGTTGTGAGGTTTTGAAATTGGTTTTTTTGATGGTGTTGTTGATGTGTGTGTTGAAGTTTAATTTCTTGTCCAGTGTGAGTCCTCGGTATCCAATCAATCCAGTTGTTGAGTACTTTGATTTTGTTAGGTTTGTTATATTTCAGTTTACGTGTGAATTGATCTAGTACTGTTTTAGGGGCGTTTACTTGGAGTCCCCATTTGTTTCTTTCTGAAGTATGTCAGTTAGTAATGATAGGTTTTTGGAGGTTGTTAGTATTGCATGGCGAGTTAAAATATCACAATACAATTATATATCTACGGTGACGCGCTAAATGTTCAGGGGGGGCGCGCTGCCGTGCGGCCTCGAAAGAAACCGCCACTGTATCTAGGTGACATTCGTCTACATAATAAATTATTACACCCACAACTATTATATAACTGTAATAAATATATATATTTTTTAATAATAAACCTATGAATGTATACATAACATATGAACAAGTGAAAAAGCAAGAGCGCATGACGTAACTCCAATCCGACTACCAAGCTGTTTGGCTAGCGTTCAGCTGCTGCTGTTGCTGTTACTTGCAGAGTTTCCTCTATCCATCCAGATCCACCAGCAGCCAGCAGCTCGACGTATACCGTCATGCTACCGCCACACGTTTTTCTCGGGCTGCACAGTCCTCGACGCTTGGTGGAGGACGTCGCGACGCCGCTATATCAGTGAGCTTCCAGCTTTCGCTTAGTGTGTGCGCGTGTTGATATTTTCGTGTGCTAAAGAGCTGAACCAACAGAAACAGCAGCAGCTACCTGTTCGCGCTTTTTAACCACTCACACGTCATTGTGTATGCTTTCACGTATCAAGGTTTCGGCTCGCGCTTGTTTTCTACTATACTTGCATTCACTCGCACGATACTAAATGTGATTGTATCTGACGTCCAGATAATGTCGTAAATGATGATGACACCTGCCCAAAATACTGCCGCGCTTTCCATGTTGTAACTAATGATAAAGAGATTGTACTTGTGATCTTGACTCATGTCGTATAATGAGTAGTGCACGGTTCTTCTAAAAATTATATAATACGTGTTCAGAATGAACACAACGAGTATGTATTATATATTTTTGGTTTGATATTTACAAATCCAGCCTTTTATCAATTAATTATTGTCATATGGTATGACATCGCTTAAAATTTTTTTAGTAACTACTTTAGTAACTAATTTTTTTTAGTAAAACATTATTAACTACATTATCGAGATTTGAAAATTATGTGATTTTGAAATGACCGTTTTGAGAAATTTGTGGTTTTGACAAATCTTCAATTCAACTTGTATTAATGAAGATTATTTTTGAAAATTTTGAAATTTTTGGGTAAATAACTTTTGTACATGACTTTGATGTTTTTTTTTTAAAATTATTAATACTACGGTGTTAAATAATAGTATAGAATATCACCCAAATACCGTAACTTAAAGCATTAAGTAGCTAGATGTACACTTCGAAGGCTATGCCCCCATCTTCGGTAGAACAAGATAAAAACTAAATAAATAAAGAAAAGCTACAAATATGGACTGCTATATAAGGAACGATTCAAATCATTGTCGTAAACATAAATTGCTGCTTTTGATTTTTTAATTAACCGCTTATTAAATTTTCCTTTATCTAATGATAAGTATAACATTGAATTAAATAATATCCTAAATATAGCAGTACAAAATGGCTATTCTTATAAAATTATAAATAACATATTAAGAAAATTTAAAAGAACAAGTGATATCAGAAATATTAGAAATAATAGTAGGAAATCCCAAAGATTTGGTTGATTTCAATAAAAAATCTGGTATTTATGAAATATCTTGTTCTAGTTGTCCTAAAGTATATATAGGACAGACACCTAGACCAATTGAAACAAGATTTAAGGAGCATTTAGCTCATTTCAGATTGAATAGAAAATATCAAAGTGCTGTAGCTGAGCATATTTTTGACTAACTCAGGTCATCCTATTCAAATTAGTTCATTTAAATTACTTAAAAGTGTTTTGAATTATTCCGAGTTAAATGCTTATGAAATATATACGTGCATAAATCAAAATCAAATTTAATGAATTTAGATTCAGGCCCAACTTCATCTTGTCTATTTCATTTATTTAATAAGAACTATTTTTATTTTATTTATTTTTGATTATTTTAGTTTTGACAAACCAATATTTATTGTTGTTCTTTGTTAGTTTCGTTAATTATTAATTTATATTGTTTTAAAAAATGTATAGGTCATATTATATGCCATTTTTGAAATTCTTCTGTCATGTTGACTTATTTATTTAATAATATATCAATCACGATTCGTGACAGAGGTATTTTATTTAGTTTTTATGTTGTGCTACTGAAGATGAGGACATAGCCTTCGAAATGCGCATCTAGCTTTGAGTTACGGTATTTGGGCGATATTCTATGCAATTGTTTAACAACGTGGTGACATTTTTTAAATTATCAACAAACTCAATTACAGCATGTGCTGTCGGTTTGTGGAAATACGTACAGAAATAAATAATAAATTTCTGACATAAATCTCAGTTAAATTACATAATAGAATAGTCTGTCTAATGCCAACAGGTAATGAAATAATGTTTCGTTGTTATTTTGTAATTATTTTTATTGCTTGAATTATTAATTCAACATGAGAGAACATATTCACATTTTATGACACAACTGGAAAATTTAATTGTCATAGTCTCGTTGTTCTTCATTCTATGTGTATACGCGCACGGCCATTTCCACGTATGCAAGAGAGCAAAACCTGCCTGGAAATATATATTCCTACATTTCGTATATATCTATTTCCTATATGGAATGTGTTTAGTATTCACGGCATGTAGTATTGGTTAGCACACATTCATAGCAAGTTTGGGATTAATATCTATACGTACGTATCCGTAAATTTTGGATAAGCTATCGTCGTTACACGAACTATTTTCCAATAATATAATAGCTAGCCAGGATCATGTAATAAATTACCGTTATTTACTTTGTATTGAGTAGGGTTGGTTAAAAGCGCAGAATTTAGGACCTCGTTAAGTACTAATAAGTTACATTCGTGACATTTAAAATTGAGACTATTTGCTTCAGTATAAGAGTAGTGACGTGCGATAAGATTGAACTGGGAGGATTCAACAAATAATCAAGATGAATTATATAGAATTTTAAAAAAAAGTATTAAATGGTTATTAAAATGGCTATTCTTCTAAAATTATAAATAACATATTAACAAAATTTAAAAGAACAAGAGATTTCAGAAATATTAGTAGTTTAGAACATATTCAACTCCAAATTTTGTTAAATTACCATTTGATCCTATAATTGCACGTGGTTTAGATGGTATTTTAAATCAATATAATTTTAAAGTAACATATAATATTCATGTTAATTTTCTAGGAAATCCCAAGGATTTGATTCATTTCAATAAAAAATCTGGTATTTATGAAATATCTTTTTCTAGTTGTCTTAAAGTATATATAGGACAAACACGTAGACTCATTGAAACTAGATTTAAGGAGCATTTAGCTCATTTCAGATTAAATAGAAAAAATAAAAGTGCTGTAGCCGAGCATATTTTTGACTAACTCAGGTCATCCTATTCAAATTAGTTCACTTAAATTACTTAAAAGTGTTTTGAATTATTCTGAATTCAAAGAGATAAAAACGCGGGCGAAAAAACTTTAAACATCTATATCTAAAAACTTCATGTTTGTTAAATAACACCTTCATCCATTCAACCCTTCAATACCATTGGTCTACACACTAATTTTAGTAACTTCAAAATTAAAAAAAAAAATTATCGCTGTTGACTTTTCCAATTATTCTGTATTTTACAATATTTGTGGTGTTTCTCGCATTTTTTATATATGCGCATTTCGAAGGCTATGCCCCCATATTCATCCCCATATTGTTTTAAAAGATTTAGATTTTATCATTGAAACTAGATTTAAGGAGCATTTAGATCATTTCAGTTTAAATCGTAAAGATAAAAGTGCTGCCGACGAGCATATTTTTGAATCAGGTCATTCTATTCAAATTAGTTCACTTAAATTACTTAAAAGTGTTTTGAATTATTCCGAGTTAAATGCTTATGAAAGTATAAACATGCATAAATCTAAATCAAATTTAATGAATTTAGATTCAGCCCCAATTTCATCTTGTCTATTTAAATTATGTAATAAGAACTATTAAAAAATTATTATTTTTTGGTTATTTTAGATTTGATAGACGAATGTTTATTGTTGTTACTTGTTAGTTTCGTTAATTATTAATTTATATTGTTTTAAAAGATTTATAGGTCATATTATATGGCATTTTTGAAATACTTCTGTCATGTTGACTTATTGTCACGATTCGTGACAGAGGTATTTTATTTAGTTTTTATCTTGTGCTACTGAAGATGGGGGCATAGCCTTCGAAATGTACATCTAGCTACTTAATGCTTTAACTTACGGTATTTGGGTGATATTTATACTATCGAAATATATTGTTCTATTTAGTCATTAAATATAAATCAATACACTTAAAATATTTTAGCTTTATACATTTATTATTATTATTATTATTGTATTTGTATTATATTATGGTTCAAATTTGAAGGTAATTCAAAGATGTGAAAAATCTAAAAATATAAAATCACAAATTACTTAAATAGTGTAAATTTTATATAATAATAATAATAATAATAAGGCTGACGAGAGGTATAACTAAGATATTACCTGTTTTCGTTTTTTTTTTTTAATTCATGTTTTATTTTATTAGTAGTTTCCTCCTGAAGATAGTTACTATGTAACCGAAACTAGTCGAGGATTTAAATTATATATTAAAATACACGTGTAAGGATTTACCTCTCATCAACCTTTTTATTAAATCTGAACCTTACAAATGGACTTCTACAATAATAATAATAATAATAAATGTCTTTATTGATGTAATTCCAGATACATAGATTTTAATATACAAAAAATTAAATGGTACATCAAAAGGCGAAGTTCATGGACTTCATATGCAATATGAAGCCCTTGCTTTTCAACTTAACCTATGAAAAATAAATTTAAAATGATGAATATGAAAAATAAATATCTATATAGATATAAATCTAATCTATAGATAAGAACACTTATTTGAGAAATAACATACGTAACTGAACATAAAGATTTTTTGCTTAGAATTTTGTCACCACAACTATTATACATATAGAAATCAAATGAAGATAAAACCACAACAAATATACAGGATAGAGGAAAAAGCACCGAGGATACTACATTAAATAGTAAATAATATCGAAATGCTCAAATTAAAACATTAACGCACTTGGCTTCAGTAACAACAATACTGATTGGGATTTATTATTGAAGTTGTATGAGAAGATAATTCAATAAATTTTCAAAAAAATTATCGGATTGATTAGACTAATATTAATGAATTTTTTACTTTATGTTCATAAAAAAAATAATAAGTATGCAGAATATGCACTTGATTGACTTCAACAATAGATTTGTGGATGCTATTCCGTAGTTATTCCGTAAATATAAATATAGTAAAGTAAAGAAAAATGTGGATAATTCTTGATTTCATAAAAAAAAATACATGATTGCACTTCAAAGACAATTGTATTTCAATATTCACAAAATTTTCATCTCTTCAAAAAAATAGCATACTCACTATGCGTACATTACTCTCCGAAGTGCTCTGTGTATAATAAGCCGACGCTTTATCAACAAAAACGTGGACACTAAAAGTGTTGATTTATATCCCATCTAGTCCTAGCTTGTTCCACCGCTGTTCAGTAATAAACCCTGAAGATGGGAGATTCAATATTATTCTTTTTACATAAAAGACGAATTATATATTGCGTCTTATTATTATAAATATAAAAATACAAATAAGTTTTTAATATATTATTTGATTATTATTATACAAGCATATTATTTGATGACATTCCTTTTGGTTGTACTTTCCTAGTGTTGCATATGCCAATAAATGTATTTATTATTATTATTATTTTATTTAAAAAAAATTGTGGTGGAAAATAGAAATATTTAGAAGCTGTTAGTGTATACAGAAATAAACGAATGAGTTATATTCTTAGACATGGCTGTATTATGCAATTTGTTATAGAAGGTAGATAGATGGAAATAAATGGGTAGGTGGGTCAGATAGTGGTGGTTATGTGGGATGAAATGATATAGGGAAATGAAGGCGTTAGCTCAGTAGAGATCAACAGATGGCGTGCTGTTACCAACCACTTAGAACTGATGACTATGGCCTACATGTAAAGGTTATAAAAAATATATATTTTTAATCTAATACAACTCGAGAACGTTATATACCTATCAACTATTTTTGAAAATGAACGATTCCATTTTTCGGTACAAATCTCTAATACAGCCAGCGTGAAAAAACTGTATTGTGCCACAGGAGATCAGCTCTCCCAGCACCCAGGCCACTTCCAGTTCTGGCCGTCGCATTGCTTCTGCGGCATCGGCCGGCGAAGAAGTTTTTGCAAAATTTATGATCTGAACAGAAGCCAAATTTCTTTCCAATCTCACCGCAGAAGAAGAATGATTTGTGTTGCTGTTTGCTTCCAAACCGTTTGTGATTTATATATCTAACACTTTAGTTTACTCGAAGTAAATTTTTATTCATTTTTAAGAAGATTTTATTCAAGTATTCATTTGCACAACGATTCAATCATTTACTGTACCAATTTCTTAAATGGTATCAAAGCTGTTTTTATTTTATTATGACGAGCACTGTGTTTTAATTAAGTATATAATCCCTGCATTGTGAATTCACCGTAAACTTTCATCAGGTAATAAAATATAAAAACTTCATCAAATTATTGGGTCAAAACCGAATTGCTTACCAATTTTTGTAAAGTATCCTTCAGCGTTATAGCCTTAAATAAGTATTATCGAAATATAGAAAAGATTTTAGCACAGCTTCAATAAATATAAAGTATCGTCAATCAGCAGCATTAAAACCTTCAACTTTGCCATTGATCCAAGACGTCTTTATAAAGCTCCTGTAACAATAATTCGAGTCCTAATAAATTCAAATTTAAGAGAATACCGCACATTTTAGGACCATATATATTATCGAAAATACCTTTATAATTCTAGTTAGTTAGTTAGGTAGTCCTCAATCCTAAGATTGGTTGGAAAAAAACGCCATCCGTCGATCTTTCTTAAGTTAATCCCTTCATCTCCCTATAGCTATTCATCCCACACGTCCTCCACTATCTGACCCATATACTCCAATCTAGGCCTACCTACCCCTTGCTTTCCCTCTATACTACCTTCTATATCTAATTGCATAATATCCCTATCATAAATCTGTTACTTGAACATTAAATTTTCCTTTTTTCTCTGTTGCCCTATTATGTTATATATTCAGAATTGCATGTCCTAAATTTGGGTTTATTTTAAGCTCAATTAAGCCATATTAAGCTATTATTCTTTCAACGATGCAACTATTAAAATATTTAGTAGTTACCATATTAATAAAAATAATTCACAATAGATAGGGTTAAATACGAGTAATACAATAAATTTCGGACTGAGCCCTTAATGCATACCCACACCAGGTTAATCATTTAATTGTATGTTCTGTTGATTCTGTTATGGACATCAAAAGTATTTGTTTGCAAAAAGCATTGTCACTTAATTTATTACTGACAGCAACATCGGCCAATGCGTAGACACAAAATTAGATTACTATGTAACGAAAGATATAAGTAATCTGTAGTTTTTTCGCTATTTAATTAATATTTTATATAAGTTACGTTAAGAATGCTTAAAGAAAAATAGTACGAGTAACTCTATGTACAAGGGACACAAGAACATCTAGGATGGGGTGACAAGCAATAATATAAATCTTCTGTCGATTCTATCTACTAAAATGGTCCTTCATATAAATTTTTAATATATAACAATCACTTATCTGACTATATTGAGTTTATTACAAGTCAAATAAAACCCTACGTTTCTCAACATTCTGAAACCGTGACAAAATCCATAATTGGTTTTCACTCGCTAAACGAAATATAATAAACCGAATAATTTAAAAAATTGGAAATACCAGAACTGAATATTTGAAATGTACAAATGTTTCGTAGCCAAAATCTTCGAAAATGCAAACTTCTACGAACACATAATAACAAGTACTTATAGAAAATGCACAAAATTTTCACTTACTTACAAATTTTGAATTTAATATTTTCCAAATTTAAAAAGTGTTACTTGTACCCCTTTGATTTATCGCCCTTCGTTTGAAATTCATAATCGTTTTGTACATATATTTTCCATTAAAAATATATAAGTTATCAGCAAAAAGTATAAAACACCTTTAAAAGATTTATAAGTCATATTATATGCTATTTTTGAAATACTTCTGTCATGTTGACTTATTTATTTAAATAGTATATCAATCAGGATTCGTGACAGAGGTATTTTATTTAGTTTTTATCTTGTGCTACTGAAGATGGGGGCATAGCCTTCGATATGTACATCTAGCTACTTAATACTTTAAGTTACGGTATTTGGGTGATATTCTATACTATTACTTAACACCGTAGTGATAATTTTTTAAATGGTCAGCAAATGCTATATTTGCTAATTCATAAATATTATGAAAAACCTTGTTTAGTAAGTTTGGTGTGTTGCGGTATATACACTACCTAAATTATAAATTATTATCGGTATATAGCGTACCGTTACAATTTCGTAATAATCAAATTGTAATTTAGCCTAATGGGCTCGGCATTATCACACCCACACACAAACACACCAACAGTAGAAACGTTCAATTTGTGCGCTACAATGTTCCTGAATATAACACGAATAATATCGTAGTTTAGTTTAGAATACCATATCGTCGGCTTAAAGGTAAAACGGAATAAGTCCAAATTTTATTCAAATCAATTATACCTATTACAACCATTGTAAATTTCATGAGTTTGATCATTATCGCATTATATTGTATTATTCAAACGGACCGAACGGAGATTTATTTACCATTTAATAAAAGTATATATCTTTACAACTGTTTGAATACATAAAATGGCTTTGATTAAAACTTAGACTTGCTCAGTTTTACCATTACGTCGATGATATACTAATGTTTAATCTACAGTCGCTTTGCTCCACTGAAAGGCTATGTTAAACGTTTACAATTCTCAGGCCATTTACAAACTATAATCTATGCTACTCAATGATTAATAATAGTTTTTTATGTAATCATATATAATATGATAGAATTACGATAAATCTGTATCGTCAAAAATCATGGCAAGGCTATAAAAAATCTGGTGAATATACTGCATTTATTTTAAAATTATCACTACGGTATTAAATAATTGTTAGAATAACGATTACAATACAATTGTATATCAATCACGATTAGTGACAGATGTATTTTATTTTGTTTTTATCTTGTGCTACTCAAGATGGGGTATAGCCTTCGAAATGCGCATCTAGCTACTTAATGCTTTGAGTTACGGTATTTGGGTGATATTCTATACCAGGGGTGGTCAACAAGCAGTGGCGGTTTCTTTCGAGGCCGCATAGATATATAATTGTATTGTGATATTTGATCTCGGCATTATTTTTCCTAAAAGACAAAGCTTGCGTTACGGTAGCACTCAACACAACACGGTTTGGCGGCGAGCAAGATGAGTTAAGTGCATATGCACTCATACTATCTGTTGCAAGCGGTAGAGTATGCAGTATATCATCTGTTTCATCTGGCCGCATACAAACTAGCCGCCCGTGTTGCTATGGAAACGTGACGTCATGCTGCTTCTACAGCTAAGAATATATCGTTGTTTTAAGCTATTCCGCGCCGCGATTCTTTAGCGTCCCAACAGAGAAGCCTAGTGTAGTATACAGGAAAATTGATATAGAATAGCCAGATAAGACAGTTGCATTGTTCTGTGTAGTTACGTATGTATGATTTTGCCCCGTGTTTCTCCAAGAATATATTTAATAGAAATAATTTAATAAAAATGAATAGTGTCAGTTCTTTATTGAAAATAGAGTTTTGTAGACTTTCTCTGGAGGACAAAGTAAAAATTAAAGAATTAGGTAGGCCATTGCCCGATTTAAATTGATCACAAACTTGTGCAAGGAGTGTTTATATCAATGAAAGATAGAAGAGCGGAATACCACTTTCAAGAAATGATTGAATTTAATCATTTTGCATTCATTTTAGGTAAGATTTCTTACTATTATATTATTCTTTAAGAAATGCGCCCTCCTCGATTGAAATGTCAAGAGCCGCCACTGCCAACAAGTCAATCGACCGGTCAATCGCGAAGCGATTTTTGGTCGATCGCGAACATTTGGACACAAAAACTGATTATTTCGAATGTGGCGCTAGTAAAACGAGACAAAAAACATGAAATAAGACGAAGATAAGTTGGTTCAGTGATTTAGCGTTCCTGACAGATTTTACATCCAAGTTAAACGATTTGAATTTAAAGTTACAAGGAAAAAAGAAGGCAATAAAACACGATTAGTTGCATTAATGCTTATAAAAGTTAGTTCGTAATGTTGATTGAAGATCTCCAACAAAATTTTTTTGATCATATTCAAATTATGAATGACAATTTACAAAAACATCTCAATCTTAATTGTAACTTTGAAAAATACATTGTGGAAATTAAAAAGTTATTGAGGATTTAGATCCAAGATTTGGTGATTTAAAAAAAATTGAGGATATTGTTCAATATTTATGTTTTCATTTTAAGAAAGATTTAAATGTGAAATATATTGCTGCAAAAATTTCTTATTTTTATCTTGACAATACACCGATGATGGCCTTACAAGTCGAAACCGGTATATAATATAATAAATTAACATACGTTTATCTTCCCTCTACTTACTTTATTATCATATTAACGTATTGAGTCGGACTTCTTAATTTAACAGTTTTCTAAATCTCTACGATTACTATAATATATTCATTTATTTTTCTTCATATCACTGTACGGATTTGAAAAATTCAAATCGGTTTTTATTACCTTCTATCTATTGCAATGATATTTTTTTGCATTCGTAATATTCTCTTAATGAAAGAGTCTTGCACATAATATACAACAGATACGTTTTCGGGCCATTTTTTAAATATTTATATATATTTTTTTTTTAAGTGGCGGGCCCGCCCCTTCTACTGCGCATTACAAATTAAGACTAGTTTATGCTTAAGACCAATGATAACAAAAAAAAATGAAAATATACTGGCCGCTTCAACACCCTAAAAACTTATGCTTGTAAAGAGATGCTCGCCACTGCATTTTTGTCATTTGAGGGTGTGGTCAAAATTACTGCAATGTTATCACATCGACAGCCAACAAATACAGCGACTATTATATTAGCATAATTGATCAAAACAAATAATAAATAACTGAAAACTTTTTACTAAATAGTGGACTTTAATCGAAGTCGTATATATTCATACATTAAATATTCTCATATTTAGTTTACAATTGGAGCACTTTGTACTGAAGTTTTTTATTCATATATGGCAACAATGGTACTGGAAGCTCAACCCTTATGCGCAGTAGAGGATGAATTAGGTCCGCTAACATATAAAAAATGACTTGTAACACTGCAAACAGTTAGTACTACACACGAAATATGTTTGGATTAATTAGTGTAGTGCAGATGTTACAATTTTCTTTTGCCTTCGGGTTGTAATAGCACAGCCTTTTAGTAACTTGCGTTTAGTGGTGTAATTAAGGTTCCGTGAAAAAATATAAAGGAAGCTAATAAACAGAACATACCCAAATCATAATTTATTGTCATTTAATCGAGATGAAAACTTATTGTAGTTTTGCTAAAAATCCTTTTTGTCGCTCCAGGCATATTTTCAAAACAACTGTGCCTATTAATTTGGCAAAATTGCTTTGTATGATTTGCGTAAATATATTATACCTCTTTAATTGCTTCATGCAATATATATCTCGATTAATTTAATTAAATTTCACGTTGAAAGCATTTTCAACATTTGCCTCGGAGCAAATTTCTGTTAGAATTACCTACATACACCAATCGCTTCAATTTGCATAACACTCGACACACAGATGCACGGGGCGAAAAAACTTTCAATGGCTATTTTCCGAATCGTTAAACTTTCCTCGACGGTTGAACTTTTTCTCATGCCGTGTATAATTCCTACACGTGCGAGCACCTGGCCGACGTCGTCGTCACCGTCTCCACGCCGGACGCGCAACATCGACGACGACCGGCATCTTCGCCTTGGCTGGGACAGTGGTGGGTGCGTCGCCTGCCCTACGCCACGGTGGTGTCTCTCGAATTAAATTTACATGGTCCCGACTTGTATAAATCAAGCAAGCAATCCGTTCGCAGGCGCACGCACTCGCACCCCGCACCACATCCCAGTCGCCTATAATGAATATTGAATTTTGAGGTATAAAAGTTTTGCAACGTGGCAATTTAAAGAAATCCCTTCGCTGATGTTTATATTTAAAGACATGTTTACACTTTTAATTGCGACAATCATCTTTTTCAGGAATCTGCTCTATAAATTTTTTATCGTTATCCATATGGTTACAAATCGGATCAAGTCAAATTAACCTCCGGAGTAGCACAGGGCTCTAAACCAAGTCCTTTACAGTTTTCAGTATACATAAATGACATATCGTCACCCTTATGAGAAAAACTCTTAAATCAAAAATGATCAATTTTTTAGGAGAGGTAGAAAGCTGCATTTTTTCTTTGTTTTTATAAAAACAAATCTAATATCGATAGTATGTTGTAAGTGAAGATTTAGTTTTTATATTCAAGAGAATTTAAAATTTAATATTTCATTTTATCATGGATATACCAGAAATTATTTTTTATTTTGATATAAGATTGGATTTACAAGCTTTATATATCAAATTAATAACTAATAGATATTATTTAAATACATTATTTATCTATCGCATTAAATAAAATACTCATTCTTGTAACATATTTCTTTGAAATATAAAATATAAATTTAATCATCGTAAGGAGGATTATTATAAAATGCATGATAATCATTAATGAGCACTTCTTTAAGATCTTGAAGATGCTTGAACTTTTTTTCTTTTATAGGCAGTCTCTCCAGGTACAAGTCTAAAATAGACCAAGTTTCATTAGAGTAGTAAAGAATGACAAAAACAATAGTTTACTCGGTAGGGACCCAATCAAGTGTTTTGGGGATTCTGATACGGCCTGGAAGATCTTTCCAAATATCTGTATGGCGCAGTTTGAATTCAATAGGGCCATTTGGATTATATTTCAAGGCTCGAACCTCTTGAACCGTCTGGTCATCAACTTTCTTCCGGGTCTGATTTATTTTATATATTTTAGTTTTGAAAAATCTTTAAAGAAGTCAAATATGGCTCAAATATTGCACATTGGCCAGGTTTCTGGCGCGCATTTTTACACCACGTTGTTTGCTGCTATTATTTTGCTTACATGAACTTAAGGATTTTCCAATATAAACCGTACAAATTCGACACGGATGGATATATGCGAATGGATTTAAGAGGTGCTAATGTTGAAATCAAATCTTGAAAATTGAACTTGCGGGAATTATTGCCCAGTGCATTTTTATAAATAAATTTGAAAGAGGGATTTAGTTATTCATGACTTGACATCATCATTTTTTAAAATTGTGTGAATGATTATTGCCCAGTACATTTTCATAAATAAATTTGAAAGAGGGATTTAGTTCTTCATGACTTGCCATCGTGATTTTTTTAAATTGAACTTGCGTGAATGATTATTGCCCAGTACATTTTTATACTTAAATTTGAAAGAGGGATTTAGTTATTCATGACTTGACATCATCATTTTTTCAAATTGAACCTGCGTGAATGATTATTGCCCAGTACATTTTTATAAATAAATTTTAAAGAGGGATTTCGTTATTCATGACTTGACATCATCATTTTTTTAAATTGCGTGAATGATTATTGCCCAGTACATTTTTATAATTAAATTTGAAAGAGGGATTTAGGTATTCATGACTTGACATCATCATTTTTTCAAATTGCGTGAATGATTATTGCCCAGAACATTTTTATAAATAAAATTGTAAGAGGGATTTAGTTCTTCATGACTTGACATCATCATTTTTTTAAATTGCGTGAATGATTATTGCCCAGTGCATTTTCATGCCAATGTAAAGTAGTCTTTAACTGAGGGAATTTGAAGTTTGCAGATTGTTGGAAGAAACGGTACGCGGACCGTCTGGGCTCTAAATTGGTTTTATTAATGATGTTTACCCTTGCTTTGTGTCGCGTCAGCACGTTCCTCAGCATTCGCTCCCTTAGAGACGGGTACGTACGAATACGACCTATGTGGTTGAATTGTTGGACTTGGGATGGCGTTAGTTTACGATCAAATGCTGCTGGCATGTCCCATGTGCCATTGTGTACATGGATACCTTTTCGTTTCCAAACATTATATTTTCATGCGTCATGATGAGCTGACGGTACAATAATAGCCGGCTCTTCCGGTCACCCTATATGGATATTTCAAGAATAGCTATGCTATTTTTGAATCCATTCAAGCAAAGGTTTAGAAAATGATTAGAAAAGCTACAGTGAACTGTAGTTGATCTAGAATGTTTCCAGTATTTATAAATAATTTTAAAATCATAAGCGCTTACTGAAAAGAATCCATGTGCAATTATAACGATCACTATACAAAATAACACGAAAAAATAATATATGCCCATGAAATGCGTGCTATTAAATACCCATGTTAGAGTATGCAGGTAAATATAATGCCATTAAAAAAAGAGTATACTTTTTATGTGTTTGTCTGAACTTTCATATTATGCAATGTTGTATAGGGAAGCTAATAAATTTGAATTGTCGTAAAGGATATAAAATATAAATATAAAAAATATAAAAAAGATATTACATTACATATAGCTGAAGCTTGTTAAATTATACAGTAAACAATTAATTTAATTATTGAGGAAATGATATTTCATTATAGATATTATATTTTTACTATATATACCTACCTTTCATAGGTTCATTTATCAGCCTGAGGAGAAATACTCTTTCTTCCCCATATGCTTTTAGAAAATTCAACCAGTTCCTCCAGGTCACACAAATCCGTTGTGTATAAAATACAATATCCATATTTTCATCAATCAATCACAATAGAACACGAAATACGAGAATCTTCTCCACAACATATAAAACAAAGTGCCAACGGAACTTCCCGTGCTTTTCTATATTCAATTTATAACAATGCCTTTTATTTAGCAAATGGAACGGAACGACAGACGTTAGAATTAATATGATTGGATTATGTTTCAATATGACAAGATTCAATATTCATCAGATTTCGTATTAATTCAGCATTTTGTATTATACCGGCAGTTTTACTGAAGTATTAGGCTACTATTTATAATATTTCTTATTATCATCGTTTTTATAGAAAACGCACGTTTTTGTGTTTCAGAACACTTTTATATTCACAATATTATATGGATATATTATGGAATATTTAAGTTGCAAATTAGAATAAATTTTATTAATTGAAATTTAAATTCAGTGATCATACACACTTTGAATTTATGTTACATCTAACTAGGTTTATTTATATCCAATGCCCTGAAAAACAATTCCCTCAAGCGTCTAATTTCAGCGTATGTATGCATATTTAATTCAAAAACTTGAAATCCATTGAAAATGAAATTCACTACATGAAATATATGCTCGTACGCTTTAGGTAAGTCTAATTTCTATTGAAGTTCCATTATAAATCCCTTTATAGGTCTACAATATGTAATTTAAAAACGTAGTTCTTGTTAAACAGAATACTAGTATAGATTATCACCCAAATAACGCAACTTAAAGCATTAAGTAGCTAGATGTACATTTCGAAGGCTATGCCCCTATCTTCAGTAGCATAAGATAGAATACCTTTGTCACGAATCGTGATTGATATACTATTAAATAAATAAGTCAACATGACAGAAGTATTTCAAAAATAGCATATAATATGACCTATAAATCTTTTTAAAATATATAATTTTCTAGGAAATCCCAAAGATTTGATTGATTTCAATAAAAAATCTGGTATTTATGAAATATCTTGTCCTAAAGTATATATCAGACAAACACGTAGACCAATTGAAACTAGATTTAAGAAACATTTAGCTCATTTCAGATTAAATAGAAAAGATAAAAGTGCTGTAACCGAGCATATTTTTGAATCTTTAAGTTACGGTATTTGATTGGTATTCTATACTGTTATTTAACACCGTAGTGATAATTTTTAAAACAGAATACTGTTTGATGAAAAATGAAGTTTTAAAACTTTGAAATCAATTAGTATTTATATAATACTAAACATTTCTTAT
The DNA here is from genome assembly GCA_947310635.1 of Leptodirus hochenwartii. Classification (NCBI taxonomy): domain Eukaryota; kingdom Metazoa; phylum Arthropoda; class Insecta; order Coleoptera; family Leiodidae; genus Leptodirus; species Leptodirus hochenwartii. The sequence goes on along the minus strand of OX371178.1, from coordinate 31,960,819 downwards.
ACCTTAAAAAAGTAAATCCTGAAAAATGTGTTCAGGGTATTATAACTTGACTGTACGTAAGGTGTTTTAAGCTTGCATTTAGGATCATTTTGTCTGATTCTTGAAGAGGTCGTGTGTTAGCAGTGGTGGCAAGAGTGTGTGAAAAGGTGCCAGAGATATGGGAAATGGGTCGTCGACATATACATACCTTCCTCGCTCCACAGCACGCGCCCTTCTTGTACATGGCATATGTAACACATAGTAATCAATATCTGGTTGCGCTCTAAAAGCTGTCCATACAATGCGGTTCCATCCACGAACATACCGATATTCATTTTATAACTTTATATAATTAACGTTTAACGCAGAGTGCTGAAACTATTTCATCAAGGTTGGCCAGTCATCTGTGATTGCGTAATCAAGTTTCTATAATCATATTGTCCATTGTCCCATTTGATATCCTGTTTTGAGAGGATTACTAAATTACTAATTATCGTTTGAATTCGTGATATTCCATTGTGTGGTAACCAATAGCAATTTTATCATTTTATTAGTATTTTTGAAATTTGAGCTGCCTCATCTGTTTTACATTCTTCTTTGTAATTTATATGACAATTCTTAAAACTTATGTACTAATTAGGATGATTGAAAAATATATTTTATATAGTTTATAGATTTTGCTTTTATGTTGTGATATTCCATAGTGGGGAAGAGAAATAAAAGTACAATGTTTTATATCACAGTAAAAATATAAAATTATTTATTTATTTATTTATTCGCTGTAAAATTTCTTTCGAATTCATTAATAATGTTAAAGATTTAACACTATCAAATAATGAAATACTTGTTTCATTTGCTGTTTGTTCATTATTTCCCAGTGTTCCTATTCCTGAAACTATTTTTTTCCTTGAAGATATGCTAAAAAATTATGTTATTATTAATGAATACTTAAATCTTACTAAATCATGTATGTCTCAGAATTGTTTTTCTTTAAAAGGTAAATTCTTTGAGTAAAAAGAAGGTACAGATATGGGAAATTGTTTAAGTCCATTTATTGCTAATTTATTCATGAGTTATTTTGAAACTAAATTAAAGAAAACTGAAATTTATTTTCATAAAGTTTGGGTTAGATATGTAGATGACATCTTTGCAATTTTTGATACTGAAAAATCTAATATTGATGATTTTATTAAAATATTAAATTCTAAATTTCCTTCAATTAAATTTACTTATGCAATCGAAAATAATAATCAGTTACCTTTCTTAGATGTTTTAGCCATTAGAAATAATAATATATTAGAATTTGAAAATATATATGGAAAAGCTACAAATACGGACTGCTATATAAGGAACGATTCAAATCATTGTCGTCAATTAAAAAGCCACTAACTAATTAAAACGTCAAGAACACAGATTCACGCCAAGACCATACTATTAAAAACAGACAAAACACCTGAGAAAGAAACAGACGTTTGACACGAACCGTTCGGTATTTGGGTGATTGAAACGGTATTTGGGCGATTGAAACGGTATTTGGGTGATATTCTATACTATTAAGGGCTATATTATTTACATTTTCTTTTGATGTATTATTACTTTATTTAGAATGTGTCAAAACATTAAGGGAAAGGTAAGATCAATCACCAAAGTAATAAAAGTATAAATCCCACTGTATATGATCTAAGGCAGACAAATGTCCCTGGAGACTTTTCCTTTTAGACGGCACAACGGCCCATCATTATAATATATAGGTCACTATGTATACTGCTACAGCCCTGCTCGGCTGGTTTTCTGCTTTACCCCCTTGGGAAATATTTATACTTGCCCCATCTGCGAAATACTAAAAATAACATGCCTCGTTGGAATATGGATACAAATTCTTTATTTGAACGCATTAACCTTTAGAAACAATGTAGTATTGTATTCTGCACTTGTTGCTACGAGTATAACATTGTGTTAGGGCAGATTATATTTATAAACTTCTTGTAAATTGATTACGCAGTCAGATATGACCAAAATTATTGTAATGTATTTCATTTATAAATGAAATTATTATGTTTTATATTTATGCATGTATATACTTTCATCCGCAATTAACTCGGAATAATTTAAAACACTTAAGTAATTTAAGTGAACTAATTTGAATAGGATGACCTGAGTTAGTCAAAAATATGCTCGGCTACAGCACTTTTATTCTTCGATATTCCATACTTAATGTCGTAGTTAAAAATTTGTTTCGTAGCATTTCTAATCCGCCTCAGATCTTTGAAAAAGTACATAAATTGCAGAAAGCCTTCTAAAAATGAACTTTCGCAATACTAAAAATGAATGTTAATGTAAAACTTGTTTTACAATTTCGTCAAAATGTTGCATTATTGCATAAGAATCTTTCCAAAGTTTTAAAGAAATGTTTACGCTTTCTACTATTATTACATCAAATTTTGCAACATTTTCTACTCCCTTTTGTTTACCTTACACTTTGTTAGTTGTTTCTCTTCAAGTAGACTTTTACTTTGTATAGTAGAACAACGGCTCCAACATGAATCTATTTTCTCGTTCCACGTACCTGCTATGCGAAGTGGGATACTTTGAATGAGGCAATTTGTACTGCCTTTGAGATTATCCTGATGGATTACTCTATACGTACGTACGCTGCTTTAGATAGGCATAGTAATAAATAACCTATGCAATTTTCTTGTTTACCTTCAGATTCTCAGTTTGAAAAAAAACTCGGATTAAAACGAAGTAAATTAAAGTGTTTATTTGGAGTAATTAGAACTATTTCTTTGTTTTTATTGCCACTTCTCTAACTAAATCTTCTTTAAACAGCAAACTACTTTTAACAATCTCTTAATTAATTTATAAAATATATAAAGTGACTACCAGAGATCCATTATATCAAATATATGACAAATCACTTGGGAACTGTTATAAAAAGATTCGGCTATCATTTGGCACAAATATTTGTGTAATGGCATTAAAAATGTAGACATGCGCACTATTCGGTGTCGGTCGTGCGTCCTTGGGATTTGTATTGCACTAGGTATTACTAGCGATGGCAAACTGTAGGTCACTTTGAGGACATAGTTCGTAGTTCATTTCAATGTACCGTTCATGAACTATAGGTCGTGAACTACTACATCTTTTAAAAATGAACTAGTTCATGACGTATATGAAATACATGCACATACTGAAAATAATCTCTTTTTTTCTCAATATAAAAATATTAAATGGTAAAAAATAAATAAATTGAAATATTACAATACTTATTTTGAATTAAGAATGAGGAAGAAAAGGCAACAATGTTTATAATTTATACAAAACATATATATAAGGAAATATAATCTTCTCTAGGTACTCACGATTATTTATGTGAAGTTCTAAAATACTTATTGGTAGTTACTGATGAAAATGTTTAATATTTTACTAACACTTGAAAATTAAATGTACAAACTATTATAAAATGAACTAGATAGAATCGTTTTGTTTGGCGTTATAATTTATATTTTCTATTCCGAATCTTCTTTGTTCAAACTTCAAAGCTTTGATTTGATATTAAGTGATTGCATAGCACTCAGTATGAAATAGAAGAACTATAAGATTTGGATGTTTATTTTTGCATTATTGCAAAAATTTGCTATGGCATGACATATATAAGAACATATTTAATCTTACGAATATATTATTTATATTATTCCAAATGAAATCTGATACCAACATATAAATTGTGAATCAGCTCGGCAATGCTGCTGTTGCAATATTACATCGAGTTTCCTATTTCGCTCCGTTCAACAACACACTTAATCATTATATAAATGTTAGTATTGTATATGTAATGTATACTATACTGCATCTTTACGAGTCGTTGCGATTCATGAACGGTTTAGTAGACGACGGGTTCAGGACCTAGTATAAGTACATCAATACGTACACCGGGCACCATGTAGTTCATAGTTCACGAACTAGGTCATAATGACCTATAGGTCGTTGCAAACATCGTCACAGTACGCCCGTCATTTGATTGAACCGTTCAGAGTGAACTACACATCACTAGATATTACAATTTATTCATTTGTTTTATATTCATCTATAACGGAATAAATTTATGGAACGATCATTTTATAAAAATTAAAATTAAATGGTTAAAAAACAAATAATTATTCATAAGAACTGAGAAAAAAATATATATATATCTATAATAATCGTTAAAATATATTACCTGGAACTCTAAAAATATACCATATTTAGAAAAGTAGTTTCAAATACATACATTTATATTTATTTTATCAGTAACTAAAATAAAGTTTAAATTATATGATCTATTCTGGATTGTAAATGCGCAAGGTTCAATACCTAAAGAATTTGCTCCTTTAATAACTATTTAGTTTTGTTCTTCGTAAAATTAATTTTTTCTCTATTTCCTGCTAAATTATTTCTTCGATTCGCTACATATGTAGAATACTTATGACTTGTAAACTATTACTTTGACTTATAAACTTTTGGTTATTCAATTCATCTATAAAACTACATGTATAGTTCTATGAAGTAGTAAGTACGACATTTTAATTATTAACAAATAGTTTTTCCTAATTTTTCTCTATATTAGAGTTTATATATCACATTTATCGCATATACGTACACATATTTCCACTGTGTGAATTAAAAGCATATAGTTTATCTAACCAAGGGATAATATCTTAATCCAGGCTAGAACTTAATCAGACAGAACTGAGCATGAAGCTTCCTGTAATGTGTAACAGTTAATTAATCCATGCATATTTAACGGTAATATATGAGCCAGAAGCGTTTTACCTCTTCTGGTCTCTCCAGCACTCCATATATAGCTCCATAACAATGCTTTTAATCCGGCATGAGAACGCATATGAATCTAAAGACGACGTCTAATCCAACAGAGAAACTCCTGCGCACAGAATCTGATTTCCTCTTTCTTCTCATTTAGGTTCACTGTACTTATTGTAGGCGTCATGTCATGCTAATAGAAAAAATATAATTGAATTTTCAATTAAGTAGGATCTGAGGTATTCGAACTTGAATTGTGCAATCGATTAAATTAAATGCTGCCACAATGAATGTAATATAATTAAATCTAATGAACCTAAAATTCAAATTTGACAAGGATTTCTATTTACTATTCCTATTTACATAAGGTTGTGGTGGAACATCCGTTAATTATATATATATATATATATATATATATATAACAAAATTAAATTGTAACATTATCAATTTAAATAATTTAATCATAATACAAAAAAATGATCAACATTTACACTAAATTAAAACATACACGGTATTGTTAAATAATGCAATTTACGGAAATGAATAATTTAATTAATTTTGTCCATTTGTCTATGAATTTATGTAATTTTCATATTAAGAAATATAAATCACGTTGTGCAAATAGGTGATTTAGTAGATGCATAAATAATATAAAAATCGGAATTAAAAAGTTATGAAAAATAATGCTATATTGAAAGTAAATTGAATATTTATTATACGTATAATAGAACCTAGGTTTTATCTGTAAAGTAGCTTATCTTGAAATTTTTTTAAAGGTTTTTTAACAATTTTATAATAATATAAATTTATATAAATAACAAATTTTGGAGTTGAATTAAATTAAATTAAATTACCATTTGATCCTATAATTACACGTGATTTAGATACTATTTTAAATAAACATAATTTTAAAGTAACATATAATAGTTCTAATCGTCTTGCTAATTTTCTAGGAAATCTCAAAAATTTGATTGATTTCAATAAAAAATCTGGTATTTATGAAATATCTTGTACTAGTTGTCCTAAAGTATATATAGGACAAATACGTAGACCAATTGAAACTAGATTTAAGGAGCATTTAGCTCATTTCATATTAAATAGAAAACATAAAAGTGCTGTCGCCGAGCATATTTTTTACTAACTCAGGTCATCCTATTCAAATTAGTTCACTAAAATTACTTAAAAATGTTTTGAATTATTCCGAGTTGAATACTTATGAAAGTATATACATGAATAAATCAAAATCAAATTTAATGAATTTAGTTTCAGGCCCAATTTCTTCGTCTTGTTATTTTTCCTAAAAGATAAAGCTTGCTTTGCGATAGCATTCAACATGGTATGGCAGCGAGCAAGTTCAGTTAAGGGTCTTGAACACATAAATAGCCATATACGAAATACACCAAACTTATTGTATAAATTACTCGCTTATTAGTTATTCAAACAAATTCAAATTTTTACACAATGTTTATCAATAAATACTACACTGGGTTATAGAGGCAGATTTTTGATTTTTCTTTTTAATTAATAGATAAAACACGACTTTGTATTGAAAATAAACTACAACGTATTTTAAAAATATAAATCTATAGCCCAGTTGAAAATATGTAATTGAGTATATATTGAAAATTTTACTAAAATCTGTTTATTAGTTTGTCCGTAATTTATACAATAAAATTGATTATTTTTGAATGCGAATCTGTCGCCGTCTAGTGGTAATAATAGCAACTTTATTTGCTAACTCCCCCCATTTTCATCTTTCGTCTTTTTCTCAAAACCACCACACAATATAATACAACGAAGGAATTATCGGCGCCAGGTAGTTGCATATAGGTAGATAATATAGATGTATATATTATAGTAGTAGTATATACCTGAACTGCCAGATTTTTAATTCAATATAAATTTGGGATCGTAATTGCAATATATTGAAAACAAAGTATTTGAATTCATTATAAATTATTATTTATCACACTCTCATAAGATATCAAAATTTTAGAAAATCATTACAAATACCTATTTATATGGTTAATACAAACATTTTTTTTTAGTTTGACTTCTATTTTGCATTTGTTGACATAATTTCAACTAATTATCAATAAAGTAAAAATAAGATAGATGGTATGACTGGCTAAACTGGGCAACTAATCCGACCATTTCTAAAAATATGTCTATTAGAATGCTATTAGTTACATTATTTGCTCATAGTATCATTCGATTATCACCATGAATTCCAAACGAATATTAGCGTCTGGCAGACAGATTATGATATAAATAAGAGCCACGATACTGGAATCATCCATTAGTATTTTATCTGTGTACTGTGTAACATTGTTAGTTCATTACGTTGACGATCAAACTACCATATATTTTACAATGGTTTCTAAAAATGAAATTCTGTTGCGCAAAGATAAAGCTCCATACAAGAAAAGAAGCCTGAAACACAAGATGAAAATGTAAGTAATTTCATAATTTAAATTTTATTGATTGCATTTTTTTAATTTATCGTATCAAATATAATATTATGACTAATAATAAGCAATTTTTCCTTGAGGGGTTCTTATGCGTCTAGATGCGAGGCAGCTGCATTGTCATTCAACTCAGAAGGCTTTTATCTTGAAAAGCTAAATGGAGCAATAAGTCCAGGACCACTTGGTAAGTTTTCTAAACTTTTCACAATTAGAAAACATAAAATCCTAGCTGCAAAGAAGAAGCGCAGCAAAATGATCAAATGCAAGAAAGATAATAACATTGATAACACTGATTATGGACCCGGTGCAAGAGATTTGGTTGAGGATCTTGGACAAAGCGAGTACGACAGGAAGAAAGATATATTTTTGCAGACAAGAATAAATTTATCTGAGCAGGACATAACCAGGATTGAAGCGGAAACTCGTGGGCAAAGTACAAACCCGATGTGGAAAGAAGAACGTTCAGTTCGTATTACTGCCTCCAATTTCGGTAATATATGCAGAATGAAGAAAAGTACATCGTGTGTAAATACTGTAAAAAATATTTTATACAATACGTTCAACGGTAGCAACGCGACAAGATATGGAAGTCTACACGAACAGACTGCGGCCAATGAATTTTTCAAACAGACTGGGAAATTAGTAACAGAATCTGGCCTGGTCATAGATAAATGCCATCCATTTTTAGGTGCAAGTCCCGATGGTGTTCTGGTCAATGAGGATGCGATCATTGAAATAAAATGTCCATTCTCCGCCAAGGAATTGTCACCAAAAACTGCTATTACAGAAAACGTCATTGATTATGCAATTTTAAAAGATGACAATATGCACCTCAAAAGAAGTCATAAATATTTCTACCAGGTCCAGGGACAACTCCATGTTACGAAAAAACAATATTGCTATTTCGTCATATACACACCTAAAGGGTTGGAGTATGAGAAGATTGAAAAGGATGATGATTTTTGGGACCAAAAAATGTTCAGGCACTTGAAAAACTTCTATAATATTTGTATAGTACCAGAAATTATCGATCCTCGGTACACTCGTGGTTTAGATATTAGAAATAATAATAGATATGAATAATTTTATTTGTCTGTATTTTTACCCGGCGGACGTTGCAAGAAACATATTAATATCTACTATCAACTTAGGTTTTTGATGTTTATAATAGAAACGGAGATTATTTCAGAATCCATACAAAAATATATTTGTGATATTTAAATAACTTATATTATACATTTGAAATTTGAGTATGTGTGTTACACCTATCGTTCCATTCTAAAAATAACAATAATTATATAATATTTTAAGACAATTTTTTTTTTAAATGGACAGATTTTTAATATATTATAAATAATAGATAATATTTATATATGCACGTAGTAAATCAATTGCATTAGTTTTTTATTCTTTTTTATAATTGTATATATAATTCTCAAATGCAAGAAAGATTAATGAATAAAAAATCAGAATGTATTTCTATATATTACTAATAATAAATATTCTTTATTTTGAAAAACAAAATGTCTTGTTGGTGGTCCACATTTTTACGTTCTACAGATTTTAAATATCAAACCTTGATTAGATAGATAATAATTGCGTTTTTGATGAAAAACGAAAAAACTAAATTGCTATTTTGTTTTATATACTACATATAAAAGTTTAAATCATTGCATTTCATGTCATTTCATTTCATTTTTACCTGGGGAAAAATGTTTGCGGGGAACAATTTACTGGAACCCATAATTTTTGGTTAGTGATCCTATCAAAGTTTATTTTTATTCAATCCATAATTTCTATATTCATGAACATGTAATTTCTCGGGTAATTTACAATAACTATATTACAATATATATCCCATTAACCTTTCTTATATCTATTTACAAACGAATACTACATAATATACAATATCGGCAGTATCAATTATTGGTTCTGGCGAGGGACAGACCCCGTATTCGAAACTATCTCTCACTGTTGCATTAGTACGCGTGAATCTCTGTCTACAAATCGGTCCGCCCATCGAAGACCTGGCACCCCCCGTGGCGATCTCAAATCCGAACTTTGCAAAAGTGCTCAGGACCCTTAAATGCATATGCACTCATCCTAGCTATTGCAATCAATAGAGTGAGAGCGACCGATGCAGTATATCTTCTATTTCTTTGGTTCGCGTATCGTATGGACGCAAACAAACGTCACGCTGCTTCTACAGCTAAGAATATATCGTTGTTTTAAGCTATTCCGGGCCGCGATTCTTTAGCGTCCCAACAGAGAAGCCTAGTCTAGTATACAGGAAAATGGATATAGAATAGCCAGATAAGACAGTTGCGTTGTTCTGTGTAGTTACGTATATACGATTTTGCCACGTGTTTCTCCAAGAATATATTTAATAGAAATAATTTAATAAAAATGAATAGTCTTGGTTCTTTATTGAAAATAGAGTGTTGTAGACTTTCTCTTGAGGACAAAGTAAAAATTGAAGAATTAGGTAGGCCATTGCCTGATTTAAATTGATCACAAACTTGTGCAAGGAGTATTTATATCAATGAAAGATAGAATAGCGGAATATCACTTTCAAGAAATGATTGAATTTAAACATTTTGCATCCATTTTAGGTAAGATTTCTTACTATTATGTTATTATTATAATTCTCTTTATTGGCGACAATAACATACAAAATAACATACAATAACATACAAAACAAATACATAATAATAGACTTTTTAAGAAATAAATCACCAAAAGGATTGTGATCAAATTGGTGAAGTATGCAGAAAATGTTTTACCTTTGGTCTTCCTCACAACCCATATTTACGTAAAAAAATAATTTACTTATATACTAGATTAAAAAGAAGAAACCATTAAAAAATACAAAATCAGAACATCTCATTTGCATAATATAAAGAATAATACTGTAGTGTACATAATTACAGTGGAGACAAATAATTATTCATTCATGTAACATTAAAATAATTAAATTTAAATTAACATAATACCAAGTACTTAGCAAAGTTATTGCAAAATTATAGCTTATTTGTCTTGAACGGATTTTTAAATTATAAACAATTTCTTCTTAGAAGTTGTGACAGTTAATATTCTATTATTCAGTGGAATCGAATTGATTGTTTTTATTAAGTTGTATGTAAAGGCTTTTTTGAAACTTTCGGTTTTATGATGTGGTATGCGATACAACTACACAATTGGAGGGAAAGGGTACAAGAGAAGACTTACCTTGATTATTTTTTATTTTTTTATAGATTTTCATTTTATTTTATTTTAATTGGACAAAAGACATTATAATAGACTAACATACATATTAAATACAAAAACAATAAAATTAATTAAGACTAAAAATAAATACAACAACCAAACTTTATCAGATATTTCCTAAGAACTGGAAATGTGTCACTTGTACCTCTTTGGTTCCAACCCAGTCATATATAGTATTTTCAACGATTGAAGGCGTTAAGGCATGAAATTTGGTTAATCAATTATTCGTTTAAAATGCAAAAATGTCAATATTGGCCGTTGTTTTAGATGGCAGTAATAATTTGAATACGGAAAAACGTCTCATATAGCGCAATTAATTTAAAATGGATTTGTAAATGTTAAACACGATAAATTAAAAAAAAAAGATAATCTAATTTCGCTTGCAACCAACTATTCAGCTTACATTAAATCACCACCAATGAAGTTCACTCTTAAAATAATGAGTAAAACTGCAGTCCACATGGACTTCTGCAACATGCATAATATAATACATAATAATAACAAGGACTAGAACGCAGATACATCTATATCTAACGTTCAAGCACAATATTATATCAAGTGCTGTTATAATCTCGGGAGTGCAATCAGAGATATAGAACAGTGGCTGCGTCTAGTGTGCAGTGGTCGGGGTCGTTGCTGGGTGGTGGGGATGGGGCCACGGTGGTGACGTCACCGTTACCGCGAACGTCATCTCTACCGTGCACAGGTTCAGCGACTGACGTTTACTCTACCAGCCCACGGCGGCTCCTCCGCGGCCACCACATGGTTCAACCGAGCAACAACAACAACGGCAGTTCCGACATGGACTCGCTGGAGGACATGCTGCGGAAGGTAACATTTTCCAATTGTCCTGTGTTGCTAAGCAGGGTCACTTTTATCAATTGTATGCGCCCTTTAACGGGGACCTGCCTGTAATTTCACACAACTGCTAATAATAATAATAATAATAATAATAATATCGATTTTAACAAACTGTTGATGTGATGGGCCATCGTACATAAATAGAAAACCAATAGATATGATCTACACCCATGTAATTATTATTCACTGGCAGAACGTTTTGAAATAATTATATATTCATCTTCAGTTCTCTGTTATGCAGTGTAAATGAACAAACTAATTAGTTTCCATCTACCAGTTTCTTTTCTAATATTTTCTAAAAAAAAAATTGAATATTAGTTCCTCTAAGTTGGTACCGTACTGTAATATATAATTTATTTTCTAATTGTTGGTACCGGTAGGTCACTTTTCATCTTTTAATTGCTCCCACTGATTCTGTCCCACTTGGCTTACGACTCTAGTTGGTTGTTGACCAGGTAACTATCACAAACTTAGGCAGTTTTCTATTTGCGCACTAATCCCATGTCATAAACTATGACCCAGCGCGGCACCCTTAATCCTACTATTCGTTTGCGCACACGTATAAGCAGGTATACGCACGGCTGGCTACCTCTGGTTATCAGGGGTATATCTATACCTCTATCAGTACATTACCTATGATAGTACCTACCGTTTTGTTTTTAATAATGTGGAACACAAAGAGAGTGTATTTTTCATTGTGTCATTCTTAATAATGGCTAAAATAAAATAGATTTGCATTGTAGTTCACCAATTTCACATATATTTCAATACATTTATTAAAACACGGTAGAAAAAAATATATAGGTCAGTATACAGTCATATAGGTCAGGTCAGGTCAGGTCAGGCGTTCCGGTTACTATATACTACTTAGTACCGGTGTGCGCAGTTGATGTATCTATTTTCGGTCGGAGTTTTGTTGTTGGCGCAAATAGAGAATCTTTTAATCCGGTAATAAAATTTGTGCGCAGTTAAAGACTAGCCCAAACTTAATATAAGGTTCCTCCATTATAATTTTTTAAATAAGTTTTCGTTGTTAAGTTATTAATACTATCAACTATTTGTTGAGTTAATGGTTAATACGTTCTACCCTCATATTGTAATCTTCTTAATCAATTTTTACACTTATGATCACGATGTATGCTGCTTATTTAACTTTAAATCTAGCTGTGTGCGATTCGCAGTCTTAGATGAATAATCTACATTTTTGATTTTTGAACTTAATTAAATTTTTTTTTACATCAGCAAATTACCATCAACAGAGCACTGAAGATGAATATTTAATTATTTCAAAACGTTCTGCCACTGAATAGTAATTAGATGGGTGTAGATCATATCTATTGTTTTTTATTTATTTTTAATGATAATATTCACTGTGCATAAATATTGCAAACAATGGCATATCCGAGATTTTTTAAACAAGGCTGGCTTCTCGAAAAATATTTTTAGATTGTTCAAAATACGAGTATTACAAGATTGCCAACTGAATTTGCATCCAGGCGGAATATTTTTGTACATATCTAAATATATAAGTAACAAACACAATCTTCTTTAACCTGCACCTTAAGATGCACCATTGCAATTTTTTGTACATTTATTTTGAATACGAAAAGAGCCGCGCTGGAAAAGTTGTGTATATTTAATCAAGAAATTGTTACTAAAATCTATTAGACAAATGTATATGTTTCTGTATGCATGGAATTTTCTGAGTAGCGGAAACGTGTTAAACTTTTCTAATTATTTTCTGAATATGCATATTCTATTTTATTTTTCTGTTGTTTGCATTTTTTAGCACTTGCTCTTCTTTATAGAAAAGAAATAAATAAATCAAAATCAAATTATTAATTGAATAAAAATATTATGTTGATATTTCTATAAAATATAATGATGATTTCGAAAAAATGACTTGCAATTTCTAGAACTGCACTGAACGGTATCTTTTCTACATCAATGCATTATTTCCAATTTAAATTAATAAATTCTTTAAAAACGCCACGGATGATATAAAATGTGCGAAACAAGTGATCATAAAAGAAGGATATATGGTGTACAGTTTCACACAACTAATCTAAAATTTTGCTCAGTTGTGGGTTAACAATAAAATGCAAATCTTATTAGTTTATCACCTCATTCGGATCCTTCTTTAAAGGAGCCCTCAGTCACAGCATTTCAGATCTATGTGGAAAAGGGGCCGTGTTGATTTAGCTCATCCTTCGAGACTAACAATGTTGATCATAATATCGCTTTCGATTGCTGATTTATTGTTTATGTAGTGTAATACAATTTCCTCGACTATAACTGCAGAAATGTAATGTAATGTAACTGCAGAAAATGTTCGAAACAATGGTTGATTAATTAATTTTGGCTAGATTTTAGAAACCTATACACGACTATATGCAAGCGCGAGAGTACACGATCAAGTCCGCGCACAAATTACAACTATACCATATATGATAGTGTACTATATGATTATGATGAATTGCTTTATCCGCGGACTCTATGGGCGGATGAATATTACGCGCTTGCGCGATGGAAACCGTGATAAGCAATAACTGAACTTAGTTATCCCGGAATGTGATTTAAGGCGCGAAACGCCGAGATACAGCAACAGCCAGTAATGCATCCGTCAAGTCAGGACAGGGCGGAATGTTTATGCTGTTGCCTAGCTGCGGAATTTGCGCTTGCGCTAGTGATTGCTGCTAGTTTTATTCTTAATTTATAAATTATTTGTTTGATCATAAGGAAAAGACTTCAGTTTACAAGACTATATTGCAGGAATTCTGAGAAGATTTAATACAACATCCGCTATAGTAGAATAATAGTAATAGAACAACATTATTTCATTATATTTTGAAAAGTTTAATTTTTAATTCCTTAATGTCAATAGAAAAATAACATTCTAATATCTAATATAAGTAGATTAGATATTAGAAATATTGTAAATACAAGAAATTCTTCAAAATTATAATAATTATTAATATAGAGTTTCTTATTTTTCTAAATAAATTTATGATCCGCATATAAATTTATGTTGAAATTATTTACACTGTTGTTTGTAAACTAGTAAAACTTTGGTATCATTCGTAATGGATTATAATAGTCTAACTTATTCCTTGCAATTACACCTAATTAGGCCTAGTCCTGGTTCACGTTTAATAGCTATGGCCATGCAAGTAGAAGTAACAGAGTTGATACTGCACAACATATTTCATACAATTTAATACACCCTCCCTAGAACATTGTTTGAAATATGTTTTAACATTAATAACGGTCGGCCCAGTCTAGCTTTGATAAATAATAATAATAATAATACTGACAAGAAATATAGCGAGGCTTGTTTCATAGGATATTTCGAACATGCCATAGATATTGGTGTGAATTCTCTAAAATGATTTTAGAGAAAAAGATTTAAGGTTACTCGATTCCTCGCCTGATTCATTAAAACAAAAATTGATGTCATATATTTATCTCGATTTACAAAATTTCCACTTCATTTTAATAGTAGGACATTGATAGTAACATAACCATCGTTTTAGTTTTGAACTCCTGAATTGTGAATCCTCCTGAAAAGAAATTTTAATTTTAATGAATTCATTTTAAGATGAATATAAACGGGATCGATTACATTATTGGTTTAAGTTAAAGAGTCCGCAATCCTAAAGATTGGTTGGAAACAGCACGCCATGCCGATCTATCCTGAGCTAATCCCTTCATCTCCCTATAGCTATTCATCTCAACGTCTTCAACTATCTGACTCACATACTCCAATCTAGGCCTACCTACCCCTCTCTTTCCCTCCACTCTACCTTCTATGATCAATTGCATAATCCCCCCATGCCTAAGAATATGCCCTACTAATCTGTCTCTCCTACGCTGTAACACTCTCCAAATACTTCTCTTCTCCCCTACTAACTCTAGTACAGCTTCATTTGTTACTTTATCTTCCCAACCAATCCTCATCATCCTCCTATAACACCACATTTCAAGTGCTTCTAATCTACGCTTCTCTTCCTTTCCTATAGTCCACGCCTCACACCCGTACAGTGCTACACTCCAAACATATACCTTCAGTAATCTTTTTCTAATACCCAAGTCAATATTTGATCTTAAAATCTGTTCTTTTTCTACGAATGCCTTCCTACCCTGTGCTATCCTACACTTTATATCTACCTTGCTTCGATTATCTTTTGTGATTCTACTGCCTAAATAACAAAAATCTGACACTTCTTCGATTCTATTATCTCCTATTGTGATCCTCATTTTTCTACTGCATTCCTTTTTGTCACACCTCATCACTTTAGTTTTACCTATATTTATTTTCATGTTAAAATCCCTAGTCAATACTGCCTGCATACCATTCAATACCCTTTCTAAATTCTTTTCGCTTTCTTCCAATATAGCTATATCGTCGGCGAATCTCAGCATATATATTTTCTCTCCCTGTACATTCACACCTACACTATACTCTTCTTTTACTTTGTTTATTGCATCTTCTATATATAGATTAAATAA
Source organism: Leptodirus hochenwartii (assembly GCA_947310635.1). Taxonomy (NCBI): domain Eukaryota; kingdom Metazoa; phylum Arthropoda; class Insecta; order Coleoptera; family Leiodidae; genus Leptodirus; species Leptodirus hochenwartii. The sequence continues at coordinate 31,944,935 of OX371178.1, read as the reverse complement.
TAACGGTGAAAGTGTACATCCCTGCCGAACTCCCTTCCCTATTTTTGCTACCTCTTCTTCCCCCTCAATTCTAACTAAGGCAGTTTGGTGTTTATATAAATTAAAAATTATTCTCCTATCCTTATAATCTATACCCGTTTCTTTTAAAATTCTAAACATTATGTCCCAATCTACATTGTCAAATGCCTTTTCTAAGTCTACAAAAGCTATGCAAGTTACCTTTCCTACCCTCTTTCTTTTTTCTACTACCGTTCTTAGTGCTAGAATCACCTCTCTCGTCCCTCTGTTTTTCCTAAAACCAAACTGATCTTCTCCTAGCCTTTCCTCTACTTTATTTTCTAATCTCCTATAAATAATCTTTAACAATATCTTCGATGCATGTGATAGTAGGCTAATGGTCCTATAGTTCTCACACAAATTAGCTCCTATTTTTTTCGGCATTGTTACTATTCTACTACGCTGAAAATCATTATTATTTAAAATACATTATTGGTAGCTAATAAAATTAGGAAATGGAATAGTAGTTTCCCAATAGATAGTAGAAATCTTAGTTGGTCGTGCGTCATAAATAGCAATTGGATGGAAATTATAGTTGTGTTACTACATTGGCAAAGTAAGTGCTACGGACAAAAGAAGGGCAGGTAAAAAGACGTGAATAACGAAGAAAATAGTTATCATGCTAGATGATAGAATGAAAGTAAAAGAAGAGAAGAGAAGAGAAGAGGAGGGAAGAGAAGAGAAGAGAAGAGAAGAGAAGAGAAGAGAAGAGAAGAGAAGAGAAGAGAAGAGAAGAGAAGAGAAGAGAAGAGAAGAGAAGAGAAGAGAAGAGAAGAGAAGAGAAGAGAAGAGAAGAGAAGAGAAGAGAAGAGAAGAGAAGAGAAGAGAAGAGAAGAGAAGAGAAGAGAAGAGAAGAGAAGAGAAGAGAAGAGAAGAGAAGAGAAGAGAAGAGAAGAGAAGAGAAGAGAAGAGAAGAAATGAAAGAATGAGAGGTGGGAAAGGCAACATAACATTCGTTGATTTTTGAAAGGCATTCAGTAATATAGATTGAGACATCATACTTTTACAAAAAAGCACGCATCATTGGAGAGCTATATATATATATATATATAATATAGTAAATAATATAGTAAATAATTTCCAATACAAATTTATTTGCTATCATCATTGTGAACAGCGATTTTTCAACTCAGTATTTTTCAATATATTCAATCAGTATTTTACCCGACCCAAAACTTATAGGAGTAATATTATATCATTTTAGTAATTGAATCTTTTGTGCATGATATGGCAACAGTGAACGTCGACTATAATATACGAGTCAGCGGCCGAAAATATAAATCTGCGCCCATTTATATATAAATCGGAGGACATCAGAGGAGCGTCGCCTGCCGGGCCCGCTTAAAACAAATAAATCTTGTGCGTTGTTGAATGCCTCTCGGCGGCATGGAACACCGTAGCACAAGAACGGGCGGCGGTCTTAATGGTATAGTGGTGGCGGTGGTGGTGGTGGCTCTTTCCCTTCAAACACACCATTACGACTCTATGTGTGGAGTTGTTTCAGGACGTGCAGAGCCGGATAGAAAAATATCCTATCCATTCATTTACCAACGTATTCATTGTCTATTTATATGAGGTTCTTATAGCATTTTCTTAATAAATTAAATATATATTCTAATTGTTCGCCCTTAAATCACAGAACACTAATCTGAATACAATAGTGAACTGCGCGTTTAATTAAAGACCAGTGGCCATTTCTTTCGAGGCCACAGGGCCGTGCCCCCTCCCCCCACCCTGAACATTGGGCGCATCATATTGATTATATAGATATATAATTGTATTGTGATTTTTTATCTCGGTATTATTTTTCCTAAAAGATAAAGCTTGCGTTGCGATAGCACTCAGCACAACACGGTGTGGCAGCGAGCAAGATGAGTTAAGTGCACTCATCCTATCTATTGCAAGTGGTAGAGTGAGAGCGACCGTTGCAGTATACTATTTATTTCTTTGGTTCGCGTGTCATATGCGCCGCAAACAAAATACCGTCCCACAGAGAACAAAAATAACAGAGAAGCCTAGTCTAGTATACAAGAAAATGGAGATAGAATAGCCAGATAAGACAGTTGCGTTGTTCTGTGTATGTACTATTTGCCACGTGTTTCTCCAAGAATATATTTAATAGAAATAATTTAATAAAAATAGTATTAGTACTTTATGAAAATAGTTTTGTAGGCTTTCTCTTGAGGACAAAGTAAAAATTAAAAAATTAGGTAGGCCATTGCCTGATTTAAATTGATCATAAACTTGTGCAAGGAGTGTTTATATCAATGATAGAAGAAAGATTTTCAAGAAATGATTGAATTTAATCACATTAGGTAAGATTTCTCACTATTACATTATTTTTTAAGAAATGCGCCCCCCTCGATTGAAATATCAAGAACCGCCACTGCTTTAGACATTCCTGAAAATGTCATCCCCACTTATCTTGTATTTTAAAGGTGTGTTTTAAACCTCCATTAAAATTTCATATTGAACCCAAGAAGCGATTTTCGTATTAACTCGAAGTTTGAAGGTATTTCCAGAAAAGAACATTGATTTATGCATAAATATTAATTTACATAATTAATCGTTTATATTCGAGATCATCATGTACTGAATAATCTCCATAATTTCAAATAGATATGACATGTTTTAAAACCATGTACGCTGGCAATATTAACGAGGTACAATTTGACTGCCAAATACAAACGATAGATCTCGAAATATATAACACAAATTCATTATTTCTATTGCAAATGCAACTATAGAGAGCATTCTTCTTCTATATTTCTAAATTATTACGTAATCGACATATATAGATGCATATATATATTCTGATATGTATACAGAACTGCATCTTCCAAATAATGACTTATTTCATGGTTTAGTTAAGCTGTAGTTTGGTACTTAAACCTTTGTTGGAAAAAAAAAATCTCCAATATTTGCTTATATTAGTAAGATATTTACAATTTTGAGTGTAAATATTTGGTATAATAAATGGGACTTTGGTACCATATTATTTGGCACAATCGGTAATAGATATCGTACAGCGGTTGAATGAATTTCAAACTGACATTTATTCTTGCAAAAATCTAACATGTCATATTCCTTTAAGTCCCCTTACCATACAATGACAGTTAAAATGACGAGTCAAGAATTCCGCCCAAGACTCTGTATATATTCACATTGAATACGTTGCATATTGTACGTAGACTCTATGCGATCTACTTTGGATTTTTGTCACATTGAGCCTGCTTTCACATTCCCATTTCTTCTTTTAAAAGTGTGAAGCTGCCTGCAGATGCCATTTTATCGATATTTCTGATTAGTCAGACTGCACCTAGATAATATTTTATAAATATAACACTTTTTACTATATGTATATCGTGATATCCATTGATAAACGATTTTGCCCTTCTTGCAAGATTCGATTCCTTCAGCAGCAGGTCTACTTTTTGAAATGAATATCTGCCTTCTCTATCTGTGTATCTGAAAATGTAATACCTCGTCCTTCAATGCTATTATTCCTGAAAATCAGTGGCGACACTTGACATTTCAACCGTGGGGGCGCATTTCTTAAAAAAATTACATAATAGTAAGAAAAATGATTAAATTCAATATATTCTATTTTTATATATATTATATATATTCAATTTATATATTATTTTCAATTTATATATTCAATATTAAATATATTATTAGAGAAACATGTGGCAAAATCGTACATACGTAACTACACAGAACAATGCAACTGTCTTATCTGGCTATTCTATATCCATTTTCCTGTATACTAGACCAGGCTTCTCTGTTGGGACGCTAAAGAATAGCTTAAAACAACGATATATTCTTAGCTGTAGAAGCAGTGTGACATCACGTTGCCATGGCAAGCCAGGCCGCTAGTTTGTTTGCGGTGCATACGATACGCGAACCAAAGAAACAGATGATACTGTGGTTCTTACTCTACCGCTTGCAACAGATAGGATGAGTGCATATGCACTTAACTCATACTTGCTCGCTGCCACACCGTGTTGTGTTGAGTGCTATCGCAACGCAAGCTTTATCTTTTAGGAAAAATAATGCCTAGTTAAAATATCACAATAAAATTATATATCTACGGTGACGCGCTCAATGTTCAGGGGGGGGGGGCGCGGCCGTGCAGCCTCGATAGAAACCGCCACTGCTGAAAACACAATTTTAATAGAAACAAAATTGTGAGCTAACACGAACAACCCGCGAGTCTAAATCACATGCCTTTTTAAAATACTAAATAAAAAAGCTACATTTGTATACAGATGATCGAATAAACAATCGGCGCTTTTTATGTTATCTCCAATATTAAATAATGCAAATATATGTCCTGTGTGTTGGCCATTATATTTGTCGCTAGAATAATTAGTCGAGGTCGGCAATTAAAAAAATTTACTCTATACAATATCTAGTAAATTCTTTCTATATTGTAAAAATTTCAGCTACATTTTATTGTTAATTACAAATATATAGCTACCTACTAAACATTTTAACAAGGTTAACATACCCTATATACCATATCACCTAATATAACCTATATATGGGAAAGGAAAAATGCATTCGCATAATATGTAAATACTGAAGATGAGAACATAACAAACGAAATGTACGTCTAGTTTGTAAATGCTTCAAGTTACGATTTTTAAATTATATTATATTGAATTAGTACCGTCATAGTGTTCATTTTTTAATACAAATATATTTTAAAAATTATCACTACGGTGTTAAATAATAGTATAGAATATCACCCAAATACCGTAACTTAAAGCATTAAGTAGCTAGATGTACATTTCAAGGGCTATGCCCCATCTTCAGTAACACAAGATAAAAGCTAAATACATTAATTTTTTAATGTGAGTATTTTCATATTTCCATTTGGAATAACTTATTGTACATTTAGATTAAATTAAATAAATTTCTAACCAACATGCTTTTTTCCGCAAACATTTATTAACATTCATTTATACTAATGGTCTGTGCTTATTTCGAATATTTGATCTTTGATGTCGGTGTGCTATGCGCGCAAACCCAGATTTCAAAGTAATACGATGCTTTGTCAACGTCGCATTTCTTCTTCAAAGAAATCCTCTCTCCCCACGTATAAGTTCAAATTTATATATTATATATATAAAAGATACAGGTATATAACACCGTAAGAAATGTATTCCTCTATAATGCAAAACCGCTTCAATCTTAACGTAACGTAACGATTTAGATTTATTTATGTTTTTTTCTTTGAATTTCTATTTTCCTAAGTGGTATAAAGCGTCAATCTCATTTCTTCAGAAATATAAATACAAAAAATGTATTTTGGCAGCATCTGTTACTCTACCTAAGCCATATAATCTTTTATTTTGCATTGTAAAATTTATTTACTTGGTGTAGAATTGAAATTATAATTCGAAATTAACTCAATTTTACACCAATTAGAAAAATTGAACAATTGTGCATTGCAGGAAAAGAATCACAATCTAATGGAATCTTATCAAACAATTAAAACATAATATACGAAATATCATAATGCATATATAGTCACAAGCATAAATATATTTACAGCGTACGTCAAGGAACACTTTTTGGTCCTATCTTATTTTTCACTTTTAGTAATTCGATTTATACATAGTCGACTTATATTCTTTGTTGGTGGCACGTTAGCTTTAATATTTATTCTTGATTCTTGGAAAGGCTAAATTTACACATCACATAAACAGTATTTTGTAAAAAAATTACGGAAAATTCACTATTAGGAAATTTCAGTGAATGTAAATTACTTTAATAATCAAAAGTTAAAATTAGTCAATAGTATAAAAGTTGATTGATGAAGTATACGTTTTATAAATATTTAAATATAAGAGTAGACCCTAATTTAAAAAACCCTATACATATATTTAACAGGTGATAACTGAAATTGAAGAATAATTATATCAATTTAGAATGCTAAAAACAATCCTGGATATATTTTCTACTAATTCAATCGATAACACAATATGTTACTCTTTCGTAGAAAGTTTACACTGTTGGAATATATAATATCAACTCGAAATAACTTAAAAAATAACGTTAAAAATAATATCGAAAAAAGGATTTTAGATTTTCTACAAACCAACTATTTGTTGAAGCAAAAATTCGAACCATACGACAATGTATGGTTCGACAAATTGTTCTAGCTAATGGGAAAACATTTTGTAAATTAACACTTCGGATTTCACAAATATTACGAGTAGCCATTAGTATTAAAGAAGAACATATAAAAATCAAATGAAAGTTCTTAAAGCTGATTACATAAAATACCTACATAAAAATATTTGCAAACCCTAAGAATGTGGCTCATTAAATTTATTAAAGAAACTCTTTCACATCATATAGAATAAAACAAAGACATTTACACATCCCCTTTATGAAAATGAAGTTATACAGTTACATGCATAATAAGACACATAAGTAGTAATTTTAAATTATTTATACAATCTCGGGCTATAAATATATAATTCTTAATTTGCTCATAAAATTCTATTGAGATTCAATTGCCTACCTATAAATGTTAACGTTTTCAATATTAGTGTTAACTATCAATGACACAGAATTTCCTTTACCTTGCTTTGACCAATTTTTATTTTCGTTTAAGGAAAAACATGAAACATAGTCTGTTAAAAAAGCTGGGCATTAGATTTTCCATTAGCATATGATTTAATAAATTATCTTCTCGAAAAATTCTAGTATTCTTCGCATGATTTTATTTAGACTGCATTATTATTTAACAACAAAATGCTATTTAATATCTAACAGACAGCTTAATTGGACATCCTTTTAAGCATCACAAAATTGGTATTTTCAATTATCTTCCAATTATTTTCGTTTCCTAATAACATAACAAGAAATATGTCCTTTTGTGGACTTAACTAAAGATCTTATAAATATCTTGTTAAGACTTAAGTGAACTGTTGAGGACATATAGCGTAATTTGATTCCAATAAGCTGTTGGGTGAAATACTGGGTGCCTAATCTACTGTAATAGGATCGATGGCAGAAATAACAAATGCACGTTACCAGAGTAAGTAAAGCTTCTTAGTACTCGCTTCACTTCCGTTCCATGCAGAAAATAAACACACTCAATTCGGTAGTCTATCTCGTCTCTTTATAAGAAAGGGGAAGCTTTCCCGCAAGGGTTACTCATGAATGATAACTAAATAATTTTCTGTAATGCGAAATGGTGCAAACTTCTTGAAATAATTGACAATTATTAATAATGTAAGGTTTTGTTGAAAAAGAATAATTCAAAACACTTTTAAGTAATTTAAGTGAACTAATTTGAATAGAATGAATGAATACTAACTATATAAAGTAGGCTAACGCTGTCTAATGTTTTCCGGCATATAAATTTCGACTGATAGCGACGTCGGCCTCTGTAGAGTTGATCGAAGAACTAACTATTAGCAGAATTCTGCAGGTTTTACTGCTATATCTTGTAATTGCGGCAGCCAGTGTTGTGACGTATTTTACTGAATTACTATCTTTGTTTTCTTAATAGGATAGAGTGGCATAGGGATTACATGTAGATTTGAGTAGCTACTTGTGCCGCCACTTGGCCACAATACTAGTTAAAGATTTGTGCAATATAGTAGTCTTATTAATGAGTACCCGCAAATAGTGTCAATTGTATAAAAATATAAAATATATATAATATTATAATAATACCAAATATATAAAATATTGAATATAAAAACCAATTCTATTGTTGGCCAAGAAAACAATTGTATCCTTACAATTATTTATGATAAAAAGCTCTTTATACTAGGATATCACTTCTAATCGTATATTCAATCATTACTTACCATAAAAAAGTTGAACGCCAACTGATAATCAATGTTCATCGCTTAATTTAGATAAAATTCTAAAGAATTTAGAGGAATTTTTAAATCAAGAAAACAGCTGTGCCTCAGAAAATTATCGATATACTCAATTGTACTCTAACACCATTTACAGACATAAATATTGCAAACAGATAATCGGGGTCTAGTTTCGTATTTTATTGTATCAATATGGTAGTTTCAAATTCTTAGAAAATATGTCATGCCTAAGTTTGCCACGGGCTTATGAAGCTATGTGCTTACTGCACAGAATACCGACATCGAAGTCAACTCGGAGCCATTCGGCTCTCATTTACTACTTCGTGTTTTCAGCTGTTTTAGTATACAAGGCGGAAAATGGTTGTTTGAATATGTTTAAAAACTTTTTAGCGTCGGACTGTTCAACTATGACTAGGAAGAAATATTATTTCTAAGCCAACCATCTAGTCAATTTACTAATTTTGTAACCTCTATACTGCTTACATTTAAATTATATTACGATAAAAAAAGAGGAATTGTTAATTTCTACAACAAAGCAATAGACTTTATATTTAAATCAATAAGCAATAAGTCATGTTGCGCAAGTTGTTGCAAAAACCATATAGATTTTATTATAATACAATTAATAAAAGTAAAATTATACATAACATTAAAATGGGAAAGTGGAGAAACAAAAAGTAAAAACACTTTGTAATTTTTTACAACTTACGGCTAATGGTATACTACCTAACCTACTGCACGCCTAGCGTGTAATACACGTGTAATGTGCAATAGCAACCCCTGGGGCTGCGTTCAACGATATCATCTGAGTCCTCAGTCAAATAAGGGCAGATATTTCATTGTAAATACAAATGTTAATATTGTACATATGGCAACGCTGTATTGATTCTCCTATTCACCACCACGAGCCAGCACTGTATGGATGTTGTTTTCTAATGAATAAGACAAGGACACCTCAAAATATCTTTATCTTTAGGCTCGATTTGGTCGTATGCGTTAGCCTTCTTTATATAGTTAGTATTCATTGTCATAAGTTAATAGACTCTGTAGATGTACACAGACTCCTGCCGCCTCCCCGATACCTTTACAACTTGTTAAATATTATCTCTACGCTATCGTCTTTAGCTGGGATGCGCTCCATATACTTCCCTGTCTTTGCTTCGGATCACAGCTGCGGCCATCTCCGCCATAGCTGCCTCAAGCCGCTTCATCGACTACTCTGCAAACAGAATATAACAACTTCAATACTTACCGTGTTTGCGTTATTAAAGAACTCTTAATCTGAGGGAACACCAGGGCCGACCGAAGAAATTCCGACGGAGCGTCAGAAACATTCAAATTGCTCCCTTAACAATTCATAGATTATCAATTTGTTATATTTAAATTTAGTTTTAAATAATTCGATGATAATTTGTAATTTTTTTTTGTAATTTGTGGTATACCTATTATTTTCGATTTATACAATAGCTTGGATAAGAATAAATAAAACATACTTTGTATGGTAAAATCAGAATAGTTTTTCAATAGAAAATGGAAAATATATACTTTTTCTTATTGGTTTTACACTACAAACACTAAAAAGATTTGAGTGTTACTTATATAACAATAAAAATAATTTACAATCACAGAAAAAAACATTAACACCATAGTATAAATAAAGCTACTTAATGCCTTAAATTACGGTATTTGGGTGATATTCTATATTATTATTTAACACCGTAGTGATAATTTTTAAAATTTACACCATAACACAATATTTAATATTCTAAATTGTTGTGCGGATGATTGGAATTAGTTTAATTATAAAATATTCGCAATAATTGAGAATGGGTAGTTTTTTCTATACATCGATAAATTATCATTAATTTTGTATTCAGATGAACCTAATGCAAATTCAGTTTATATTCAGGGATTTGTGAAAGGATTTATATTGTAAAAAACATTTATGCTACTTAAAATGTAGCATAAATTAACTCAATACACAATTGAGTACAATTTGAATATTTGAAAATAATTTTTAATATTTCAACTTCATATTTATCAAATTTATATACAAATAATTGCATACAATTTTATAAATACATAGTTTTATATAAATTATAAAACAGATTATACACAACTTTTCGAACTAGTATGTTTTGTTCAATTATAATTATCATATAACTTACTATAATATAGAATATCACCCAAATACCGTAACAAGCATTAAGTAGTTAGATGTACATTTCAAGGGCCATCTTCAGTAGCACAAGATAAAATAAAATAAAATACCTCTGTCACGAATGTATAATGTATATGATATACTATATACATTTATATACTGAAGATGGGGGCATAGCCGTTGAAATGTACATCTAGCTACTTAAAGCTTGTTACGGTATTTAGGTGATATTCTATATTATAATTTAACACCGTAGTGATAATTTTTAAAATATAACGTACTATTTTTATATACTTATATAATAGAGATATGTTTTTACATTGACTGGTGCACTTAGATTAGAAAGTCTGTGCTGTGCAGCAAATTGACGTGCTTTAAAGATTTAACAATTTGATGGTAGTAAATTAATATACCGTATGTAGAATTAATTTAATGCAAAAGTAATATAAAATCATGAATTTGTTTTGAAATGGTTTGAATATAATTTGCTCATAGAACGTTCGATATCTTATCTTGATTCAATAATAGAATAAGAAAATTATTCATGAATAATATCACAATAATAAGCAATGAAGAATTTTTTCTTCTTCATTTCGACATTTTTGGACTGGTGCCTGTTCTTAGCTAAAGCCGCTCCTGATGGAGACTGTCTAAATCGTGTGGTGAAGTTAAAATTTGCTCAAAGCAGTAGAAGCAAAAAATGAAAAGTGCTTTCAACAGAACTGGATCCACATATTCGGTCATATATAAAGTATTGAATAATATATGAATTTTAATAATCTTACAAAGCCCAAAGACTATTGATTTAGACAGACAGGTGAATATGATAAATTTAGAATAAGCATAAGATAGAATAGAACTGGGTGGCGAATATATGATCGATAATAAGAGAGTCAGGTTATGAAATTATGTTTGGCGTTCGTCAGGAACAAAGAACAGTTGTGAATTTAGAATGAATCATTTAACATCGAATGGACATCTGCGGGATACGTTATATTAACATATAATGAACGCTCAACGAAGAAATAGCATGAAGAGTAAAGGTGACGATGCAAGTTGATACAATTATAATTCTTGAGTAAGATACAAAACCATAAAGTGAACTTGCATTGTATATTTCACAAACCATAGTAAAATAAGTGATAATAAAGAAGGACTAGGATTAACTTAACCCTCTGTAATGATAGTCTTAAAAAGGTAGTATATACTTAAAGTTTAAACTATGCCCCTTAAATATAAGCCGTAATAACAAAAGGTATTACGTTAATACAGAACCATGGTTCGTGTTAAATATAATATCCTTGTTGGAACTTGAGCAAAACCATAACTAGGTATTATAGCAAACTTCATCATATTTCCACAGCCATGTTCATTATGGATTTACAAAGTATAAACTTCGCTCTTAGAATAACAATAGTGGCTTCGTTTATCTTGCTCTTAGAATAACTCAAACATGATACGTTATATTTTGTTATTATATTTACTACGTTGCCGTATACCAGTGGCGGCTCGTGACATTTCAATAGGGGGGGCGCATTTAAAAAAAATAACATAATAGTGAGAAATCTTACCTAAAATGGATGCAAAATTATTAAATTCAATCATTTGTTGAAAGTGAATTCCGCTCTTCGATCTTTTATTGATATAAACTTTTCCAAAACTTTTTCGTTAAAATTGTAAATACCTTGCACCACATTTTTATTAATACACATCATCGCCAACACGTTTAAACGATCATTACCCATAGCATTTCGCAAAAAAGTCTTGATTCTTTTAGGTATTGAAAAACAACACTCTGATTCAGCAGTGGTCATCGGGGTTGTTAAAATAATTTTAAATATTTTTATAGTTTCCGGGAAAGTTTCACTGAGATTATTTTGTAGCAATAATGAAAGAAAATTTGTGGCTCCAATTATTTGATAAAAATCCGGACGCGAGTAAATGACTTCTAATTCTGTTTTTAATCTGGTTTTATTATGAGTCCTAATATGAATTATAGTCCTAATTAAGCTCCAAAAATTCTCACAAACAGTTCCATCAAAAACATATCTAAATATCAATATCGTTTGGCACCAATTCGTAACATACGTAGTTTCGTCGCACTGAATAGCCAAAAAATCGGATTTTTTAATTTGACTACAAATTTCCTCTTTGCATACCGCAAGCATACTATCTAAAATATTATTTTGTATTATTTTAGAGGTCCCCTTGAAAACTGTAGCGTCTTGCAGATGTTCTCGCAATGTAAAATCTAATTCTGCAGAAAAATCGACCAATTTTCTAAATATTCCACGATATCACGATTCTTCATTCTCGCGGTGACCTCTGAGAGCTAATTGAAAACCACTGCAAAATTTCACGCAACAAATAATGCGTATTAAAATATAGCGGTTCTTCCTCACTTGTTCGTTATATTCTATTACATGTTTGCGATATGCAGAACTAAGCTGACTCATGATGTTTACTTTGCCAAGTAAAGCCAACTGTGCGCATGAACTGATAAGGCCTCTAGAAGATTCATGCTTTCTTATTTTATCAGGAAGGTGATACAAATCTTTCATACCTATTCTGACCCAATTCCGATCCATTCCAGTTGCTGCAGGGTTGTAATTTAATATACATGGAAAGCGGTACAATAAGTTGGAAACTTCACATGTATTTTTTTGTAAATGTCTCTTGAAAACGCCACGTAAATGTCCGGTTTTGTGCACTTGCACAAGTTTGCGATAAATTTAAATCAGGCAATGGCCTACCTAATTCTTCAATTTTTATTTTATCCTTAAGAGAAAGTCTACAAAACTCTATTTTCAATAAAGAACTAACACTATTAATTTTTATTAAATTATTTCTATTAAATATACTCTTGGAGAAACACGTGGAAAAATCATACATACATAACTACACAGAACAATGCAACTATATCTATATCAATTTTACTGTATACTAGGCTTCTCTGTTGGGACGCCGCTAAAGAATCGTAGCCCAGAATAGCTTAATACAACGATAGAAGCTATAGAAGCAGAAGCTATAGAAGCTTAGCTATAGAAGCAGCGTGACGTCACATTACCATAGCAACCCGGCCCGCTAGTTTGTATGCGGACAGATGAAACAGATGATATACTGCATACGGTCGCTCTCACTAGATAGGCTATATATATATAGCGCTTCCAATAGATAGGATGAGTGCATATGTATTATTTCAATTGACTCGTACTTCTACTCGTACTCGTACTCGTACCACGCGAACGATAGATAGTTTAGTTAAAGAGTCCGCAATCCTAAAGATTGGTTGGAAACAGCACGCCATGCCGATCTATCCTGAGCTAATCCCTTCATCTCCCTATAGCTATTCATCTCAACGTATTCAACTATCTGACTCACATACTCCAATTTAGGCCTACCTACCCCTCTCTTTCCCTCCACTCTACCTTCTATGATCAATTGCATAATCCCCCCATGCCTAAGGATATGCCCTACTAATCTGTCTCTCCTACGCTGTAACACTCTCCAAATACTTCTCTTCTCCCCTACTAACTCTAGTACAGCTTCATTTGTTACTTTATCTTCCCAACCAATCCTCATCATCCTCCTATAACACCACATTTCGAATGCTTGTAATCTACGCTTCTCTTCCTTTCCTATAGTCCACGCCTCACACCCGTACAGTGCTACACTCCAAACATATACCTTCAGTAATCTTTTTCTAATACCCAAGTCAATATTTGATCTTAAAATCTGTTCCTTTTCTACGAATGCCTTCCTACCCTGTGCTATCCTACACTTTATATCTACCTTGCTTCGATTACCTTTTGTGATTCTACTGCCTAAATAACAAAAATCTGGCACTTCTTCGATTCTATTATCTCCTATTGTGATCCTCATTTATCTACTGCATTCCTTTTTGTCACACCTCATCACTTTAGTTTTACCTATATTTATTTTCATGTTAAAATCCCTAGTCAATACTGCCTGCATACCATTCACTACCCTTTCTAAATTCTTTTCGCTTTCTTCCAATATAGCTATATCGTCGGCGAATCTCAACATATATATTTTCTCTCCCTGTACATTCACACCTACACTATACTCTTCTTTTACTTTGTTTATTGCATCTTCTATATATAGATTAAATAATAACGGTGAAAGTGTACATCCCTGCCGAACTCCCTTCGCTATTTTTGCTACCTCTTCTTCCCCCTCAATTCTAACTAAGGCAGTTTGGCGTTTATATAAATTAAAAATTATTCTCCTATCCTTATAATCTATACCCGTTTCTTTTAAAATTCTAAACATTATGTCCCAATCTACATTATCAAATGCCTTTTCTAAATCTACAAAAGCTATGCAAGTTACCTTTCCTACCCTCATTCTTTTTTTCTACTACTGTTCTTAGTGCTAAAATCGCCTCCCTCGTCCCTCTGTTTTTCCTAAAACCAAACTAATCTTCTCCTAGCCTTTCCTCTACTTTATTTTCTAATCTCCTATAAATAATCTTTAGCAATATCTTCGATGCATGTGATAGTAGACTAATGGTCCTATAGTTCTCACACAAATTAGCTCCTATTTTCTTCGGCATTGTTACTATTCTACTACGCTGAAAATCCTGTGGTACTTCTCCCTTCTCATATATTTTACAAACTAACCTGTATAATCGCTCCTGCATTTTTCCCCCTGCGTGTTTTATTAATTCGGCTGGTATCATATCAATCCCCGCTGCTTTGTTATTCCGTAAATCATTTAATGCTCTATGAAACTCTGACCTAAGTATGCTAGGACCTAAGTCATCCTCATCTATCTGTTCCACACTTTCTAGCTCGTCCATGTCCTGCCTACCTTTATATAAATCTTCAAGATACTCCTTCCATCTTCTAGCTTTTTCCTTATTTTCTGTGAGTTCCTTACCCTGCTTATCACATATAATGTTACCCTTTGGTTTTACTTTAGAAAAATGTGACTTAATTTTCCTGTAGCCCAACGATAGATATAGATGATATACTACATCGGTCGCTGCTCTGACTTGCAACGGATATCACAACGAACGCCACACCGTGTTGTGTTGATTGTTATCGCGACGCAAGCTTTATCTTTTAGGAAAAATAATGCCGAGATAACATATCGCAATACAATTATATATCTACGGTGATGCGCTCAATATTCACGAGGGGCGCGCGGCCCTGTGGCCTGCATAAGGAACCGCCACTGCCGTATACCCTTCTGGAATAATGGATTAGTAATTTAGATTAATGTTTGAACTATAGAAATCAACTGAATAGACTCGCGCAGTAAACAATAACAAAAATGTTCGAGCGTGTGTGTATTTAACGGCCGTTGTGGTTTTAACGATCTTATTTCTAATTTCAGTAGCGATGTAATGAATCTAAAGTAAAAGAATCGTTACGCTTTTGTAGCTGTCAGTGATAGAACGCCAAACGAAGTGCAACAAGAAAATAAATAACCAATTTAAATGCAGTCGCCGCTTAAGCGAAGTAGAAAATTTACGATGGCCCAATCTTCCACTAATCTACTGAGGATACTTACTTGAAATTCCTACTTCAATTTACTCCAAGGTTGAAATATTTAAGCCATACGGCATTACATACTAATGAAAGCAAAACTCAAGACTTAAAAAATTGTTGGAAACACAGTAAAAATGAAATAATAGAAACATTTTAAAAATAATAAAATCAGAAGAAAAATCTTATAGTTAAATATTATAATTTTTTACTTTTATTGGTAACAGGGTTATATATGAACGTCTATAAAAAGTTTCGATTGTCGACGCTCAGAATTTGTATGATATTTCCCAAGATTTTGCTATATATGGTATATCAAGTAAATCATTTAAAAGACATAAATTAACTATATAATCCATATATATACACCGTTTTATTTAAAGTGTCGGAAAGTGACAGAAGTTCACGCATCATAAATCAACACCTGTATAATGGCTTGACCAATACAGTACAGAGCAGTGCTATTCAAAACAGTGTGGCGTCAGTCATACGGCACACCTATATTGAGAAATGCTGTGCTGTGGGTACGCTTGTGTATTGTCGTTAGAAAAACTAGGTGTGGCTGAGTACCTTGTGTATATAAGTATATGTATGTGTATAAGTGATGTATATAAGTGCAGCCCTTATGCACAGTAGTAGACGATACTGGTCCGCCACTTTCAAAAAAATGATGTATATGCGTGTGTGTGTTTTAACTTCGTTTTAATATCGAGAAAATAGGATCGTTGAGGATAATGAAATATGGATTTTTCGCATATTTAAATATTTCTATGGATTCTAGGTTTTATACTTTTATTAGAATTATTAAGAATCTTCATAGTGGGAAATTCCCGTAACAATTTTTAATATGTATAGCGAAACTGGAGTTGTCTTTATCTAAAATCCCTATAGTGTTCTTAACATCTAATTTAAAAATTTCCCTTTTTTTTAAATTTTTTTTGTCCTATTTTTTTTAATTTGGACATTTTAAACAGTATACTCCACTAACTAACTAACCAAAGGACATTGTTATAATTACCTATTTCATTTAATATAATTAATCACAAAGTAATACAACAAATATTATGTGAAATTTTTTTAATCTCTCAGTTTCTCGAGTTTCATCGATCCTTTAAAAAAATTATCGATCCCTAAGTTGTCTATAAGGACCCTGATGGGATCTCTAATAAATAAGGATGGATGGAAGTATTGGCATGGGTCCAAAAATCATTTATCGTATTTTCAGTAGATGTTCAATGAATACTTACTTGTTGTAGATTTATTGATTTCGAAAAATATGATTTTTAATATTTGTCGTCACATTTATCAGAATTTAACGTTTCAATGTTACCTAAAAGGCTAACTAGTTGTTTCTATAGTGTAATTTCGATAACCGAAAAATTAAAGTAACATACTAACTATTGATAAAAAAAATAAGCGTTATTGATTTTCTACTATATTTACTTGGCACAGTTTAGTTATATGCTAAAGAAGTAAAGATATATAAATATGTATTGATGTTGATGTATATAGACTAGTGGTGTCAAAATTTGTATATTTTTTCTTAGTCCGGCCAGATTAAAAGTTAATTGATCCTTAGAATAATCGATTAATCGCGCTGGATCGGTAGATCGCGCTGAGATCGATAGATCGAGCTGAGATCGGTAGAACGAGTTCGGAACGAGAGATAGTGCACAATGCACAGACCTGTATAATTGATTTGAAATAAAATGCAGTCGTTATCAATAGTAGACGAACTTATTATATTACAAAGCAAGCTTTAGGTTTAGATTTAGATCGGTAAATCGAGCTGAGATCGATAGATCGAGTTCGGATCGAGAGATAGTGCACAATGCACATACCTGTATACTTGATTTGAAATAATATGCAGTCGTTATTAATAGTAGACGAACTTATTATATTACAAAGCAAGCTTTGGGTTTAGATTAGACAGAATTTCAGATTATTATATATAGTCGTTTATTAGTAATTAAAATTATAAAATAAATTAACAATTAAAGTAGAAGAGAATATAATTTTTAATGGAAACCATTACTAAATGGCCACCGACCAACTAGGTCCTACAGCCGTCAGATTATTATTTTCAGATTTATAATTATTTTACTTATCGACGCATGATATTTTTAAAATTCTTAGAATGTTATGTTCTTATTTTTTATTCACGTTCTGTGCGACACCAGCACGAATCTAGCTCGAGTTTGGATCGAAAAATCAGGCCAGGATAGAAAGATCGAGCCAGGATCGAAAGATAGAGCCAGTACCGAAAGATCGAGACAAGATTGAAATATCGAGCCAGGATCGAAATATCGAGCTATGATCGAAATATCGAGACAAGATCGAAATATCGAGCCATGATCGAAATATCGAGACAAAATCGAAATATCGAGCCAGGATCGAAATATCGAGACAAGATCGAAATATCGTGCCAGGATAGAAATATCGAGTCAGGATCGAAATATCGAGCCAGGATCGAAAGATCGGGACAGGATCGAGAAAGATCGAGTTCGGATCGAGAAATATCGAGTTCGGATCGATTAATTTAAAAAGAATCGAAAGAATGAGCTAGAATCGATTAATCGATTAATAAGGAAAGAGATCGCGATTCTAAAAGGGAAAATTAATCGATTAATCGATTTTATAGACCAATAGTTAGAATGTATCAAAAGTCCAAAGTGATATTTACATTTGAAGTAACAGATATCTAAAATGTGGCAATTTTATATTTTAAATGTTCCAAAAAAAATTAATGGTGGCCATTTTTATCATTAACAGTAGTACCCATTCCAAGCCACTAAAACATAAAGCATTTAATAACTAAATGCGGATTTCGATGTTTATACCCCATCTTCACTGGCATATACATGCTGTAGCCGATCATATTGTTGTTCAGGTCAACCCATTGAAATTTTTATTTCTCAGGTCATCCCATAGGACAACGGGAATGAAGAAAAAGTTTAGAATTCTGTCGACATGTTTCACCACTGATGAGGGGCTTCTTCAGGCCTGTAGTTTTCCAATGGTGAAGAAGGTCCCTTGTTTCCTTTCCATAGTGTTGTACAATTTCTTTGGTCATATTATATGTCAGCGATTGATACACTGCTGCTATATTGATTTTTGTTCAATAGTATATCAATCACGATTCGTGACAGAGGTATTTTATTTCGTTTTTATCTTGTGCTACTGAATTCGAAATGTGCATCTTGCTATTAAATTCGTTGCATTGCGGTATTTGGGTGATACTTTATGCAATTATAGAAAATACGTTTTCTTAATGCAAGTCTGAAACAAATATTGGTTCAGGAGAGTGCCTAGAGCCAGAACTTTGAAATGTGCCTTTCAGTAGAACTGTTGCACCTATCTAGTGCAGAATTGGCAACAGTTCTGCACGCAACACGACGGCAAGGTAACTCTCATCATATAATTGCATTTCCTTTATACTGTCTGTAATAAGGTTGCCCGTAAGTGGTTTATATTGTGTGTGTGTGTGTGTGTGTGTGTGTGTGTGTGTGTGTGTGTGTGTGTGTGTGTGTGTGTGTGTGTGTGTGTGTGTGTGTGTGTGTGTGTGTGTATGTGTGTGTGTGTGTGTGTGTGTGTGTGTGTGTGTGTGTGTGTGTGTGTGTGTGTTTATGTTCACTTATTGCTGTTCACTCAATTCTTATTTAGCTTCATACAGTATTGCTTAAATTCATGTATCAAATTTTATATTTTCTCAGATATATATAATGATATTTGCAAAATGACAAAATGGTTGGTAAATTGTAAATTTGATTGTTTGTAAATTAATTGTTTGATGAAGATGGCGGTATGGCCTTCGAAATGCGCATCTAGCTACTTAATGCTTTGAGTTGCGGTATTTGGGTGATATTCTATACTATTAAATACTCTGAACAAAATATATTGCTTGAATTCATATCTATTTGATAACCTGGAGGACAAGCACTCTTATTTTATTTTGGGCTGCATTATTTTTAAGGATTATTAAATTTGTAGTGATAGTCTTTTACGATATTATAGATCTGGATGAATTACATTTTCTATTGAATATCTCCATTGAAAAGCTAAGAAATTACTTAGATCTAACAAATAATTCAAACATTTCAATATAAAAGTACCGGTGCAAACAATAATTAATCAGAAATGCAATATTGCAAATACAATAAATACTCTCACTAAAGGTCATTAAAAAAATCGACACAAATATATTAATTGCACAAATTACGCAAATAACATATTATAATTATCAATTATTTCCTTAAATATATGTCTATAGAAATAATTATTTTTCAAGATAAATTTATAATAAATTGGAAGACAGCTTAATTATATAAAAAATCTGCATAAATCAACATACATAATGATAATATTTTTATAATGATCAACATTATATCTCCATTGTCTTTGAATTTGAATTTTACAATGAGCATATAATATTTATAATAATTGTCTTAATTCGCAGCTATTTTTTTAATATAAATATTTAATCAATATCTACAATAAAATCGATAAAAACTCATGAGGTATTACATTGCCACTAGCGTATACTTCACAAGAAATAAATAACAATTTAAAACATTAGTTAGTTAAAGAGTCCGCAATCCTAAAGATTGGTTGGAAACAGCACGCCATGCCGATCTATCCTGAGCTAATCCCTTCATCTCCCTATAGCTATTCATCTCAACGTCTTCAACTATCTGACTCACGTACTCCAATCTAGGCCTACCTACCCCTCTCTTTCCCTCCACTCTACCTTCTATGATCAATTGCATAATCCCCCCATGTCTAAGGATATGCCCTACTAATCTGTCTCTCCTACGCTGTAACACTCTCCAGATACTTCTCTTCTCCCCTACTAACTCTAGTACAGCTTCATTTGTTACTTTATCTTCCCAACCAATCCTCATCATCCTCCTATAACACCACATTTCAAGTGCTTCTAATCTACGCTTCTCTTCCTTTCCTATAGTCCACGCCTCACACCCGTACAGTGCTACACTCCAAACATATACCTTCAGTAATCTTTTTCTAATACCCAAGTCAATATTTGATCTTAAAATCTGTTCTTTTTCTACAAATGCCTTCCTACCCTGTGCTATCCTACACTTTATATCTACCTTGCTTCGATTATCTTTTGTGATTCTACTGCCTAAATAACAAAAATCTGACACTTCTTCGATTCTATTATCTCCTATTGAGATCCTCATTTTTCTACTGCATTCCTTTTTGTCACACCTCATCACTTTAGTTTTACCTATATTTATTTTCATGTTAAAATCCCTAGTCAATACTGCCTGCATACCATTCAATACCCTTTCTAAATTCTTTTCGCTTTCTTCCAATATAGCTATATCGTCGGCGAATCTCAGCATATATATTTTCTCTCCCTGTACATTCACACCTACACTATACTCTTCTTTTACTTTGTTTATTGCATCTTCTATATATAGATTAAATAATAACGGTGAGAGTGTACATCCCTGCCGAACTCCCTTCCTTATTTTTGCTACCTCTTCTTCCCCCTCAATTCTAACTAAGGCAGTTTGGTGTTTATATAAATTAAAAATTATTCTCCTATCCTTATAATCTATACCCGTTTCTTTCAAAATTCTAAACATTATGTCCCAATCTACATTATCAAATGCCTTTTCTAAGTCTACAAAAGCTATGCAAGTTACCTTTCCTACCCTCTTTCTTTTTTCTACTACCGTTCTTAGTGCTAGAATCGCCTCTCTCGTCCCTCTGTTTTCCTAAAACCAAACTGATCTTCTCCTAGCCTTTCCTCTACTTTATTTTCTAATATCCTATAAATAATCTTTAACAATATCTTCGATGCATGTGATAGTAGGCTAATGGTCCTATAGTTCTCACACAAATTAGCTCCTATTTTCTTCGGCATTGTTACTATTCTACTACGCTGAAAATCCTGTGGTACTTCTCCCTTCTCATATATTTTACAAACTAACCTGTATAATCGCTCCTGCATTTTTTCCCCTGCGTGTTTTATTAATTCGGCTGGTATCATATCAATCCCCGCTGCTTTGTTATTCCGTAAATCATTTAATGCTCTATGAAACTCTGACCTAAGTATGCTAGGACCTAAGTCATCCTCATCTATCTGTTCCACATTTTCTAGCTCCTCCATGTCCTGCCTACCTTTATATAAATCTTCAAGATACTCCTTCCATCTTCTAGCTTTTTCCTTATTTTCTGTGAGTTCCTTACCCTGCTTATCACATATAATGTTACCCTTTGGTTTTACTTTAGAAAAATGTGACTTAATTTTCCTGTAGCCCAAATCTACTTTACCTCTTCTCATATCCTCCTCAATATCCTCACAGTTTCCTTTTATCCACTCTTCTTTCGCTAGCTTGCATTTCCTATTAATTAAGTTCCTTAGTTCCTTATATTTTTTCTGTCCTGCTTCTGTGTTTCCTATTTTAATTTTCCTTCTTGCTTCTATCATTTCCACTATTTCTTCCGTGATCCATTCTCTCCTACCTGTCCTTTTCTTTGTGCCTAATACTTCATTTGCTGCTGTAGTTAACCCATTTCTGATTTCCCTCCATTCGCAATCTATGTCGCTCCTTGATGTTCCATTAGCCATGATTTCTACTTTCTGCTTGTACTTTTCATATACATCAGCTAATTTTAACCTATCGACATCTACTCTGACCTGTTTGGACTTCTGTAATTTCTTGAATTTGACCTCTGAGTCCAGGACTACTAAATTATGGTCACTATCAATATCTGCTCCAGGGTAACTCTTACAATTCTTAATCTGGTTCCTAAACCTCTCTTTAACCAGTATGTAATCTATCTGATACCTCCCTATATCTCCTGGCATTTTCCACGTATATATCCTGCGCTTGTGATTCTGAAAAAGCGTGTTTGCTACCACTAGCTTATTCCTAATACAAAACTCTACCAATCTATCCCCTCTATCATTACGTGTTCCTATTCCATATTCTCCTACTATTGGAACTTCCTTTCCCTTACCTACTACGGCATTCCAATCTCCGATTACAATTAGATTATCCTGTCCTTTAACGTTTGCTAACCTAGATTCAATCTCCTCATAAATGGATTCTACCTCCTCATCATCGTGACTTGAAGTTGGCATATATACTTGCACTATAACTGTGTCCGTTGGCTTCGTGTCTAATCTAATAGTTATAATTCTATCACTAACTTGGCAATAACTCTTTATTCTACATCCCAACTTTCTATTCATTATAAAACCTACACCGGTATGCCCATTATCTGATGCTGTGGTTATTAATCTGTATTCTCCTGACCACGTATCTACTTGATCTTTCCTCCTAACTTCACTAATCCCTACAATATCCAGTCTAAGTCTCTCCATTTCTAATTTCAAATTCTCTAACTTTCCTATCCTATTCATACTGCGTATATTCCACGCTCCGACTCGTAGAATTCTCGACGCAATCGATCTCTTGCCCGCCCCAGAATCCGAGGGCTTGCCTGCTACCGAAGTAGCAGGATGAGATTCTGAGCCATTGGCTCTACTCATCTGGGGTATTATATTTGAGATAATCGACATTTTCATACTGTAATCTGGAGAAGGGTACAGTGCTGGTTTCTCCTTGCCTTGCACCGACCAATGAGTGCATATTTTAGCCGTCGCCCCACCGATTCAGCCTAATCCCCCTAATACCGTGGGTTAGCCTGAATCTTTCCTATAGACCGGGATCCCTGTATAGGGACCGCTCTATAGGCCAGAGCGTCGTTGCCCATGTCTTGCCCCTAGGAGGCATATGCAGTGCATTGGCACACTTTCGACACCCTTAAAACATTATGTATACAAAAACATAAATAGTAGACAAACTGTGGACACGAACAAGCAAAGCTTAGACTTCACTCGTTGGACCTCCACATCACTCTTCCATTAACCTGAACATTATATTTAGTAGTATAGATTATCATCCAAATTAAATGTTTATATTTAAAAAACAGCTACGAATTAAGACAATTATTATAAATATTATATTTATCAATGTATGTTTCTTAGAGAATTTTGGAAACCGTGAAATTATAGATATGTAAAAATCAGATATCCAAGTTATTAAACACAAATCTGTGACGGTCAATTCGACTAAATTATCTGAAAAACCTCTTCCTCATACGATCGAAAAATTTACTATTGGTCAGAGAAATGTGCAGCAATGAATGGTTCAAACGCCTGATTTTTCAAAACAAGCCATCAAAGCGTTTTTTTTTAGTTAAAAGTTAAAAGCGAATTTAATTTTTTATAACTTAAATGTTACATGCCGTATATGCAAATAATTATTTTAAGAATTGCGGGCAAAATTAACACTGCAAGTAACTATAAATAAATAACTTGCAATCTAATTTGTCGAGTTCAATTTTAGTTTTTAACACTTTTGTTGTATAATTGCAGTTTTCTTCCCATATTAGTTTATTATAATGGACATTATGGCATTCTATGGACAATTACTACATAGTTATTACGTTGTTTATGATACGTTAATGAATATTTTGCAAAGGTATCTGCAGTCTACAGCATATCAAATTAGTCTTTCAATGCCATAAACTCATCAATTTCGTTATAATTGCTATTAACGCATTATTATTATTATTTGCCGCTTAACGACTTGCTTCTGATGTGGGATGGTTTTAGTGTTTTCCTAAAAAAGAAAAAGAAAACAACCGCAGCCGCAGCTGCATTTTATTAATGGTAGGTTTAAGAACAGCAGACGAGACTAAATTTATTATGGGAGCCAAAATAATACAGCAATTAAACGGGCTATATTTAGCGCACTCTGTATATTTAGATTTTAGAAAATCTGAAGTTTGTTTATAGGTAACTATATAACAGCGTTTGGATATTTCACGCAACGTTTGAAACGGCGATTCTTGCAGATTGTTGTCTTATGTCGAACAAAGCAGCTGCTGCATTCACAATCCCATTCAGTTTAAATGTCACACATTTTCTTCGGTCGCTATTTTGTCATCTGCTCACTGATTGCACACAAGATACGGATGGCTCCGGTTGCTTAATAGTAATTAGTTTCTAGAAAAACAATGGGCAAGTGCAATTATTGGGCTATATGAGCAAGATAATTAACTATACTAGTTACTCGGTTGTAGTACCAGTACGTACGACAACTTAGTAAACTGCTCATTTTATGGGTGTTTATAGTTGCGTTAATTGCATTCTCTGCAAGTGATTCAGATGCTATTACTGGGGAAATGGTTTGTTTCAAAGCAGCAAATCAATTTTAATCTTGTATAAAATATCTCAAGTAACTCAAAGCATTTAATAGCTATATGCGCATTTCGAAGGCTGTGCCCCTAACTTTAGAATATAAATTGTTCAATTGTATAGCAATCACGATTAGTGACACAGACATTTTATTTAGTTCTCATCTTGTGCTACTGAAGCTAGGGGCATCTCCTTCGAAATGCGCATTTGGCTCTTAAATGGTTTAAGTCACAGTATTTGGGTGATATTCTATATAAACACCGTAGTAACAATTTAAAAAATATGTGAACAAATAATTTTACTATCTACTTAATTTTACACAACAAATTCATAAATTCATATTTCAACTATATTATTATTTCAATTTCATATATCATAAAGATGTATTTGTGGCCATAGTTTTATGGAACAGTTGTAGAAGTCAGTACAACTCCATATCATGAAATTTGGAATATAATCCCTATGATTTTTATAGCATGAAGATATTCTTGAAAGAATAGCGACTTATATATTTGTAAGTATTAACAGCTTGAAATTTTCAAAACATTTACTACTTTTAGTTTATCTATAGAAATTACATGGAGCTTATTTGATAAATTTGTTAAAATTAAAGATTCGCAGTTAGGTTATTTCTTATTATTTCGTCCGATTCAAGTTAATACTTTCGCATGAGTTCACTCCAGAACAGGGCGTACCACAGGGATCTCCTCTGTCTCCAATTCTTTACAATTTGTACTGCGCAGACATCTATAATGAAGCACCGGAATATTTCAACCCGATTCACTACATTATGCAATACGCCGATGATACAGCCATAGTTGCCCATGGCAAGACACTTACCAAAACTTTAGAAATTCTACAGCGCATGTTAAATGATTGTCTGATTTGGTTTGCGAAATGGCGTATCAAAATAAACCCAGCGAAAACGCAATATACAGTATTTTACCTTGTTTTGTTACAAGTTGAAAATTGAATGTTGTGTTGGATTTAGACTGACCATTTTAGCTGGGGTATGCGATTTATAGAGGGGCAGTTAAAGATGTAATAATAGACAAGAGTAGGTAGGTAGGTAGGTAGAAAGGCTTTTCGGAGTATGATCGGTAAAAGTTTAAAGGTGTAGGTTATAAGGACGGACACAATTGTCATAGAGAAGACAGGTTATTCTAGCAAATGTTGGTTGATGTTTAGTGTTGGGAATGCCAAATAAATGAATAAGATATAAGCATAATATAAGTAAGAGGAATTTACGCTAAAGGCCGTCAAAGAACAAATACATTCGAATATTAAGAGGAAAGTGGAAATATGCCCATAAACGTTTCAATTAATAAAAATGCAATCAAAATAGAACATTTAGAATGAAGAAACGGTATAAAATAATGGTGTCTCTTCATTCGTGTTTATTAGTCTTCATTGCTTTAATCCTGTATGAAGCAATATCTAATATTATTTCCCAGCGAAATCTTTGGGTAGAAGTTGTGAAAGTTTCCATGCACGTAACTCAAGGACTACCACAGCACTCACTTTTCACGCCAGACTTCTGCATGTATTCATCCAACTTTCTTGCGAATACTGCACTTACATTCCATTCACAATGCTTTTCAAGTTGGTACCCAACTTAGTAGTGGTCATGCTATAAGAAAACTGAGCAATGCTTTGATTGGGATTCTATGGAGATTAACATACGGTCGGCAATATCTACCTCTTCTTAATAAAAAAAAAACAGAACAGAATAATATGAATAGTCGTAGAGTTTGAAATTAATGAACATAAAAATTAAATCAATCAAAAATTTGAAACACTAATTAGTGCAATTATAATATTAATGTGAACAGATTCTACGATTTTTATTTTATATTAATATCATCTATGTTGGGGATACACAAATTTGTCTTCATTGACTTTATAAAATTACACAAAGTATTATTTATGAACATAAAAAAATTAGAAACAAGTTTTAAATTGATCCTGAAAATGATGACTTAAATTATAAGATTCTCCTTTCGTTTTGTATGAAAAGTAGAGTACGAAGACTCTTTTTTATTAGGTTTATAATGAATGAAGCATGCTATATACTACGAAGCTCACTTAACTTCTATTTGTTCAAATATGAATAATTTCAATATCAAATTTGCTTGCAAAACCCCATTGATTTTAATTGTTTCGAAATGATTCTAGTTTATTCTCAACATACTTTCCATAGATAGACATTGTGATTTACAATTGAGAACATGCCAATCTTTTTATATTATTTCCTCTGCAAATATTCCGTATATATCACGACATGTCTACAATAATTTCTTATGAATCTTGAATCTGATGTTTCAGCAGGAACACCTCTGCGTCGGTAATACCTAATCTAATGCCTGTTTATTTCATAAGGTCCTGTTGCTCTGCCCTCTGCCACACATTTTATATTTTATTCATCAACTGACCGGTTCGATTCCGGGCTTTCATAGCAATTGGTTACTTGGTCTATTCACTATTCCACCTACTGGGTTTCTGAATGTTATGGTCATGTTTATAAGGATAGTAAAAATAGCATCCTTCAACTTGTTTATAAGCTCATTCACATGCACTAGGAATGCGCTCTATAATGTTGTATTTTTCTTATTTGCACATTTAAAATATTAAAATATTTTACTAGGAGTTTAAGTAGACCTTTTTGTGACTCGCCTCAAAACACACATTTTTGTGTTGGTATTAAATTTGAATAACTTTTGTACTATTAATAAAATACAAGTGCAAATTTTAATACAATGAAAGATGAGAAGGATGATATATTCTCCAAGATAATATAGCAAAGACTTTTTTTGTAAAATCGCAAGTTCGTTTCTAATGACGAAAAATCAATGATATTCAAAATGAAGTTTCTTCTGTTCAACAGTATGAAATGAGGGAAAAATAATTTTATTGTTAATACGAAGATATCTTATCGTGTTAAATCCAAATTCGTTCCAATACATTTTTCCAAATTATGATCGATATTATATACATATTTTTTAAATATATTTCGAAGTTTCAAATATTATTATGCTAATACGAATATAATTTAGCACTTTATTGCTTGTATTTTTGAAACTAGATTAAAATGATTATTAGGAAATGATAACATTAAAGATTTAAAAATATCATTCATTTAGATAAACTCATCAATCTTCAGTTTAAATCTCCAATTCAGATATATCAACACCAATGATTTTGGGATTCGTATAAGAGTTACAGTCGAGGTTAATTAGTACTTTTGCTATTTATAAAGAAATTTGACCTGAATCTAAGTTCATTAAATTTGATTTAGATTTATGCATGTTTATACTTTCATAAGCATTTAACTCGGAATAATTCAAAACACTTTTAAGTAATTTAAGTGAACTAATTTGAATAGGATGACCTGAGTTAGTCAAAAATATGCTCGGCTACAGCACTTTTATCTTTTCTATTTAACCAGATTTTTTATTGAAATCAATCAAATCTTTGGGATTTCCTAGAAAATTAGCATGACTATTAGAACTATTATATGTTACTTTAAAATTATATTTATTTAAAATACTATCTAAACCACGTGCAATTATAGGATCAAATGGTAATTTAACAAATTTTGGAGTTGAATTATTACTTTGTTCTAAACTACTAATATTTCTGATATCTCTTGTTCTTTTAAATTTTCTTAATATGTTATTTATAATTTTTAAATGAATAATATACATTCTTAATGAAAAATAGTTTTTCCATTCCGAAAAACTGTTCAACTGTAAAGAACAATCGCACAAGTTTTTCTCGCTTAAATTTTCAAGATGAAGGTATTTTCACTTGACAGTAACCTGATGAAGAAGCAACAATTAGAGAGCACTTACTACGGCGGTATAATAATAAATTTAATTATGTAAAACAATTTTTTTGTTTAATTTATAATATAAACAACGAGACTTTTCAAAATCTTTTTCTTTTACCCATATAAACAGACGTGTGTGAAGCAAGCAGTGAATATTGGCTATTCCATTCTACCGACTTGCAAACGGTACATTTGGCCCGTATCCCTTTATTGTAAATTCATGATGGTCCGGTCGATCGTACGCTTTCACATCCACACCACACAATATGTCCAACTCTTCAGCTTGCCACGTTACGCTAAGCAGCAGCATGAAAGCAACGCCATTTCAGCCACTTTCGTTTCCCTAAAGGCGCGTATAAAGACCAGCCTAAAAGGTGCTTGATATTTAGCTTATTATGGAAAGACTCTTAAGGATGCTTTAGTAACCCTATGCGAGGGATATGCGATGCATTAACAATTCGTTTCACTTTGTTCAGCGAATTTTTACCCATTTGACGATTATTGAATATACCAACGCTAAATGTAAATACTTTTTCCTATGAATGAATTAATTAGGTGAACAAAGATAAATTTATAAAAATAATTTAAGCTATATCATTCATCTCCCTACAGCTATTCATCTGCACTATGTAATTTACATAGGATAATATGGCTTGCTTTCTTATATTTTAAAAAGCAATATGCCAGTAAGTTTTAAAAATATATCATTGCTTTTAAATTTATACTGCGCACATAAAAACGGAATATTTGTATACGCGAAAAAAAATTATTCTGCAGAATTCCACACAGTATATATATATACATACTAATTTTTATTTTTATTAGTTTTTTCAGCAAATTTTCGTAGCGTCTTAGATTCTAGACTATTCTACATAAATATTATAATTAAAAATACAATTCCATATATTTTTAGATTACGATTTAACATTTTTGATGTATTTTAGAAATTATGGTTTCGTATATTACAAGGTGGATTTAATTTTTTATACATATCATTTGCGAAATAGATGCATATTAAATTTTCGAAACCGAGATGAAGATTACAAACTGGCAACATTTCTAACAATGGAATTTTTTGTTACCGTTATTAAATTACAACAATCCCCGACTTTCTAATCTAATGACTAATCCCTAAAAAAAAACGATATATATTCAATGTAGCGACGTGTAGTTCACTCGCGAACCGTTCACTCTGAACGGTTCAATCAAATGACGGGCGTACTGTGACGATGTTTTGCAACGACCTATAGGTTACTATGACCTAGTTCGTGAACTATGAACTACATGGTGAACGGTGTACTTGTACTAGGTCCTGAACCCGTCGTGTACTAAACCGTTCATGAATCACAACGACTCGTAAACGATGCAGTATAGTATACATTACATATACAGTACCAATTATAACATTTATGTGATAAAGTGTGTTGGTGAACGGAACGAAATAGGAAACTCGATGCAACAGCAGCATTGCCGAGCGTGTCACAATTTATATGTTGGTATCAGATTTCATTTGGAATAATCGCTAATTCAATGGGGAAGTTTTTCTCCTTGGACCAATTTGTCTTGATGTATCATTCTTGTAATTCCACAGATAAAAGTTATCTTATTACTGCCATTGGCGTAATAACTTATTTTCTTTAGTGCAATAAACATAATATTTTTACTGAAGATAATAAAAAGGCGTAATAAAATAAATCTAAAACGACATTGCTGTATTTGTCTCATGCATAAGTTTCGTTTCCTGTGCTTTGGGTTACATTTCTTATGTAAAGTCTTGTTATAATAAATCAAATGACCCAATCATGTAGGCTCATGATGACGCCGTAGCTATGCGTATAATTTTACGAGTTTAATAAAGACATTTCTAATCTTATCTACGCTTCTATATGTACCGCAAGGGGGCGTTGTGCATCTCAGTTTAGTAAGCCTCTGTGCGTCCTGATTAAAATTTTGGCGTATTGTAGATAATTAAAAATACACGTAAAGAACCACGCGCCGAGTTGTTGTGAAAACTTTTCCCTTTGCTCCATGTGCGGACATAATGCTAAGTAATGTGTGCTTGCTCGGGAATTTAAGATATTGCTTCCATAAACATTCGCAGAAAAACTTGTTAGCAGAACACAATATAATCTTGTACTACTTTGTGCCTGCAAATTTTCTCAAATTGCTCGAGTTTTTCTGTCTTGTTTTACCTCCTGAACTAAGTGAATTGGATTTTATTACTTTTTCCATCTCAGCGTTCTTACAACAATGCATTGCATAAATATATATGTTTATATAATCAACTTTTCATGTCAAGCGTAAAATTCTCAAGATTGCAATTTTACATGAAATTTTAAATGAGAACTTTCTTTTTAAACAGCTTATAGCTATTTTACATTATTCTATAAGAGAATTTTCATTTCATATTAACACAAGAAATTTTTCGATATATCATTTATATATTACAACAATGTACCTAATTCAACAGTCTTTCTTGTTTAAGTTCAGTTGGTGTCATTGTACATTATAATTTACAGCAGCTGAGTACAATTTTGCAAACATGTCAGAAAGCAAACGATCCCTAATTAAGACTATAAATTAAACGTCGCCGTGTTAACAGAAAGTCTGAATTCTTGCGGCGGAAGAGATTATTTAAATAAGCCGCCATATTAATTTTGACATGTACACTTTAACATCAAAATACTGCATGCTTGTAATTTTCTGTACAGAAATACGTGTCTTTAATGCTACAGGAAACCTTAGTGAATCATTTATTCTATAAATAAAACAGTGCTGATATATACTGCTGACATCTAAAGTTTTTAAAGGTGAAAATGTAGTAAGAAAGCATCTTTTAAAATTTCTTATTTATGCGAGTCCTTACTATATCTACCAGTGTATATACTGGATATTTTGTGACTTGAAATGAATTTCTATTAAAAAACCAATTATAACTATATAGAATATAAAAAGCGGCAATAGTTTTAGTGCCTGCCTCTCTATTAATAATATATATTAAATTTAAAAAACATTACAGCATCGTAGTCCTGAAAATAAATAAATAAGTACCTGAAAGTGTCGTAAAACTTGTCGCTTAAAAATTGATATATTAACTAACGTTTTGCTTCAAAATGTGAAAGTTGAGACGAACCAACTTCAGTAGTATAAGAATTTATGAGATAAAATGTGTTCAAATTGATGTTTTATTAATTTCAAATTGAAATTTGGTGCAGATAAGTTACTTTATAATATGTGATTAAGAATATGATAAAAATATGGCTTTTTTTTAACAACTAGTTAAAACACGATTAGAGTAAACACGATAATTTGAATACGACAGATTGTGACAGCTATATGAAATTATTCATTTTTATTTACTTATATGTAATATAATACTGTAATAATAAATAATAGTTGAATAAATATATATTTTTATTTAAATGTATTTATTATAGTGCTGGAAATGGTTCCGGTGAACCGGTGCACCAGTTTATTTTTTATCGAAAACCGGCAACCAAGACAATCTCGGTGCACCGGTTTTTGGTGAAAACCGGTTTAGCACTGGTGCGCACCGACTACTGATTCATACCAAACCGCGTTGGTGGTTGGTTGGTACGGTATGGTAGCCACTATGCTCAGTTCATTTGGCAATAGATCTTACCCTAGCTCTCAGAATAATGAAGTCCATGCAAGTTGATTTCTATTAGAGCAGCAGAAAAAGGCGGTAAAGCTCTACCATAGCTAGTAGATATTAAATATTAAATAATATGATAGTATTAAGTATTTTAAACCATTTGAACTTTAATCTTAAAATAATCTTATGCAAAGTTTTGATCCAAAGGTAGACTTCCAAAGCAAATATTCTGATTTAAAGTGAAAAACGAAACAAAATATGCTATTATTAAATTGAAAAATATTTAATTTCAAGCTTATTATACTGGTGTTGGATCAGAAAAAATCATAAAAAACAGCTGACCATAGCAAAATGATAATGCATATAGAGAATAATTTTACATAAGTTTACATTCACTATATTCTCTAAGCATATAGAATTTTCTTAAAAATACTATTTATTTATCCCTTCCAGACGAAATCGCAGTAACAAAATAAACACGTGGGTAAGATATGATTCCACAATTATACAGTACATATTGATATGTCCAGCAATGATTATATTGCACTGTGCTTTGTGCATTAAGCTGCATTTTGATATAAAAATTCATTGTCAATGGTCCTTGGCGTATCAAGTATTTAAGAGTAGATAGCAAAAATTGTATTGTCCACCTAAAATGCGCTGCACCGGGTGACACTGTTTCACTGGTGTGTAAATGAAATGTTGTGAAGAAGAAAATACAAATTAAGGCACACATGTAATTTTACATTTATTGTATTTTAGGACGTTTCTATATTTTGTAAAACATGGTGCTGAGAAAAGATGCGGACTTTTTACACTTTACCGAGACTCCTAAACGTAATATCATTGTACACAAGTAATTGAATAAGTACATTGGTAGGAAAAATATTCAAAAAATAAATAAGAGAAAAAAATATAATACACGTTAATAAAATTTACTCAATTCCCAATATAAAAGTGCGAATATAAGAAATATAAGGCGAAATTATTTTGTAAAAAATATTGATATTGTAAATTGTTTTTAGTCATGTCCTCTATATACAATCACTGATTACATATATTTGTCCTCAACTATTAGGATTAGTTGGAAGCTGCATGGACATTATAATGGAATGTATTTGAAGAACTTTGAAAACTAAAGTACAAATGAAATCAATGCATCAATCATCCGCCGAATTTGTTACGAATTAATATATTTTAAAAATTATCATTGCGGTGTTAAATTATAGTATAGAATATTACCCAAATACCGTAACTTAAAGCATTAAGGTATTTGGGTGATATTCTATACTATAATTAATATATTGATTTACGTTAATTCTAAATTTATAAACAATTACGCGTTTTTAAAGAATTTTGTTAAATTTTCGAAAGAAAATTGCGGAATTTTACATATTATCCAGTGACTGGCGCAAGCACTTTGTAATCCTAGACTCAGTGTATGCGCCAAGCTCATCAT
The DNA here is from genome assembly GCA_947310635.1 of Leptodirus hochenwartii. NCBI lineage: Eukaryota > Metazoa > Arthropoda > Insecta > Coleoptera > Leiodidae > Leptodirus > Leptodirus hochenwartii. The sequence goes on along the minus strand of OX371178.1, from coordinate 31,911,206 downwards.
CATCATTTACACAGTCAGTGTACTACACAGATGCAACGCCACTGACATGCCATGCCCCACATACTACACATATACTGATTCGTAGGACGTTGTATCAACGTGTTGGAAAATTGAATTGGTATGTTACTTCAAACCAGTGCGTTGATTCGAAGCAACGCGGTTTGGTATGAATCAGTAGTCGGTGCGTACCTGTGCAAACCAAAAAACGGTTTTCACCGAAAACCGGTGAACACGATTAGTCGGTGAACCGGTGCAAAATCGCTCGAACTAAATTTTATTAACTGCAATTTAATCAGTATGGATATAATTAATGACAAATATTAAATTAATAATAATATGTTAAAGGGCTATCGGCCTATGAATTAAGATTTGTTTAACAAAAAGAAGAAAAAAAAGGTTGGTGTAGTGATTAATGTGTGATTATTTTAGATAATGGTATCCAATAAGTCACTGATTGTAATTTCGGAGTCTCTTTTTATGTAATTTCTGCTGTTCGGTTTGTACATAAACGGGATTGTGATGTCGTTCTTACGTTCGCGTTGCTCAAATCTGCTCATCAGTTCGTCCACTCTACTTTTGATGAATCTCATTTTCAATTTTTTGTATAACCCGTTGTTTGAAATATTATGTAGAGGGTTTCTGTCATTTCTGATTTTAGTAATATGACGTAGACAACTTCTTTCACCAATTTCAATATCTTGTAATATTTTCTTATGAGCATTAAAGAATAATGGGAATCCGTACTCTAACAATGGTCTGCGAATAGCGCTGTATATTCTGGTAGCAGTCTTTGTTGAAACCTTACTTGATACCTTACTTCTATTATTTTGGAAGTAAGGTATCTAAATAATTTTGTTCTTGCTATGCATTTTTGTTTTGTCGAAGCCGTATGCTTTGTAAGTCTTAGCTTTCCAAGGAGATGCCTAGGTATTTGCAGCTAGTAGTTTGAGATATACGAAAACCGTCAACAGTGATGGTGCGGAAAGTTTATCTTATTTTGTGGTGAAAAATGGCAAATTCAGTTTTCAGAGGGTTAATAGTTGAATATTAAATCATTATTACGTTCTTGCAAAATGAAATGAAATACTAATTGTTTCATTCCGATTCCATGCAGATATTTGGAAAACTAATCGAATATACATAATTTCATGCACGGCTGTCTATTTAAATCAACTGTCAACCACATTGTTAATGTCATTAAATAATAAATTCAATGATTACATGCTATTCCCACAGTGTCGTTGTTTAAGCATGACTCGTTTCGCACATATCCCCTGTCCCCAGATTCCCCCCCATTCACTGTTGTCTGTTACCGAACGAAGTAAAGCGATTGTTGCTTCATGTTCACATTGTAGTAGCGATGTGTAGTTCACTCGCGAACCGTTCACTCTGAATGGTTCAATCAAATAACGGGCGTACTGTGACTATATTTTACAACGACCTATAGGTCACTATGATCTAGTTCGTGAACTATGAACTACATGGTGCACGATGTACGTATTGATGTACTTGTACTAGGTCCTGAACTCGTCGTGTACTCAACCGTTCATGAATCACAACGACTCGTAAACTATGTAGTATAGTATACATTACATATACAGTGCCAATAGCAGTACTAACATTTATGTGATAATGTGATATAGTGTGTTGGTGAACGGAACGAAATTATATTTCCTTTATATATATATATATATATATATATATATGTGTGTGTGTGTGTGTGTGTGTGTGTGTGTGTGTGTGTGTGTGTGTGTGTGTGTGTGTGTGTGTGTGTGTGTGTGTGTGTCTTCCTCATTCTTAATTCAAAATAAGTATTGTAATATTTCAATTTATTTATTATTTACTATTTTATATTTTTATATTGAGAAAAAAAGAGATTATTTTCAGTATGTGCATGTATTTCATATAGGTCGTGAACTAGTTCATTTTTAAAAGATGTTAGTAGTTCACGATCTATAGTTCGTGAACGGTATATTGAAATGAACTATGAACTACGAACTAGGTCCTCAAAGTGACCTACAGTTTGTCATCGCTAATGTCTATATTAACATTTTAAATGACGTATTTCTCTATATGGCAATTTATTTTGTTAAATTATGTTGTGTTTATATGAAATAAATTTTATTATCATTATTATTATTATCCATAGTCTGAGAGAAATTCTTCTTTTCCGAAAAATATCCTGCCGAAATATCACCACGATGAAGACAACAATTTGAAATAATTATTTAATGCAATTTCAAATATTTTCAATATTTTTTAATCAAGGATTCCTTTAATATTATGTACCTACCAAAAAAATATATTAATGTACTGGTATTTGTAAATTTCATTTTTATTTAGGAAGATGCAAAATATACTAGTATATTTAAATCTTCTAATTATAAATATTTTTTTATTATACGTAATTATAAAAATAATCTTATTTTCTTAATGCGAAGCAATAATCATATGAATTTTCTTTGGAATTGAACATGAAAAAAAAAACACGTGTACGTGTAATATTCTCATAAACACTCAACCTTTGTAAAATCGTCACTACGGTGTTAAATGATTGTATAAAACATCACCCAAAAACCGTAACACAAAGCATTTATAAGCTAGATGCGCATATCGGAGGATATGCCCCCATCTTCATTAGCGCAATAATAGAACAAATAAAGATACCTCTGCCACTCACCGGGTCGCTATACAATTATCCTTCTATTTATCCTTCTAAAATCGAGTTTTACATTCGCGGTAGTCAAATATATACTACAGCCTGCGCTTCTCTTGGATGGGTAACGAATATTTCTTATGTGCCCTGCTAAATATTGATTAATTAGTACGTAATAAGTACGTACTTAGCATCGTGTCTCACCGATATTAATTTATATTATAATACAGTTGTATTCTTACAGTAAAGATGGAATAAGAAGTAGCGCCTCAAGTCAAATTAGTATTTATAATGGCGAGATTATAAAGAAATACAAAGAAATGTCTCCACTACTTACATATTTACTAGATATTTTACAGCCCTCAATAGATTCATTATATAATTAAACAGTTTATAAACAATCAGAACAAACTGTTTATTCAATTGTTCAATCATGAACCAAGTATATAAATAGAACACTAATTAATTTTAATGGATTTTTGTGTGTGTGGCATTTCCTGCTAAAGTAAGTATATGCACATGCCCTATGTTGCTAATAGCGCATAAGAACTACTGACTCAACTAAAGTTGATATTACATATCAGTACGCTCTTCAGCGAATAATTCAAATGGAAACTAATTCTCACCAACAACTAAACTACTTACTAAAATGAACGAAATAATATTAAAAACTGATTTTAAGTACATTCAAGTGTGAGAAATACCGAAATAATATTATATTTTATAATAGCATTTATAATAGCATAATGTATATTGGCGTTATGTCAAATGTCAATGTCAAATGTGCTGATTTTATTCGATTCGGGCGAATTTGGGCATTATCATCACTTTTGGAAAAATGAAAATATATTGTAATGCTCAAAATAGAATATATTAGTATCTATCAAACACTATTTTCTTGCAAAAATGAAAATTTTACCAATTGAAAATACATATCAATTTAAATCATCAAATTAGCTTTGTCAGTATATCACAGCTTATAAACTATTCGTAGATGCTCATTGACAGTATTATAATTATCAGACTATATACCTACCTGACAGTGGCGGTTCCTTATGCAGGCCGCAGGCCCCCCCCCCCTGAACATTGAGCGCATCACCATAGATATATAATTGTATTGCGACATTTGATCTCGGCATTATTTTTCATAAAAGATAAAGCTTGCGCCGCGATAACAATCAACACAACATGGTGTGGCGTTCGTTGTGGTATCCTTTGCAAGTCAGAGCAGCGTGCAGTCATATATACATATATCGCGATACATATATCGCTAATATGGTGCCGACATTTCAGCGCCAAGTACGAGTCCAATTCAATAATGCATATGCACTCATCCTATCTATTGGAAGCGCTAGAGTGAGAGCGACCGTATGCAGTATATCATCTGTTTCATCTGTCCGCATACAAACTAGCGGGCCGGGTTGCTATGGCAACGTGACATCACGCTACTTCTATAGCTAAGAATATATCGTTGTTTTAAGCTATTCTGGGCTACGATTCTTTAGCGTCCCAACAGAGAAGCCTAGTAGACAGTAAAATTGATATAGATATAGTTGCATTGTTCTGTGTAGTTACGTATGTACGATTTTGCCACGTGTTTCTCCAAGAATATATTTAATAGAAATAATTCAATAAAAATGAATAGTGTTAGTTCTTTATTGAAAATAAAGTTTTGTAGACTTTCTCTTGAGGACAAAGTAAAAATTAAAGAATTAGGTAGGCCATTGCCTGATTTAAATTGATCGCAAACTTGTGCAAGGAGTGCACATAACCGGAAGTTTACGCGGCATTTTTCAAGACAAATTTACAAAAAAAAAAATGAATATGTGGTTGTGAAGTTTCCAACTTATTGTACTGCTTTCCATGTATATTAAATTACAACCCTGCAGCAACTGGAATGGATCGGAATTGGGCCAGAATAGCTATGAAAGATTTGCATCACCTTCCTGATCAAATAAGAAAGCATGAATCACCTCGACTCCATATCAGTCCATGCGCACAGTTGGCTTTACTTAGCAAAGTAAACATCATGACTCAGCTTAGTTCTGCATATCGCAAACATGTAATAGAATATAACGAACAAGTGAGGAAGAATCGCTATATTTTAAAACGCATTATTCGTTGCGTGAAATTTTGCAGTGGTTTTGAATTAGCTCTCAGAGGTCACCGCGAGAATGAAGAATCGGGAAATCGTGGAATATTTGGAGAATGGGTCGATTTTTCTGCAGAATTGATATTGACATTGATACAGACTCTAATTGATATTAGGACTCATAATAAAACCAGATTAAAAACAGAATTAGAAGTCATTTACTCGCGTCCGGATTTTTATCAAATAATTGGAGCCACAATTCTTCTTTCATTATTGCTATAAAATAATCCCAGTGAAACTTTCCCGGAAACTATAAAAATACTTAAAATTATTTTAACAACTCCAATGACCACTGCTGAATCAGAGTGTTGTTTTTCAATACTTAAAAGAATCAAGACTTTTTTGCGAGATACTATGGGTAATGCTCGTTTAAACGCGTTGGCGATGATATCTATTAATAAAAATGTGGTGTAAGATATTTACAATTTTAACGAAAAAGTTTTGGAAAAGTTTATATCAATGAAAGTTAGAAGAGTGGAATTCACTTTCAAAAAATGATTGAATTTAATCATTTTGCATCCATTTTAGGTAAGATTTCTCACTATTATTTTATTTTTTAAGAAATGCCCCCCCCCCCCCCCATTGAAATGTCACGAGCCGCCACTGCTACCTGATCACTTTAGATCCTGAAGGCTTCCCTAGCCATATATGTATATGTATATGTGAGGATGTGTATGATGATGGGTGCACAATCTGCACATGTACTGTTATAAACTGATTCTATGGAATACACAAAAGCTCTGAGCAGCAAGCGAATACATTGTCAAAGCGCATAAACGCATTCAACCAAGTGCTTACAGCTCGGCCAACATTGCATGTATATACGAGTGGATATTGGACACGTTCAATGAGACATTTGTGGGGCTGATCAGAATTCATGGACATTCTGTATAAGGACAGATACGTATACAGCTTTATATTCGACAATTTCCGTGCATGCCTTACAACGAAAACGTGATTTTTTTTATAATGCTAGAAAGAATGATCAAAACTGCTTTTGATCATGGAAAAGTGTCAAAAATTCGAAATTTTACTGTAAAACTATTTAATGAATTGGACAAACCTTTATATTATTTTCGACAGGTCTAAAAAATGTGCTTGGTGAATTATATCAAAAATTTATTCATTAGAATCATATACATTATGACATCCCAGTCTTACTTGCGGTTAATTGAATTTTTCTTTCAATCAGCAATTTCACTATGGCAAAGCATATATGAAACCGTGGCAGAGTAAATATGGCGACGTTCATCGCTAATTAAAGACCCGTATAGCATTGATTCGAATCCCTCTTAGTTAGATAGTCATCAATCCTAGAGATTGGTTGAAAACAACACACCACCTCATTCTCTCCTTAGCAAATTCCTTTATTTCCATATAGCGATTCATCTTAAAGTCTTCCACTAACTGACCCACATACTCCAATCTGGATCTACCTACCCCTTGCTGTCCCCCTACTTTACCTGCTATAACTAATTACACATCACCCCCATGTCTGAGAATGTGACCTACTAGTCTATCTCTGTAATACTCTCCAAATACTTCTCTTCTCCGCTACTAAATCTAGTACGGCTTCATTTGTTAATCTATCTTCCCAACCAATCCTCATCCTCCTCCTGTAGCACCACATTTCGAATGCTTCTATTCTACGTTTCTCTTCTTTGCCAATAGTCCACACCTCACACCCGTACAATGCTACACTCCACACATATGCCTTCAGTAATCTTTTTCTAATACCCAAGTCAATATTTGATCTCAAAATCTGCTTATTTTCTACGAATACCTTCCTACCCTGTGCTATCCTACATTATACAACTACCTTACTTCGGTTATCCTTTGTAATTCTCCTTCCTAAATAAGAAAAGTCTATTCTATCGTCTCCTATTCTTATCCTCATTTTTCTCATGCATTCATTTTTATCACACCCCATCACTTTGGTCTTGCCTATATTTATTTTCATGTTATAATCCCTAGTCATTACCTCCTGCATACCATTTAATACCTGTTCTAAATTGTGCTCCCTTTCTTTCAAGATAGCTTTATCCTCCACCAACCTCAACATATATATTTCCTCATCAAATAATAACAGCGAAAGTGTATATGCCTGCCCGACTCCCTTTCTTATTCTTACTACTTCTTGAAATCCCTCTGCGAGAACAATTTTTTTTAAGAAAATTGTCTTTCGTACCATAGACAGCCTTCTGTTTATCTAAAAAAAAATAATGAATAGAAGTGTATTAATCGTGTAAAAATAATTATGTCACTCTACCATCAAATCGGAATGTATTGTTAAGCGTTGCGCTGGTTAAATTCAAAAACTTAGTCAAATATGAATATATATTTAGTTTATTTTTTGGACACTTCTCGTATATCTATCATATCTATCTAAATCTATCATATCTATATCTATCCTAACGCTTGTATATTGATTTTAAATATAATGTTTAATATCAATCTTTCTTCTAGAGCCAAAAAATATACGTATTTTGGGTAACATTCTAAACGGTAGCGATTCGTTTAGGGTCACCGTAATATAACCACAACAGACACTAGGATTTTCTGACATTCGGAATGCAATTTTGATTTCAGGTGTCATATGCATGAGGCGGATATTGGTTTCTAGTTCTCCCCATTTCCCGGATATTTCTGCGTCGACGTTTGTGTAAAGCCGGCTACAGACGACGTGGCGAGTGTAAACCAATGTTTATTTTGGGGTACATTCGCGTATCGTGTGTATGGAAAACGCATCACCAACGTTAGCGCTGGCCTACGTTCGCCTCGAAGGCGATATTTCGACCACACATCAATAAGAATGAACCAACAAGAGCAACATACGTTTGTACTTGTGACATCGTGTGTAGGGATCGCATGCGCAAGCCTTCACGAACGCCAAACGTTTGCCCCCAACGTTGGCGCCAACTTTCGTGTATACTCGTTACGTCGTCTGTAGCCGGCTTAAGAATATGCAGGTCGTACGCCGAACGCCCGTTAGATACCGTAATACGATAACACTGAACTGCTATGCTGTACGGTAAGGCATAGGCTCAACTGATTATATGATAGTGGACGTGAAGTACGGCTACAAAATATTTGTAGCGACTTACATTCGCTAAAAAATGTGTACAGCTGATAAACGTTTAAGTCGATAAAAACAATTTATTCAAAGAGAAAACGAATTAAACCCCGCCTTAAATTTTTACTAAACTAATTAGCTCTGTACCACAAATCCGGAACTTTTGATATGATTGCAAACAAAAGTACGCTTAAGTTAAATAGTCGTCAATCATAAGGATTGGTTGGAAACACCACGCCATCTGTCGATCTATCCTGAGCTAATTCCTTCATCTCTCCATAACTATTCATCCCACACGTCCTCCACTATCTGACCCACATAATCCAAGGGGTAGGCCTACCTACCCCTTGTTTTCCCTCTACTTTACCTTCTATAACTAATCACATAATACCCCCGTGTCTAAGAATGTTGTCTATCTTTCCTGTGCTGTAATACTCTACAAATACTTCTCTTATCCCCTACTAACTCTAGGACGACTTCATTTGTTACTTTATCTTCCCAACCAATCCTCACCATCCTCCTGTAGCACCACATTTCGAATGCTTCTATTCTTCGTTTCTCTTCTGTACCTATAGCCCACTCCTCACACCCGTACAATGCTACACTCCACATATATGCCTTCAGTAATCTTTCTAATACCCAAGTCATTATTTGATCTCAAAATCTGCTCTTTTTCTATAAATGCCTTCCTATCCTGTGCTATCCTACATTTTATATCTACCTTACTTCGGTTATCTTTTGTAATTCTCCTTCCTAAATAAGAAAAGTCTATTCTATCATCTCCTATTCTTATCCTCATTTTTCTCATGCATTCCTTCTTGTCACATCTCATCGCTTTGGTCTTGTCTATATTTATGTTCATGTGATAATCCCTAGTCATTACTTCCTGCATACCATTTAATACCAGTTCTAAATTCTGCTCCCTTTCTTCCAAGATAGCTATATCGTCTGCGAATCTCAACATATATATTTCCTCTCCCTGAATTTTCACACCTACACTATCCTTTTCTTTTACCTTGTTTATTGCATCTTCTTTGTACAGGTTAAATAAAAACGGCGAAAGTGTACATCCCTGCCTGACTCCCTTTCCTATTCTCGCTACCTCTTCTTCCCCCTCAATTCTAACTAAAGCCGTTTAATGTTTGTTTAGTTGAAAATAATTCTGCTATCCTTATAATCTATTCCCGTTTCTTTTAAAATTCTAAACATTATTCTAAATCTTATTCTAAATTCTCAATTTTTCTATTATTCATTATTCAAACTTCTAAAACATGATCAAACATTCTAACAAAGGTACGCTAGTAACATATTTCTAGACTTACCGTTTGCAAAAAGCCTTTTATTTAATATCTGTTTATACAAGAATAACTAATAAAAAAATTCGTAAATTAATTTCACATATGCATATGTGTACTATTTCGAAACATCAAATAAGTTTTAAATGCGAATTTTCAGAATGGTTTTCTAGTTGTATGCAATTACCATTCAGGTCTTATTGGTCACCTGCTCTGATTCTCCCAATTTCCATTTAATTTTATTTTTATCGCCTCTATTCTAGAATTCAAGAACGGCAATTGCGCTATCCCTCTGAAAGATAACTGATAATATATTTTTTACTCCCAAGTTGCAGTAATTTTGTTAAATAAATTTGTACTGCACGCATTGTCTTATCTATGCGATTTTTATGTTTATAAATAACATCTCTCTTTGAGTAATGATGATTGGCGATTTTTTTTATTTATAAAATATAAATACATTTGATGATTCAAATCATTTCTATGGCGCGCGTTAATTTCAAGATTCGTAATCTAGTTTTATAATGTTATGGCATACATGCAGCTTTTTATAAAAGAAAATTAGGTTTCTTTCATGTAGATATGTGGGTAAATGGTGCCGACGATTTGATTTCTATAGGATATTTTCCAATAGCAGAAAAAAAAAGTTTCTTATCCTAGGATGTTGGGATCATTTGTAGCAATTGACATATTCTATATCGTGGAAATCCCATCGGTATATGATGTATAGATATCATATAGCTCGCCTATTGGCAGGGATGGACTGGCCATTTGGGTAATATGCGAAGTACTTCACATCGTCCTGTAAAATGTATATAGAAAAATTGTATTTATAATTGATATTGTAAAATAAAATAGGACAACAAATACAAATGATTTTAATCGGCCGTATTCCATCATATTTATGCTATTAATGTTTTTCATTTTTTTATTATCACTACAGTGTTAAATAATAGTATAGACTATCACCCAAATACCGTAACTTTTTTATTTAATTAACTTGATTTTTATTTTTCTAGGAAATCCAAAAGATTTGATTGATTTCAATAAAAAATCTGGTATTTATGAAATATCTTGTTCTAGTTGTCCTAAAGTATATTAGTTAAAGAGTCCGCAATCCTAAAGATTGGTTGGAAACAGCACGCCATGCCGATCTATCCTGAGCTAATCCCTTCATCTCCCTATAGCTATTCATCTCAACGTCTTCAACTATCTGACTCACATACTCCAATTTAGGCCTACCTACCCCTCTCTTTCCCTCCACTCTACCTTCTATGATCAATTGCATAATCCCCCCATGCCTAAGGATATACCCTACTAATCTGTCTCTCCTACGCTGTAACACTCTCCAAATACTTCTCTTCTCCCCTACTAACTCTAGTACATCTTCATTTGTTACTTTATCTTCCCAACCAATCGTCATCATCCTCCTATAACACCACATTTCGAATGCTTGTAATCTACGCTTCTCTTCCTTTCCTATAGTCCACGCCTCACACCCGTACAGTGCTACACTCCAAACATATACCTTCAGTAATCTTTTTCTAATACCCAAGTCAATATTTGATCTTAAAATCTGTTCCTTTTCTACGAATGCCTTCCTACCCTGTGCTATCCTACACTTTATATCTACCTTGCTTCGATTATCTTTTGTGATTCTACTGCCTAAATAACAAAAATCTGACACTTCTTCGATTCTATTATCTCCTATTGTGATCCTCATTTTTCTACTGCATTCCTTTTTGTCACACCGCATCACTTTAGTTTTACCTATATTTATTTTCATGTTAAAATCCCTAGTCAATACTGCCTGCATACCATTCAATACCCTTTCTAAATTCTTTTCGCTTTCTTCCAATATAGCTATATCGTCGGCGAATCTCAACATATATATTTTCTCTCCCTGTACATTCACACCTACACTATACTCTTCTTTTACTTTGTTTATTGCATCTTCTATATATAGATTAAATAATAACGTTGAAAGTGTACATCCCTGCCGAACTCCCTTCCCTATTTTTGCTACCTCTTCTTCCCCCTCAATTCTAACTAAGGCAGTTTGGTGTTTATATAAATTAAAAATTATTCTCCTATCCTTATAATCTATACCCGTTTCTTTTAGAATTCTAAACATTATGTCCCAATCTACATTATCAAATGCCTTTTCTAAATCTACAAAAGCTATGCAAGTTACCTTTCCTATGAAATAATAAAGAATAAAGAATCATTCTTTATTCTAGGACAGGCGTACTACATATTATAATCGTACACATATATGAAGTTTTTCCAATTTAATTTAATTCAATATTTAAAATAATAATTGATTTCTACACTATCTGACTATTTAAAACATTAATCACAATCGAATTAAATCAAAAATATCACCTGTGGAAAACTAGATTATTTTTCCTAACATAATGATGATATACATCCTTATTCTTATCAATTTATTATTATTATTATTATGGAATTTTTATGTTTAGTGACTTGACTACCTTATTTTCTTCATTGGCTATCTATTTTATATTCCATTTGAAATTAAAGATGTTGTCAAAACTTTCTGAAGTAGATCCAAAACAAATAAACCGATAAAAAATAATGAATACAATTTGAATCCATAAAGGCCATTACAAATAAATTTCATACTTAGAGAATGAAAAACATTGCTCAGTTCGCCTCTATCTTTCGGTAAGCAATAAGTCGGCACGTGTGTGTATAGAAGGGAGTTGGCCCGCGAAACATCCGTTATTTATTGTACCATTGTGTGTTCTGGAGCCAGATATATGTTTCCTTGTCATCTGTCATGCCCTCAATAAATTCGCGTGATCCAAAATATAAACATTGCTCCGAATTGGACGAAACACGTTTCAACGAGATCGTAAAATATACGTTACTGTTAATTGGATTCTCTATTTTCATTTCATTATTTTCAATTCATTCTGGCTTTCGAAAAAGTTCATTAGCCAATATTCCATTCATCTTAAAAACTATAGACATGTGGCACAAACCTTCTCGCTAAGGGACGCATCATGGCGTTAAAAAAAAATGCGTGAGACTCTCGCGCGGTAGAAGTGAAACTTCTTAGCTCCTAGGAAAAGTTGATTTTATGCATTGCTTTTTTTCCATTTGTTAACGATTTGATTTTGATTTTGATTGACACTCTGATCATCAAAGAAAGCATTATTAACTGTAATGTCGTACAGTCTATAAAGAGGAGTTTGGATTAAATATTGTAGCCATATTTTTATTGTTCTTTTTCTCACCAAACCAATTAAATAACTCGATCTGTGTATTTTTCTTCTTTTTATGTGGACATTAATACAATGATCATCATCAATGTCTCTTGGCAAATGATTCACCATCGTATTCAAAGATATTGGAACATTAATAATTTGCCCATAAATTCCATGTTGACCATGTACATATCGTAAATGTCGAATTTGCATAAATGGAATTCTGGGTGAAATTAACCTCTCTGATACTAAATCTAATTTTGGTAGATGACCAGGTAATTCTGGGTAGACAAAACCATTTGATTTCGATAACATTGGAATGGTATTCCGAGTGAGAGCATTTCGGCATGAATTGCACGCTATCACATCTTCAATAATAATGGCTGGAAACGCAGTATCTAAAAGTTGCTCGTGCTTAGGATTAACAGGTTTCACATCGTTCTTAAACCATATTCGATCCCATATGGAACACACTGTACCTAGCGGATTATTGAAAAATTGTTTATCAAATAAGCGATGAGCAGGTTGAAAGAATGTAAATTTTGTGTATGATGCACTAGTGGGTGCATTTCTATTTGTCGATGGCTCAGCTGTATCAGATTCATTTCGTTGATCTCTCACACCGCGTGTATCTTCACGTGTAGACGGCACGCCTGAATCTGTGGCATTCAAATTCTCTATACCACTCATTGTGTCCTCACTTAACGACGGTATCGATTCATCCAGTGTATTTGAGGTCGTTGGAAGGTTATGTTGTCCACCGTGTTTCTTTAACGCCCTTTGCCTGGCTCGATACTCTCTACTTCTTTCCAAGGTACTTGTTGGCACTTTTCTTGGCGGTTTATTCGCTTTTTTCCGTTCTCTAAAGGCTCGCACTCTGTCTGTACTTGTCTTTTTCTCCATGTCACTTTTCACACAATGGAAATTGTTAGCTAAAAGATTAAGCTGTGATTGTGTAATATATAATAAAATACGCAAGCGTCTACTGGTTGCCTTATACTACGTATACAAATAGTACACGCGGCGCATGCGTGTAGCATGTTTCACTTTTCGTGACGTTCAGGCAAATTTGCCCTACCGCGCCTATAGAAGTTTCACTTCAAAAACGATTCAGAGGTAGGTAACGGAAATGAAGGTAGAATACAATGAATGTTAAAACATAAGTAATCTCATCTCTCACCCACATCCACACCTAAAATTTATTTACTTATATTAAGTCCTATACATCCTACACCTCCATTGCACTTTCCACTATGAATTTGAACAAAATTATAAACATCGACTCGATTTGAAAACAAAATGGACCTTAAATTCAGAGGAAATTCAACCAATCCTGTTAATTCCCGCAACATTTCCCTTCTTTTCTTGTCATATTGAGCACACGATAATATCACATAGTACCAAATTCCCCACAATTACAATTGGGACCTTCCTTTATTTTTATTTTGAAAAGATGACTAAGGCTTAAACAATGATTAGTACGTAAGCGACACAATAATCGAACAAAATTCCTAGTCTTGGATTTTGTATGTCATACATAAAATCTAATTATATATTGAGTTTGCGCCACCGTTTGTTCGATTAGAATAATGAGCGCAATTAAAAATCGAATGTTAATAAATCCATTAACGCAAAAACTGTATTTGAAAATTACATCTGGTGGAGGCGTCTAAAAATATTTTGTAATGTACTCAATAATTCAATTGAAAGAAATACTAGACATGCTCCATTTTAATGAAAATTAATGTCATTTAATTAAATTTAATAAAATGTCACGTGTAATTATAAGTAATGTTCTCCTATACAAACAATATCATATCAATTTTCAATAGCAGCGACATTTTTATTTTTAAAATGACAGGTAAGGTTTTTGCCAATTCGCAAAATATATAATTTATGAAAAATAAATTGGTCCTTTTTGTTTTCTAGCTGTATTTGCAAAACTACGATAAGAGCCCAGTAAAATAATTGAAAATTATATTTTATTTTATATACTTTTGAAAGTTTGTTTGGACTTTTATGCTTTCTGAAATAGTGAAACTAGTGATTAAATTATCAACATAATTAATAACGATATAATTGTGTAGAATGTCACCCAAATACCGTAACACAAAACTATATGTGTATTTCTAAGGCTATGCCTCCATCTTCAGTAGCACAAGATAATAGTTAACTAAAATACCTCTGTCATTAACCCGTGATTGCTGTACAATTGAACAAAAAGTCAATATGACAGTTTTTTAATCTATGACTCTATCATATATAATATGACCTATATATTACTGAACAATGGAAAATACTACTAATCACGTAAATAAGTAATAACAATAAATGGGTAGTCGAATAGTCAAACCAAAATAACCAAAAACAAAAATAAACTTATTTTAGTTTTTAACCTTTATTAAACAACATGAAATTATGAGATCGAATTTGGGTGGACTTGAATTTCGTGAATTTCCTGAATTTCGTGAAAAAAAGAAAAACGTGAATTTCCTTAACTGACTTAATAATTTTTACTGTGCTACTGAAGATGGGGGCATAGCCTTCGAAATGCGCATCTAGCTACTTAATGCTTTAAGTTACGGTATTTGGGTGATATTCTATACTATAATTTAACATCGTAGTGATCATTTTTTAAATATTTACGCAATTTAACTATTAAATGTTGATTATTATTTTACAGCGATATAATTGACCGGGTTTTATTCTTGATTTGGTTTTCTTTATATATATAATGCTCTAATAAATCCGTTTAGAAGTAAGTTTAAATTCCAATACATTAAAAAGAATGTTACTAATCTGACTAAATCTAAGAATTCTCTTGCAAAATTGACTTAAATCCTAACAAGTCTTTGAAAATGCAAATAAATACAAGTAAATAATAATGCTGCGTATTGTAAACACTTTTTCCAGTTTACTGGCAGATTCATTTTACTGGGATCAAACCGACGATGAAATTCCAGCCAAAAAGCCTGTAAAATGTAATTTTTTTTATACAAATTATTTTTACTATAAAATCTTAATAAATATTATTATCATTTGATATTTAACCATAATATAATTAATCAAAATTAATACTTCGTAATTTAATCACAGGTCCCTTTTCTTTTGTCTTACCTTCATCTAAATGGAACTATAAATTAATTAATTCCAACTAAATATTTTAAGGGGAAGAGAAATAAAAATACAATGTTTTATATTACAATTAATTAAATAAAATATTAAATAAAATATATAATAAAAAATAAAACATAAAACATTTGATTTCTCTCCCCTAATATGGAATATCACAACATAACGGCAAAATCTATAACCTATATAAATATTTTAATGTTAAAATTCAGTTTTATTATTAGTTTTTATAGCGTATATATAATAATATGGCGTATAGAAATGCGAGTAATAAAATACAGAAAATATTTATAAGTAAATTTTATAAAAAAAATATTTTACCATAAAAAATGAGTGGTTGGAATTGGAATTCGCCCGAATATACCGATTTTTTTTAAATTCGTAAGTCTAGAAAATCTCAAGTATATTATATTAGGAAAACTTAACAAATATATTGTTCATATTAAAGAACAAAAATGGGTAAAATAGCAGATCTGTATTTATCCGATATCTTTACTGTCATTTATTTTTTATTTAAAGACTGCATAACATTTGTCAATGATTTATATGATGCTGTATTGAATTTATGTCTAGGTAAATCGCAGGTAGAATAACCACCCTCTATTTGTCGTTCCGTATGTTATACCCTCACATTTAAAGCCCTGTTCATGTTCGTTACACCAATAAATACCGAATAATTTTGGTTTGTGCAAACTGGTGGACAGGTTAACGCACATATTTATGTTTTTGTGGCTGGATCTGGACATGACGGTATGTTGTTGCATTAAATTTGCTATTCGTGCTATAGATGCATTTTTCCACAGATTTATAGATTTTGATTTATGCTGTTTTATCCTATTTCTTTTTGTTTAATATTTTTCTTCTTTACGTTTATCTATTTCAACATTTTCTAACTGTTTTCTTTATCAAATATTGTAATTTTCACTTATTTTTCATTTGGAGTCTTAACATAAACATATATTCCAAAACTTGTTTGAAACTGATTTAAAACTAAAGGACACAGATCTTGAACTCAAGCGGTCCGTCAGAACAATTTAAACAAACCAGAGGTAGACCACGGAATGTGAACACTTTTGTTTTTAATATAACTCTTGGATTTAGGCTGATTAAGCGTATACCATCTACAGTATTATTAAAGTGTTCACTAGATTTAAAAGAATATTTTGTACATTTTGTTCAATTTGTATAATGTATAACCAGTTATTCGAATTTTATTCATTATTATATACACTTTCACCGTTATTATTTAATCTATATATAGAAGATGCAATAAACAAAGTAAAAGAAGAGTATAGTGTAGGTGTGAATGTACAGGGAGAGAAAATATATATGTTGAGATTCGCCGACGATATAGCTATATTGGAAGAAAGCGAAAAGAATTTAGAAAGGGTATTGAATGGTATGCAGGCAGTATTGACTAGGGATTTTAACATGAAAATAAATATAGGTAAAACTAAAGTGATGAGGTGTGACAAAAAGGAATGCAGTAGAAAAATGAGGATCACAATAGGAGATAATAGAATCGAAGAAGTGTCAGATTTTTGTTATTTAGGCAGTAGAATCACAAAAGATAATCGAAGCAAGGTAGATATAAAGTGTAGGATAGCACAGGGTAGGAAGGCATTCGTAGAAAAGGAACAGATTTTAGATCAAATATTGACTTGGGTATTAGAAAAAGATTACTGAAGGTATATGTTTGGAGTGTAGCACTGTACGGGTGTGAGGCGTGGACTATAGGAAAGGAAGAGAAGCGTAGATTACAAGCATTCGAAATGTGGTGTTATAGGAGGATGATGAGGATTGGTTGGGAAGATAAAGTAACAAATGAAGCTGTACTAGAGTTAGTAGGGGAGAAGAGAAGTATTTGGAGAGTGTTACAGCGTAGGAGAGACAGATTAGTAGGGCATATCCTTAGGCATGGGGGGATTATGCAATTGATCATAGAAGGTAGAGTGGAGGGAAAGAGAAGGGTAGGTAGGCCTAAATTGGAGTATGTGAGTCAGATAGTTGAAGACGTTGAGATGAATAGCTATAGGGAGATGAAGGGATTAGCTCAGGATAGATCGGCATGGCGTGCTGTTTCCAACCAATCTTTAGGATTGCGGACTCTTTAACTAACTAATATACAAAATGCTATATTAGTTTATTTATTTATTTACACATATATTTGTTATTATTATTATTTTCATATATATTAGAACAGGGACACAAAAGAAAGGTATAAATTTGCTGATGAGGTCCGTCATAGCATTGGATTAAACATTCACAGGAGTTAAACAATGGAAACATAAAACAATAGAATTAGAGGAGTTAGTTCTATCTATATCTTATACTAAGTTAACATTACGTCAAATATGGATATCATTTTCTTTAAGAAATAACTTTAATGGTTTAAATGATTTCGTCATATTTCTTAATATCAATGGAAGTTCATATGGGGGTAATGTTAACACTTAAGGAAAACACGAGGGATAGCTAGTTAACTCAGCCAAACAACAATCTTTCCATTACATTATTAAATAAATTAATATATAATTATTACACAATTGCACTATTCGTTATGAACATATAAATTGCATCGTAAATTATGCGATTTTTCAGCTTTAGTAATGAAAATAGTTTGACGGGCATTTTTATCACCGTACAGATTTCTCTTAGAAATTCCTGCCTCTGCATAATGTAGTTCTTACAAACGAAAAAAATATGTTGTCCACTTCGGAAAAGATTTGTGTTTTTGACACCAATCCTAGGTAGATGGGAACCATATGTTGCATCTTTGGAACGTAATCTATTAATTAATACAATATATCTTCTTGATTCTATAGATGCATAGTTTGCGACATTTCCATGATTTAATGAAATGAAAAATAAATCGCTCAAAAAATAAGGAATATATCAGAATATCAGTGAAAAAGCTTTTTACTTGTTATCGTTAATACGGCAATAATAGTTTCACCTATTTTTATTTTTTATATTCGTTTTATCTTGTTATTCGTGTTTCACATAAATCTAATCTAGTTAAACATATATTTAAAAATTATTCATTTTCTCTTCATATTGCAAAAAAAAAGATTATTGAAGAAATCCTTTTGGAAAGAAGAAATACATAAATGTTGAGGTTCACTGTCTTTGTAGCAATTTTAGAAGAAAGGTAGCGGACTTTAGAACGGTCATTACATCAGTTGTATTTTCATATTTTTATTTATTTTTTAACGTAAAGTTATGCAATATTAAATTAGTAGTTTAGTGCAATTTAATAATTCGACTTGTTAATTCGCGCAAGTTTTTGATTTTAGAACAAAAAAAAGTATCATATAATACTTCTAATAATCTTTTTACTTCTAATAGTTATTATTTTTTTGGGAAATCCCAAAGGTTTGATTGAATTGAATAAGAAAAAACTTGGTATTTAAAAATATATCGTTGTAGTTGAATAAAATATATCGTAATTGAAACTAGATTTAAGGAGCATTTAGCTCATTTCAGATTAAATAGAAAAGATAAAAGTGCTGTAGCCGAGCATATTTTTGATCATTCAAGTCATCCTATCCAAATTAGTTCACTTAAATTACTTAAAAGTGTTTTGAATTATTCCGAATTAAATGCTTATGGTTTTAGGAAAAACAGAGGGACGAAGGAGGCGATTTTAGCACTAAGAACAGTAGTAGAAAAAAGAATGAGGGTAGGAAAGGTAACTTGCATAGCTTTTGTAGATTTAGAAAAGGCATTTGATAATGTAGATTGGGACATAATGTTTAGAATTTTAAAAGAAACAGGTATAGATTATAAGGATAGGAGAATAATTTTTAATTTATATAAACACCAAACTGCCTTAGTTAGAATTGAGGGGGAAGAAGAGGTAGCAAAAATAGGGAAGGGAGTTCGGCAGGGATGTACAATTTCACCGTTATTATTTAATCTATATATAGAAGATGCAATAAACAAAGTAAAAGAAGAGTATAGTGTAGGTGTGAATGTACAGGGAGAGAAAATATATATGTTGAGATTCGCCGACGATATAGCTATATTGGAAGAAAGCGAAAAGAATTTAGAAAGGGTATTGAATGGTATGCAGGCATTATTGACTAGGGATTTTAACATGAAAATAAATATAGGTAAAACTAAAGTGATGAGGTGTGACAAAAAGGAATGCAGTAGAAAAATGAGGATCACAATAGGAGATAATAGAATCGAAGAAGTGTCAGATTTTTGTTATTTAGGCAGTAGAATCACAAAAGATAATCGAAGCAAGGTAGATATAAAGTGTAGGATAGCACAGGGTAGGAAGGCATTCGTAGAAAAGGAACAGATTTTAGATCAAATATTGACTTGGGTATTAGAAAAAGATTACTGAAGGTATATGTTTGGAGTGTAGCACTGTACGGGTGTGAGGCGTGGACTATAGGAAAGGAAGAGAAGCGTAGATTACAAGCATTCGAAATGTGGTGTTATAGGAGGATGATGAGGATTGGTTGGGAAGATAAAGTAACAAATGAAGCTGTACTAGAGTTAGTAGGGGAGAAGAGAAGTATTTGGAGAGTGTTACAGCGTAGGAGAGACAGATTAGTAGGGCATATCCTTAGGCATGGGGGGATTATGCAATTGATCATAGAAGGTAGAGTGGAGGGAAAGAGAGGGGTAGGTAGGCCTAAATTGGAGTATGTGAGTCAGATAGTTGAAGACGTTGAGATGAATAGCTATAGGGAGATGAAGGGATTAGCTCAGGATAGATCGGCATGGCGTGCTGTTTCCAACCAATCTTTAGGATTGCGGACTCTTTAACTAACTAAATGCTTATGAAAGTATATAAATCTAAATATAATTTAATGAATTTTTTGGTTTAAGGCCCAATTTTATTTTGTCTATTTAATTTTTTTTATAAGGATTCATTTTAATTTTCGTTATTTTAGTTTTGACTATGCCTCCATTATTGTTATTACTTGTTTACGTCGTTACCATGTATTTTTTTATTGTTCAAAAATTTATGGGTCATATTATATATGTCATGGATTAATTCACCTCTGTCATATTGACTTTTTATTCAATTGTATATCAATCACGATTCGTAACACGTATTTTATTTAGTTTTTAGCCCATACTACTAAAGATGGTGGCATATCCTTCGAAATGCGCAACTAACTATTTAATGTTCTAAATTACGGTATTTGGGTGATATTCTATGCAGATAATTAGAATATACATAAATATTTATAACAAACATATTTTACTACCCTTCTGTACCACAAAGGCATATTTTTCATTGCCATTAAAAATTATATTTACGGGTTTTGTAAATGTAATTATCTCATTATAATTTCGAATAAGCCCACCAGCGAAGTATTAATCCATTTTTTTGTGTGTGGTTGATAACAAAACACTTCATGACTATGTGAATAGAATTGAAAATGAACAACAAAACACTTCATAAATGGAATGAATATTACGCCGCAGCACATCGCACCCGATCCTTCTCATTTATCACTTTTTATCAGTCTGTAGGAATTATTTATTCCCGACAGTGTTCCCCACGTCATTAAACATAAACTTCATTGACACAAGGCGTTCATTAATTATTCGCGTGCCATTTATTTGATGAAAATAGCAGCTCATTGAACGCGCCACAGCGTGACGAGTTTCCAACGCAAGGAATGGCGGGTTTTCTTCTCTTCAGAACTAGAGAATATACGTTCAATGCATAGTGCGGCTATGCGTAATTGGCCGCAATTTCGGCATCATTGCAATATATTCCTTCTTTTGAGTATAGAAACAATTTCAATCTTTTTTTAAGAATATATTAGCAAGTAATGCAAAATATAACAAATATTCGTGATTTATTTATTTATTATCCACCAATTATCAAAAATTAACTACACATATTTAAATAAATTTTAAGTTCATTAGCGCCTTTTTACATATTCATTAGTGGATTTATTGTTTAAAATCAATCACATTGTAATAATCGAATACAATTTTTTCAGAGTGAACTTATGTGGCCCATTGTAAGAATTTATATTAATATATTAAAAATATTGTTGATCCTTTATCACTACTAGATATTTAAATATAAACACACCAATTACAGCAAATTATTATTGGACTAAGAGTGCGTGTACCGCTAATATTGTACCCACGCATCACCATCCAGCTTATATCTGTCATACTCTGTCAAAATTGTTATGCAGAAATACGTATACATATAGATATTGTTACTTGTTTATATGCTGACTAATAAGCAGGAAGTTCTATTATTAATTTATATTTAGCACACTACAGGCAATTTATTTGAAGTATTTTTATAAATATATTTAGCCAAGAACACCTATGACGATTTGTTTGCAAAAAAATATGAAAAATATGTTAATATAGATATGTACCCTTTCCTGCACAATGGCGAAAGGATTATATGATTGGTTCTCTGCAAGTATTTGATACCTACTATTCTTAAATTTATTCTTGAAGTGAAACTTTTATAGGCGCGGTAGGACAAATTGGCCCGAACGTCACGAAAAGTGAAACGATTCCGTCACGAAATGTGAAACACGATACGCGCATGCGCCTCGTGTATTCGTAGCATAAGGCAACCAGTAGACGCTTGCGTATTTTATTATATATTACACAAACACAGGTTAATCTTTTAGCTAACAATTTCCATTGTGTGAAAAGTGAAATGGAGAAAAAGACAAGTACAGACAGAGTGCGAATAAAGCGCCAAGAAAAGTACCAACAAGTACCTTGGAAAGAAGTAGAGAGTATCGAGCCAGGCAAAGGGCGTTAAAGAAACACGGTGGACAACATAACCTTCCAACGACCTCAAATACACTGGATGAATCGATACCGTCGTTAAGTGAGGACACAGTGAGTATAATAGAGAATTTGAATGCCACTGATTCAGGCTACACGTGAAGATACACGCGGTGTGAGAGATAAACGAATTGAATCTGATACAGCTGAGCCATCGACAAATAGAAATGCACCCACTAGTGCATCATACACAAAATTTACATTCTTTCAAACTGCTCATCGCGAATTTGATAAACAATTTTTCAACATTTTCTAGGAGCTAAGAAGTTTCACTTCTACCGCGCGAGAGTCCACGCATGTTTTTTTTCAATTTCATAAGTAAATTTTATTGAAAAGAATTTAATATTTTTATACAATCATCAATATTAGATTTATCAGTATCAAAAATAGCTAAGATATCATCTTAATTCTTTAATTTACGGCATAATTCAAAAAAATGCGAAGACTTTTGCATGCATAAGAATTGACTATATAATCATTCTTATGTCCACACTGTTTTTAGAATTCATAACTTATTTTACAACAACTATTCTATTTAATGGACTAAAGTTAATTTTTAATGAGGAAGTGAAAATACTAGAACTGTTCGACTGTTAAACTTTACATTATTTAAGTGATTCAAATATGTTTGCAATTTGGAATAATTAATAATTATTCTTAGCTGAATTTCGATGGTTTACATTTCTTACAAAGGAAAATAATCAAAAATTAAGGGCAACCAATACTCATTTTAAGCGTGTATGCTGGCCATGTTAATATGATCCCATTCCAAAAATCAAACTATTTGTACCAAATAAATGAAATTTTAACCGAAATCAAATTGGTCCTTTCTACATAGAAATACATAGAAAAAATCCTATTTTCTTCAGGTAATTAAAAGATAATTGACTTTGAATATAAAACCATTTTGCAGTAACTTCGTGACGTCCTATTTCAATTGGGTCCATGTATTTGTTCGCGCAATAGTCTCATAAAATATCATACAAAAAATTAAATTTCTATATAGTTTAATTAAGCTATGGCATGGTATAATAATTAGCAATTTTTAGTATAGGAAAGTAGTGACACCGGCGGAGAATAATCGTACTATTAAGATAGTTCCAACCCAACGAAATATTATTGGATACGAAGTAATATAATAGAACTCCGGAATAATAGTAATCTACCTGTTTCGTAAATAGATGGTATATAAATATTACGAGAGGTCTTTTTCTCTCTATATATATATCTTAAGGGTATTGCATTGATATATTATTTTGAAAAGGCTATTTAGCATAATTATTTAGCAAATTTCTCGAAAGTATCTTATTATTAAGCGGTTTATATAAATGCATCTAACATCGGGTAGTTGGATTATAATAGCGGTCGGCCTAGCGTATATATCAATGTATACGAGAGCGTATACCTGCACTTTACTTATTTATTTAGCAAAATATGAATTGTACTTTATTCCACCAATATGGACATGTTCTTGCATTCATAATTTTCATTTCACTTCCACCTATATATAATCAGTAGCTGATTTTATTTGCTATGTCCAGCCTACATAGAGCTCTGAAGGGTCATAAAATTAGCCAAAATTCTCAGCGCTCAGAACTTGCGAGCTGTTACTGATTTAGAATCACAATTATTAAAAATATATTAATTCTTTCGATAATTTCAAAAAAATTCTTGTATTAAAAGAATATCTCTCGCGAATAGAAGATTTAAAATTGTCTCCTCTTGAATAACTTTCTTTATTTTTTTTTTATAAATTGTGTTCCTATTCAATTTTGAGATATGCCGTTTAAGAAGATATCACACTTTTAAAGTTTTGAAGGATACAATTCAATCCAATTGATACACCCCACAACGCTATTGTTAATTGTATTGTTTAAGATGGTACTTTAAACGTTAGCGTCTTATTAGTACATGCAAATATTGTAGATGTCGCTGCACTAAAAATAGCTAATTTACGTACCAAATTTGGTACGACTTCATTAAGCGATGAAATAAGTCCTTATTTGGAAGAATTAAATCTCTAAACACATTGGACTACAGAAAGAAAAATCAAATATAAAATCAATCATATTGTTTTTCAAATTTGTGAAAAATTACAATTCAAATTCGTTGCTGTTTACTGTGAAACTTGGTAAAAATGACAAATGTCATGACAGAGCACGAAAACGTCTAAAAATTACTGTTTTCTATAAAAGTGATTTATTTTTGATGTTTTCAGCTCTCTGGCGGTAAAAAAAATATATTTTATGATTAAAAATTTATTATTAATCCTGAGAGCACGAAAACGTTCAAAAACGCATGTTTTCCATGCAAGTGATCGATTTTGGACGTATCCAGTTCTGGTGTTAATAAGCTGATTTTGAAAACTAAAAATATTTTTTGTTTTGAAAAATTAATTTTTAATACCGAAAGCACGAAAATGTCTAAAAATGACTGTTTTCCAAAAAAAATGGTCGTTTTTGGATGTTTCTAGCCGTCTGGCGTTAATAAGTTTATTTTCAGTACAAATAAATCTGAACATATACATTTTTTACTACGTCATTAGTGTTGTATCCATTTTCACAGATATAGCTTATTTAGTTTAGTGAAATTCTTTCTGATTGTGTGGTATTACTTTAAGCAAATTTTCCAACTTTCAAATTATCTAAGTTTTGTCCAAATTTTTAATTATATTATTTTTCAATATTTATCTCCATAAATTCGTAGCCCAACTGCATTATCTTTCTTTCGTAATGAAATTCAATCTTTTTTAATAACTTCTTGAAATTGTTTTTTATTATCGTAAGTAGGTGTATATCTTAACTGCTTTTTTGGTTCTTTATAAATGCCAACGTCTTGATAAATGGCCTGTTATTAATATTATTCTCAACACGCAGCTGCGTATTTACTCATCTCGTGACATATTTTCCGTTGTATTTTCACATCTGGATCATTTCCCTAATACGAGTTGTCAATAGAAACTTCCTTCACAATATATTTATTTCATATTCTCTGTAATGAATTACAGTTCGAAAACAAGCGCAAAAATCATTTGTAAAGTTCACAAACTTAGTTTTATGTGTTTTCTAAGTGATAAAATAGTTCAAATTTATATTTCGTAATAATCACATTTGCAAAAAAAAAATGAGCAATTTGCAAATTTTGAAAATATAAGAAAGTTATAAAAATAAACGTTTATAGATTTTTCGTTGCTCGATCGACATCACTGGTATTTTACATTTGCTTATATTACAATAAATCAACACAACAATTTATTCAATGCGGAATATTATCAACACAATACATTAAGAATCCCTTAACAAATTTAAAATATAGTTTCTTCGCTATAAGTTTGCCTCGGGTCGCGCAGATAGCGAAGGGATATTCGGCATTCTCCGTGAAGAGAAGGCGGTTCTTCTCTTCTACTCGTGTCGACCAGTGGCGTTCCCAATACATTTGTCGCTCTTACCATGTTCGTAATATAATTTGGTAACAATTTATCTGTTATTCATTTTACGTAATTTTCACCATTCATTTCATGGTGATCGTTTCCACTTTTTATACCCGACTGAAATATTGTCAAACAATTTGGTATAAAGCCACTTTCACCACCGGCATGAATTATTATTAAACGTTGACCCTTTGAGATATTCGTATGCAGTCCTTCATTGGAATTATCACTTCACGATTTCAACTGAGTATGTCCAGCGTGAATATATGTCTCGTCGATATAAATTATTGATTTTCCTATTTGTCGATAATATTTAATTTATTGTAAATAATTATATGTGATAAGCAGGGTAAGGAACTCACAGAAAATAAGGAAAAAGCTAGAAGATGGAAGGAGTATCTTGAAGATTTATATAAAGGTAGGCAGGACATGGAGGAGCTAGAAAATGTGGAACAGATAGATGAGGATGACTTAGGTCCTAGCATACTTAGGTCAGAGTTTCATAGAGCATTAAATGATTTACGGAATAACAAAGCAGCGGGGATTGATATGATACCAGCCGAATTAATAAAACACGCAGGGGAAAAAATGCAGGAGCGATTATACAGGTTAGTTTGTAAAATATATGAGAAGGGAGAAGTACCACAGGATTTTCAGCGTAGTAGAATAGTAACAATGCCGAAGAAAATAGGAGCTAATTTGTGTGAGAACTATAGGACCATTAGTCTACTATCACATGCATCGAAGATATTGCTAAAGATTATTTATAGGAGATTAGAAAATAAAGTAGAGGAAAGGCTAGGAGAAGATCAGTTTGGTTTTATGAAAAACAGAGGGACGAGGGAGGCGATTTTAGCACTAAGAACAGTAGTAGAAAAAAGAATGAGGGTAGGAAAGGTAACTTGCATAGCTTTTGTAGATTTAGAAAAGGCATTTGATAATGTAGAGTGGGACATAATGTTTAGAATTTTAAAAGAAACGGGTATAGATTATAAGGATAGGAGAATAATTTTTAATTTATATAAACACCAAACTGCCTTAGTTAGAATTGAGGGGGAAGAAGAGGTAGCAAAAATAGGGAAGGGAGTTCGGCAGGGATGTACACTTTCACCGTTATTATTTAATCTATATATAGAAGATGCAATAAACAAAGTAAAAGAAGAGTATAGTGTAGGTGTGAATGTACAGGGAGAGAAAATATATATGTTGAGATTCGCCGACGATATAGCTATATTGGAAGAAAGCGAAAAGAATTTAGAAAGGGTATTGAATGGTATGCAGGCAGTATTGACTAGGGATTTTAACATGAAAATAAATATAGGTAAAACTAAAGTGATGAGGTGTGACAAAAAGGAATGCAGTAGAAAAATGAGGATCACAATAGGAGATAATAGAATCGAAGAAGTGTCAGATTTTTGTTATTTAGGCAGTAGAATCACAAAAGATAATCGAAGCAAGGTAGATATAAAGTGTAGGATAGCACAGGGTAGGAAGGCATTCGTAGAAAAGGAACAGATTTTAAGATCAAATATTGACTTGGGTATTAGAAAAAGATTACTGAAGGTATATGTTTGGAGTGTAGCACTGTACGGGTGTGAGGCGTGGACTATAGGAAAGGAAGAGAAGCGTAGATTAGAAGCACTTGAAATGTGGTGTTATAGGAGGATGATGAGGATTGGTTGGGAAGATAAAGTAACAAATGAAGCTGTACTAGAGTTAGTAGGGGAGAAGAGAAGTATTTGGAGAGTGTTACAGCGTAGGAGAGACAGATTAGTAGGGCATATCCTTAGGCATGGGGGGATTATGCAATTGATCATAGAAGGTAGAGTGGAGGGAAAGAGAGGGGTAGGTAGGCCTAAATTGGAGTATGTGAGTCAGATAGTTGAAGACGTGGAGATGAATAGCTATAGGGAGATGAAGGGATTAGCTCAGGATAGATCGGCATGGCGTGCTGTTTCCAACCAATCTTTAGGATTGCGGACTCTTTAACTAACTAATATACAAAATGCTATATTAGTTTATTTATTTATTTACACATATATTTGTTATTATTATTATTTTCATATATATTAGAACAGGGACACAAAAGAAAGGTATAAATTTGCTGATGAGGTCCGTCATAGCATTGGATTAAACATTCACAGGAGTTAAACAATGGAAACATAAAACAATAGAATTAGAGGAGTTAGTTCTATCTATATCTTATACTAAGTTAACATTACGTCAAATATGGATATCATTTTCTTTAAGAAATAACTTTAATGGTTTAAATGATTTCGTCATATTTCTTAATATCAATGGAAGTTCATATGGGGGTAATGTTAACACTTAAGGAAAACACGAGGGATAGCTAGTTAACTCAGCCAAACAACAATCTTTCCATTACATTATTAAATAAATTAATATATAATTATTACACAATTGCACTATTCGTTATGAACATATAAATTGCATCGTAAATTATGCGATTTTTCAGCTTTAGTAATGAAAATAGTTTGACGGGCATTTTTATCACCGTACAGATTTCTCTTAGAAATTCCTGCCTCTGCATAATGTAGTTCTTACAAACGAAAAAAATATGTTGTCCACTTCGGAAAAGATTTGTGTTTTTGACACCAATCCTAGGTAGATGGGAACCATATGTTGCATCTTTGGAACGTAATCTATTAATTAATACAATATATCTTCTTGATTCTATAGATGCATAGTTTGCGACATTTCCATGATTTAATGAAATGAAAAATAAATCGCTCAAAAAATAAGGAATATATCAGAATATCAGTGAAAAAGCTTTTTACTTGTTATCGTTAATACGGCAATAATAGTTTCACCTATTTTTATTTTTTATATTCGTTTTATCTTGTTATTCGTGTTTCACATAAATCTAATCTAGTTAAACATATATTTAAAAATTATTCATTTTCTCTTCATATTGCAAAAAAAAAGATTATTGAAGAAATCCTTTTGGAAAGAAGAAATACATAAATGTTGAGGTTCACTGTCTTTGTAGCAATTTTAGAAGAAAGGTAGCGGACTTTAGAACGGTCATTACATCAGTTGTATTTTCATATTTTTATTTATTTTTTAACGTAAAGTTATGCAATATTAAATTAGTAGTTTAGTGCAATTTAATAATTCGACTTGTTAATTCGCGCAAGTTTTTGATTTTAGAACAAAAAAAAGTATCATATAATACTTCTAATAATCTTTTTACTTCTAATAGTTATTATTTTTTTGGGAAATCCCAAAGGTTTGATTGAATTGAATAAGAAAAAACTTGGTATTTAAAAATATATCGTTGTAGTTGAATAAAATATATCGTAATTGAAACTAGATTTAAGGAGCATTTAGCTCATTTCAGATTAAATAGAAAAGATAAAAGTGCTGTAGCCGAGCATATTTTTGATCATTCAAGTCATCCTATCCAAATTAGTTCACTTAAATTACTTAAAAGTGTTTTGAATTATTCCGAATTAAATGCTTATGGTTTTAGGAAAAACAGAGGGACGAAGGAGGCGATTTTAGCACTAAGAACAGTAGTAGAAAAAAGAATGAGGGTAGGAAAGGTAACTTGCATAGCTTTTGTAGATTTAGAAAAGGCATTTGATAATGTAGATTGGGACATAATGTTTAGAATTTTAAAAGAAACAGGTATAGATTATAAGGATAGGAGAATAATTTTTAATTTATATAAACACCAAACTGCCTTAGTTAGAATTGAGGGGGAAGAAGAGGTAGCAAAAATAGGGAAGGGAGTTCGGCAGGGATGTACAATTTCACCGTTATTATTTAATCTATATATAGAAGATGCAATAAACAAAGTAAAAGAAGAGTATAGTGTAGGTGTGAATGTACAGGGAGAGAAAATATATATGTTGAGATTCGCCGACGATATAGCTATATTGGAAGAAAGCGAAAAGAATTTAGAAAGGGTATTGAATGGTATGCAGGCATTATTGACTAGGGATTTTAACATGAAAATAAATATAGGTAAAACTAAAGTGATGAGGTGTGACAAAAAGGAATGCAGTAGAAAAATGAGGATCACAATAGGAGATAATAGAATCGAAGAAGTGTCAGATTTTTGTTATTTAGGCAGTAGAATCACAAAAGATAATCGAAGCAAGGTAGATATAAAGTGTAGGATAGCACAGGGTAGGAAGGCATTCGTAGAAAAGGAACAGATTTTAGATCAAATATTGACTTGGGTATTAGAAAAAGATTACTGAAGGTATATGTTTGGAGTGTAGCACTGTACGGGTGTGAGGCGTGGACTATAGGAAAGGAAGAGAAGCGTAGATTACAAGCATTCGAAATGTGGTGTTATAGGAGGATGATGAGGATTGGTTGGGAAGATAAAGTAACAAATGAAGCTGTACTAGAGTTAGTAGGGGAGAAGAGAAGTATTTGGAGAGTGTTACAGCGTAGGAGAGACAGATTAGTAGGGTATATCCTTAGGCATGGGGGGATTATGCAATTGATCATAGAAGGTAGAGTGGAGGGAAAGAGAGGGGTAGGTAGGCCTAAATTGGAGTATGTGAGTCAGATAGTTGAAGACGTTGAGATGAATAGCTATAGGGAGATGAAGGGATTAGCTCAGGATAGATCGGCATGGCGTGCTGTTTCCAACCAATCTTTAGGATTGCGGACTCTTTAACTAACTAAATGCTTATGAAAGTATATAAATCTAAATATAATTTAATGAATTTTTTGGTTTAAGGCCCAATTTTATTTTGTCTATTTAATTTTTTTTATAAGGATTCATTTTAATTTTCGTTATTTTAGTTTTGACTATGCCTCCATTATTGTTATTACTTGTTTACGTCGTTACCATGTATTTTTTTATTGTTCAAAAATTTATGGGTCATATTATATATGTCATGGATTAATTCACCTCTGTCATATTGACTTTTTATTCAATTGTATATCAATCACGATTCGTAACACGTATTTTATTTAGTTTTTAGCCCATACTACTAAAGATGGTGGCATATCCTTCGAAATGCGCAACTAACTATTTAATGTTCTAAATTACGGTATTTGGGTGATATTCTATGCAGATAATTAGAATATACATAAATATTTATAACAAACATATTTTACTACCCTTCTGTACCACAAAGGCATATTTTTCATTGCCATTAAAAATTATATTTACGGGTTTTGTAAATGTAATTATCTCATTATAATTTCGAATAAGCCCACCAGCGAAGTATTAATCCATTTTTTTGTGTGTGGTTGATAACAAAACACTTCATGACTATGTGAATAGAATTGAAAATGAACAACAAAACACTTCATAAATGGAATGAATATTACGCCGCAGCACATCGCACCCGATCCTTCTCATTTATCACTTTTTATCAGTCTGTAGGAATTATTTATTCCCGACAGTGTTCCCCACGTCATTAAACATAAACTTCATTGACACAAGGCGTTCATTAATTATTCGCGTGCCATTTATTTGATGAAAATAGCAGCTCATTGAACGCGCCACAGCGTGACGAGTTTCCAACGCAAGGAATGGCGGGTTTTCTTCTCTTCAGAACTAGAGAATATACGTTCAATGCATAGTGCGGCTATGCGTAATTGGCCGCAATTTCGGCATCATTGCAATATATTCCTTCTTTTGAGTATAGAAACAATTTCAATCTTTTTTTAAGAATATATTAGCAAGTAATGCAAAATATAACAAATATTCGTGATTTATTTATTTATTATCCACCAATTATCAAAAATTAACTACACATATTTAAATACATTTTAAGTTCATTAGCGCCTTTTTACATATTCATTAGTGGATTTATTGTTTAAAATCAATCACATTGTAATAATCGAATACAATTTTTTCAGAGTGAACTTATGTGGCCCATTGTAAGAATTTATATTAATATATAAAAAATATTGTTGATCCTTTATCACTACTAGATATTTAAATATAAACACACCAATTACAGCAAATTATTATTGGACTAAGAGTGCGTGTACCGCTAATATTGTACCCACGCATCACCATCCAGCTTATATCTGTCATACTCTGTCAAAATTGTTATGCAGAAATACGTATACATATAGATATTGTTACATGTTTATATGCTGACTAATAAGCAGGAAGTTCTATTATTAATTTATATTTAGCACACTACAGGCAATTTATTTGAAGTATTTTTATAAATATATTTAGCCAAGAACACCTATGACGATTTGTTTGCAAAAAAATATGAAAAATATGTTAATATAGATATGTACCCTTTCCTGCACAATGGCGAAAGGATTATATGATTGGTTCTCTGCAAGTATTTGATACCTACTATTCTTAAATTTATTCTTGAAGTGAAACTTCTATAGGCGCGGTAGGACAAATTGGCCCGAACGTCACGAAAAGTGAAACGATTCCGTCACGAAATGTGAAACACGATACGCGCATGCGCCTCGTGTATTCGTAGCATAATGCAACCAGTAGACGCTTGCGTATTTTATTATATATTACACAAACACAGCTTAATCTTTTAGCTAACAATTTCCATTGTGTGAAAAGTGACATGGAGAAAAAGACAAGTATAGACAGAGTGCGAGCCTTTAGAGAACGGAAAAAAGCGAATAAACCGCCAAGAAAAGTGCCAACAAGTACCTTGGAAAGAAGTAGAGAGTATCGAGCCAGGCAAAGGGCGTTAAAGAAACACGGTGGACAACATAACCTTCCAACGACCTCAAATACACTGGATGAATCGATACCGTCGTTAAGTGAGGATACAGTGAGTGTTATAGAGAATTTGAATGCCACTGATTCAGGCTACACGTGAAGATACACGCGGTGTGAGAGATAAACGAATTGAATCTGATACAGCTGAGCCATCGACATATAGAAATGCACCCACTAGTGCATCATACACAAAATTTACATTCTTTCAAACTGCTCATCCCGAATTTGATAAACAATTTTTCAACATTTTCTAGGAGCTAAGAAGTTTCACTTCTACCGCGCGAGAGTCCACGCATGTTTTTTTTTCAATTTCATAAGTAAATTTTATTGAAAAGAATTTAATATTTTAATACAATCATCAATATTAGATTTATCAGTATCAAAAATCGCTAAGATATCATCTTAATTCTTTAATTTACGGCATAATTCAAAAAAATGCGAAGACTTTTGCATGCATAAGAATTGACTATATAATCATTCTTATGTCCACACTGTTTTTAGAATTCATAACTTATTTTACAACAACTATTCTATTTAATGGACTAAAGTTAATTTTTAATGAGGAAGTGAAAATACTAGAACTGTTCGACTGTTAAACTTTACATTATTTAAGTGATTCAAATATGTTTGCAATTTGGAATAATTAATAATTATTCTTAGCTGAATTTCGATGGTTTACATTTCTTACAAAGGAAAATAATCAAAAATTAAGGGCAACCAATACTCATTTTAAGCGTGTATGCTGGCCATGTTAATATGATCCCATTCCAAAAATCAAACTATTTGTACCAAATAAATGAAATTTTAACCGAAATCAAATTGGTCCTTTCTACATAGAAATACATAGAAAAAATCCTATTTTCTTCAGGTAATTAAAAGATAATTGACTTTGAATATAAAACCATTTTGCAGTAACTTCGTGACGTCCTATTTCAATTGGGTCCATGTATTTGTTCGCGCAATAGTCTCATAAAATATCATACAAAAAATTAAATTTCTATATAGTTTAATTAAGCTATGGCATGGTATAATAATTAGCAATTTTTAGTATAGGAAAGTAGTGACACCGGCGGAGAATAATCGTACTATTAAGATAGTTCCAACCCAACGAAATATTATTGGATACGAAGTAATATAATAGAACTCCGGAATAATAGTAATCTACCTGTTTCGTAAATAGATGGTATATAAATATTACGAGAGGTCTTTTTCTCTCTATATATATATCTTAAGGGTATTGCATTGATATATTATTTTGAAAAGGCTATTTAGCATAATTATTTAGCAAATTTCTCGAAAGTATCTTATTATTAAGCGGTTTATATAAATGCATCTAACATCGGGTAGTTGGATTATAATAGCGGTCGGCCTAGCGTATATATCAATGTATACGAGAGCGTATACCTGCACTTTACTTATTTATTTAGCAAAATATGAATTGTACTTTATTCCACCAATATGGACATGTTCTTGCATTCATAATTTTCATTTCACTTCCACCTATATATAATCAGTAGCTGATTTTATTTGCTATGTCCAGCCTACATAGAGCTCTGAAGGGTCATAAAATTAGCCAAAATTCTCAGCGCTCACAACTTGCGAGCTGTTACTGATTTAGAATCACAATTATTAAAAATATATTAATTCTTTCGATAATTTCAAAAAAATTCTTGTATTAAAAGAATATCTCTCGCGAATAGAAGATTTAAAATTGTCTCCTCTTGAATAACTTTCTTTATTTTTTTTTTATAAATTGTGTTCCTATTCAATTTTGAGATATGCCGTTTAAGAAGATATCACACTTTTAAAGTTTTGAAGGATACAATTCAATCCAATTGATACACCCCACAACGCTATTGTTAATTGTATTGTTTAAGATGGTACTTTAAACGTTAGCGTCTTATTAGTACATGCAAATATTGTAGATGTCGCTGCACTAAAAATAGCTAATTTACGTACCAAATTTGGTACGACTTCATTAAGCGATGAAATAAGTCCTTATTTGGAAGAATTAAATCTCTAAACACATTGGACTACAGAAAGAAAAATCAAATATAAAATCAATCATATTGTTTTTCAAATTTGTGAAAAATTACAATTCAAATTCGTTGCTGTTTACTGTGAAACTTGGTAAAAATGACAAATGTCATGACAGAGCACGAAAACGTCTAAAAATTACTGTTTTCTATAAAAGTGATTTATTTTTGATGTTTTCAGCTCTCTGGCGGTAAAAAAAATATATTTTATGATTAAAAATTTATTATTAATCCTGAGAGCACGAAAACGTTCAAAAACGCATGTTTTCCATGCAAGTGATCGATTTTGGACGTATCCAGTTCTGGTGTTAATAAGCTGATTTTGAAAACTAAAAATATTTTTTGTTTTGAAAAATTAATTTTTAATACCGAAAGCACGAAAATGTCTAAAAATGACTGTTTTCCAAAAAAAATGGTCGTTTTTGGATGTTTCTAGCCGTCTGGCGTTAATAAGTTTATTTTCAGTACAAATAAATCTGAACATATACATTTTTTACTACGTCATTAGTGTTGTATCCATTTTCACAGATATAGCTTATTTAGTTTAGTGAAATTCTTTCTGATTGTGTGGTATTACTTTAAGCAAATTTTCCAACTTTCAAATTATCTAAGTTTTGTCCAAATTTTTAATTATATTATTTTTCAATATTTATCTCCATAAATTCGTAGCCCAACTGCATTATCTTTCTTTCGTAATGAAATTCAATCTTTTTTAATAACTTCTTGAAATTGTTTTTTATTATCGTAAGTAGGTGTATATCTTAACTGCTTTTTTGGTTCTTTATAAATGCCAACGTCTTGATAAATGGCCTGTTATTAATATTATTCTCAACACGCAGCTGCGTATTTACTCATCTCGTGACATATTTTCCGTTGTATTTTCACATCTGGATCATTTCCCTAATACGAGTTGTCAATAGAAACTTCCTTCACACTATATTTATTTCATATTCTCTGTAATGAATTACAGTTCGAAAACAAGCGCAAAAATCATTTGTAAAGTTCACAAACTTAGTTTTATGTGTTCTCTAACTGATAAAATAGTTCAAATTTATATTTCGTAATAATCACATTTGCAAAAAAAAATTGAGCAATTTGCAAATTTTGAAAATATAAGAAAGTTATAAAAATAAACGTTTATAGATTTTTCGTTGCTCGATCGACGTCACTGGTATTTTACATTTGCTTATATTACAATAAATCAACACAACAATTTATTCAATGCGGAATATTATCAACACAATACATTAAGAATCCCTTAACAAATTTAAAATATAGTTTCTTCGCTATAAGTTTGCCTCGGGTCGCGCAGATAGCGAAGGGATATTCGGCATTCTCCGTGAAGAGAAGGCGGTTCTTCTCTTCTACTCGTGTCGACTAGTGGCGTTCCCAATACATTTGTCGCTCTTACCACGTTCGTAATACAATTTGGTAACAATTTATCTGTTATTCATTTTACGTAATTTTCACCATTCATTTCATGGTGATCGTTTCCACTTTTTATACCCGACTGAAATATTGTCAAACAATTTGGTATAAAGCCACTTTCACCACCGGCATGAATTATTATTAAACGTTGACCCTTTGAGATATTCGTATGCAGTCCTTCATTGGAATTATCACTTCACGATTTCGACTGAGTATGTCCGGCGTGAATATATGTCTCGTCGATATAAATTATTGATTTTCCTATTTGTCGATAATATTTAATTTATTGTAAATAATTATATGTGATAAGCAGGGTAAGGAACTCACAGAAAATAAGGAAAAAGCTAGAAGATGGAAGGAGTATCTTGAAGATTTATATAAAGGTAGGCAGGACATGGAGGAGCTAGAAAATGTGGAACAGATAGATGAGGATGACTTAGGTCCTAGCATACTTAGGTCAGAGTTCATAGAGCATTAAATGATTTACGGAATAACAAAGCAGCGGGGATTGATATGATACCAGCCGAATTAATAAAACACGCAGGGGAAAAAATGCAGGAGCGATTATACAGGTTAGTTTGTAAAATATATGAGAAGGGAGAAGTACCACAGGATTTTCAGCGTAGTAGAATAGTAACAATGCCGAAGAAAATAGGAGCTAATTTGTGTGAGAACTATAGGACCATTAGTCTACTATCACATGCATCGAGGATGATATTGCTAAAGATTATTTATAGGAGATTAGAAAATAAAGTAGAGGAAAGGCTAGGAGAAGATCAGTTTGGTTTTATGAAAAACAGAGGGACGAGGGAGGCGATTTTAGCACTAAGAACAGTAGTAGAAAAAAGAATGAGGGTAGGAAAGGTAACTTGCATAGCTTTTGTAGATTTAGAAAAGGCATTTGATAATGTAGAGTGGGACATAATGTTTAGAATTTTAAAAGAAACGGGTATAGATTATAAGGATAGGAGAATAATTTTTAATTTATATAAACACCAAACTGCCTTAGTTAGAATTGAGGGGGAAGAAGAGGTAGCAAAAATAGGGAAGGG
The DNA here is from genome assembly GCA_947310635.1 of Leptodirus hochenwartii. Taxonomy (NCBI): domain Eukaryota; kingdom Metazoa; phylum Arthropoda; class Insecta; order Coleoptera; family Leiodidae; genus Leptodirus; species Leptodirus hochenwartii. Next base: position 31,874,215 of record OX371178.1, on the reverse strand, counting down.
AGTTCGGCAGGGATGTACACTTTCACCGTTATTATTTAATCTATATATAGAAGATGCAATAAACAAAGTAAAAGAAGAGTATAGTGTAGGTGTGAATGTACAGGGAGAGAAAATATATATGTTGAGATTCGCCGACGATATAGCTATATTGGAAGAAAGCGAAAAGAATTTAGAAAGGGTATTGAATGGTATGCAGGCAGTATTGACTAGGGATTTTAACATGAAAATAAATATAGGTAAAACTAAAGTGATGAGGTGTGACAAAAAGGAATGCAGTAGAAAAATGAGGATCACAATAGGAGATAATAGAATCGAAGAAGTGTCAGATTTTTGTTATTTAGGCAGTAGAATCACAAAAGATAATCGAAGCAAGGTAGATATAAAGTGTAGGATAGCACAGGGTAGGAAGGCATTCGTAGAAAAGGAACAGATTTTAAGATCAAATATTGACTTGGGTATTAGAAAAAGATTACTGAAGGTATATGTTTGGAGTGTAGCACTGTACGGGTGTGAGGCGTGGACTATAGGAAAGGAAGAGAAGCGTAGATTACAAGCATTCGAAATGTGGTGTTATAGGAGGATGATGAGGATTGGTTGGGAAGATAAAGTAACAAATGAAGATGTACTAGAGTTAGTAGGGGAGAAGAGAAGTATTTGGAGAGTATTACAGCGTAGGAGAGACAGATTAGTAGGGCATATTCTTAGGCGTGGGGGGATTATGCAATTGATCATAGAAGGTAGAGTGGAGGGAAAGAGAGGGGTAGGTAGGCCTAGATTGGAGTATGTGAGTCAGATAGTTGAAGACGTTGAAATGAATAGCTATAGGGAGATGAAGGGATTAGCTCAGGATAGATCGGCATGGCGTGCTGTTTCCAACCAATCTTTAGGATTGCGGACTCTTTAACTAACTAATTAATTCGTAAAACTCGAATATCGTGCCTTTCAATTAAAATTTTACGATTATTTTTTGTGCTTCGAAACTTAAATCCTAAATCATGGACAATCTGATTTAAGGAATTTTTATGTCCTACCCATCCTAAGTCACTGTATAGTTTTTCACGTAATGTTTCAAGCGTAACTCTTGTATTTTCGGTTTTGTGGAAATTATATATTATATTTCGAAAGTCACACTTTTTAAAATCTTCTAAATGTCGTATAGTCGCCTTTCGAATACGCTTCTTTCCTAGTGTAGAAAATGTCGGTTCACTTTCGTTACCTGGAGCTTCACTTTCCTTTATAATTGTAGCTACCGTTCTTATGGACACTTTGGTTGCTGCAGACACTCTTTCCTTTACTTCCTTCGATGACAAATTGCCATCAGATTTAAAGTATTTATACACATTGAAAATCAATTCCCTTGATTGGCTATGGATTACTTTACCATTTAAAAGCGAACTCATTTTGGTAATAAGTTGTTACGCCACTGATAGTACACAGACTGAAGGGTAGTGCCAAGGTGAATGATTGTAGGAGCGTCTTAAGCAATAGCAATTGCATCCCCACTATTTTTTGACAAGTGCGCATCTCATGGCCAGGCAAATTAAAGGCGAACACACAGTATGTATCTAAAGAATTAGAAACTTCAAAATTACCCGCGAGTCGTTTATTTATGAGTGCATTCTCCACTCCCTCTTTGAGAGTTGAAGTAACAAGTTTTGTAGGACATATACAGCTCTTTTTTTTTTAATTGGCGGCGAATTTTGGTAGTCGTCTGCGCATAGGATTGTGCTTATCGGGGTTATACAGTACCAGTGGTGCCAGCCAACAAAAAATACTCTTAAGTCTAAGAATTTTAATTTGTACTATTTTATAGCTATCGTACAAATTAATTATGACATAAATATGAAACTATTATAAGTATTTATCAACATTTCTTATATTCTAGTATAACTTTTCTGCATTTTGTATTAATTACAAAGAATTCATTCTAATTGCATAAAATGGTTATAACTGTGCGTGGTGACTTATCAACATTGCATTTCTTAGGACGCACACCTTCTGCACTAGACACACCTACTTATTCTTTGGAGAAGACAGAAGCGTAGGGTGTTTTAGTAGAATTATATTTATTGAAATAAAAGTTATATTTTTGTTCAAAATCGAAATAATATTCTATGCCCAACTCAAAGTCAACCCAAAGCTAATAGGTAAGAGTTTATTAGTAATTATAAATTGCGTGTACTTATTTTCTATTTTATATTACGTAAAAATATAATTACCCATCTGTTTATATTTCAGTAAAAGTACCTGTTTCAAAATGGCTGCACGAAAGCACTTACGAAGCCAAGCTCGTGAGATTGTTTATAATGTCTTCGAGTATTTTGACAACCAGAATACCCACAGTTTGACCGATGTAAAAAATGTAAAAATGTAAAAAAAAAAATGTACTGTATTGTAATATTCAATGTGCTACACGACTGATACCATACTATTTCGAATAGCACTGCTATGTACTGTATTGGTCAAACCATTATGCCAGTTTTGATTTATGATGCGTATACTTCTGTCATTCTCCGCCAATTTAAATAAAACGAGCTGTATATTTGTGTGTGTGTGTGTGTGTGTGTGTGTAGAGATATATATATATATATATATATATATATATATATATATATATATATATATATATAGATATATATATATATATATAGTTATATATATAATGTACGGAATTGTACATATATTAAACTGAGTTATTTTTATTCTATAGAAACGATATTCTTAAGTAGGGGAACGATTGGAATTCCAAACAATTTATAAGTGCACAAGGGAGTCTCACGAACTTTCATCACGGCATTATCCTTTCCCTTTATTACTATTGCTCTCCTGATTCTCTAATAGTACCATTTACATAAAATCTTGGGTTTACTGCAGCAGCGATGTCATTCTTAAAAAAGCAATAACTCAAGTAACGATCCACGGGCAGGATATCCTATTATTTACTTTTATTTTACGCTATTTGACTTGATGAATACTAGTTTAGTCCGCAGACAGTACTTCAATATTTTATATGCCCGTAAATTTTTTAGAATACTCTATACCACCACCTACTTGTATCTCTACCAACAATAAAGAGCTGCTTTTTTCATTGGGAGCTGCGCGAAATTGTTTGAAATAAATCATGTATACTGAAAGTTCCGCCCTTCGCATATATATATATATTCGCAATAGAATGGAGCTTCAATCCATGATAAGATTGTAGATTTAAGACCGCACGTTACAGGCTTTTGAATTTTCTGATAAGCCCGGATTAAAACGAGGGGATCTTTCTTTTATTTAAATCCCGGTGCATCCCGAGCATTAGCGGAGAATTGAAGATGTGTTTAGAGGTTTTCCTACCCCATTTGCATTGGAACATTATACGGGTAAATCCTTTTAAATTCTCTTTGTCCCATAGGACTTTTCACCATTGGAGTATTCTGCAGATTAACGGATATCGAAGACAAACAAATCTGATTTTTTTTTTGTATGATTTTAATATATTTGACAATATTTTTCTGGATTTCGCTAATAATAGTATATTAAAGAACGAATTTCATAAGGCAGGCTTCATTGCACGAGATCAAGTTTAGAAAACGAGGTGCTAAGCACCGAGTTTTCTAAAGAACGAATGTTATAAATGACTTATGAAATGAGTTTTTTATACAATTTTTTCTAATTTGCGTCTTTAATGCCCTATTTAAATAAAAAATCGAAATTTAAAAATTTAGGGAATTTTTTGACTGTTGATAGTAACTATTGACACATTTGGAACATTTAAAATAAATTGTCAAATAAATTAAAATTAACCTATTTGTTGCTTTCTTTTGTAGTTTGACGTACAATTGTACATTTCAGGGACAAAATTAAAATCAAACTATTTGTTGCTTTCTATTGTAGTTTGACGTTTGATAACTGGCAAGCAGAGCTACCAACTTTGAAACAGTAAATTGCACTATGCTATAAGAGCACTCAAATTCGCTATAAACGAACTCATTTGGGTTCGTTAATAGCTCTATTAAAAACGCAAATTAGAAAATAGTATATTAAAGAACGAATTTCATAAGGCAGGTTTTATTGCACGAGATCAAGTTTAGAAAACGAGGTGCTAAGCACCGAGTTTTTTAAAGAACGAGTGTTATAAATAACTTATGAAATGAGTTTTTTATATAATTTTTTCTAATTTGCATCTTTTATGCCCTTTTTAAATAAAAAATCGAAATTTAAAAATTTAGGGATTTTTTTGACTATAGGTAGTAATTATTGACACATTTGAAATATTCGAAATAAATTGTCAAATAAATTTAAATTAACCTATTTGTTGCTTTCTTTTGTAGTTTGACGTACAATTGTACATTTCAGGGACAAAATTAAAATCAAACTATTTGTTGCTTTCTATTGTAGTTTGACGTTTGATAACTAGCAAGCAGAGCTACCAACTTTGAAACAGTAAATTGCACTATGCTATAAGAGAACTCAAATTCGCTATAAACGAACTCATTTAGGTTCGTTAACAGCTCTATTAGAAATGCAAATTAGAAAAAATATGTTTCCTGTTAAAACAAAACAAAATGATTATAATATCTATCAACGTCGTGTATTAGATAACTGTAAAATTTTCAGTTAAAAAACGTATTACAATTAAAATGATTTTAAGTCAAAATTTGCATACATACTTTCATAAAAATACCTATAGAAACATTTTATTAACTGTATCTCCAAGCGTCCCCTTAATGCATTTGTAATTCTGCAAACTTTTTATAATTATTAAAAATAGAAAAGTGGTTTCGTAGTAACAGTACATGTAATTTGGCACTTGAAGCATGAACAACTTTTGCGGAATTGATTAAGTTGAGCAGTTTTAGGTATTAAGGCTGGCGCATATGCACCATGTGGGGGTGGAAGGTAGAAGTGGTGTAGTGTACAGTGAACAAAAGCATAGGGAAACCCATTTATGTTGGTTGCGATAGTTTGTGGGTAGGGATTTCTAGTTATTAGTTCTGCAAATCGCAGCATAAATCAGGAAATATAACAGCGCGCTTGAATAAACTCGGAGATTACGAAGGAAAAGAAATTATATGTGCTCATAATGATGTACATATAGAACCTGAAATATCTAACAAAGAAGAGAGAAGCGTAGTTTAACTTTAGGCATGGACCATGTTTAATACTTTAGCTACAAATAGCGCCTGTGATTAAAACTTGGCATAAATGCAATTATTCAAGTTTATATAACCTCTTCATGAATTTATGCTAATTATGACAATATTTTTGAAGAAGATGAAAGAAAAACTGTTACTACGTCGTAATATCATTTATTAAGTCATAAGTAATAACTTTATTGTAAAAATATGGCCATTACAGCGCCATTATATCACATTACACATACAAATTAAAACAGTTTAAGGTAGATGATTCAAACAATAATTAAAGAAAGTATAGCATACATAGAATATCACCCAAATACCGTCACTTAAGTAGCTAGATGCGCATTTCGAAGGCTATGCCCCCATCTTCAGTAGCACAAAATAAAAACTAAATAAAATACCTCTGTCACGAATCGTGATTGATATACTATAAAATAAATAAGTCAACGTGACAGAAGTATTTCAAAAATGGTTAAATGCTCCTTAAAACTAGTTTCAATTGGTCTACGTTTTTGTCTTATATATACTTTAGGACAACTAGAACAAGATATTTTATAAATACCTGATTTTTTATTGAAATCAATCAAATTTAACTCATTTCAGATTAAATAGAAAAGATAAACGTGCTGTCGCTGAGCATATTTTTGACTAGCTCAGGTCATCCTATTCAAATTAGTTCACTTAAATTACTTAAAAGTGTTTTGAATTATTCCGAGTGAAATGCTTAATAAATAAAATACAAAATAAAATACCCGTGTCACGAATCGTGATTGATATACTATTGATATATAGTTTTTATCTTGTGCTACTGAAGATGGGGGCATAGCTTTCGAAATGCGCATCTAGCCACTTAATGCTTTAAGTTACGGTATTTGGGTGATATTCTATATTATTATTTAATACCGTAGTGATAATTTAAAAAAAAGTATAGTTTATCTAATAAATAAAGAATTAATGAAGAATAAAAATACTAACTGGCTTAGAAGTCATAATATTTAAAGTTTGGAGGAACAATTTTGTATAATTATAAATTAAAATTTTAGATATGTGGATTTTATTTATAATTAATCCTAGACGAAATGTTAATATAAATTTTATAAAACCTGATTGCAAAACACTGATAAATATTTCGCTCATGAACAATAAATAATTTTTCATAAAAGCAATTACAACTAGACTTTATTAGAATTTAAAGTCTCGTATGTAAAATAAAATATAATAAATTAAAACAAAATAATCACAGTGTAAGTCTCGAAATATTATTTAAAATTATTAACTAATATTATTTATTACCTTCCTGGCATAACTGAGATCCAATATAATATCCGTACATAAGAAAGTTAAGCTCTATATTATCATGTTTATGTGTATGGCGTATGTACATTTTTATATTTTAAATAGACCAAAAACGATTTCAACTTGGATTGAAAGGATTGTCGTTAGTCGATATTTTAATTTTAAAACTACATTCACATCATTAAACTGACTTATCCAGGAATATAATTATGGGCAATAAATGGACCAAGTGTGTGTATATATATATATATATATATATGTATGTTTTCCAAAAGTTACGCATAAAATTCATATCTCTATTGCGTTATTTGCAACGAAAACCCTGAGACATCTAAATTGATTTATTTGTTACGCCATCTTTTGGTAATATATATAACTATTTAACTCATTAGCCGCCACTTAACCTCACTTAATTTTTTCAAATGTCAACCTGTCATGTGAGGGCTCATTCAAAATATTCACCCTTCTATGCTTATAGAAGGGTGAATATGACTGTAACAATAGAATTCAATTTAGATGTAAGATTATTGTGTTTCCTTTTTTTAGATATGTGTATACATTCCATATTACATGATTGTATAACATACCTAACCCCAAAATTTTAGACATTTTCGCAATCGAATGTACTTTAAATCAGTTTCAAATATTATTTCGCTACATTTTAGTAAATATTTGCAATAAAATTTCGATACCTCTCAAATAACACTCAAAATTGGCCTTTTATTTTTTATATGTTTGGATAATTCGAGAACAATCAAAGATTTCGATTCGTAAACCATCATTTATATTTCACCACTATTGTAAATGTGTAAAAATAATTTTCATTTGCTCTTTCAATCAAGTTTCGTTTATAATAATTAAGAGATTTAAAAATCAGTGTATTACGAAATTATATACTTAGAGAATTCTGATGCGAATATTAAATCATAATAATTATTAAATTGTATTGAAAAGACAAAGAATGATTGAATCAATTTAATTAAGTATTGTTTTTGCACTTATCCAATATAGAATTTATTGTGGATATAATTAAAAATATATTTAAACAAGAATAGGACAGGCCTTTTAAATATTGGAAAATATAAAGTATAAATATCAATTAAGTAAGTTTTTGTCATCGGCAATAAATATCATACCACCAAATAGGAATAATTGCTTAACTTAACACATGTAGTTTGAAATATAGAAAAATAACACATACAGTTGTTTAAATAATTTATAAAAAAAATTTTGAATTAATATTTTAATATGCTCAATCGTTTTTAATATGTTCAATATCACTTGTCTAATTATATCATCAATATTAGAAACTCAATACTTTCGTTGGGTTTCATTAATCTAATGTAAATATTGCTCCTTTTTCTTTGCACTTTTACAATAGAAATACGTTTGTAGATAAACAATAAGATATATGGATTTTATTAAATTTGCAGCTTCAGGGATAGGTTGTATATTTGTTTCTCTGAAATACTCTCTCGCGAACTAGATGGCCACGTTCGCATACTCTGCTAACATGAAACAATTTGTACGTTTGTTATTCAATTATATCAAATAAATAACCGGGGGCTTTGTCAACATAATAATATACAGCGGGCTTTGTAATTTACCAAATAAAATAATGTTTCGAGGAGTAAAAACAATTTACATAACGGTTTTTGGACGACATTAATATTTCCGATACTTTTGGAATTCCATTCTCTTAATTAATTATAAATTGTAATGTTGCAATATGTGAGAGAACATTTTATCATGTGTTATAATTTTTATTTATAATACGTAATTTTGAAAAATTATAGCAATTCAATGATTTTTGCATTTTTGAAATTATCGATACAGTTAAAACCCTTATGGCGACATCTAGTACGCGTATATACAAGTAACGTAGTATAGACTTCGTCAGGTGGCGCCATTGTTCACCTTGCACATCTGTGTATGCTGCTTTTATACTCGAACGTAAGAGGGAGCCATACACTATACTTTTATATATCGGCTTAAAATAATGTTTAATATAAATTATCTCTGAACTTAGTGAGCAATTAATTTTGTAATATCTCGTTAAATATATAATTTATGTTGTCTTCTATTTCTACTACCTCCATTCCAAATAACCCACTATAAAATTTACCTTAATAAATAAAAATATAATATAAAAAGTCAATGATGCAAAATTGTTAGTCCCATTTCATAAAACGATTTATTATTATTAAAACTATTATATAAATATATTACGTACGGGGTAATTTAAAGAATAATTATGCTAATAGTGTTTAATCTTTTCAGCTCTCCGAGTTGGAGCAGCGTGTCCTGGACGCAGAAGGACGCGCAGAAGAGGCCGAGGACAAAGTAAGTGCACCCATCATCATATATAGAGATATAAGATATATATCAAAGTATATATTATATAATGCACTTGTGTTATGAATATCATTACAACACCCTTAATTGAATTTGAACAGTGTAACTTCGCGTAATATCTTTAGCTTGAAATGAATCCAAGAGCCATTATTTTATTGCTTCTTGTCTCCTTTAATAAATTAATTCTGAAAGAAGCTGCAAATTAAAGTAGACCTGTACAATCTCAATATTCCTAATAAAAATACCCGTACATATTTTCATATAGTCTAAACAGAAATAAGTGCGATAAATATTTTGTGAGATTTTTACGTTCCTCGATGAAAGAATATTTTGATTGAAAAACAACTTTGCTTTTACTATCAAGTAGAGGTATATTAAAGATTGACTATAAAATTCATCAGAATGCAGATACAATCATCAGAAGCATTCTGATGATGGCCTCATAGCCGAAACTATAAACAATCTTTAATATACTTCTACTTGATAGTAAAAGCAAAGTAGGTTTTTTATTTCCCTATTCTAATATGGACTATCAAAATGTTTCGGCTCAAACTATCCTGTATATTATAATTAAATCTAATTTTATTAAGAATCTATTTAACTTATCATTTATGCGTATTATTTGTATTCGATTAGTTAATATATTTTACAAATAAACATTGATTAATATTTAATAGGTGACTTTTTTTATATGGGATGTGATAAAATTAAAAAGGATTTTATTTCAATGCACCAATATTTTGTGGAGACTTTTGATTTCTCTAGATTTTATATATTACCACATTATTGCACAAACCTTCACAAAATCGTAAATGAGAAATAATATTTTCTTAACTACGGCTGTGGAATTTTATGTTTGTTTCGTAATACTTTTTAGTTTTATTAAAGGTCGAGTGTTTTATTAAAATTTTAATAATTATACCTCTGTCTTTATAATTTAAAAAAGTAGACCAAACCTTTGATATAGAATGAATTGTTAACGCCCCTGGAAAAATTAGACCGAAGAATAAATCGATTCAAATCCGATCATGTATGTTGCGACGATTCAAAAGTATTGTATTATTATTTTTAATGTTTTACGAAAAGTGTTGATGTCGGTCTAAAAATCACTAATTAATACAGTTTTTAACAGTTTTTAACCTTTTGTGGTTTATATATTTTTTTGGTTTGTACTATATACAGAATAGATTATGTACTCTCGCGCCTGCGTATAGTCCTGTATAGGTCTCCGTTACCACAACAATCTGACGAGTCCGTGGATAGTGCAATTCATCATATATATATATATATATACTTGTATAGGTTTCCGTTTTTCAGCCATAGCCGATGACTGCAAGTGATAATTTATTTACGAAATTTTTTTTAAGATTTCAACAAGCCATTCAGGTCTAGGTTCATATAGGCCTAGGGCATATATCAATGTACATCTTTTGTGCTTTTATGTGTATTTAAATGCATATACATTTTCCTTCTTAACAATTGTCTCACCCTTTGGAATTAGATACTCCAAGTTCAAAAAACTGATGAAGACAGCTTGGCTGTCGATATACGTATTTGTATATTTAAAAACACAATATTGGTGAAAGGGGCGATAACCACCGATTTATTTCCGCACCACATATATATATATATATATATATATATATAGTTTTCAAGGTTGTTTAGGTCATTAAACTAATTATGCTCAGTTAGGTTTGCACAAAATTATTATTATAATTTTTTTTTGCAAAAAGGATGGGCGCTGAAGGCAATCCATCCTCCGTATGGCCTTACGAACTTAGCGTACTAGCCAACATCAAACCTATTATATAACTAGAGCAATTCATGGCACATTTAGGCTACTCTTGAATGTCAGGCAACATTCACAACGTCCATGGTCCGGAATGGATTTTTTCTCAAGAAAATATACCTGACCGGAGCGGGATTCGAACCCACAACTCCGCGGTGCCAGTCTCACGACTATACCACGGCACCACGGTGCCCCTGAAATTATAATGGACGAAAAAATATAATTTAATATTTTTGGAAATATTGTATCCTAACTCCTAACATATGGATATAGTAATAATCTTGTATATATTTAAATTTTTTTAAGATTAATTTATAATTTTCAACACAAATTACTTTATAACCACACAAGACCCTACATCATTATAATATAGCAATAAAAACATTGACCCAGTCAAAAAGTACCCCTACGTATAGCCAGTGGCGGCTGGTGACATTTCAATCAGGGGGTGCGCATTTCTTAAAAAATAACATAATAGTGAGAAATATTACCTAAAATGGATGCAAAATGATTAAATTCAATCATTTCTTGAAAGTGGTATCGCGCTCTTCTATCTTTCATTGATATAAACACTCCTTGCACAAGTTTGTGATAAATTTAAGTCAGGCAATGGCCTACCTAAATTCTTTATTTTTTACTTTGTCCACAAGAGAAAGTCTACATTTAACTCTATTTTCAATAAAGAACTAACACTATTAATTTTTATTAAATTATTTCTATTAAATATATTCTTGGAGAAACACCTTACAAAATCGTACATACGTAACTACATAGAATAATGCAACTATATCTATATCAATTTTCCTGTTTACTGGACTAGGCTTCTCTGTTGGGACGCCGCTAAAGAATCGTAGGCCAGAATAGCTTAATACAACGATATATTCTTAGCTATAGAAGCAGCGTGACGTCACGTTGCCATAGCAACCCGGCCGGCTGTTTGTATGCGGACAGATGAAACAGATGATATACTGCATATGGTCGCTCTCACTAGATAGGATATATATAGCGCTACCAATAGATAGGATGAATGCAGCATAGCGATATATATACCACGCGAACGATAGATACAGATAGATACAGCATCGGTCGCTGCTGTGACTTGCAACGGATACCACAACGAACGCCACACCGTGTTGTGTTGATTGTTATCGCGGCGCAAGCTTTATCTTTTAGGAAAAATAATGCTGACATAAAATATCACAATACAATTATATATCTACGGTGATGCGCTCAATGTTCAGGAGGGGCGCGCGGCCCTGCGGCCTGCATTAGGAACCGCCACTGCGTATAGCGCAATACAAACAGCAATATGAAGGGTTGCAAGGCACTGGAACAGAAGAGGCACCACTTTCGTTGATCCTGTTCCGATGTCATTATACAGACCATTTTAGTTCTACAACATACGGCCATAATAGATTCCAATTTTTATTTGTATCGCAGCTGCGAAATGCTTTTCTCATAACCGCAATAAAACACAGGGCAACATAACCAAATACTGCATGATATATGTGTTAAAAATTGTTGCTTGGTTCATTTTACAAAAAGATGTTAACATCTTATACAAACTTCTTTCATCTTGAACAAATTAAAATTTTACAAGACAAGTTGTCACTAGCAAAAAGGTGCTGTTGTCATACTCTATACCAATACATACATTACGACAAAATTAAGGTTCAACAAATTGAATTTAGCCAATTCTGCTTATATTCAAACCTATGAATCACATACAAAATACAGAATAGTTCTCTGAACGTTCTATTTCGTTATTAAAATTATTTCTTTATTATAACCAATGAGATGAGCTACAGCAGCAAAACGGTTGCAATTTTAACCATACTTTATTTACAGTTATTTTTTGATACAATATAACCAAAGAAAGCCCGTAAAATTCTACAAAAACTAAAATAAATATAAAGAGTATTATGTTTAAAATTCTTCACTCTTTTTTATAATTTAATGCGCCAAAATATCAATTGTATTCATTAATGAATATGAATACTAATACAAGTACATTTTCATGTTATAAATTGTATTTTAAAGTTTCATATTATATTAATAATACGTTTTGCTGCTATCGCTTATCCTTTGAACCTTTGTTGCTATTTTATAATCATCGCTATGGCATTAAATAATTCAATAATGAATATCAAACAAACACCCTAACACAAAACTAATGATCTATTTTTGCGCCACAGAAAAACACAACACCAATGCATACTAACTATATAAAGAAAGTTAACGCTGTGTAATTTTTTCCAGCATATAAATTTCGACTGAGAGCGACGTCGGCCTCTGTAGAGTTGATCGAAGGACTAATGATTCATAGAATTCTGCAGGTTTTACTGTTGTATCTTGTTATTGCGGCAGCCAGTGATGTGACGTGTTTTACAGACTTACTATCTTTGTTTTCTTAATAGGATAGAGCGACATAGGGATTAGATGTAGATTGGAGTAGCTACTTGTGCCGACATTTGGACGTAATACTAGTTATAGGTTTGTGCAATATAGTAGTCATATTAATGAATAGCGTTAATTGTATAAAAATATAAAATATATATAATATTATAACAATACCAAATATATATAATATAAAATATAAAAACCAATTCTATTGTTGCCCAAGAAAACAATTGTATCCTTACAATTATTTATGATAAAAAAGCTCTTTATACTAGGATATCATTTCTTTTAATCGTGTATTCAATCATTACTATCCATAAAGAAGTTGAACGCCAACTGTAATCAATATTCATCGCTTAATTTAGATAAAATTCAAAAGAATTTAGAGGAATTTTTAAATTAAGAAAACAGCTGTGCCTTAGCAAATTATCGACATACTCGATTGTAATCCAATACCATTTACACGCATAAATATTGCAAACGGGTAATCGGGTGTTAGTTTCGTATTTTATTGTATCAATATTCACGAAAATAATATGCCTTTCCAAATTTATTAAAATCTATTTAGGTGAAAGATTATTGGTAGTTTCTAATTCTTAATAAATATGTCATGCCTAAGTTTGCCACGGGCTTATGAAGCTATGTGCATACTGCACAGAATACGCTATACATCGCTGGCTACTCGGAACCATTCGGCTCTCGATCTTGGTTCACTACATCGTGTTTTCAGTTGTTTTGGTATACAAGGCGGGAAATGGTTGTTTGAATATGTTTAAAAATTGTTTAGCGTCTGATTGTTTATAGTTTAAAATAGTGAACTCTATATAGTTAGTATTCATTGACAACACTATTTCAAAATAATAGCAATTTCTCGCTTTCATGCGATCTCTTACGTACATAATATGAACCAAGGTCTTCAATGATAGAAAACAGTACTGTTTTATACCGAATGAAATAAAAAAATAGACCGAATAGACGAAATGAAATTGGGCTTAAATATGAACCCATTAAATTTGCTTATGATCTATGAATGTATATAATGTGCTTTACTTACATACTTTCATAAGCATTCAACTACATGTACATTTCGAAGGCTATGCCCCCATCTTCAGTAGCACAAGATAAAAACTAAATAATATACCTCTTTCACGAATCGTGATTGATATACTATTAAATAAATAAGTCAACATGACAGAAGTATTTCAAAAATGGCATATAATATGACCTATAAATCTTTTAAACAATATAAATTAATTATTAACGAAACTAACAAGTAACAACAATAAACATTGGTTTGTGAAACCTAAAATAACCAAAAATAAATAAAATGAAAATAAATTTAAAAATAGTTCTTATTAAATAAATTAAATAGACAAGATGAAATTGGGCCTGAATTCATTAAATTTGATTTAGATTTATGCATGTATATACTTTCATAAGCATTTAACTCGGAATAATTCAACACTTTTAAGTAATTTAAGTGAACTAATTTAAATAGGGTGACCTGATTCAAAAATATGCTCGGCCACAGCACTTTTATCTTTTCTATTTAATCTGAAATGAGTTAAATTTGATTGATTTCAATAAAAAAATCAGGTATTTATAAAATATCTTCTTGTTCTAGTTGTCCTAAAGTCTATATAGGACAAACACGTAGACCAATAATAAATAAATACTCTTAAATTGATATGATACCAGCCGAATTAATAAAACACGCAGGGGAAAAAATGCAGGAGCGATTATACAGGTTAGTTTGTAAAATATATGAGAAGGGAGAAGTACCACAGGATTTTCAGCGTAGTAGAATAGTAACAATGCCGAAGAAAATAGGAGCTAATTTGTGTGAGAACTATAGGACCATTAGCCTACTATCACATGCATCGAAGATATTGTTAAAGATTATTTATAGGAGATTAGAAAATAAAGTAGAGGAAAGGCTAGGAGAAGATCAGTTTGGTTTTAGGAAAAACAGAGGGACGAGGGAGGCGATTCTAGCACTAAGAACGGTAGTAGAAAAAAGAAATAGGGTAGGAAAGGTAACTTGCATAGCTTTTGTAGACTTAGAAAAGGCATTTGACAATGTAGATTGGGACATAATGTTTAGAATTTTAAAAGAAACGGGTATAGATTATAAGGATAGGAGAATAATTTTTAATTTATATAAACACCAAACTGCCTTAGTTAGAATTGAGGGGGAAGAAGAGGTAGCAAAAATAGGGAAGGGGGTTCGGCAGGGATGTACACTCTCACCGTTATTATTTAATCTATATATAGAAGATGCAATAAACAAAGTAAAAGAAGAGTATAGTGTAGGTGTGAATGTACAGGGAGAGAAAATATATATGCTGAGATTCGCCGACGATATAGCTATATTGGAAGAAAGCGAAAAGAAATTAGAAAGGGTATTGCATGGTATGCAGGCAGTATTGACTAGGGATTTTAACATGAAAATAAATATAGGTAAAACTAAAGTGATGAGGTGTGACAAAAAGGAATGCAGTAGAAAAATGAGGATCACAATAGGAGATAATAGAATCGAAGAAGTGTCAGATTTTTGTTATTTAGGCAGTAGAATCACAAAAGATAATCGAAGCAAGGTAGATATAAAGTGTAGGATAGCACAGGGTAGGAAGGCATTCGTAGAAAAAGAACAGATTTTAAGATCAAATATTGACTTGGGTATTAGAAAAAGATTACTGAAGGTATATGTTTGGAGTGTAGCACTGTACGGGTGTGAGGCGTGGACTATAGGAAAGGAAGAGAAGCGTAGATTAGAAGCACTTGAAATGTGGTGTTATAGGAGGATGATGAGGATTGGTTGGGAAGATAAAGTAACAAATGAAGCTGTACTAGAGTTAGTAGGGGAGAAGAGAAGTATTTGGAGAGTGTTACAACGTAGGAGAGACAGATTAGTAGGGCATATTCTTAGGCATGGGGGGATTATGCAATTGATCATAGAAGGTAGAGTGGAGGGAAAGAGAGGGGTAGGTAGGCCTAGATTGGAGTATGTGAGTCAGATAGTTGAAGACGTTGAGATGAATAGCTATAGGGAGATGAAGGGATTAGCTCAGGATAGATCGGCATGGCGTGCTGTTTCCAACCAATCTTTAGGATTGCGGACTCTCTAACTAAACTCTTAAAAATTCTAATTTGACTAGGATTCGACCCACAGCCTACACATTTTCAAATATTTTTCATAAATTACTTCCCGTGCAGGACCTTTTAATTATTGAATTACGATATTCATTCTGGGGGTGCCAGGAAGAGCAAGGATGAACCTTATATCTTATAAAGCTTATTATTTGGTGGTATTCCTTTTGGCTGTACTTCCCTAATCTAGTATATGCCAATAAATGGATTTATTATTATTATTGTTATTATTTATTATTATTATTATTATTATTATTATGAATTTCAAAGTCGTTTGCTTTATGCTAATATTATTTCGAAGTTAATTTCATATAAGAGTTGCTCATTAAGGTTAAGTTAATTTTAATATCTTTTCTCATCGGATTCTATTTCACTTGGGTACGATCCTGGAATACGTCCAGACTCGGGAACGCGCACTCGGCGGTGACGTTGCCATGCAACTATCGCATCTATACTCTCCACAATCCGACAAGCGAATTGTCGTCTCTCTCTTACTCGCAATATATGCGACACGCGTACAATAGGCTCTTTCACTTTCGCTATCGCCCCGTTATTGATTATTTTTGTCGTCGCGATGTTAGCGCGCCTACCCAAACTTCATATACTGAACCTCTTCTCTCCCTTTACCCAGAGTTGCCACTTCGCCTGGATGTTGTATTCTTAGTTAAATAAAATACTAACAAAATTAAATTGTCATTATTCAATCCTTACAGATGTTTTCATGACCTTTTAAGCAATTTATTATGAAACAACCATTTTATATGTACTATATATATTTTAAATTATATTTAAATATTCATAATTTCCTTGATAATTAATAATAAACTTGTTTATTCTATTTAAATTACTTTATAGTCGAGGCTATAGTTTCGAGTCTGCAATAGTCTAAAGGATTGCATTTCAATAAACGAAATTAAGACTTAACTTATAAATATTTATTTCAAAATATAAATATTGATAGGCCAGATGGAATTTTGTGCTTCAATAAACCTCATTGATTAATGCATAGAAGAATCTTTGCGTTAATATGATTTCATTATTTATTGATGTTAAAATATGTAATTTACTTAATTAGTTTAATATCTAGCATTGATTTATTATGAATAATTTCTAAGGCAATGCTCTAGTGAACTGAATTTGCATTATAGAAAATTTTTGTTTTCTCTAATGCTTTTATCATTTATTATTTGTTTCGCCATAAAGATATTATATTATAATATATTAAATTGTGTTGAGTTCTGTTCCTTCGTATATTATGAAAGAAAATAATAATAATAATAAATCCATATATTGGCATTATGTTAGATTAGGAAAGCACAGCCAAAAGGATCACAATACTAGTATGAGTTACATCTAACATATGTCCTGTTTGTCCTGCAACACTGGTAAAATGTTAGCATCGTGCTTTAAGGATAACACATACATCTGCACACGTATATAGGTATATAACAAGTAGTGCAATATACAGACGATGCTCCTACGGCCATACTACACGCTGGCTCGTGCAGCAAGTATATGAAGGATAAGAAGCCGCCTCCGCCGCCGCCACCGTCGCTGCCATGCCGCCGCCGCCGCCGCCAGCCATCACATGACCATGGCGTCATCGTTCACCTGACAATAACACATCCGATACAATCATCTCATACATAAATATAACGAGGACCATCCATCCGATCACAAACGTGTCACATCGGCGAGCATTGCCACCGCCGCCGTCATCATTGCTGCCGTGCCGGTTGCTTCCTTTGCGTTTAAAGTGCGCGCTTGTAATCAACATCTTCTATATTGTTTGTTAGTTCCGGTTTCGTTCGTTCTCTTAGCGTGTTAAGTGCATCAGCGATCTCGAGATAATCCTATTGTACAGCGGACGAATTACCAAGCAATGTAAGTGATCCACAGCCAGAGCAACCCTATCGCTCCAGAACTAATGTTGTCTTATGCAAATCGCGATGCGGTGACTGAGACCGTTTCCATATAGTTCAATGTCAAGTGCATATAAACCAATTGATCTATATTCGATCGAGAGTTAATTATCCTTAATCTTGTGATCAGTTGCTTACTATTTGTGTTTTATTTTGCAGTCGAAACGAATTTTCAGATGACTATATGCCAATAGAATCAATAGCCAGTTCAATTAAATATTTAGAGAACGATACAAAACGGTCTTCTACATTTTCGCCCGTTTCGGTTAATGTTGTGCGGAAAACTTGTTGAATTTTTTATTACTTCGTAAAAGTTTACGTACATCACATGCAGCTTTAGATACTATACACTATGTATACATATTTTGCTATACCGGGTGTTTTTTAATTTAAGATATTCGATCGTGCTTTCTGCTACTCTATTCGACTCTACTCAAATATTCATCGCACCAATTTCAATTTGTTTCTCCATTATCCTACATTTTATTTCCCTTGAGAAATGAAGAAAGGCTAAAGTGGAATAATTTGATGATACACTGTTTTGGTACCACAAATAAATAAGGTCCGAGCACAGACCAAGTATATATTTTTTATATGGTCAGGCCCTTTGGTATACAAGCAATGTATTTCCTTGGATATGCAAGATTGTGTCCATTTTTTCGCCAAAGCAGGCATTTTAGAATATGTTTTCCGATATTATTTGTGGTTAACACTTCAAATATATTTTTTTGGTAGTGTTGGCTTTAAATCAGTAGTTCTTATTTGTTATCTGGTGTGCTGTTATCAATAATATATGGCCTGTGTAATATGCCTACTTTGGCGAAACATCTGATATAGAAAGAGGAATCTACTTACCTAAATCAAATAATGTCCCATCCAATAATATTTTATTTATAGTTGTCTAATGGTGATTCAGAATACGTTGTATAATGCAAAGGAAATAAACTGCTCGTTCCGTTTTTTTCAGTGTATACATTCACGTATTTATGGGTTTCTTTATTATGTTCGTGTGCCATATATCTTCAGTGACTTTATTGGTCGTATCATGCGTGTTGACATCATTTTCCTGACCTTTATCAAATGTTTTACTACGGTTGTTTTATTCAGGAAGAAATGTAGCTATTCGATAGCCAGAGTATAAAATCTACAAGTCGAATCCAAAGCACACTTGGCAAAGACACTACGGCAGCAGTAAAAGAATATCCGCATTAATGTTGCATCTTTTGAAGATGCGAACGTTTTGGCATAATATTGTGATGGATGAGTTTGTGAATATAAGGCATATGTGATGAGAAGGATAAAAATTCCAACGAAAACACATGTAATATTATATATAATAATAATAATAATAATAATAATAATAATAAACTTTCTTTATTGAGTTTACATACATATATAAATATGTATAATTAATAAAATATAATAAAAAAAGAAGTTATTCAGCGTTATTAGTAACAGATAAATTATAAAAATAACATTGTAATAAAAAAGAGAAAGCTGTTCTATAAAAAATAAAAATTTTGGTTTTGTAATAGAAATGGTAATTAAAGTTATACGAAACTTACATACTTAATAATTAATTAACTTAATTTTTGTAAATTGTAAATACTTGTATGTATAAATAATTGTAAATACCATCAATGAATCAATCAAAAAATACATTTTTTTTTACAATCATATAATTATACTTAATTTTTATATACACTTAGTTTCATACAATATAGCATAATTAGAGTTACAACATTTCAATACCAATGTGACCCAAATTAAGACCCGAAAATCATCAAGAAGAAGATAGAAAATAAAATAAAACAACGTTATTCAAAATATTGGAATATGTCAAGCGGTCGACTGTAGATGTAATAAATATATTTTTATAATTTGCGCTTCTAATAGAGCTATTAACGAACCCAAATGAGTTCATATATAGCGAATTTGAGTTCGCTTATAGCATAGGGCAATTTAGTGTTTCAAAGTTGGTAGCTCTGTTTGCCAGTTATCAAACGTCAAACTACAAAGGAAAGCCACAAATAGGTTAATTTAAATTTAATTGACAATTTATTTCAAATGTTTCAAATCTGCTAATAGTTACTACCAACAGTCAAAAAATTCCCTAAATTTTTAAATTCGATTTTTTATTTAAAAAGGGCATAAAAGACGCAAATTAGAATAAAATGGTATAAAAAACTCATTTCATAAGTCATTTATAACACTCGTTCTTTAGAAAACTCGATGCTACGCACCTCGTTTTCTAAATTTGAACTCGTGCAATAAAACCTGCCTTATGAAACTCGTTCTTTAATATACTATTTTCTAATTTGCGTTTCTTATAGAGCTATTAACGAACCCAAATGAGTTCATTTATAGCGAATTTGAGTTCGCTTATAGCATAGGGCAATTTAGTGTTTCAAAGTTGGTAGCTCTGCTTGCCAGTTATCAAACGTCACACTGCAATAGAAAGCAACAAATAGTTTGATTTTAATTTTGTCCCTGAAATGTACAATTGTACGTCAAACTACAAAAGAAAGCAACAAATAGGTTAATTTAAATTTATTTGACAATTTATTTCAAATGTTCCAAATGTGCCAATAGCTACTATCAACAGTCAAAAAATTCCCTAAATTTTTAAATCTCGATTTTTTATTTAAAAAGGACATTAAGACGCAAATTAGAAAAAATAGCATAAAAAACTCATTTCATAAGTCATTTATAACACTCATTCTTTATAAAACTCGATGCTACACACCTCGTTTTCTAAACTTGAACTCGTGCAATAAAACCTGCCTTATTAAACTCGTTCTTTAATATACTATTTTCTAATTTGCGTTTCTTATAGAGCTATTAACGAACCTAAATGAGTTCATTTATAGCGAATTTGAGTTCGCTTATAGCATAGGGCAATTTAGTGTTTCAAAGTTGGTAGCTCTGCTTGCCAGTTATCAAACGTCACACTGCAATAGAAAGCAACAAATAGTTTGATTTTAATTTTGTCCCTGAAATGTACAATTGTACGTCAAACTACAAAAGAAAGTAACAAATAGGTTAATTTAAATTATTTTATTTTTTACTTTTTTATGCAATATATTAGTATAAGTTCAACACAAGTCTCAGCACCCCCTCATAGTCGGGTCACCCCTGCTAATAGTTATATATTAGGGCTCATACTTTCACTGCAAATACAAACTAACATTACCGCTTACATTGGAACCTGATGACTCATTTAATTCCAACCTCTTTCTCAGTAGTACGCGAATACTGTATGTACATACAATATATATCATATGTCCGTCGTGTGCAGACATTGCACCCTGTCCTGTCCCTGTCCCTATTTGTTAAAAACACACATTGTCTTTCCCCAACCACGTGCGTATGTATAGAATCTTTCAACCAAAATGAACAAACGAAAATTGATCGCTTATACAGTGGACCTTCGGAAGTCGAACACAATCCGTTCCAGGAGACAGTCCGAATTTCAAATTAAGTCCCCCCATAAGAAATAATGTAAATTCAATTAATAATATTTTTATAAAACACTTTTCTTAAAAACCCTGAGATTTTCTAAGAGGTACACTAGCAGAGGTTTCATTTTGAAGTCCCCACCAGCATTACCAGACAGTAGGAGGGTTAGTCTATCTTTCATAGACTTGTTGCCTGGTAAGGCCTTCTCTTTCTTTGTGATATAGGTCCTCTTTGGCCATATGAGGCCTGTCTCATCACAATTGAACACTTGTTCAGGCATAAGGCTGTCTATACAAGGTCTTAAAACTCCCCCACAAAACGTTTCGATATGGGTGGTCGAATTTTGAATTTTTGTTCGAATTTTCATTAAATTGTTTGGTCGAGATTCAAATTATTCGAACATCAAACCGTTCGACTTCCGAGGGTCCACTGTACTGTTAGATACAACCATTTTCTATGTCTAAATCTATAGGAATGCGTACAAAAATATAAGATTTGGTTTTGCAGCTTTCATCTACATATATAAATTTGTTTTCAGCCAATTTTTACTAGACTTCCATTCCATACATACATACTGACCGCTGAGTTCATTAGTATTGCGAAATATGATCTTTCGCACACATTAGGCACTGTTAGAAATGTACGCTATATGAATTATTTTATACTTTTAAGGACATGCACCAATGTCAATAAGACAACTTTTTTCTTTGAAAATGTTTTGTTCCATATTCATTTCGAATTAGACAAGCTGTATAATCGGACGGCCATGAAACTGGATAGCGATAGCTCGCTCAAATACCTCATCTGGTCACGTGGTCGATGAAGTTTTCAATAAAAGAGTTGCTACCAGTGGCGGTTTCTTTCGAGCCCCCCCCACCCCGAACATTGAGCGATAGATATACAATTGTATTGTGATATTTTAACTACGCATTATTTTCTATAAAAGATAAAGCTTGCGTTGCAATAGCACTCAACACAACACAACACGGTGTGGCGTTCCGTTGTACTATCTGTTGCAAGCGGTACAGTGAGAGCCACTGTATGCAGTTTTCTGTTTCTTTGGTTCGCGTATCGTATGAGCCGCAAACAAACTAGCGATCTGGCTTGTTATAGCAACGTGACGTCACGCTGCTTCTACAGCTAAGAATATATCGTTGTTTTAAGCTATTCTTTAGCGTCCCAACAGAGAAGCCTGGTCTAGTATACAGGAAAATGGATGTAGAATAGCCAGATAAGACAGTTGCATTGTTCTGTGTAGTTACGTATGTACGATTTTGCCACGTGTTTCTCCAAGAATATATTCAATAGAAATAATTTAATAAAAATGAATAGTGTTAGTTCTTTATTGAAAATAGAGTTTTGTAGACTTTCTCTTGAGGACAAGGTAAAAATTAAAAAATTAGGTAGGCCATTGCCTGATTTAAATGCATCACAAACTTGTGCAAGGAGTGCTTATATCAATGAAAGATAGAAGAGCGGAATACCATTTTCAAGAAATGCTTGAATTTAATCATTTTGCATCAATTTTAGGTAAGATTTCTTACTATTATGTTATTTTTTAAGAAATGCGCCCCCCTCGATTGAAATGTCAAGAGCCGTCACTGGTTGCTACCGACCCTCCTCCCTTCTCATATAGAATATTAGTCATGATAAAACACCCTACTTTGAATCCTGTAGACAGTTCGATTCTAAACATAAATCTATAGTGTTAGTTACTATTAATTATCATCCCGATACTTTTAGGTATTATTTTAACCAATCTGCAAGCATATTATTTGTAACTGTGTATGTGAATGAAATGCTTAGTAATTGGTGGCTGATGGGAAATCTAACAATTCCTTGAAAATACAGCATAATTATGTTATCCATGAATATTTTAAATTAGAGATTCTCAGCGGGATTAATATCCTTAATACCAAACACCCTAAGTAGAGTGTCAGATAAAAATAAAGAATATTTGAAAAATAAGGCTTGTGAAGTTTTCTTAAATTCTATATAAACCACGCTAAAAATACTTGAAAAGTGGAAATTTTAAACTTATATATCTCTCTTTGGTCCACTGTTCGCTGATTATAGAAATTTTATTTTTCTACTATAGATTATTGGCCGCAGATATTTACAAAATAATTTTGTAAAAAATATGCTTTTCGAGCAAAACAATTAAAAGCTTACAAAATTGAAAAAGAAAACATCTGAGTATAAAAAAATTAGACAACAAAAGAATTGCAAAAAAAATGGGAGCATGCTCTCTTTAAAAGGCCTGTTGGCAACCCTAACCCTGAGTGTCTATGGATTTTTTATTTTAGAAAGAAGCTGTTGGAAATTATGAGATCGAACTTGGGTGGACTTGAATTTCGTGAAAAAAAAAAAACGTGAATTTCTTTAACTGACTTAATAATTTTTACTGTGCTACTGAAGATGGGGGCATAGTCTTCGAAATGCGCATCTAGCTACTTAATGCTTTAAGTTATGGTATTTGGGTGAATTCTATGACTTAATTAAAAAATTTAAAAATTAACTATTTAGTTAGCGAAGCAAGTTCGCTTATTGAATTTAAAAACCTTTTTTATATGTCAATTAATACTCTACACTACTATGCAGAATATTGGAAAATTATATTAAATTGTTAGAGGGTCGATTTAAAACAATATATTTAATAGATCAATGCAAGAAAAAGGTTGGGAACTACTGGGTAGATCGCAAATTGTAAAATCACATCTTTTCTTGAAACTTTCACAAAACCATATTTGAAAATAAATATCAGTATTGTGATAATGTTTATCAGTATTAAGATAATGCAATCCAATTTTTCATCATTGTAAGAAAACATTTATCATGAATACTGAGGTGTATCCTCAAACGTTCACACTCCCCATAAAATGAATTGAAATCTGTTAATTTCAGACTAGTGATCGGTATTTTCTGAAAATTCTTATATTGTTTTCACGAGAAACCGAATAAGACCTGTCTGATCGGACTAATCAATTCAAACTAAGAGTGAATCCTCACAAGTCTGAGACGAAAGCGACAAATAGCTTTGATATTTTCCACCCCAATAAATCCTAACTTATTTCATTACGGCTTCATTTAATTAAAGCACAAGGGAATTGAATTGGAAACCTCACATAATACTGAGGATGCATAGAAATACTTTCATTTAAAAAAATATTGGTACAATATGTTTATAAGTAATGCCAAAACCAGTGGCGGCTCGTGCCATTTCAATCGGGGGGGGGGGGCACATTTCTTAAAAAATAACATAATAGTGAGAAATCTTAACTAAAATGGATGCAAAATGATTAAATTCAATCATTTATTGAAAGTCAATTCCACTCTTCTATCTTTCATTGATATAAACTTTTCCAAAACTTTTTCGTTAAAATTGTAAATATCTCGTACCACATTTTTATTAATACATATCATCGCCAACGCGTTTAAACGATCATTACCCATAGCATTTCGCAAAAAAGTCTTGATTCTTTTAGGTGTTGAAAAATAACGCTCTGATTCAGCAGTGGTCATCAGGGTTGTTAAAATAATTTTAAGTATTTTTATAGTTTCCGGGAAAGTTTCACTGAGATTATTTTGTAACAATAATGAAAGAAAATTTGCGCCTCCAATTATTTGATAAAAATCCGGACGCGAGTAAATGACTTCTAATTCTGTTTTTAATCTGCTTTTATTCAAAAATGGATATGCATGACACACGGTTTCCAAAGGGTCCACTGGAAATTGTTTGGAAAATGTTGGCATAGATTTCGTGTTAAATAACTCAGCGGCTTGTTGATGGCCACGATAAGTCAATTGCGAGAAAAATTGATAAATAATTATAAATTTAAGAACAGCCTTAAGAAAACTCTTCTGATTGGTGAAAAACTGTAATGAAAATGAAAATTGTAAAACTTGAATGATTTGGTCGCATTTTATTATTAGTTCATTACTGATCATTTTTTCGTCTATTATTTGTATTGTTTTATATTATGAATGAAATGATTTGTATTATTTTCTATATGCGACCAAACTGATCAAATTATATTTTGGTAAAAAGTCAATACGTCCACCAGATGAAAGAGTGTAATGTAAGAGTACACCTGAACTATAGTACAATTTTTCTCATAACTCATTTTTGCATATCGTCGGTGAAGTGACAATACCTCTTACCTTATTCGAAAAATGAGATATGTCAAACTGATTCTTAGGTTTATTACGCATGTTCAGAAAATCTCCCAACTCATCAAAAGTTCAAATCAGATAGGAGGTATTTTCACATCGCTGAAGATATGTTATTCGCCAAACGCAGTATAAAGTCATTTGAATAATTTTTTTCTTATAAAAGCCGATTATTGTGTTAAAGTGAAGAAAAATCATTAGATTTTGAATAGAATAGAGATTATATGTTTTCAGTAGCTTTCAAGTATATCCCTGTCGGGTAGCTATGTGTAGTTCACTCGCGAACCGTTCACTCTGAACGGTTCAATCAAATGACGGGCGTACTGTGACGATGTTTTGCAAGGACCTATAGGTCACTATGACCTAGTTCGTGAACTATGAACTACATGATGAACGGTGTACGTATTGATGTACTTGTACTAGGTCCTGAACCCGTCGTCTACTAAACCATTCATCAATCACAACGACTCGTAAACGATGCAGTATAGTATACACTACATATACAATACTAACATTTATTTAGTGATAAAGTGTGTTGGTGAACGGAACGAAATAGGAAACTCGATGCAATATTGCAACAGCAGCATTGCCGAGCTGAGTCACAATTTATATGTTGGTATCAGATTTCATTTGGAATAATATAATTAATATATTCGCAAGATTAAATATGTTCTTAAATATGTCATGCCATAGCAAATTTTTGCAATAATACAAAAATAAACATCTAAATCTTATAGTTCTTCTATTTCATACTGAGTGCAATGCAATCACTTAATATCAAATCAAAGCTTTGAAGTTTGAACAGAAAAGATTCGGAATAGAAAATATAAATTATAACGCCAAACAAAACGATTCCATCTAGTTCATTTTATTATAGTTTGTACATTTAATTTTCAAGTGTTAGTAAAGTAGTAAACATTTTCATCAGTAACTACCAATAAGTATTTTAGAACTTCATATAAATACTAGTGAGTACCTAGAGAAGATTATATTTCCTTATATATATATGTTTTATGTAAATTATAAACATTGTTGTCTTTTCTTCCTCATTCCTAATTCAAAATAAGTATTGTAATATTTCAATTTATTTATTTTTTACCATTTAATATTTTTATATTGAGAAAAAAAGATGTAGTAGTTCACGACCTATAGTTCGTGAACGGTACATTGAAATGAACTACGAACTACGAACTAGGTCCTCAAAGTGACCTACAGTTTGCCGTCGCTACTGTCGGGACCACACGAATAAAAGATGAGCTCTTCGCTACCTAATCCTGAAATGATTCAAACCTTAAATTCTGTAACGCATATTAGAATATTAAACCAATAATTTAAATCAATTATTTCGATGGCATGATGCACAAAACATGTCTTCACTTTCCTCTTCGCTTTCCGTTATACAGACTATGGGGTTCTTCTAAGTATGTCACTAGGAATCTATATCTATTTTTTCTTTGAAAATATTTCTTTATATCTCTTTGTGTATATTTTTATTATAAAAGCTCTTTTGTCTAGGGTACTACCAGTACTACTTATTTAAACAAAATTAAATAGTAATATTTTTCTGAAGAGTAATAGATACAAAATCCTAGAATTAATTTTTATATAATATTAGAAAATATAATTTGTACTTTAGTGCTGAGTATCCCAATGAAGAAAAACAATATTATCTTTGCATAGACTCAATTTCTACACGTATTTCTGATATTCACTCATAATATAAACTTATTTTGAATGTCCATTCTCAAATTGTACAAATCTGTTGTCAAATTTTCCCGCTTTCACTGTTGCTATTCTTATTATCTTTTTGCAAGTGAATGTAGAAGCGAATAAAATCAAGAGTTGCGTCTAGCGTGGAATACTAATGAGGAGTAACATCTGAAATCATATATAGTTTGTGCTGCTACTATTTTTAGCGAATCACCGTGCTCAAAGTTAAAGGTTCAAGAGCACAAGACACTTGGAATAATAATGCCACACCGCACTCCATATAACACAAACGCACAAGAACTAAATTTAGATTTGTAATCTAGAATTAAAGCACTGTTAATTATTCACTTCCGACTATTTTCAACTTGTGGAAGGATAAAGTGTTGTTTGACATAGGCTTTAGAGACAACGTATATTTGGTAAGTCGTTTTGAAATAGTCGTCCATGACTAATGAACAGTTCAATGTTGGTTTAAAAGAACTTTAAAATGTAGTAGTAAAACAACGAAGTAGAGATCTTAGAAATATCAACATCTGAAATTGATGTATGGTATATTCATTTATTGAGATACGTTGATAATATACTATTTACACACAAATAATTTTATTGATAATTTATAGAACATGAAAAGAGAAATAACTCAATTGTAAGAAGCAAAATCAACATGATACCATTAATTATTTTATTATATATTTTGATGGGCGAATATTACGTATTTTTTCTCTCATGAGGTTTAATATATATTTTTGTTTTTATTCATGTTTATAATTGCGTATAAATAAAAGCATATACCAAGATTATGTCAAACAGATTCTTAGGTTTATTGCGCATGTTCAAAACATCTCCCATGGTATATATATAATTTTTCAGAGTGATAAAAGATACCAATATCGTAATATAAAACAATATTCAATATTACGATGTATAAACACCACATAATATTAATTCAAATTCTTCTTATTTTTAGGAGGATAAAAATGCAACTAGTCCATTCATCTCGTATCTCCTTATTCTATAACATTTTAATTATCATCATTTTTATAGTCACAAGGTGTATAATAGGGTTTAATTATAATAATTTCGGAAACTTCCAAATGTCACCAGATACGCTCTTAAGGCTAGCACGTCTCATCATAAGAAAACCAGTAATTTTTGTACAATGATTTTAGAGGGATGGGGCTTTTGAACGGTATATTTCTTATATATTTAAATTTTCAATAACATGTCGAAAAAAATCATAACTTACATAAAAAAAGTCGATTTTTCATACGTTATTTTATCTAGAGGCTAGTGAGAAAAAAAAGTTTGAGTGTTCTATGGCTAAACATCTTATCTACATTAAGTAAAAATTACGTTATTTAATTTGCTTTCGTTTAATAGTTGGGCTTACGTTAGTAAACCCTTGCAATCGAAACGGTAAGAGTTCCGCAGCGTGTCTAGCATTTTCCCAATTATCATAATTTTTATACAATATTTTTAAAGAATGTTACTAAAGGATGGGGCTGTTGAACGGTATATTTCTCATATATTTAAATTTTCAATAACATCTCAAAAAAAAATCATAACTTTCATTAAAAAAATCGATTTTTCAGACGTTATTTTATCGAGGAAGCTAGTGAAAAAAAAAAGAAGTTTGAGCGTTCTATGGCTAGACATCTTATCTACATTCAGTAAAAATTGCGTTATTTAATTTGCTTTCGTTTAATAGTTGGGCTAAAGCTAGTAAACCCTTGCAATCGAAACGGTAAGAGTTCGGCAGCGTGTCTAGCATTTTCCCAATTATCATTATTTTTATACAATATTTTTAAAGAATGTTACTAAAGGATGGGGCTGTTGAACGGTATATTTCTTAAATTTTTAAATTTTCAATAACATCCCAATATCAATGGTGTCATTCGTGAAGTATATGTTCTATAATTTATTTTTATACGGCTTAGAATTGTAATATGTGTATCAAATTTCCTATATAAGTATTTTCTAGAAACATCCGTTTTTAAAGTAAGTTATAAAATTAAGCTGTATATGCGATGATATTTATTGCTTGAAGTATGGTTTAAAATCATCAGAAGTTCTTTACGCTTCCTTTCGTGGACAGCCAACAATAAACATTGTTGGCTGTCCAGAAGTACCTTCAATACATCAAGAAGAAACTTTGAAGCTATTTCCATTTTCTAGTGCTTTGTCTGAAAAATTGAATATGTTGGCAACAATCGCACGATCTGAGTTAATAGCATGCTACACAATAACGTTGCTAAAAATGAACCATTGATTTTATTTCTCCTAAAAGAAGTTATTTTCTAACAGGGGCCGTTTCAAAAAAGATGTTACAAAAATTAACTATTAAAATATTAGAATAAATTGAAATGTATATAATAAAAATTAAATATATATAATAAATATTACATATTATATGAAATAGATAAATTTTTAATATAAAAAACATATTTTATGATTCGCTGCACATTTTTATATAATTAATAGATAGTTCTAGTCAGAAATTTCTTTGACAAGCAATGAGCCATTTTTGCATGTATGTAGTGTAAATTTTAATGAAACGACAATAATATTTTTTGAGTATTCAAAATTTGAATCTTACACAAAGAAGTCCATCTGAAATGTGCCGTAGAAGACACTTTATTTAACTTATATCCTTGTCGTTCTAAAATTTCTAAATTAATCTCACACTGAAAAACAACTACAAGGCCATTTTTGACGACATAATTTAACATAAAAATGATTTTAAAATAACTTTATGAAGCATTTTTATTTTCATTATTGTGAAAATGTATGCCTGGAGAAGTAAATTTCAACGTAAATTGCACGTTTTAATACATTGATATTATCTCGAATATTATATTAAGTTTAAAAACTCTATTAAGTTCAAATAAATTGTACCTTAATAAATCTCCGTATAATAATATTGAGCTAAAGAAAAGTCAGTTTCTAGTATTTTTGGAGACATTCGAATTTTTAAATGAGCTCCAAGTGCAGCTATTGAAAGGAAACTTGCCAACTGAAGTGATCAAGTGATTTCCGACGATAAATCAGATTTGTGTTGTTTAATTTATATTATTTATTTATTGACTACTTTCGTAGTTTTTTTGAAAGCATTATTATCAGTGGCGCATTTCTTAAAAAAATAACATAATAGTAAAAAATCTTACCTAAAATGGATGCAAAATGATTAAATTCAATCATTTCTTGAAAGTGGTATTGCGCTCTTCTATCTTTCATTGATATAAACACTCCTTGCACAAGTTTGTGATAAATTTAAATCAGGCAATGGCCTACCTAACTCTTTAATTTTTACTTTGTCCGCAACACAAAGTCTACAAAACTCTATTTTCAATAGAGAACTAACACTATTCATTTTTATTAAATTATTTCTATTAAATATATTCTTGGAGAAACACGTGGCAAAATCGTAAATACGTAACTACACAAAATAATGCAACTGTCTTATCTGGCTATTCTATATCAATTTTCCTGTATACTAAACTAGGCTTCTCTGTTCGGACGCTAAAGAATTGCGGCCCGGAATAGCTTAGAACAACGATATATTCTTAGCTATAGAAGCAGCCTGACGTCAAGTTGCCATTGCAACCCGGGCCGCTAGTTTGTTTGCGGCGCATACGATACGCGAACCAAAGAAACAGATGACATACTACATACGGCGGCTCTCACTCTACCGCTTGTAGTGGAACGCCACATCGTGTTGTGTTGAGTGCTATCGCATCGCAAGCTTTATCTTTTAGTAAAAATGATGCCGAGATAAAATATCACAATACAATTATATATCTACGGTGATGCGCTCAAACTTCGGGGGGGGCAGCCGTGCGGCCTCGAAAGAAACCGCCACTGATTATTATATTTCATAGAATTATATCTGTATATATAGAGCCTTAGAAGTATAATTTTTAAGCATAATAAAATTTCGTTGTTTGGAAATTTCTGCGGCACCCCTTTAAATACGCCACTGTGTGAGATATATTATACTATATTCGTGAACATATGCCATTTCAACCGAGCAATCACATATGAATGCTCTGTTGAATTTATGCACATCATGCAAATAGGATGGGGTGTAAAAACTTCATACTAACATACTGACAAAGTTAGGAGATATATTGGCTACGTATAAGCTTAAATATAGAATGAGGATGGTAAATTTTAAACGGGTTAAAGCCGACCGAAACATTAATATAGTTAAACAAACCATACTTGGAAATATAAAACGTAAATCACTTTAATTGTGTTACTTGGAAAGTTTAAATGATTCAGATTTTAAACTGAAGTAAAAATACACACATATTTATATTTAGCATATATTAATAATTTTTGTGCATTTATACTTATTGGGGTACTTTGTATTATATGAAGTCTTTAATGATGTTTAAAAGCCTATTTGAGCTTTACCCTCATGCAAATCTGTGATTTTAAATCAAGAAGAAAGTAAACCATAAGGACGGATCTTTTTACACAAAAGCTGTTATTATAAAAATAGACTTAGTTTCTAGAATTAGTGACTAGCCTTTCAAAAGTAAAATTATTACTGGAATATAAATTTCTTTACTTTATATTAAATCCGATATTTAACATTGTCCTTAAAAAAAGTTCTGTTAGCTAACAGAAATTTATATTGGGAATTTTTGCAGGTACATAAAAAAGGTCATAATAAGTCATCAATAGATAATAGATATAGTCTATTGCATCCTTATACTATAAATATCATGCGAAATAAGTCAATTAGGCAAATATTCCATGAAACGCCACAAGAAACGAGTGCTAATATTAGATATAGTTCAATGAGTTGTTGGGAAATTTCCACGAATTCAGATTTGATCCATATTTTAATCATACATGCGCGGTTCGTGCACTACTCTATACTATTGGGAATTGGAAAATCAGAGCAATGGACCCATATACATGAAGTGTATAGTATGTATATACTTGGGGCGCTGAAAACGTTATTGCCACTAGGGAAAGGAGATACGCTGACGCTAGGGTAGGTCCTGTGTATCGTTAATAGTTATATTTGTTCCACCACCACACACATACATCCATTTCATTATTGCACTATATCCAACAATATACAGGTTGTAAATAAAGAACGAATAAAATGCCTGAATTAAAAAAAACCTAAGTTAGTCATGATGGTAAAATTCTCCGTCGTGCAATTTCTTCATCAATCATATCATTTAGTTATACGCAGACACAATTAAGAATTATTAATATAATAAAAGTACAAGATAGATTCCTTCATTTAATTTCCCTTTGTCCCAACATCCTGTACTACCTAATGTATATACTCTATAATTTGGGTCTACTTCACCCTTGCTTTCCTTCCAAATATGACGTACTAGTTTATCTTTCCTATGTTGTAGTACTTTCGAAGTGCTTCTCTTTTCCTTAACAAATTCACAGCTGTACAATCGTAATACCCAAGCCAATATTTGATGTTAAAATGTTCTCTTTTTATTTAACTTCGATTAACGTGATTTTCTATAAGCTTCCATGTCTTCAGTAGCACAATAATCAAACAAATAATGCACATATTAGATTAAAGCAATTAAGAAGATAGTGGTTTCACCATCAAAATACGCAATAAATGCTTTAATTTGCAGAGTTTCATTGATACGTTGCGTAAATTGCGTAAACAATTCGAAATCACTTTTTGTGAGAAAGTTTTAATGGGCTCAAGTTTGCATTTATTTCTATATTTTTATATAACTCTTATATTATCTTGTGATCGTCTAATATTTATCGAAGTTCTTATGCGTGGAAAAGTTTACTTTTCTATATAAATGTGTGTAATTGGGAAGGAAGGCCAAGGAAGACGTCGACGTTATTAATATTGATTTTTTCGAAAGCCTTTGATCAAGTCCAACTTCCTGCCTTATTTTACAAACTGTATCATTACGCGATTCGTGGTAGAACCTTGCAATGGATCAAGGCTTTCTTATAAAATTGAACTTTTAAAGTGTTAATTGCTAACGAAATGTCAAACATGGTCAGCCAATCTTCTGGTGTCATACAAGGGTATGTACTTGGTCCTTTACTGTTCTTGAGTTCTTCTCGGATTTTCCATCAAACTTTATTTCTCCACTCGCTTCGTTCGTAGATGATACTAAATTCTATAATGTGTGTAGCTGCTCGGATATTTTGCAGAGCGATCTTGATAGCCTTGCCCTTTGGTGCACCACTTGGCAAATGACTATTACCTTATCAAAATGCACTGTTCTTCACATTGGAAGGCACAATCCACGCTCTACCTACTTCCTCTTCGATGAAACCTCGGCACCTGCAGATGAGAGTAAATACCTGGGTGTTATTATCACTTCTTCCCTTAAATGGGATCGTCATATTACCCACATCGTTAAGAAAGCACACACATTATACGCAAAGCTTTTCGATATACCGACGTGAACATTCTCATCAAGCTATTCCTTACATACATTCGGCCTGTCTGGCAATTTGCTACTCCTATCTGGAATCCTTACTTCATTAAGGACATTATGCTAGTCGAATCTGTGCAGCGTCAATACACCAAAAGACTTCCTCGTTTTTACCATTTGTCCTACATGGAAAGACTCTCCCGTTTGAACTTACCAACTCTGGAGCAACGAAGCAACATCTTATTGTAGGCTTCGAAATGGTTCCACAGCCAATACGACTGCTCCTCTTCAGTATAGCACTGTATACATTGTCATTGCTTATTCTTAACGATCCGCTATGGATATTGCTCGTCTGTAATCGGCATTGGTGGGCGCGCTAATACGAAATAAATAAGGCAGTGTCGTTGCACACTCGTTTCTTGTGTACGATGTATGTTTTATATTTTTATTGGTTAGGATTTATATCTACCATATGCCATATGTCAAGTCACCATATCTAAACCACGTGCAATTGTAGGATCAAATGGTAATTTAACAAATTTTGGAGTTTGTTCTAAACTACTAATATTTCTGATATCTCTTGTTCTTTTATATTCATATTTATCTTGTGCTACTGAAGATGGGGGCATATACTTCGAAATGCGCATCTAGCTACTTAATGCTTTAAATTACGGTATTTGGGTGATATTCTATTTAACACCGTAGTGATAATTAAAAAATATATATATATACTTTTCTTTTCAATAAATGCAATGATTATTATTGTTAAATGATCTCGTCCTTAAAATAACCAAAATTAATTTTACATCCTGGTTTCATATTACAACAGTAATAATCTGGAGAAACCTGAGATGGGATTTCTTCAGAAGTTCTGGAAGAAGTGCCGTTGAATCCATACATGCATTTAACAAACAGGATAATAAAAACTCATCTAAAATTTGTTAACTTTGCTTCGCCGTAAAATCTGTCTACAAGTTTGCGAATACGTGATTGGGATAGAGATTGTTAAGAAGTAATAGAAGCAATATATATTTTGTTTCTATACTGAAATGGCTATTATCTATTTTAATTTCTTTGAGATTCTTGCATTATTGCTTTCCTACGAAAACTTTGCTTGTTAACACTTGCAAAAGGTTACATATATAAATGTATTATCATTTGTCAATATTAATATATAATAAAATAATACAGTACCGATAATATCAAGTACACATTACTACATTATTGCATTTACAAATTGAATTTGATAGAGTCCCATATCGATGCTTTTTTGGATATATTTGAAAATCAAATTCTATTTTCAGAAATACAAACTTGAAGAAGATGAATGTTACATTTGCTCTCCATAACTATACCGGCGCCAGATTCAACATAACGAATCGCATGCTTACAGTGGACTTCTTTAAATCTTGGCTGCCATAATTTATTTATAATGTTATTCTAAATACAACACACATTATAAATACAAAATTTTCTAGATTTGAAATGTGAATACATAAATCATTGTTTCATTTTTTTTACATTTACGACTTTGGTCAGGTTTAATTAGTTTTTGGAAAAAATATATTATAGTCGCAGATTTGAGCGTGATTATAAGATTATAGCCATGAATAAGATAAAAAACGAACAACCCAATTCAATTACTCTTCGAAAGTTGGTTTCTGTAGTAATTTTGTCAAAAACAGACGTAATTACAATAATCAGAGATATTATATCAATGACGTTAAAAAAACATCATTGACGTTAAAATTTTGGCTGTTTTCATGAATCGCTTTAATACTAAAATATCTATATAACAGGTTGAGATATAGGCATTAAAAATTTCTGATTTTCTCATTGCGCGATGGCTTATTTAAAATATCGAATCAATAGATTCCCAAAGTTTCTATACTTACCATCAAAAAAAGTTTGATATCTTATTTTTTAATAATACTGTTTTAATTCACTATTTATATCTTGCACGCTATAATGATTCTTATATTACAATCTGCTATTGGTAAATTTTTTCCAACTGGCGAACGTCCGCGGCTGCAAGGGTATGCGCACTCGTCTTACAGCCCTGGAGTAAGCACAGCTTCTAAAGTTGTTGCTATGTTTAGTTTAATGCAATTTAACACAATTTTACTACTATTTGTTCATATCAATTTTTATTAATTTTTGCATATCTTAATCATTATAATATATTTTATTATAGAATTATTTTATTATTCATATTGAATTTTTAATATTGTAGCTAAATAATTGTGTATTCTGACTAAAAAAATAGAAAACTTTTGTATTTAACTTTTCGATGAAAATTAATTTCGTGAAACAATATTTGAAGATTTCAAAACTAAAATGGGATGATTTGCTTTATTTCATCTGCCGATACAACACCCGATACACTGCTAAATTACTATTAAGTATACATCCTTTACGATTCACCCTGTATAATCACATATAATGCGTTACTCCCATGCAGACTGGTGGCTTGATATATACAGCAGCGAACGACACACACACACGTCTCTTCTGCACATTAGGGAAGTTTTGTGACTACTCTTTTGTTGCCGCTGCAGTTATAGTTGTTATGGATGCACACAGTGGCGTATATGCGACGCCGTCGCCACTGAGCTAAGCGTCGGGACGCTCCGGCGCCGATTTCACCATTCTATTCTTCGTGCTCTTCTGAAGCATTAGTCATTCAGTTAGTTATCCACCCAACACCACTGCAGTCGTGTTCAATCTCCCGTCTACCACACACTGGTGTGGATATTTGACTGGATGTGTTCCCTAGTTTTATATACAATTAATTTCATTCTGAGAATTACTTTCTTCCTTCATAGAATGAAAAAAACAATTCCTAATTGAAATTTGTACGTGTACTGATGTTGCCTTTTAAAACACAATTTGAGTGCTTCCTAACGAATGTAAACTTCTTTTTGTTACGTGCAATTTGAAAGTTTTAAACCTGAAAGCGAAAATACAAGAATATTATTTCTATTGAAAAGTTACGCTGTGGTTATGTTCTTCTGATTCTATTATACTTTCTGAAATTATTATTCTGAAATGACAAAGTGATTTCTCTTGTGAATTCGGGATTTAATACAGAGTATCCGCTTTATTCACTAACCGTTCCATTTATTCAGTATTTATTTGGTCTGATCCGCAATCATGGGATTGTCAGGTATAAAAAAACAAATCCTAAAAATTTAAGTGTAGGTTCAAATATTCATACAAATTAGCGATGTGTAGTTCACTCGCGAACCGTTCACTCTGAACGGTTCAATCAAATGACGTGAGGATGTTTTGCGACGACCTATAGGTCACTATGACCTAGTTCGTGAACTATGAACTACATGGTGCACGGTGTACGTATTGATGTACTTGTACTAGGTCCTGAACCCATCGTGTACTAAACCGTTCATGAATCACAACGGCTCGTAAACGATGCAGTATAATATACATTACATATACAGTACCAATAGCAGTACTAACATTTATGTGATAAAGTGTGTTGGTGAACGGAACGAAATTACATTTCCTTGTATTTATATATATTTTTTGATATAAATTATAAACATTGTTGTTTCTTCTTCCTCATTATTAATTCAAAATAAGTATTGTAATATTTCATTATTTTACTATTTATTTTTTACTATTTTATATTTTTATATTGAGAAAAAAAGAAATTATTTTCAGTATGTGCATGTATTTCATATAGGTCGTGAACTAGTTCATTTAAAAAGATGTTAGTAGTTCACGACCTACAGTTCGTGAACGGTACATTGAAATGAACTTTGAACTACGAACTAGGTCCGCAAAGTGACCTACAGTTTGCCATCGCTAATACAAATGAATATCTTTTTTGTTTTAGGTACAAGTACATTCTAATTTTTTAATTTCTACAATTTTTAATAACATATAGCACCTTAAGAGTACAGTTTATTATGGTATCAAAAAACCAATTTTATCATTATTACGTTTAGTACTCCTGTTAGGTTCACTATAAATCAGAGTTGGCCACCTACAGGATAACCATTAAAACTGAAATCTTTAATTTACATAAAAACTACAGGTGATTTTTGTAAAATTAAATTTGGTACTTTCCTATAACAATTATATAAAATATATGTACCAGTTATGCTGTTATTTATGAATCCAGCAAGAAATAATATGCTTTATTTTAAAAAAAAGATAAATAATGATGTTCACAAAAGTTATAAAAACATACCGATTTATTTTAACTAGATTTATGGATTTTTTCAAATCCTTTTTATTCACAATAATACGACTTCCAACTTTTCTTGTTTTTCCAATATTCTTATAATTTTCTAGATTCGTCATATATCAAAATAATAATTTTCCCTTGTATAAATTGTGACCAAATAGGCAATACATTGTGATTCATATCATCACAATGTGGAATTATTGATTTAATAATTCGAACATTTATATGCGTGTCTGGAATTTGGGAATTAGTGCTTGGATCTAGGCGGAAATAAATTCCTGCTTTCAGCCCTCTTACACGAATTGAATTGTCTCAATTAAAGAGGATAAAAAGTAGATCGGAAAAATATCAATGTATATAAATATATTTAAAAAATTATCACTACGGTGTTAAATAATAGTATAGAATATCACCTAAATACCGTAACTCAAAGCATTAAGTAGCTAGATGCGCATTTCAAAGGCTATGCCTCCCATCTTCAGTAGCACAAGATAAAAACGAAATAAAATACCTCTGTATATTATTATATTTTACATTTTAATAGCCGAGCATATTTTTTAAAGCCAATTTGACAAATAAGATCAATCACATCCAGTGGCGTAGCTAGAAATTTTTGGCCCTATTGCAAATGAAGGCAAGGGGCCTCCCCCCCCCCGTCAAAAAATATAAAACTAATAAAGAATTGTCGCCTGAAGGGCCCCTGAATGCCGACGGCCCCAATGCCTTGCATCGTCTTGCCTTATGGTAGCTACGCGTCTGATCACATCAATTTAAAATTGGAACGAACTGAAATAGTAAACCAGAAAGAAGAGGAAGTGCTGCAGCAGGTACTCAGATATAATAAGAGGAAAAATATTATGATACATGGTGTGCATGACGCTGATGAAGAGGACCTATAGTCACCGCTAAGAAGATCTGTTTGGATTACCTCCAGTCTGAAGTAGAAGATATTCAGTTTAGTAACATATTTAGACTTGGTAAGAAATGCCACGATAAGCAGCGACCTAAATTGTTAGAATTTACTACTCATATTTCAGTGGCGGCTCGTGCCATTTCAATCTGGGGGGCGCATTTCTTAAAAAATAACATAATAGTGAGAAATATTTTCTCACTATTAAGTTTGCGATCAATTTAAATCATTTTTTAACCTACCTATTTTTTTAATTTTTACTTTGTCCACAAGAGAATGTCTACAAAACTCTATTTTCAATAAAGAACTAACACTATTCATTTTTATTAAATTATTTCTATTAAATATATTCTTGGAGAAACACGTGGCAAAATCATACATACGTACAAATCATACATACACAGTACAAATGCTACTGTCTTATCTAGCTATTCTATATCAATTATGTCTACTCTGTTCTCTGAAATGTGGCTGTGGTTTTTTGGCTGTTCGGCGCTAAAGTATCGTGGTATCCAATATTTTAAAACAACTATATATTCTTAGCTTTGAAGCAACGTGAAATCACGTTGCCATGACTCATCCCAAGCCGCTGCAATGTGTGTTACATTAGTCGATATATTGCGATACGCGAACCGAAGATACAGAAGACATACTGCATACGGTTGCTCTCACTCTAGCGCTTGCAATAGAGTGAGATGAGTGCATATGCATTTAACCCGTATGGGTGGCCTGGCTGCCGCTGGAATGTGTGTTACATTAGTCGATATATGTATAGTGATACGCGAACGATAGAAACAGATGCTATACTGCATACTGTCGCTCTCACTCTAGCGCTTCCAACAGATATGATGAGATTTGACTCGTACTTGCTAGCTGCCATATCGTGTTGAGTGTAATGTATGTTCGCGGTGCAAGCTTTATCTTTTATGAAAAATAATGCCGAGTTAAAATATCACAATACAATTATATATCTACGGTGATGCGCTCAATGTTCAGGAGGGGCGCGCGACCTGCGGCCTGCATAAGGAACCGCCCCTTTCATATTTGCAAACAGAGGATCTTATTACAAGCATCTAAACTCAAGGAATCTTAATATACAATATCGCAAGATCTTACAGAAGAATGTATTACAAAATATTATTGCCCCATCTTTGAAAAGTCAGATTGTTATGAAGCAATGCTAAAATTCAGGGACAATATTTATTTATAAATGGTAAAAAATTTACTGATCAGACGATTAATCTAACAAATTCTATGGATGGTGCTATACAAGGAATGTCTTTCTCCACCTTATTTTCTCAAGAATCTAGAAATCCAGCATCAGATTCTACTGGAAAATTTCCTATTCAAAGTTGTGAATCTACTAAAGAAGCTATGAATCTACCTGCAAGGAGTTGCAAGACGGGTACGAAAGTCGCTGTAGGAACTTTGGGCCACAGAACCTCAGGAACTGTGACTGGAACACCAAAAAGACCAGCAATTTCCCCAACAACAACTATCGAATTGGAGAATCAAACTGCCCGTAAAGCGATCAAAAACTAAATTAAATTAAGATAGCCATTAAATTGTACATTTTAAATTGTACTGTTGCAATATCTTTATCATTCATTTGGCATCACAAGCTTTATTGAGTACATTAGACAATATTAGATATTTGAAAATTGAAAATTTAATTAAACTTTGATCCTAGTTGCACTATAGATTAGCTATAAAGATATGGCATGTAACTTTTTGTATTTAGATATCAAAGTATGGGGTGTGAATGATTCCTTTTATTTTTAATTTTACATATTTTAAGTTGTATTATACCTTATGCCTGTGACATAAATAAATAAATAAAAATGTGTTGCTAAGACTGAACAATAAATAAAGAAAAGACAAAATAACTTGTTTTTTAAAGGCCACCACCATTGTGTTTGTGTGGCTTTTATGTTGGTTTGATGTGGCGTTTTTAACTTTAATGTATATTTAAAGTCCTAAATCGTTACTACATTATTTTAATAGCTATTTCGAAGAGGCCATAAGAGTTTTTTGGATATATGGTTTGCTATGATAAAGTATAATTTTTTTTTAACATTTTGTCGTTTCTTTCAAAATATCGGTTAATGTATATCTTAAGAAGTTTCAAATCTAAATTCCTATTATAGTGGATAATAAATACGTGAGTGGTTTGTCAGATAAACAATATAATGCACTGATATTTTAAGGTAATATAATAGATTTTATTCATGGCCATTTTTAAATATATTGTGAAGATATAATTTTATGTCAAATTAATGATTATAATAGTAATATATCCATCGTATCATCAAAAAGTACAACAAAGAAATTGTTTTTTTGCTGATATTACATATAGTAATTTAAGAATCAATGTCCAATTACAAATGTTTTTTATAAAAGGTATAGGCTATTTTTTTTTAAGTGGCGGGCCCGCCCCTTCTACTGCGCATTACAAATTAAGACTAGTTTATGCATAAGACCAATGATAACAAAAAAAAAATGAAAATATACTGGCCGCTTCTACACCCCGAAACCTTATGCTCGTGAAGAGATGCTCGCCACTGCATTTTTGTCATTTGAGGGTGTGGTCAAAATTACTACAATGTTGTCATATCAACAGCCAACAAATACAGAGAGTATTATATTAGCATAATTAACAAATAATAAATAATTGGAAACTTTTTACTAAATAGTGGATTTTAATCGAAGCCGGATATATTCATACATTAAATATTCTCAATCTGAATTTTGCTATGCAGTTTGCAATTTGATCACTTTGTACTGAAGTTTTTTATTCATATGTGGCAACAATGGTACTGAAAGGTCAACCCTTATGCGCAGTAGAGGATGAATTAGGTCCGCCAAGATATAAAAAATGACTTATATTTACAGTTAGATATTGTCCATTTTTTTTTAAATTGTTTGTTGCGTAAATTAAACTAAAATTATTCTTATAAAAATGAAAATACGTGAATATTTAAAAAATATAGATATTCCCGACAATGGTAAATTGATTCTCCTGAGAGGTGAACAACTTTAAAATTTTGTACCTATTGCTTATTGCCGTTATTATGTTGTATTTAGTGACATTTCAATCATATTTATCTTATGATGAGATTGAAATACATACATAAAAACCACATATATAAAGAATAAAATTACATTTTCAAAACTATTTTATAACATATTTACTAACTACACGCGCAATTAACAACTTGATTCTAAATCTCGGTCCTCTCTTGTGTTAATGTTAATACTAGAGGTGCCGTGGTATAGTCATTAGACTGGCACCACGGAGGTCGTGGGTTCGAATCCCTTTTTTTTTCGAGAAAAAATCCCTTCTGGACCATGTATGTTGTGAATTGTCCAAATTTATTTATTAATAAATAAAAATTAATTAACAGTTTAATTACCAAAATATTTAAATTATTCACACACTAGGTTGATGATGGTGTCGGGATTGAATAAATCCTGTATCCAAAGCAATTTAAAAAAAAAATGTTAATACTGTACGAGTACTTATTTATAATTTAATTATTTAAAAAGGATAAACAATATAACTTTCAACACTTGCAGTCTTGCAGCACTTGTAGCGATTTCACAAGTTTATACTGGTAGAATTAAACGCGATGGTGTCTTCATATGTGCTGTCATGAAAATATTTAAAAACTTTCGCAATTATTAGTTTCAAACTAAATCTGAAAACTGCATGTTCTATAATTTTAAATAGGAAATTTTATATCATAAGTTAAATTTTAATCCTGAATTATAAAAAGTCGTAACTTTTATATAATGGAAATTCATGATTTGTTAATTAAGGGCATATCGCACGTTTTAGAATCTTATATATTGGCAATATTAACGAGGTACACTTTTACTCCCAAACTACATACGCTGGGCCTATAAAATGTAGTAGAAAACTTAGTCATTCTATTAAAAATACGACTACATAAGACTTTTTCAATTATGTTTTCCCTAAATTACTTTAAGATCAACTTATCCTATGTTATGTAATCGAATTGCCTTCATATTTTACTAACGTGAAAATTAAA
This sequence comes from Leptodirus hochenwartii, assembly GCA_947310635.1. Classification (NCBI taxonomy): domain Eukaryota; kingdom Metazoa; phylum Arthropoda; class Insecta; order Coleoptera; family Leiodidae; genus Leptodirus; species Leptodirus hochenwartii. The sequence goes on along the minus strand of OX371178.1, from coordinate 31,831,271 downwards.
TGATTTTTTTTTGTGCATTCCGATGTATTATGTATACAAAATAGCAGCTTCGAATATGGGATTATTTTATCGCTTAATTAAGCTGTAGTTTGGTATCTAAATTATAGATTTTTATTTACAGCATATTAAACGGTGCAATATATTTTGAAGTGAATTTAATAAATGTGGAATTTCTTTAAAGGTCCAATTAAACACAAAACTCAATTTATATGTATGTATGTTTGGTTGTTGCAGGTGCGTATAATGGAACAGAAGCTGACATGGTCGCAACAACAACAACAGCTCCATCACAGTGACGGCCCGGGCGGTGGGGGGGGAGGTGTGGGCGTGGGCGCGGACTCCAACAGCGGCGCCCAAATAAATCAGCTGCAAGTGGAAGTTGAGGAGCAGCGCCAACTGAGGCTCCAAGACGCCCGTCAGGTACAAGAATATTGGTTTTATTTTCTATAATTAACAGTATAATTTTCATTACATCATTAATAGCGACTATTCTTCAGTATTCTAATCGTTATTGATCTTCATATTAAAAGTGAATATTTTACCTTTTATACCGGTACCATTTTTACCGCCGATTTACATTCAGCTTCCGATACTATACGATCAAAATGCCTGTAAAAAATTCAGGTTGTGTCCAAATATCAATGTTTAAAACTATTATTATTTATTGAACCCACTTCTTTTAATTGGATTTTATTGCTTTTTGAACTTTTTTTGGGGCTTTATGCATTATTCTAATTGGTCCTATATTTTTTGAAAAAAGAAATTCGTTCTCAAATTCTTTACTCACTATATTCTAGCAATAGCTGCTTCAAATATGTAGCATCAAAAAGACAAATCACATCATGCTAATCTTATCGGATGATAAGTTAAAAAGAGGAAGCTTTGTTAAAACTTACCAATATATATTTACCAGATTATGGAGTAGCTATCGTTTTTATAAATTATACTTTTAATGGTGCAATAAGATAATTATGAATTTATACTTATAGTAAGCATATACGTAGAATATCACCCAATTACCGTAACTAAAAGTATTTAATAGCTACGTGCGCATTTCGAAGGCTATGCCCCTATCTTCAGTAGCACAAGATAAAAACTAAATAAATTACTAAATAGATGAATGCTATAGGTTGTATTGCAATCGCAGTTAGTCACATTGTAATTGTATAGCATTCGTTTATTTAGTATTTTATTTTGTGTTTATCTTATGTCACTGAAGATGGGGGCATTGCCTTGAAAATGCGCATATGGCGATTAAATGCTTTTATCTTGGCCTTTATAATTACAGTATTTGGGTGATATTCTATACAATTATTTAACACCGTAGTGATAACTTGAAAAATTATAGTAAGTGTTTCGTTACAGTTTTTAGCTAGCCCAGTTTGCAAATTGTGAAATTTAGATGTGAAATTTATTTTCCCTTACAGGTCGAAGCAAAAGCAGCTCGCATTAAGGAATGGGTAACGAACAAGCTGCGTGAGCTTGAGATCCAGAACCAAACGCTGCGTGAACAGAATATTCGCTGTAATCAGCAACTGGAGTTGTTGCGGAATCATTTACTGACCAGTGCGGATCGACGGCGACGGTCAGAGAGTTGCTCACCAGAACCGCCGTCCAGGGTAAGTGGACCAACGGCACCGGCAACTGTAAACGCAATACCGAACGCAGCAACTGGAGTCCAGGTAGTTGCAGCGCTGGGCGGTAATACCGGTAGTGGTATTACTCCGGGGGTCAGGTCTGGAGCCGGGAGTCCGTCCAGTAGATCCAATCGGTGAGCTTAATATTAACTGAATATTCGTATTTTTTATTAATTGGCAAGACACCAACAGTAGCAAAGCGCCAATTACAAGTGTAATTCGATATCAATGGCACATACTAAAATCATTTATAAAATTTCTACTGAGTTTATATTCAATTGCAAGGCAATATAAATTGTTTGTATAAATAAGGGGTGATCCAGATTAAACGCTCCCGTCGGAACCAAGTCGAATCGAAAATATAAAATTTGGAATCTCGTAAAAAGTTTTAAGTTGCATATTCTAAAGTCCGGCTATCTAAGATTTCCAATATTAAATTAGAATATTTAATACTTTTGGTTTTAATGTAATGTATGTTCCGAATATGTAACATCAAAGACAACGGCCCTGCATAAATGGAAAAAGTGATAATAATTTCTTAAATTTATAGATTTTCCAATCTTATAAATATGATTAAAATACACTAATATATTTACAAATACCAGATTTGTGCACTTTTATAAAACAATAATATAGTTTCTTATATTATTCAAATCTCTAGCATTTCTTGCCAGCTTGTCACGTAATTAATACATTTCGAAAATTTTGTTCTTATTTAAAATTTCGATATTTGTTTAAAGGTCTTATATTTTATCTTATTTTAAATTTTTTAGTCCGCAGAATACGTATTACGTTAAATAATGGTATAACTTATAACATAGGCGAAAGATATTCAATTTTATTTTATTTTATTGAGAATACCCTCTATTGAGGTTTTTTCCGTTTTTCCCAGTTGCTATTACAAAAACAAAACCATCAGTTGGTTCTCAACCCATCATTTTTGATTTTTGTGTATCCACTGAAACGAACTATCAACGTGCTCGAAGATGTTGGCTATTTTGAAATAATATCAATATTTCATTTCTCAGCAATTAATAAATGCAATGTTTTCATTCTAGACATCGTCGCCACCAATCTGTCTGTCTCTCCACCAGCGCCACGTACTCACCTTCACACACGCCACCACCGCCACCTAGCAGTAACCATCTTGTAACAACCAGCGCCCAATTCACCTCGGCTACCCTCTCCAGCAGTATGGACGCTAGCGGTTGTGGTGGTGGAAATGCGGCGGATCGTCTCAAGGGCGTCGTGGACGAGCTAAGTGTTAATGCTGGAAGTCGACTGGGCGGCGATAGTGGCAGAGTACCCAGTAGTGCCAGTGATTCGGATCTAGCTCATGACTATGCAGAAATCTATACGCCCAGTAGGGAGAAGGTACCATGGCCTCCGAGGGCCCCAACGCCACCCTTACATAGGTTTCCAAGGTGAATATCAAAATATTTTGATTATTTATTATCATATAAATAATGTGAGTAAGTTCAGTGAACGTCTGCACCTATCAGAATATTTCAGAAACTTGGCTAAATAAAAATATATATACATTTTTAACAATGACCCACACCATTCTCCTCTTTGAGAAATTAAGTGCCATATTTCCTAGAAAATGAGGCGTTCAGTAAAGTCAAAGTATGAAAAAAATTTCATTGTCCCACAAAACATTATTAAATTTTCATGTATATATCTTCTAATAAAAGAAAATTAATGTCTTGCAGATTTAATGAAAACATAATGTAACTCTTTTCACAGGAAGATATCTAATTCTGCAAAATTTAACATTATTCTAAAAAAACTAACGATCTTTAACTTTAAGGTTACAATAATTCTGTTCCTCAGAGAGTTATATATTTTTTAAATCGAATAAAACATTTTATTTAAGTTTTTTCTGTTTGCTTAGAATATTTTACCGTTATCAGTATTTATTGGTTACAACATGCGCCATAATTTACCACTAAATTTTATAACTTGATATTTCTAGCTTGGATTTTGCTCGGTCAATATAACAGTGGAAGCAAAAATATGAAATTTACATTTTAGGTCCAAAAATATTCAAATGGCTCAATTTTCCTCGTTTTCCCAAATGTTATTATTATTTCACTTGGGATTATTACAACTGTAAAACTTGCCGTTAAAAAAGAATCTTCCTGTTGAATTTGGATATTTGTTAAATTGCAATATAGCGTTGTGTAATAAAAATGATAACAATACGCACAAATAGGATTTGCATGAACAAAATTGAGCCAATTGGTAGTGTATTGCAATAACAGAAAATTTCCTTTATTCCTATCGCGTAATCGATTTCCCAAAGGAAATAAGTTTAGATTATATTTTCCGATTAGAGTATATATAATAGAACTGCTGAAAGACCTACACAGAGTCCTGAAAAAATAAATAAAGATAGAGAGCTGAAAGCTTAGAGCTCGGTGTAATAAAAAATGTCCTTATCTATATACTAGAGTGTTCGATGTTGTTGTGTGCAATTCACTTATGAATATTCATTTATAAATATTCGTTTGAAAAACATGACCCTCAATAGTAAAATGATTATTGAAAGTGTGAATTATAACTTTACTAATAAACTTGTCCAATTTATTAACTTAACTATTTTTTTTTCGGGCCTTTAATAAAATATTATTGAATATTCGATGTGTTGGACGCGGCTTACTTTGTTATATTTATCCATATTGAATAGAGATGGGAGTCTATAATTACTTTGTTAATATAACTATTGTACTAATATTAATTAATTAGTACTAATTGTACTAATATTAACAAAGTAATTATTCAATATTATTGACATTTGAGTTTCTATATAACGCTTTGATATGCAATTTAAAATCTATTAATCTGCGCTTGTAATAGTAAAGTTATAAGTAGAGTTAAAGTTACAGTAATTTATATTCTTTTATTAACTATTATACCCACTTAATAATGTAGTTGCTATGTAATTAAGTTATTATTCTTTTCTTGCTACAAATTTATAATTAATCTATTAACTCTTGCTGTAACTGTAGTAGCGGTTTTTCGGAATTTGTACCATATATTTTTATATTTTATATCATATCCTATAAAAGACTTTATTTCATATTTAAACTGCATTGATTTCAATTAATTCATTTGTATAATATAGAATATCTAATTGTAACCGGAGATTGGAATGCCGTAGTAGGTAAGGGAAAGGAAGTTTCAATAGTAGGAGAATATGGAATAGGAACACGTAATGATAGAGGGGATAGATTGGTAGAGTTTTGTATTAGGAATAAGCTAATGGTAGCAAACACGCTTTTTCAGAATCACAAGCGCAGGATATATACGTGGAAAATGCCAGGAGATATAGGGAGGTATCAGATAGATTACATACTGGTTAAAGAGAGGTTTAGGAACCAGATTAAGAATTGTAAGAGTTACCCTGGAGCAGATATTGATAGTGACCATAATTTAGTAGTCCTGGACTCAGAGGTCAAATTTAAGAAATTACAGAAGTCTAAACAGGTCAGAGTAGATGTCGATAGGTTAAAATTAGCTGATGTATGTGAAAAGTACAAGCAGAAAGTAGAAATCATGGCTAATGGAACATCTAGGAACGACATAGATTGCGAATGGAGGGAAATCAGAAATGGGTTAACTACAGCAGCAAATGAAGTATTAGGCACAAAGAAAAGGGCAGGTAGGAGGGAATGGATCACGGAAGAAATAGTGGAAATGATAGAAGCAAGAAGGAAAATTAAAATAGGAAACACAGAAGCAGGACAGAAAAAATATAAGGAACTAAGGAACTTAATTAATAGGAAATGCAAGCTAGCGAAAGAAGAGTGGATAAAAGGAAACTGTGAGGATATTGAGGAGGATATGAGAAGAGGTAAAGTAGATTTGGGCTACAGGAAAATTAAGTCACATTTTTCTAAAGTAAAACCAAAGGGCAACATTATATGTGATAAGCAGGGTAAGGAACTCACAGAAAATAAGGAAAAAGCTAGAAGATGGAAGGAGTATCTTGAAGATTTATATAAAGGTAGGCAGGACATGGAGGAGCTAGAAAGTGTGGAACAGATAGATGAGGATGACTTAGGTCCTAGCATACTTAGGTCAGAGTTTCATAGAGCATTAAATGATTTACGGAATAACAAAGCAGCGGGGATTGATATGATACCAGCCGAATTAATAAAACACGCAGGGGAAAAAATGCAGGAGCGATTATACAGGTTAGTTTGTAAAATATATGAGAAGGGAGAAGTACCACAGGATTTTCAGCGTAGTAGAATAGTAACAATGCCGAAGAAAATAGGAGCTAATTTGTGTGAGAACTATAGGACCTTTAGTCTACTATCACATGCATCGAAGATATTGCTAAAGATTATTTATAGGAGATCAGAAAATAAAGTAGAGGAAAGGCTAGGAGAAGATCAGTTTGGTTTTAGGAAAAACAGAGGGACGAGGGAGGCGATTTTAGCACTGAGAACAGTAGTAGAAAAAAGAATGAGGGTAGGAAAGGTAACTTGCATAGCTTTTGTAGATTTAGAAAAGGCATTTGATAATGTAGATTGGGACATAATGTTTAGAATTTTAAAAGAAACGGGTATAGATTATAAGGATAGGAGAATAATTTTTAATTTATATAAACACCAAACTGCCTTAGTTAAAATTGAGGGGGAAGAAGAGGTAGCAAAAATAGGGAAGGGAGTTCGGCAGGGATGTACAGTTTCACCGTTATTATTTAATCTATATATAGAAGATGCAATAAACAAAGTAAAAGAAGAGTATAGTGTAGGTGTGAATGTACAGGGAGAGAAAATATATATGTTGAGATTCGCCGACGATATAGCTATATTGGAAGAAAGCGAAAAGAATTTAGAAAGGGTATTGAATGGTATGCAGGCAGTATTGACTAGGGATTTTAACATGAAAATAAATATAGGTAAAACTAAAGTGATGAGGTGTGACAAAAAGGAATGCAGTAGAAAAATGAGGATCACAATAGGAGATAATAGAATCGAAGAAGTGTCAGATTTTTGTTATTTAGGCAGTAGAATCACAAAAGATAATCGAAGCAAGGTAGATATAAAGTGTAGGATAGCACAGGGTAGGAAGGCATTCGTAGAAAAGGAACAGATTTTAAGATCAAATATTGACTTGGGTATTAGAAAAAGATTACTGAAGGTATATGTTTGGAGTGTAGCACTGTATGGGTGTGAGGCGTGGACTATAGGAAAGGAAGAGAAGCGTAGATTACAAGCATTCGAAATGTGGTGTTATAGGAGGATGATGAGGATTGGTTGGGAAGATAAAGTAACAAATGAAGCTGTACTAGAGTTAGTAGGGGAGAAGAGAAGTATTTGGAGAGTGTTACAGCGTAGGAGAGACAGATTAGTAGGGCATATCCGTAGGCATGGGGGAATTATGCAATTGATCATAGAAGGTAGAGTGGAGGGAAAGAGAGTGGTAGGTAGGCCTAAATTGGAGTATGTGAGTCAGATAGTTGAAGACGTTGAGATGAATAGCTATAGGGAGATGAAGGGATTAGCTCAGGATAGATCGGCATGGCGTGCTGTTTCCAACCAATCTTTAGGATTGCGGACTCTTTAACTAAGAATATCACCCAAATACCGTAACAAGCATTAAGTAGCTAGATGTACATTTCAAGCGCTATGCGCCCATCTTCAGTAGCAATCGTATATAAAGTAGAACATATGTGCTACTGAAGATGGGCGTATATCGCTTGAAATGTACATCTAGCTACTTAATGCTTGTTACGGTATTTGGGTGATATTCTATATTATAATTTAACACCGTAGTGATAATTAAAAAAAAAAATCATTTATATATTTGATTTGTATTTTTTTGTTATAGTTGGGAAGATCGTATTTATCAGGTAGCAGCTGACGGCCTAACGTTAACGGGGACGACACCAAGTGATGTCGGTCCAGAACAGGCTGGATACCAAGACATACCAGTTCCTGTATACGCCACTGTTAAAGGTCGCGCTAGTCAAATTCGCTCAATGCCATTCACTGGAGACTCATCCGACGATTCTAGCGATGGTGAAGGCAACAATACCGCTGTAAGTTCACATGAAAATTATAATGATACAATTATATGCACTCTGTTTTGATTGATCTGAAGTACATCTGAAGATACATCGGTATACATATTTGAAACCGGTGCTGATACAAAGTTTTCTGAAGAGTAAAAAATTGCGTTGCATGTCTATAAAGAATTTGATTTGAATTTTTAAATGCCATACCGTTACGTTTTTACCAGTTGAAAGCAACAAATATACATTCTAAGTCTATAATAATATACAATATTAATAGAAAAGAAAGTTATGTAATAAAAAAAATATCAAAATAAAGCACTGTAAATCAAACTATAGCCTAAATAATCCCCTAGTCAGAGCATGTAAAATAATTAATAATTATAGCATCGGTCTTGTATCAATTGATAAGCTCGCTTTTCGAAAAAAAAAAACTTAAAAATAACATTATTTAGTTAATTAGAACGCATTTAAAAATTTTGTTGTGTTGTTACCTTTACTTTGTAAGTGTTACATATCTGTATATTGTGAAAATGCCGATGGCGTTAATAAAAAATAAAAATAAATCGAAAATTTTAAAGTTCTGAATTAAAAATAAAGTCGAAAGTTGTAAAAACTTTATCATATTATCATTATTTGTATCGTGTGTGAAGTGGGAATAATATATTAGTTTCTTATAAAAGTTACAATCATTAAAATTTAATTCAATCATACATTTTTTATTTGCGCAATTTATACATAGCTAATTAATGCTTTAAATTAAATTATACAAATTTAAAAAAATTATTTTTAGTTTATTTCCACTTTTAAAGTTGTTCTCAGCACAATATAGCACTGATATAATCCTTTATAATTATTTCTATACTATGATATTTAATCCGAAGATACAAACCGTTCGAGTCACATGATATTTAAGACTACGACTTCAATATCGTTTGTATGTTTATCAGTGGCAGCTCTTGACATTTCAAGCGAGGGGGCGCATTTCTTAAAAAATAACATAATTGTAAGAAATCTTATCTAAAATGGATGCAAAATTATCATTTCTTGAAAGTGGTATTTCGCTATTTGCTATCTTTCATTGATATAAACACTCCTTGCACAATTTAAATCAGGCAATAGCCTACCTAATTCTTTAATTTTTACTTTGTCCTCAAGAGAAAGTCTACAAAACTCTATTTTCAATAAAGAACTAACACTATTCATTTTTATTACATTATTCCTATTAAATATATTCTTGGAGAAACACGTTACAAAATCGTACATACATAACTACACAGAACAATGCAACTGTCTTATCTGGCTATTCTATATCCATTCTCCTGTATACTAGACTAGGCTTCTCTGTTGAGACGCTAAAGAATTGCGACCCAGAATAGATTAAAACAACGATATATTCTTAGCTGTAGAAGCAGCGTGACGTCACCTTGCCATAGCAACACGGGCCGCTATTTTGTTTGCGGCGCATACGATACACGAACCAAAGAAACAGATGATATACTGCATACGGTCGCTCTCACTCTACCGCTTGCAATGGCTAGAATGAGTGCATATGCACTTAACGCATACTTGCTCGCCTCCACACCGTGTTGTGTTGAGCGCTATCGAACGCAAGCTTTATCTTTTTGGAAAAATAATGCCTAGTTAAAATATCACAATACAATTATATATCTACGGTAATGCGCTCAATGTTCAGGGGGGGCGCGCGGCCGCGCGGCCTCGAAAGAAACCGCCACTGATGTTTATGGTATTATCATTATCATGTGCTACAAATTGTTATTTGTCATTTCTAGGCTTTAGATGGCACAGCACATAGTCGCAGCTCTGGTGATACAACCGGTTCTAGTCCCGGCAAGCGGACCGCTTCCAGTAGTAGCGGATCTCCAAGCAAAAGCAAGACGAGGGGTATGTTCCTATTCTCTTTATTTTATATTAATAAATTACAGAAATAAAAGAGTCGGAAGTGTTTAAATCATGAACTTTGTATACAGTATTTTCAAGTTTCTATATGCAAAAATAATATCGTATTTCTTTGATATATTAGCCATGGAAATCTAAATTCTGTAATCAGTAGTAAATATATATTAATATCATATTATGATCAAGTGTTTGTTGCGAAGTATATAAATATTTACAACATTTAATTAAGCTATCCTCTAACATGCAAATATCTATCTTCTCTATCACAAATTTAATATCAATATTTAGAGCAGATAGAGATCTGCCTTAAACACAATACACAACAATAATATTGTACCACGCACTTAGTTTTCACATTTGAACGCAATATTTTATCGCACATCTTAATTATTAAAAATTATTTCTACTTAGGACGTTCATTCTATTTATTTTCTATATAGTGTTGAAAGAATACTCAATTGCTCTACCCAAAATTGAAGGTAAAGAAACGTTAGCAATAATATATTAGGATACTTGCTATTAGAGCAATAGTATTTCTATTTCTTGCTTAATACTTATTAGATCATAATAGTTTGGAAATAAAACGCACTTTAAAAACAGTGAATTTTGTATTTTAGCTAACCCATCGTAACTTAGCTCACATTTTTAAATATGAATATTTTTAAAACTAACTATTTTATAAAGGATTTCATTTATTTGATTCATTTAAATTAAAATGACGAGTTAAACTTTTCACATGTGTATATTTAAATCTACTTGTGGTATATGTATGGAAACTGAATATTACTTGTGCCGTAAACTTTTCTTCTTCGCGCTAGCATATTCTGCGTAAAGTTCGCATTTAACGAGAACCATAACTAGCAACAAATAAATTGATGCACTTGGCGTTCTTAAGTTACTAGTGTGCCGATTTTATTGTTTATTACACAAGGCAGTTTGTGCAAAATGTATCATTGTTGCTTTCAATGGAATACAACTTTCCTTCGTAAGAACAATACACCACTTTTCGCTTCTAATACTTAAATAGTGATGAAAGTTCAAAAGCTGTAAATAAATACATTAAGTATTCGCTTTGAAAAAATATATATTTCAAACATGTCAATTAATAAAATTTTGAAAATTGAGAAATTGAGCACAAATATTGCAAAAAGATCTGTTATTGGAATCTTATTTTCAGCATTTTTTAATTATTCAATTTTCAAACTTCTTTAACTTCAATAATGTATCATTTTCTTTCCATCGTAAGATGACATGTTTAATTATTAAATGATTGTATAGAATATCACCCAAATACGGGATTTCGTTGATATTCTATATTATTATTTAACACTGTAGTGATAATTTTAAAAAATATATCAAATGATTGTTCATAATAATTATCAAATTTGTACAATTAAGAATCTACAAAATTCGTTTCAAATTAATACGTTAAATCAAATTAAAATTATTTCAACCAATTAATGACTTGATGCCAAATTATTTTGAAAAACCTTAAGCATATTCTTTAGCAATAAAAATAATTTTTACCGCTTTAATTAGTTTCATTTCGTAGGTTTACAAATTTTTCAGACTAATAATATATTTAAAACCATATGCAGAAAATTAAAATACATTTAAAAATGTAACTATTTTTATTGCTAAAATCAATATAGCATTTGAACATTTCTTTCAAATTATATGTTTATTTTAAAAAAATATTCAGAGAAAACTGATTTTGAAAGTGACGATATTAACAATTTTTTTAATTAGGTTGTTTCGTTTTTTAGCCTAGCCTATTTTTCAATTTTCTTGAAAATTGTTAAAATTAAATAAATGAGACAGGAATTTTTGAATTCATTTTTCAAATGTACAAAACTTTAATATCCAGTACCTTATTATAAACAAATTATTGTTTATTGTAAACAAGAAATTTACTACGTTGCGTTTACCGATACTCCATCATACGAGTAAAATTACTTTCCATACAATGCCAAAAGTATTATTAGCTCAATAAACTCACCTCACCCATTTATGCCCACGAACACGCTGCTTCCTCCCCCAACTCACCTTTACACACATCACCATTATTATTTGTGTCTCTGTCACTTCCGCTGCCGCTGCGCTTGCGCCGCTGTGTCTGTGTCCATTGCGCGCGCACACACACACACACGTGCAGGTGTTTCAGACACATCGTTCGAATCGGGCATGAGCGACGATTATGCTGTGCCGCCTGACGCCCTTAGCTGCGGTGGTGGTGGTACGGCCGGGGCCGTGGGAGATAATACCAGTCTAGAGTCCAATCTACTTCTTCGGGCGTCCAGTTATTTGGATAGTCCTAAGCGAGTAGAGTGTTTGGAGAAAAGTGGGTCGCTAGCCAAATTAGGTGAGAGAAATTTGAAAGTTTCCGAATAAATCTGTAATCTAGCAAATTAAACTAAAGAATATTTTGAAAAATGGAGCTGTTGTTGCTACTTTCAAAAAGCATGATTAGAAAAACGCAAGAATTTTAATTAGGTAATTTCATATCTTGTTTTGTGATTTTGTATTTATAGAGCAGTACCAATTGCGAGTACTTATAAAATTAAAATTGATTATAATTTCTAGTATACAAATTGTAAAATCATTACACATCTTCTACATATGTGACGACTAATATAACTTCTATCACAATTTATTATTTATTTATTTATTTATTTATTTCACATGGAGAGACAACAGATAATATATCCAAATAGTCTCTCACTGATAGTACATATTACATGTTATTCATAATAATATATGGTACAAAGTTTAAAACATTTAACTAAAATTTATAGATTGCTTAAAATTACGTAAAGTTAAATTAAATACATCAATATTATTTGGTTTTCATTAAAAGTACGCATAACTCTATTATAAGGAGAATTAAAACCTAAAGATGTTCTAGATTTATTTATGGAAAAGGTATGCGTTTTTCTAATATTGAACGATGGTACATAGAATTTTATGAAGTGAATTAGAGATATATCGAAACTGTTATTAATAATTTTGTACAGGATACACATATCATGATATATTCTTCTATTTTCTAACGAATTTAATCTATATCTCAACAGTGCAGCTGCATAATCAGTGCAAGGGTTATTTGAGTTGAATTTTCTATCAAGATATCTAGTAAAACGTTTCTGTATGTCTTCAACCCGATCAGTATAAACTGCATATGAGGGATGCCAAATAACCGAACCATAATCTAGTTGGCTATATATTAAAGTTTTATATAAGTATATAACTGTTTTTTGATTTTTAAACAGATAACTACTCCTCAATATAAATCCTAAGGTTTTATAAAGTTTATTGCAGATGAAATCTATATGAGAGTTAAATATTAGTTTGGAATCAAAATAAATTCCTAAATCTTTTATTTCTGAAATATGTTCCAAATCTATATTATTTAATGAGTAATTTATATTAATAGGGAGTTTCTTACGTGTGAACGATATGCAGCTACATTTTGAAATATTCAGAAAAAGCTTATTTTTAGTGCAATAATTATAGAAATTATCGATGTCTATTTGTAGCTCTATAGCATCTCTAATGGAACAGATAGTTTTAAAGATTTTTAAATCATCAGCATACAGTGCGAAATGAGAGTTTACGAAGCAGGAAGATACATCATTTATAAATATGTTAAATAGGATAGGCCCTAAATGGCTCCCTTGTGGTACTCCTGACGTCACAAGAATCGGATCAGACACAAAACCACATAATGCTACAGATTGTTTTCTACCCTGTATATAAGAATGTAACAGTTTTAACAAGTTTCCATCTATTCCAAACGACTCTAATTTATCTATTAATATAGAATGGTTCACTTTATCGAATGCCTTTTGATAATCTGTGTATATGACATCTACTTGACCACCTCTATCAATATTTTCATTTATATTATTATATTATCATATTATCATATTATAATGTAAAAGTAGAGGTAAAATTATAAAAATTATAAGAGGTAGCAAAAATAGGGAAGGGAGTTCGGCAGGGATGTACACTTTCACCGTTATTATTTAATCTATATATAGAAGATGCAATAAACAAAGTAAAAGAAGAGTATAGTGTAGGTGTGAATCTACAGGGAGAGAAAATATATATGCTGAGATTCGCCGACGATATAGCTATATTGGAAGAAAGCGAAAAGAATTTAGAAAGGGTATTGAATGGTATGCAGGCAGTATTGACTAGGGATTTTAACATGAAAATAAATATAGGTAAAACTAAAGTGATGAGGTGTGACAAAAAGGAATGCAGTAGAAAAATGAGGATCACAATAGGAGATAATAGAATCGAAGAAGTGTCAGATTTTTGTTATTTAGGCAGTAGAATCACAAAAGATAATCGAAGCAAGGTAGATATAAAGTGTAGGATAGCACAGGGTAGGAAGGCATTCGTAGAAAAAGAACAGATTTTAAGATCAAATATTGACTTGGGTATTAGAAAAAGATTACTGAAGGTATATGTTTGGAGTGTAGCACTGTACGGGTGTGAGGCGTGGACTATAGGAAAGGAAGAGAAGCGTAGATTAGAAGCACTTGAAATGTGGTGTTATAGGAGGATGATGAGGATTGGTTGGGAAGATAAAGTAACAAATGAAGCTGTACTAGAGTTAGTAGGGGAGAAGAGAAGTATTTGGAGAATGTTACAGCGTAGGAGAGACAGATTAGTAGGGCATATTCTTAGGCATGGGGGGATTATGCAATTGATCATAGAAGGTAGAGTGGAGGGAAAGAGAGGGGTAGGTAGGCCTAGATTGGAGTATGTGAGTCAGATAGTTGAAGACGTTGAGATGAATAGCTATAGGGAGATGAAGGGATTAGCTCGGGATAGATCGGCATGGCGTGCTGTTTCCAACCAATCTTTAGGATTGCGGACTCTTTAACTAATGTAAAAGTAAATTATACAAAAGAAAAATACTGAATATTACAAGAACAAAGAGACTTTGCTATGAAAAAAAATCTACATAAAATTATATTTAATGCTGCTGTCATAGTTATTTATTGTATATCGTGTGACTTTATATTTTTGTTTATTGGTACATTGTTTCGTTAGATATCTGGTAATACTTTTTACATTAGTTATATCAAAAGTTTTATTTTTGTACATGGAAACTACTTTGCAGAAGTAGTGCCACCCCTAAAGTTCGTTCATCCTTTTGTAATTATAATACTACTAGAGATTTTTTGTTTTGTTCAATACTGCTAAGTATTTTTTGTCTTGTGGTACAGTAATAAAATAAAATAAATTTTTATTTTTATTTAAAAAAAAAATATTTAAATTTATATACTTACTTTCAGGTGGTAAATTAAAAACATGGCGCAAGCGATGGTTTGTTTTAAAGAACGGGGTACTAACCTACTATAAGAATCAAAGTGAGATAAATCGTAAACCCCAAGGACAAATAATGCTCGACGAAATATGTAAGATAACTAGAGCAGATGGTTCTAACACCTTCGAAATTGACACTGGAAAGAAAACGTACTATTTAACAGCGGATTCAATTACGGCAATGGAAGACTGGGTAAATTTCTTTATTTTAATGAAATTATATTGTTGAAACTTTTTATTTCTGACCTCTTATAGGTGAGAATACTACAAAGTGTACAACGAAAAAACGCTACCAAGTTCCTTTTAAGCAAGGAAGAGAACAAACCAACCGTGCAAGGCTGGCTAACGAAAGTAAAGAATGGACATGCAAAAAAATGTTGGTGCGTTCTCATTGGAAAAATGTTCCTTTATTTCAAAGCCCCCACTGATGCAGTAAGTTTTTTTCTATATTAATTAATTAATTAATTTAAGTTTTAACGGGCTGTATTGTACTGGGCGTGGAATTTAATAGATAAAATTTAAGCAGTGTGTTAGCAATAAAATTATAGGAATACAACACAATATTATCGAAAAAATATAATGCATATTATGAAAAATCAACTAAAACACTAATAGTACACAAAATAAACTAATATAAAGTGATAGTCAAACGGAATTTTGTATACACATATATTATTATATGAGCCATATATTAATGCCTCTTGCACTCCTCAATACATTCCTCTTACATTCCCTCAAAAACAAATTTAAGAATGCGCATTTCGTAAGTTAAGCTTCCATCATCAATAAAACAATGATTATAATAATATTTCATTGAGATTACTATATAATTGTTTTTAAAACGGTATTAGTTACAATTTACGACCGTCAAAATTTTTCGACTTTTTAATTTATTTATTTTCTTAAAAATCTTTAACAATTTCCAGTTTAGCAAAAAAAAAAATACAAACAGGAAATCGCTTCCTTCATAACTTTAGTATATCACAATACTTCACTTCCTTTCTCTTAATTTAGCAAGCAGCATTTTTGCAGAAAAACTTTTTGAAAATTATGTAAGAGGGAAGGAAATTAAGTGCTTTCGGTATTAAAATGAACAGTTCGGTATGTTGAAGTGCGAGAAGCCGCACTGACCGTCCTCTAACCGGTACCATTTGACCGCTGTTAAAAACCACTTGGCTAGGGTAAAAATAATATCTCTGAAATCCGTCCAGAGGCGGCACACGAATAATTATTCGCTAGTGTTATAATATATTCGTATATACTATAATTTAACACCGTAATGATAATTTTTAAAATATATAATTTCCATATAAAATATCGTCGATCCTGTCCTTATAAGTAAAATTTAAATGAAATACATATACTTCGTCCATATTAGCGTGATGAAATTTTGCAACATTAAAGATTAGTATAGTCACTTTACACTAGGCATTTTTCGTTTTTCTCAAATAAAAAGGGGAGAAATTTCTATTTATAGATACTTCTTTTTCAGAGCCTTTATTGGATATTCAAATTTAGATTTATTTTTTATTTTAAGTCGAACAGAAGTGTTTTATAGAACGATTTAGAAAATATTGGTCTATACTTTTACAATATTCGTTACGCTATCTATAATAGATTGGAAAAGAAGTTACGGCAAGATAGCGTTATTTTGTATATTCTGTAATAAATATTACATTCTCTTAATTATAAATTAATAGACTCCAGCTGGGCAGATCACAATGCGAGATGCGCGAGTAGAGGAAGTCGAACATCTATCAGATTCTGACTCGGAAGAGAAAGGCAATGAACAACAAGAACTTACTATCGGAATCTTCTCCTCAAATCAGGGACCAACATATATAATCTGTTCTGGAAAACAAGTAAGTTTCGAATGTATTTCGTCATTATGTATTAAATAGGTAAAGTAAATATGGCCTAATATAGCCAGTATTATCAAGTACATTCATCAAGTACATTAGCTGGCTTGAGTAGATCTGCTCTAGGACACTGATATAGTTACATTAGGATAAAGTACAATGGGCCCACTTGAGGCCCAAGTACGCATGATTATATCACCCTCCCATTTCTAATCCACAATCCAGACATGAAGTAAAATTCTTTCGTACAGTTATAAAGATACAATATAGTGATATCTTCATACATTCCAAAACTTCAAGTACCTTCCAAATTTCATTGATATAAATCATAAAAATAATTCAAGTAAACAACTTGGCTATATGAAGTATATGCTATTAATCGATGTTTGATACAAAATATACTGATATGAAATGAATATTGTCGAATGATAATTTGTTATAACTGTGAATTTTGCATGGCCTCCGTGGATTCTAATATAGATTGCAAATAGAAAATAATGTGTAGGCCTTCAACGAATCATTAGCCACAATCATTCAATAATTCATAAGTTGATATGAAACCATCGAAAATCATCAACCAACTTGCTTTGAAAGAATCGTAGAGTTAATCCTTATAATAAATAGCAATTTAACGATATATTTCGGTCATGTCCTAAAATATTTCATTTATCGGTTCCATTTTTTAATAATGAAACGATTTAACTACCGAATACATGATGTACAACGTATTTTTGAAATAATTCTCACTTTCAGGAAAAGGATGCTTGGTTATATCATCTAACTGTAGCAAGTGGAGGCGGACCTAGCACTGGAACACAATACGAACAGCTTATTCATAAACTAATGGAAGTAGATGGAGATCCAAACTGTGTACTCTGGAGGCATCCCGTCCTATTATACGTACCATGTACGAAAGATGGCGCTCTACCCTCATATTTCCCATTAACCACCTTAACAAATGAGGCGTCCCAGGTAATAAAAAAACATGTATTTAATTTAATGCTATGCATCAATTTCTCGCTTCCTCAAACTGGACAAATAAATGGCTGTCATTTTACGCGTACAAAAACGTAGGAAAATTAATACAAAAAACGGTGAAAGCTGAATTGATACAATTTGTTAAGAATTTATACAAGATGGGCTTAAATGTTGCATTAAATGACATAAACTTTTTTGTATAAAACAGAATTTTCGTTTATACTCTACTCATAGTCAGAGTATTGTCTAATAATTTTTTTATTGATGATATTGATCTATTTATTAAGTCATAATATAGAATATAACCCAAATACCGTAACAAGCATTAAATAGCTAGATGTACATTTCAAGCGCTATGCGCCCATCTCCAGTAGCACAAGTTAAACTAAATAAAATACCTCTGTCACGAATCGTGATTGATATACTAACAATATTGAAGATGGGCGCATAGCGCTTGAAATGTACATCTAGCTTCTTAATGCTTGTTACGGTATTTAGGTGATATTCTATATTATAATTTAACACCGTAGTGATAATTTTTAAAATATTTATTAAGTCGTCAACAAAATTCGAAAAAATCGCAAGTGAAAATTCAGCCCTTCAATAACGTATTTTAATTTCTCTTCCCTTATAAAAAGATAGTTTATATAACAAATCCAATTATATTAACACATCTTACTTTTTACATTTCTTAGGCTGAAGCAATGAAATTGTTCAAATGCTTGCAACTATTTATGTCCGCGGCCGTGGATCAAGCAGGCATTGATTATCACGTCGTTCTGGCTCAGAATGCGCTCCAGCAATGCCTGGACATGTCCGAGTTACAATCGGAATTAATCTGCGCTTTGATAAAGCAAACTAGTAAGGCCGCTCCATTGCCCAAACTTGGTGTTCAGGTATCTACACAAAAGTTGCTTAAAAAAGGTGTAAGTGCTGCTTTTTACATTTTATTTATTATTCTTAAGTTAAAATTTGAAATTATATTCTATTATATACTAATAATATAAAATATTACCTTCTGTGACCACGACCTCTGGAATTAAAGTGCGCATATGCGTTGCAATATGCCATCTGAAGATAAGCTAAAGCTATCACTGTCATAAACTGCTTCGGCATATACACATACAGGTTTCGCAAGTGGTGGTCTCAGAAGGTATCATCTTCAACTAATGGAAATGCATACTCTATATTAAACGAAGTTCAAATCAACAAATATTCAGATTATAAGAGCATATGAATATTTCGTTATACAAATATTTGGATTTTTTTATCATCAATAATAAGTTTCGCATTAAAAATATGCAGACATTCACGGTAGTGATTTAAAAAGTTGTAATGAATAAGATACTACAAAATGCTCGAAACCATATCGATAATTTGGAGGAGAAACTAATTTTTTTTTATATATATTTTTATTATCACTACGGTGTTAAATATTTATATAGAATATCACCCAAATACCGTAACAAGCATTAAGTAGCTAGATGTACATTTCAAGGGTTATGCCCCCATCTTCAGTAGCACAAGATAAAACTAAATAAAATAGTGGTTTAGATAGTATTTTAAATAAATATAATTTACTTAATACTCCCATACAATGATGGCTTAATAAGCAGGTGGGTGCCATTAAATAATATTTTGATCATTTTTCTCATACATGATTTCGAATGTGGTTTCGAACAATTTTTTATGTTTTGATTGTGCAAATTTTTAAATAAATCATCACCTTTTATGAGAAAATGCAATAAGTGTCTAAAGTAGAAAGACCATAGTGAATATAATTTCAATTAATATTACTTTAGTTTTTAAGACATGCAGCGCAATCTGTGCTTGATACACGATTCATCATTTATGCATATCATCTCATTTTTATACAATAAAAATTTATTTTTTAAGAATTATATTTAGTCCTATAATCAATACTATTATTTTGCCTATATCTATGTTAAGGTAACAGCACTATTATATTTAGTTAAAAATTTAGTTTCATTTACACAAGAAAGCATTTCTTTGGCTCTTATATGAATAGATTGTAGTAATTAGAGCTATGAATTAAATTATTTTTCTACAATCGCTATAGTAAGTAAGCATTTATCATATATTTCCGATTTCCGCATGGTATTCGTGTTTACCGAAGACCATCATCTTATTCACGGCCAATCTTTAATGGAATTTTTTATTAACTTTCAGAAAAGTGAAAGAAAAGCGAAAAACAAGTGTTTTTAAAACAGAATGTAAAGCAATCAATATATCAGGATATTCAGAAGATATGCTCATCGTTTATTTTTCTGATTACAAAGGATGTTGCAATGAAATCGTCAGAGTTATAATGTATTTATTCATTACGATGAAAGGATGTATCAATTAAAATATCGTTGTTCATTTACTTCGAATATATTACATTATAGCATTTTTTTGTTACGAAATGCGATTGTAGAAAAAAATCTTATATGCATTTTGAGTAAAAAGTGTCGTTGCTTCTTGATGGCTTCACCTCACGAACATAAATATACCACTTTTTACTCTTAATATACAAAGCTATTTTCTTATGTCAATGTTGATGCACGTTTTCTCGAATAATTTCGAGTACTGTCTATTATCTATTTCTACAAACTCCCTTAGATGTACTTGTAAGTGCAAATAGGGTAAGAAAGAATGTTGGTGTTTCCATATTATAGTTTTCCCATTAATCTCAATCTGAGTCTATCTTAATTCTGTTCGTTTTTATTTTCCTTTTTTGGTTTTGTTGTTGTTTGGACTCTTTATTTTGGATGTACGGTCCTGCCCTCATAGAATAGTATAGTTTTTCATCCATGCCATGCAATCGATATTTCTTTTCTCTTCTTGTTTTTAAATATAAAATTAATCTCATTTTCATTTTATTATTAAAGGTTAAATAATAATTAATTATAACTATTAATGATTAATAGTTTCCATACATGAGAATAAATTATATGCACAATAATACTAATAAATACAAGGTTTGTATTATTGAAAAAATACAATGTCTATAAACAAAAAGAAGATAATATAATATTGAAATTTTATAGTATGAGAAATTTAATTTGGATATTTCACGTAATTGGCATTTTAAAACTATATGGCTTGCATATATTTTACAATTTATATTTTTATTATTGGCTTATCATCATACTATTAGAAGAAATTATCACGCTTATACATCTTCATCATCCAGCAACAACAATTTCACAAAAGAAATTAATTTTAAAATATTTTTATCTAAGACTCGAGTATACAAGTTATGACACTACAGGAAGTGGTGATTAATATATTAGTATGTATTTACATAAATACATGCTTATATATATATTGCAAATTTATTTTAAAACGCTACCTATGCAATATTTTTTTTAATACATCTTTGTATGTAATTAGGAGGACTATGCTAACAGCATATGTGTGAACTTTGTCATAGTATAGCTGAGTGGAGTAGGCAATAGGAAAGGCAGATAAACGCAGATTAAAAATAATTGAAATGTGTTGCTATAGAATCAAAAGGATTAAATGGATAGGTAAAGTATCAAATAAAGACGGGCTAGAGTTGGTTGAGGAAAGAGAAGCAGTTGCAAGATATAGCGAAAGTAAGACTAATTAAAGTTAGTATTCATTGTTTATGAGTCATATTCTTAGACACAGTAGTATTATAAAACACTTCTAGATTTTTTTTTTTTAATAATATATAAAATGTTTTTGGCTTAGGTGTTACTACCAATTTCAGCCACTTGCATGTTTCTATTATCAAATACACAGCTAATATAAGGCACCTACAGTTATTTTTAAGGATTAAACAGAGGTTACTCAAAAAAACCACAATTCTCTTGTCAAGGGGTTTATCAAGACATATATAGACAAACCAAAGTTAGACCACGGATTGGAGAAGAGGTAAACAGTAGGAACTTGCGTAGGATGAGAATTATTTTGTATTTATTGATATACTTATTGAACGTAGAAGAAAGGGGGCAGCGTAGCACGGCGGTATAGTCGTTGGGTAATGCCAACGCTATGCTAGCACGTGGCGCTGTTCGCTGGTTCGGATCCGGCACCGGTCAGGCATATTTTCTTGAGGAAGGATCCCTTCCGGACCATGGACGTTGTGAATGTCGCCATTCAGGAGTACCCTGAATGTGCCATGAAGTTATATAAGAGTTATAGTCAAATAAAAATGTTCGCTGGCTAATACGATGTTCGGAAGGCCATAAGGAGGATGGGAGTTCCGCCTTCAACGCCCATCCTTTACATTAATAAAAAAACGTAGAAGAAATAGAAGGGGTAGGTAGATCCAGATTATAGAGTATTTAATACAGATAGTGTAGGATGTTAGAATGAATAGCTACAGGGAAATGAAGGAGTAGCTGAGGAAAGATCGGCATGATGTTCTGCTTCCTCTATTACTCTATAATCGATGACTATCCAACATAAGACTTTGATATTTTTCACGTAAGTTAAGGATATGTTATTTAGTATCCAATACAATAACCTGTTTTTAAGCTACTAAATCCTATCAATTCTATTTTCTCTATCAGAAAGGGAAGATCTGCTTAATGACGTGTCATAACATTGTTATACGTTATAATATAGCGAGGAATACGCATGAGCGGTTTAGTTGCAATCGTGCACACGCGCGGTCCGCGTTGCAGTAGAAACACCGACCATTCTTTCTAGCAACTGCTGCTGTGCGCCACGCAGTCTCTGTTTACTTGCGAAGCGACCACGCCGAGCATTAACAGCGCCGAATCAGAGCAGCAGATTGCGTCCCTATTGGCCGAGCACACCAAAACCACCACCACCAATTCCCCTCCTACTAATCCACAGAGTGGTGGCGGTGCCTTGGGACAATCTGGCACGTTGTTACATGATGCGGATATGCGGCACAGTCAAAATATCAAGGACCACTACCACCATAAAGACTACAAGGAGCACAAAGATCATAAAGGTCCTCCCGTATTTATGTTGCTGCAGGGGTGGCAGTTACTTGCCTTAGCAGTCAGCCTGTTTGTGCCTAAATCATCGCGTTTATTATGGTTTCTCAAATTACACCTGCAGCGCAATACGGATAATAGAACAGAGTGCGGAAAGTATGCTGCGTACTGTGAACGAGCCTTAGAGCGAACCATACTAATGGGTAAGTTAAGAGTTATATGAAGATGTGATATTATTCTTCTACGGTGTATGCATGGAGTGAATACGAATGTATTCATTTCTTGCGAAATGATAAACTAGTAGTTGTTGTAACCAATTGCATATTTTTATAGTAATCCAAACACCCACAGGCAGGGGTGTATTGGGGGGGGGGGGGGGGACTTGCGGGGGCTCGTTGTCCCCCCACCGTTTTGTGGCAAGGGGCTCGCGATCCGTTACCCACAAAATATAAATCGAAGAAATAAGGAAAAAGAAAAATTCTATTAAACATAAATTACATTGCCCAGTATTTGAAAACATGAATCAAACATTTTACAGGAATTTAGATCGATAATTTGAACCCTTTGCACCATACAATATTTAATATTTTGCTAAATGCACATTTCGGAAGCTATGCTCCATTATCAGTAGCACACCCCAAGAAATTACATTAATACAGTGCAGGTTTTGAACAAACTGTCCCACAGACACTTTGGAAATTATTGTAAATATTTTCTAATTTTTAGGTAAAAAATTTGCATCAATAAATTTTTTATTATTATTTTTGTTTAATAAATATTTTTAAATGACAAAGAACAAATATTGGCATTTAAATACTAATATTGATTCCTGGTATTACCCCCTTTCTTTCAAAGTATTCTTGAAAAATATGCACATTTTGATCGGCAGTGGGAGCCCCCACCTCTTTTTTTAGCAATACACCCCTGCCCACAGGACGAAAGTCAGATTTATAGCAGTAATCGGTTTTCTATGGCACATACAAAAATAATTATAAATTTTCTATCGTGATTGGGATTCAAACTTACACCCTATAATATATTATAAAAAATACAATACTCAACTTTGGATTATATAAATCAAGTTATTCGGAATCGTCCTATATATTTATACAATGAAATGATTATTTTGATTTTTCTTTTGAAATTAAGTGCATATTAGAAGAAAAATCAAAACCAGTGAATTTAACGTGTTTCCAAAACAGTATATAAGAATGAATCAAAGTTCCATGTTTACTCAAAAAATGAGCAAGCGACTTTACTAATCTTTTTAAATATTTATTCGTGATTAAACATTTTAAAGATATAAATTATTTTTAAATATTTGGATCTGTGAAAAAAAATAGAGAAAAAACTAAATATAAATGTTATTTGTTTTGATTACTTTAGTTACATTTTTCATTGCGTTACGTTAATTTCGTAATTACCGCAACGATTATCTTCTTAGAATTCTATAAGAATCGATTCTTTTTTGTTTAATATTACACGGAAAACGTTATTAAAGCTTAATTTTCGAGACTATTATTATCCACATTAAATTTTATTAACATTCTTATATTTTTCATTTTTCGTTACTTTATGCTATGAAAAATACAAGGTTTAGGTTTTTTTGTTAGTTAAAGAGTCCGCAATCCTAAAGATTGGTTGGAAACAGCACGCCATGCCGATCTATCCTGAGCTAATCCCTTCATCTCCCTATAGCTATTCATCTCAACGTCTTCAACTATCTGACTCACATACTCCAATCTAGGCCTACCTACCCCTCTCTTTCCCTCCACTCTACCTTCTATGATCAATTGCATAATCCCCCCATGCCTAAGAATATGCCCTACTAATCTGTCTCTCCTACGCTGTAACACTCTCCAAATACTTCTCTTCTCCCCTACTAACTCTAGTACAGCTTCATTTGTTACTTTATCTTCCCAACCAATCCTCATCATCCTCCTATAACACCACATTTCGAATGCTTGTAATCTACGCTTCTCTTCCTTTCCTATAGTCCACGCCTCACACCCGTACAGTGCTACACTCCAAACATATACCTTCAGTAATCTTTTTCTAATACCCAAGTCAATATTTGATCTTAAAATCTGTTCCTTTTCTACGAATGCCTTCCTACCCTGTGCTATCCTACACTTTATATCTACCTTGCTTCGATTATCTTTTGTGATTCTACTGCCTAAATAACAAAAATCTGACACTTCTTCGATTCTATTATCTCCTATTGTGATCCTCATTTTTCTACTGCATTCCTTTTTGTCACACCTCATCACTTTAGTTTTACCTATATTTATTTTCATGTTAAAATCCCTAGTCAATACTGCCTGCATACCATTCAATACCCTTTCTAAATTCTTTTCGCTTTCTTCCAATATAGCTATATCGTCGGCGAATCTCAACATATATATTTTCTCTCCCTGTACATTCACACCTACACTATACTCTTCTTTTACTTTGTTTATTGCATCTTCTATATATAGATTAAATAATAACGGTGAAAGTGTACATCCCTGCCGAACTCCCTTCCCTATTTTTGCTACCTCTTCTTCCCCCTCAATTCTAACTAAGGCAGTTTGGTGTTTATATAAATTAAAAATTATTCTCCTATCCTTATAATCTATACCCGTTTCTTTTAAAATTCTAAACATTATGTCCCAATCTACATTATCAAATGCCTTTTCTAAATCTACAAAATCTATGCAAGTTACCTTTCCTACCCTCTTTCTTTTTTCTACTACCGTTCTTAGTGCTAGAATCGCCTCCCTCGTCCCTCTGTTTTTCCTAAAACCAAACTGATCTTCTCCTAGCCTTTCCTCTACTTAATTTTCTAATCTCCTATAAATAATCTTTAACAATATCTTCGATGCATGTGATAGTAGACTAATGGTCCTATAGTTCTCACACAAATTAGCTCCTATTTTCTTCGGCATTGTTACTATTCTACTACGCTGAAAATCCTGTGGTACTTCTCCCTTCTCATATATTTTACAAACTAACCTGTATAATCGCTCCTGCATTTTTCCCCCTGCGTGTTTTATTAATTCGGCTGGTATCATATCAATCCCCGCTGCTTTGTTATTCCGTAAATCATTTAATGCTCTATGAAACTCTGACCTAAGTATGCTAGGACCTAAGTCATCCTCATCTATCTGTTCCACACTTTCTAGCTCCTCCATGTCCTGCCTACCTTTATATAAATCTTCAAGATACTCCTTCCATCTTCTAGCTTTTTCCTTATTTTCTGTGAGTTCCTTACCCTGCTTATCACATTTTTTGTTAGCATTATATAAATAATAGCATCTACCGCGCACTTTAAATTAATAATTTTTACAAGGCTCAAATACTGAATGGCAAATGCCACTGAAACTCGCGAATGAATTGCATTAATAATATTATTTATGTATATTTTTCGGAATTTTGTTGATATTTATTTCTATGTTGATCATTCTTGAAAATTTTTATCATTGGAAAAAAATATTTCTTAAAAAGTACGTAACTTCTTAAACTCTTTCCAAACTTACGGCAACCTACTTATTAAATTTAAAAAATTATAGAAATAACATGACCATAGCGTATGACCAGCATCGGCTTAAATTTCCGTTTTATATTTTCTTTAGGCGGCCGCGAATTGAAGCCTTCCCGCATGGAAGTACTTAGCATACTGCTGAAGAATCCTCAACATCACGCCTTACCACACTCGATGCCAGTACATCTTACCAACTCCACCTACCACATATCGAGCTTCGACGGCAGCAGTACAATCCGTGAGTTCCAGGATAGTTTCGCCCATGAAATTGGCTGTCGCGTTAGCAATGGCTTCGCCCTGTTCAGCGATGATCCGATCGAAAAGGACCTGGAGCACACTCTAGATCCAGGGGCAAAACTCTGCGATCTCATATCGCGATGGGAAATTGCCTTAAGAGAAAAGGGATTGGGCAAGTTCGAGAATAGTAAAGTAATTCGGCTGACGTACAAGAGTCGACTCTGGTGGAGAAACAGTGCCAAGTTAGAGACGGATAAGGAGCGATTACTACTTTGTTATCAGGTGAGTTCGATTAATTGTTATTTGAACAAGGTGGTGTGTCTTTAAATGCACTTCTTTAATGGAAGCGTAAGCAAATTATTTTCAACTCTATCTATCCTACATGCTCTTCTACTAACAATACTAAATATATTTCCTTTACTTTTTCTCCACCGAACACACAAAAAATTGCTAACACTTTATCTAAGCACAATTTAAGTCTATCAGAACGAACACCTTACAACATATCCAATATATTGTTTAGCCATAAAGATAAGACAGATAAATTTAACCGTAGTGGAGTATATAAGATTAACTGTCCAGATTGCAATGCAATATATATTGGCCAAACCAAATATATAGCTTTAAAATTAGATTTAATGAACATGTAAAAAAAACTAATTCGAACTTTGCTAACCATATTTTAGAATTTCGCCATAATTTTCCTAGTATAGTATTTAACAAATGTTTGTTCAGAAAGTCATAAATTAAATTTGCTTAAATTCACAAATACCGAGAAAAAAACAATTATTATTTACTTAATGACCAATTAGACCTAATCTCCACTCCATTATTCGATATTATCTGTAGGTAGATTGTTTATACATATATAAATAGTTTTCTGTAATTCGTTGTTCATTTCTTGATAATGCTTAATAAACGAAACTATAGTCGAATAAATCCTCGTTTTTTAACCGTGATATAAAAAATTGTATTTTTTATTTCTTTTCCCTAATATGGAATATCACAACACAACTGCAAAATCTATAACTTATTTAATGTATATGATTAAATGTAAAAGGTGACATTATCTGGAAAGGTTTTTAAGTTAGAAATCGTCTTGATAACATGGACAAACTTGGACAATATAATTTCATTAGCACTAAATATATATTATACTAGGAACAGGCCAATTTTTTTTACAATATGGAGATAATTATGAGTATGTTAATTAAAAACATTCAATACTTCATGGCAACAATTCACGCAAATTTAATATCCAAGATCTTTTAATTCTTACAATAAATTCAAAAATAAATTACACTTAACTCTATATGGATTCTCTTCATTCAATTGTATGTTAAAATCACCCTAAACCTCTTCAGTAGCTTGATCGTGCTGTCGTCTCTACCACATTAGGTTGTAGTTCTTTCTGCCACAACTTAGATGTCTAGATCTACTATGCGGCTTTTCACAGTAAAATGCCAGAAACGTTTTTGTAGAATTTAAAATTGACAAGATTCATACTAATTGTGATTCCACCTGATCGAAGCTTGATCAACCTGGTATTAATTTGATTATTTCACAGTTTGTGTCCGGTTCGTTTTACAATTTTTGTATGAGATCTTACGCAAAAATGCTGAAATATATTACACTCTTAAGTTATCATATGTCTCTTCAATCTCCTTCAATGTCAGTGATATGTTTAAATTAATGATAGTCGGTCATCCTGAGGGAAATCTCCTTTGTTGCACAAATCTTCACTACATACTTCACAATCGTCGATTAAACTGTGACCTACGTAACATTCCAGTAGCGTACTTGCCTGAAGACAATCACTAAAGGGTTGACAACCGCGATATATGGAAAATGTACTAACTAAAAATTTCATTCGCATGTTAGTTAAGCCATGATCTTTGGTTAAGCCCATGGAATATAAAATTCTGAAAAATAAGTATTAGTCATAAAATATACTTACAGCTAAAATAATTTAGTGATATACAATTCCATCCATGTTCGCACTCACTCGCTTTTGTGGTTTCATCTACTCTAGGACACCCTACGCAATTGTAGCATTGAAAACCTATAATGAATTGATAATTTAATTATTAAACCGAAATAATTGATTGCAAAGTGTGCAAATATCGATATGCTAATGTAAAATTTCAATGTTTAGAAATACAAGCGGATACATACCATTTGTATTATCGGCAACTAACAGAATAAAAATTAAACTAAAACAAATCATTTCCTATTCCACTATGGCTTTATTTATCGTAGCTTGTGTATTTTTTCGGAGGTGCCTCATTTTTTTATGGCATAAAATGATTAGGAAATATTTGCATATTACGTACATCAAAGAAACGCGTGCTACGTATGTTGTAATTACAAAATGCTATTTTATGAATAAGCATCAGTTCTTATCTAAGGTATTAATAATTATACTGTAGTTTATTACCTAAAATTTTGTTGCATTATACGCTTCAGTAAAATCGATTTAATTTTATATGGTCAAAAGTCGTTATAAATATAATTTTAAATTTTGATTTTTTTATTAAATTATAATCTAGAACTTTCAATTTTTTTTGTAAAATAATCGACAAATTGAGCAATTACTACGGAGGAAGTTATTTCCTCGGAAAATTATTCTGTTTTATGTGCTGCACCTATTTGTTACTGTTCGTATTGTTTTTCTCCATTTTTATTTCTTGTATTCTACCTTTCACGAAATATAAGTTAAACAGAATCGTAAAAAATAAAAGGAAAATAAGGAATAAAAATTTGTGTATGTATGTGTGTGTGTGTGTGTGTATATATATATAAAAGTTCCTTCATAAGATGTTCAGATTTCAAAAGATAAGTTCAGTCTTGAAACATAAGACTTCATTATTTAAACAAAACTATTGAATTAATAAATAATTATTATGCTAAAGCAACTATACCAGTTTTATAAATATATTCGTAGTTTCAAGCGATAATTTAAATTGGGAATAAATTTACTATATCTATTGTTTATCCAATAAAGATGAAACAAAGATATAAGAAATCTCTATTTTATCTATAAGGATCGCACAGCAACTTCATCATCGAGTAGCAAAATATAACTTTGTGCTCTTTTAAAATTAAATATTAGTTAATCACCACTTTTAATACTAATATTATTTTTCTGATAATTTAAAATTTTCTACGATTGCAGGTTAATAAGCAAGTCGTATCTGGTCGGTTTCCATTGAGTAGGGAGCTGGCACTAGAATTGGCCTCGCTTATGGCCCAACTGGATATGGGTGAATGTTCACTGCTCAACAAGAATAATCGACCCATCGGCGGCGGATCGTCCACGCTACCTATTAAGACCAGTATAAGTGCTCATCCTAGTCCTAAGTTAGATAAGAATGGTAAGCTCTTGCCACCTAAAATCCTCTTAATTGTTCAATAACAATATTACAAGATAATAATTGTATGTAGTATAATTCAATTTAATGTGGATATTTAACTGGTGGACTGGGGGTGGATGCGAAATTAAACGAGCAGATTTTGAATAAACGCAACAACTTTAATAACTTCTAAATTCGTAGAGCAACAGTGTGCACATAAACGTAACGTAAGATCCATAAGCTTTTCTGATACTAATAATAATATCCGATCTCCTCCCAGTTTCTACGGGTCATGCCCGAGTTTGGCAGTAATAACTGACATGCACCAAATATTTGAAATTTTAAATATATGCTAACAAAACAATAAATACATTTTCATACTAATATAATTCTTTTAAAATAATATTTAATATATTTGGTTTATGGCCTGGTTTTAATCCCTATTTACCCATGGGGTTATTGTTAAAAATGATCAATATTGCATAATAATATAGAATATCACCCAAATACCGTAACAAGCATTAAGTAGCTAGATGTACATTTCAAGCGCTATGCGCCCATCTTCAGTAGCACAAGATAAAACCAAACAAAATACCTCTGTCACGATTCGTGCTTATTACGGTATTTGGGTGATATTCTATATTATAATTTAACACTGTAGTGATAATTTTTAAAATATTGCATAATATTGAAGTTGCTAAACATTTAAAAAAAAAGATCACTACTGTGTTAAATAATAGTATAGAATATCACCCAAATACCGTAACTTAAAGCATTAAGTAGCTAGATGTACATTTCGAAGGCTATGCCCCCATCTTCAGTAGCACAAGATAAAAACTAAATAAAATACCTCTGTCACGAATCGTGATTGATATACTATTAAATAAATAAGTCAACAAGACAGAGGTATTTCAAAAAATGGCATATAGTATGACCTATAAATCTTTTAAAACAATATAAATTAATAATTAACGAAACTAACAAGTAACAACAATAAACATTGGTTTGTCAGTTCTAAAATAACCAAAATTAAATAAAATTAAAATAAATTTAAAAATAGTTTTTATTAAATAAATTAAATAGACAAAATGAAATTGGCCTGAATCTAAATTCGTTAAATTTGATTTAGATTTATGCATGTTACGGTATTTGGATGATATTCTATACTATTGCAAAACATGGTTAAAAAATATTGGTACGTTATAAACCAGACTTATGAATTTTTAAACCTTTTCAATTCGAATAATCTTTATGAATGCTGTAGGTGGTTGACCGTTATACTATTATTTTCCCATTGATGCTTGACTTAACTTAAATGACCTAACATGGCCCAATTTGTCTTAATACTGCATATGCGAAACAGCTATTGTAACCACAAAATTTTAATAATATGGGACCAAATTGAATAATGTAGCCTAAAATCTAAGTCTAAAAATACCAAGGAAATACATTAAAGTTTAGTGGATTTAAGTTAAAAAAAAACTTTGCTTTATATAAGTTTAATACAACGAATTTGATTTAACTATCGAATTTAACATATGTACGAAGAAATTTTTTATATTAAAAATTTTATTTTCGACTGATAATGTACATAATGTTTCAGCGATGAAACATTTGTTTCAGCGACGAATCTCCTATTAAACATATATATATTTTAATTGGAAAGCATCTCTTCCGAAACATAATATCGAACTTTCATATCTAAATTTTAATTAAAACTTCGAAAAATTCTAAGAATCTGAAATCGTTTTATAGGAACATCCAACACCAATACTCCGAAACACGCAAACATAAACACCGCCCCTGCCGCTACCACAGCAACCTCCGTGCAGAATTCAAACACACTGAACGCTCTGCACAACGTGCACAACATACTGGCTGCCCACTCGAATCAAGCGCTAAGTGCCATTGATAAGTTCTACCCGTATCGTTATCGGGACCAATTGAGCCAAGAGGGACTCACGGAATTGCAAGCCAAGCTCCTGGAGAAGTGGCGCAGTCTCAAGGGGCGAACGCAGTTGGACTGCGTGCGGATCTACCTGACGTGTACCAGGAAATGGCCTTTCTTTGGTGCGACGCTTTTCCAGGTAGTGCAGATGAGTCAATTGTGAACATTCTTTCTTATACCACCTGAATGTGCATTTACGATAAATTAGGATTAACTGAACCATTTCCGTAAATACGTAATCAATTAAACACACAAACATAATAATGTCTACTGTCTCTTTGACGTCACTAAGCAATGCATAATCATTAGAATATTTACTGCGGACGAGAAGTTTATGATTCATTTTTAAGCATTTAACATAAATTATCAAAGCAAATTTGATTTTAAAAATTATCACTACGGTGTTAAATTATAATATAGAACATCACCCAAATACCGTAATAAGCATTAAGTAGCTAGATGTACATTTCAAGCGCTATGCGCACATCTTCAGTAGCACAAGATAAAACTAAATAAAATACTTCTGTCACGAATCGTGCTTGATATACTATTATATATTGATATACTATATCAATCACGATTCGTGACAGAAGTATTTTCTTTAGTTTTATCTTGTGCTACTGAAGATGGGCGCATAGCACTTGCAATGTACATCTAGCTACTTAATGCTTGTTACGGTGTTTGGGTGACATTCAATATTACAAATTTGATTGTTCAGGTCAATGTATCTAACAATAGGTTTCGTCATACATCCACTTTCATGGTTATTTTCGAATGATGCTTTTGACAAACAGACATTTCACAGACTTGTTACGCTTATCTATCATACTTGTCATGCAGAGGCTCACTCTGAAAAAATACTAACTTTTAATAATAATTTTTATTATATATTCCATATGTGTAACATCTCATTATAGAATTCAATGAATATTATTACATAAGTAACTTATAACTCATAACCAAATGAAAAAAAAAATGCCAATAGAAATATTCAGTTTGTAGTATAATAAACCGTGCCATGACTAATTTTTAATCCATGTTAGTGATATATGATAGACCACCAAAACGGCATAAAGCGCAGAGCAATGTAATCTGCAAACATTTTAACTTAACATTTTTTAACTATACAGCATATTTCATTTTGAAATACATTTGTTAATTTTTTTAATAAATAATGAATTCTAGAGAACCAGAAAACGAAAGTATTGCGCACCGACTTAATGTAACGTTTGTCTAGCATGATATAATCTAGAAAAAAAAATAAAGTAATTAAAATTTAAAAATTGAAACTATTGAAAAATAATCCAAATTTGTAGCCAGCTATCTTTATGTTTAGAATTGACTTCATTGATAGTATTATTGAAAATCTCTGCAGGCCAAATTACGTCAACACGATTCACCAATGATCTGGATAGCAGTGAACGAAGACAGTGTGACCCGTCTAGATCTAGCCACGATGCAACAGCGCGATTCGTACCCTTACACCAGCGTTCTTACGTTCGGTGGCTGCCAGGAGGACTTCATGCTAGTGGTGACACAAAATGAGACGCAGCCGCAGCATCAGACAACGTTGACGCAGTCACAGCAACGCAATAGTGTGTCGCAGAAGTTGATATTCTCGCTCAGTAAACCAAAGATACTCGAGCTGACGTTACTTATTGCGGATTATATGAATCTGTTGATGAATAATCCTGGAACGCCATTACTTGGAACGTTAAGTAGAGGTAAATTTATAATTTAATAGGGAGGAAATTCATAAAAGGATATTTTTTTAGCGCTAATTGTGTTCACGCGAGTGTTTAGTGTAATTACATAATATGTAATATTTAAAAATAAAAGAGGAAATGCATGTATAATAATGAAACACCATGTGTATAATATATATTATATATTGCGAATTGAAAGAACAGATTTTAAGATCAAATATTGACTTGGGTATTAGAAAAAGATTACTGAAGATATATGTTTGGAGTGTAGCACTGTACGGGTGTGAGGCGTGGACTATAGGAAAGGAAGAGAAGCGTAGATTAGAAGCACTTGAAATGTGGTGTTATAGGAGGATGATGAGGATTGGTTGGGAAGATAAAGTAACAAATGAAGCTGTACTAGAGTTAGTAGGGGAGAAGAGAAGTATTTGGAGAGTGTTACAGCGTAGGAGAGACAGATTAGTAGGGCATATTCTTAGGCATGGGGGGATTATGCAATTGATCATAGAAGGTTGGGTGGAGGGAAAGAGAGGGGTAGGTAGGCCTAGATTGGAGTATGTGAGTCAGATAGTTGAAGACGTTGAGATGAATAGCTATAGGGAGATGAAGGGATTAGCTCAGGATAGATCGGCATGGCGTGCTGTTTCCAACCAATCTTTAGGATTGCGGACTCTTTAACTAATTGCGAATTAAGGTAAACTAAAGTTTTACGACAATTTAAAAAATTATCACTACGGTGTTAAATAATAGTATAGAATATTTTATAAAATAGTATAAAATAATAGTGCTATCGCCGAGTATATTTTTGAATCAAGTCATCCTATTCAAATTAGTTCACTTAAATTACTTAAAAGTGTTTTGAATTATTCCGAGTTAAATGCTTATGAAAATATATACATGCATAAATCTAAATCAAATTTAATGAATTTAGATTCAGGCCCAATTTCATCTTGTCTATTTAATTTATTTAATAAGAACTATTTTTAAATTTATTTTTATTATTTTTATTTTTTATTTTTTTGTTATTTTAGATTTCACAATGCAATATTTTTTGATGTTACTTGTTAGTTTCGTTAATTGTTGATTTGTATTGTTTTAAAAGATTTATAAGTCATATTATATGCCATTTTTGAAGTAATTCTTACATGTTGACTTTGAAATGTCAAGTCCTTGGAATGTACATCTAGCTACTTAATGCTTGTTACGGTATTTGGGTGATATTCTATACTATAATTTAACACCGTAGTGATGATTTTTAAAATACAACAAGATATTTCATAAATACCACATTTTTTATTGAAATCAATAAAATCTTTGGGATTTCCTAGAAAATTAGCAAGACTATTAGAGGTATTATAGTTACGGTATTTGGGTGCTATTCTATACTCTTACGACAATGATCTCACCGCAATATTTAAATTTAAAACTACATTTTCGTTATTTAATTATTGATAAAATGGCATTAAAGAACATTTTTTAATTTATCGTCTGCTAATAAGAATCGGCTGTCATTTCAGGTACAATGGTATCTGTGAATCAGTCCGCGGCTGTCACACATTCACTTATCAGCCAAGCGATGAATGCGCAGAGTCAGCCTGACATACTGAAATCCACGCCTGATCATGGCGTCGCGGTGCAACAACGCGCAGACAGCAAGCGACGCACACACGTCGACTCTGGCTTGGCATGATTCTCATTAAGCCATTGCGTGGCGCATGCCAACACTCTTAGCCCAATGCCATATTGATGAACTTTTATCGTTTGGGAGATGTTGTAGATAATGCTGCATATAGAAACGAATGTAACATTCTGTCGTAAATATTATTTATAGGTAGCGTGGTAACATTGTGTATAAATGTAGATAAACAACTTAAACATTCTAAATCTCTCTCTATAGCAAACTTTTTATTTTTAAGTTACTACTGAAGGGTGGTATTTTAATTTCTACCAAAAAATCGCCGTAATAGGATTTTTACGAACACGATTTAAAAAAATATATATAACGCTCCGTTAGACTGAATTACGATTTTTACCTAATTTCATCCAGCTACACATAATAGTTACGACAAAGTCACATTATTCCGCGTATGCTGTATTACCTAGATATCTCCCTAATACTCACAGTATATACTAAAACTATTCGCGGATAAGTTTATTTATAGACCAAGTATATTTAATTTAATTGTTACTTCTATTTATTGATTTTCAAATATATGCGAAAATATTTCAATAGCCGTTATCTTGTTATGGATATAAAATTACTAGTAGATTCGTCATTTTTAAAAAGAGCTGTAGTTTTAATTATGCACCAACTAAAGCTTCTGTGTAAAATCGGCGAGCATAACGGCAATTTCACGTTCATAATTTTCTCTAGTTTTATTGTGACATTAAAGGTGCTTTATACTCTTAATTGGGCAGAGCATAGAGAATATAATCTAGGCTCCGTCCGTATGATAATTAAAATTGATATACTTCGTCAATATGTTGAAATTTCTGAAACGACTAAACTTATTTGCGGTTATTTTCATTGTATACGGTTGCGCGTAATACCTGAGGAGATGCGTTTGAATAATACGGAAATATTATTGTGCTCTATACATATATAGTATTCTTATCTCACTCCGAGATTTCTATTATATTAAGTTGATGTGACAAATATTAAAACCGTTAAAATAATGCCATAAATCACACAAATTTCATAATATCTGTGATAGAGATTGGAGATTAAAATGTTAACTGATATTGTATGCTTAAAAATGTCTTTAGTTTACTTATTCGAAAAAATCTGGAAATCTAAAGAATGAATTAAAAACTGAATATTTCATAAACGGATGTTTTTTTATGAATAATCATTTAAAAAAATCAAGTTATCCGTCCGTTTTAAGATTTAAATTTACAAATAAAAATTTGATTTCTCTGAAGTGTTTGTCATTACTTTTTAATCAATGTTGCCATTTAAGGAGTTTACAATAATTATGCACCAATTACATAAATTGAGAACGCATCCCTTAGGACGATAATATAAGTATAATAGCTGTTACTTCACGCCATCGACCAATAACACGCACAACAAATACAATTCGCCGTACACTAGTGTAATTAATAATATGGAAGACCTTCCTTCACACGTCCCATTAGTAAATGCGACATATAATAGGTTAACGAATATGTAAAAACACCATACGAAATAATTATATTATAAACAAAAAGTGATAATATTATTTCTAATTCATTATCATTGTTGATTTGATCATTGTGTATATGGCTATTGAGCATAAACTGCATGCAACATAAAATGCATTGGATATAATCGCTACAGAATATAACTCTGGTCAATATAACTGCTTTACCGACATTTTTTACCAATAAATACCGATGATAAAAAAAATCATTTTAGTACCGGTAATTACCGAAGTCGGTAATAAAACAGATGCCTGTACTAGTTCAGACCCCAAGACCCTAACGATGTGTATGAAGAGCTTTGTCTTGTGATGTTTATTCAGAATGTTATGCGCGCGCATTGGTGATTATATCGTGTCACTATCATCAGTAACGCGCTCTCATACTTACAATGGTTAGATCTTTCATATCTGAAAGTGACGTGTGAAGTTTAACATGATTGTATTTTTACATGCCATTTAATAATAACAATTCTATTTGTGGCTTAATTAATTCAAATATGTATGTTTGCTATAGTTTAATGTTTTAAATATGCACTAATGAATTGTTTTCAATAACAACTATTCTATCTTTTTTTAACAATTAGAATTTCTTAAACCGTATTTCCAAATCAAATTCTACAAAAGACATGTTCGGTAATGTTGCATATTTGAATTAATTCTGATTATATTGACTAAATTATTACGGAATGCAGAAGCTCATTGTAAATAAATACTCGTTCACCGATCTGTAAATACCGTAGTATTATAAGCCGATACTTTATCGTTCTGTAGTGAAATTATTAGATCTATGTATGTATATCATTGAAAATCGATTGAACGTTTCGTTGCTTTCAATAATTTAATGAAATATCTATCTATTTGGATACGCCAGTTTGTATTATATTCATCATTCCTCCTGACAATATTTTGAGATTTTAATGGATAGTGATATATTCTGCTGCAGTAAAAAAAAAAACGCAATTGTTTGCGCCCTTTTGATATCTAAAAGTAAAATCCTCAAACGTGCAACATTCACAAATAAAGTTGAGTGAATGAATTTACTATTTCCAATTATGTTTGTGAAACTAGTCTCTATATTTAAAGAAGAGTATATTAGTATAGTTCTATTTATTGCTTAAATCGTATAATTTGATGATTTGAAATATAAAATATTTACCTGTAACATCTATAATAATTTACTGTCCTGAATTAACGCAAGTAAATTTTGATAACTGAAAGTATATGATTGCTCCATTAAATTAATTATTTAAGTACAACTTTTACAACTTAGTAACATTAGTTCTAAGCTAAACTCATATATATTATATTTA
Source organism: Leptodirus hochenwartii (assembly GCA_947310635.1). NCBI lineage: Eukaryota > Metazoa > Arthropoda > Insecta > Coleoptera > Leiodidae > Leptodirus > Leptodirus hochenwartii. The sequence goes on along the minus strand of OX371178.1, from coordinate 31,793,310 downwards.
ATGAAATAGACAAATCTGTTTATTTAATGTGTTTACGAAAGTTTTATTAAACAATTTTTATCTAGAATTTTTTTTTAATTACACCGTATGAATGAACAACGATAAAAATATGGTCGTCGTCATCGTATATGACTATGTAGTCGATTTGGCTTTACTGAGATCTGTATATTGTCACCAAAGTGTTTAAAGCAGGGCCGTAGCTAGATCATCTTGCGCCCCTGCAGAATCGTCAAACAACGCGTTTTAAGATATAGCGATTCCTCCTCACTTGTTCCTTATAATCTATTACATGTTTGCTATATGCAGAACTAAGCTGAGTCATGATGTTTACTTTGCCAAGTAAAACCAACTGTGCGCATGAACTGATATGGACTCGAGATGATTCATGCTTTCTTATTTTATCAGGAAGGTGATGCAAATCTTTCATACCTATTCTGGCCCAATTCCGATCCATTCCAGTTGCTGCACGGTTGTAATTTATTATACATGGAAAGCAGTACAATAAGTTGGAAACTTCACAACCACATATCCATGTATTTTTTTTGTAAATGTCTCTTGAAAAACGCCGCGTAAATGTTCGGTTTTGTGCACTCCTTGCACAAGTTTGCGATAAATTTATATCAGGCAATGGCCTACCTAATTCTTTAATTTTTACTTTGTACACAAGAGAAAGTCTACAAAACTCTATTTTCAATAAAGAACTAACACTATTCGTTTTTATTAAATTATTTCTATTAAATATATTCTTGGAGAAGCACGTGGCAAAATCGTACATACGTAACAACACAGAACAATACAACTATATCTATATCAATTTTACTGTATACTAGGCTTCTCTGTTAGGACGCTAAAGCATCATAGCCCAGAATAGCATAAACAACGATATATTCTTAGCTGTACAAGCAGCGTGCCGTCACGTTGCTATGACTCATCCAAAGCCGCTGGAATGTGTGTTACATTAGTCGTTATATGGGACAAGCGAACCGAAGAAATAGAGAAGACATACTGCATACGGTCGCTCTCACTCTAGCGCTTACAACAGATAGGTGAGTGCATATGCATTTGACAGGTACTTGCTATCATGTTGAGACATGAGTGTTATGTATGTTCGCGGCGCAAGCTTTATCTTTTAGGAAAAATAATGCCGAGGTAAAATATCACAATACAATTATATACCTACGGTGATGCGCTCAATGTTCAGGAGGGGCGCGCGGCCCTGCAGCCTGCATAAGGAACCGCCTTCGAAATGTGCATCTAGCTACTTAATGCTTTCAGGTACGGCATTTGGGTGATATTCTATACTATTATTTAACACCGTAGTGATCATTTTTAAAATAGATTATTACATATAGTTGAGTTATTTTTTCTATTGACTTCATATGCCTTTAACTCTAGCGTCCTCAGCTTGCTGCCCATGCGCGTTCTAGCATCGATTCATAGCTTGGAACCAATTGCCTCAAAATCACGTCCGACATAACCTCTATTTACAACCAATCACACTTCATTCGCGTTAATATTCACATTTACTATGGATAATACTACGAAAGTGTAATTGAAGGTAGAGCGCATTACGCGTATTGTCACTAATTGTATTCTATGTTATAGCGAGTTGGAAATCCCTTTTGCCACTAACAGGATTGCAGAGATTGCATATCACGTTCTGAGAGTAGACATTGAGCCGAAACGTAGTCAAATTAATAGAAAGTTAACTTTTAATAAAAATATCTTACACTGGTGAGGCTTCTGGATAATCTTAAATCTATAACAATACGCAAGTTGTTATTTTAGCATTTTTGAAGGACCATCGACCAGACAAATACGCACTGCAGTTAACAGCTTATTTGAGAAAATTGATTTAATTTTGGAAACTACAGTCGAGTTTGGTGAGCCGATTAGTGAACGTTACGACCACTTTTACTAAGATTTACGCGCACACTTTTAAAATGGCGGAACATACGCCAGCTCCTACACCAAATCGTGCAGTGTACGGCTTCGTATTGAATTTAGTATTTAAGGCAATTTTTGTAGTTTTCTTGGCGTGGGCCATTTTACCGCATGCTGTATTTGCTCATTTCGGAATAACGTATTTACCTCAAAGATATTGGACTTTGGCAATACCGATGTTCCTTTTGATTTTCGTAACAGTATTTGCTTTCATCATTTACCCGAGTTTAGGATTAATTATGAACCCAAGTTCAAATGATATACGAACTGTTACTGACGATGCTTTGGTCAAAGTAGACACCGATAGCAACCTATCATTCACATTCTTGGGCAAGGCCAAGCAATCTTGCGTTTGTAAAAATATCGACAATTGCGTAAAGCATGAATTTGATGATTTAGATTCGGACGATTTTATAAATAAAGCCCTTCCTCCACTGACTGATTTGAATATAGCTGATATCTCTAGGCATTTGTATTTAAATAAAAAAATCATTTAATTTTTGCAATGCGTGTATTATAAGTATTTATGTATTGTTTATAAATGTTTATATAATTTGCTGTTATACTTTCCTAATGTCCTTTAATATTTCACAGTCTATAGAATTTAATTGCTACTTATTTAGACGGTGCATAGACCATATTCCCTATACTTTATGTAGAAATCACTTAACAACAAACTACCCAATTTGGTTAGACTCTGTTAACATTTGCACGAATACTATATCATATTTAAAGCCTGACAATTTCGTTTCACTTTTTGCAAGTAGATTTCCCAAATTACGACACTACACTCCCTCTATTTAAATAGTAATAAAATTCTATATACTTTGTAAACACTGTTATTTCTAGTTTTCGCAATTTTTTATCATCTACAACTAACTAAACGTGTCTTACAAAATTAGATTAGAATTAACATAAATCTTCAAGCAAATCGTTTGCGTTGATAAGTGACATCGTACTACTACATTTTAATAAAACATTCACTAAATTATAAAAATATAAATTAATTAAATGGAAGTCACCCCAATACATACACGGTTGATTTTAAACAAAGTAATGTGGTTTCTTAATGGTAATCCCAAATTCAGCCAAAGCTGGAGCTAAATCCTCCATTGTCAAGCAATAACGCCGATCCTTGGTTCCCTTTGAATTCTGAAACATAAGCAGCGATACAATAATTCCATAAAAATTCTTGTACGTTACAAATTTTAAAAGAACGTATTTATAGAAATATAGTCATTCTATTATTTATTATTACTAGATACAAATGGGACTAGCCCAAAACAAATAATTTTATTAAATTATTTCAAAAAAATTTACAGTATTTTAATGAAATATAATATTCAACTTAGCAATAATCTAATATTCGTTTGAAATTATTTATATTTAAAGCAAACATATCGACTTTACTTGAGTTGTATAGACGGCTTAATCTATTACAAGGTAATTTATTATTGAAATTATGATTACGAGTTTTATATTAAGGAACGTAAAAGTTAAAACTAGAATTAGAGATGTAGTTATTCATTATTTTATGTAAAAACATTAAATCATTTGTAGAATGACAAACAGACAAAGGGTATATTTTGAAATGTGCAAAAGCAGTAGAATATTCAGAGTAGTTGTATTTAAATTTATAACTTAATTTGACAACTATTTTACGCTGAAAGTTAAAATTTCGTATAGACACGGATATTTGAAAAAATTCCGCTGAATCGATTCTAATCTAATGTACATTGTAACCAGGATTCCAAACTACTGACGCAAATTAACTATACTAAAAACATATACAAAATATACATTTTTTATAGCATGCAATGAATCGGAAATTTATCGTTCTAAAAAGAAATCCCAATATTTTCCACGCTTTCTTTGAGATCGAATAAATGTGCTTATCAAATACAAGATTATTGTGTAACAAAATTCCCAAGTCTCGTGTAACTCTATTCACTGCAATATTATTTAGATCTAGTTGTTTTTATTAAATAATTATATTTATAAGAACTAGCGTATAATATAAAATTCAATTGTTGCATTTCATGCAAAAGTTTTGTGGAACCTACGGGATTCGAATCGGCGATTAGTAGTAAATTATTTCGTAAATTAGGAGTTTTATTTGCATAATATGCACAACGCCGAGTGGCCTATGCGGGTAATGCATTGAGCGTCGATAACAAGAGTTAAGCAACGTCTCGCTAGGTGTCAGTGCTTGGATGGGTGACCATAGCTCAGTGCCACCTATCATCTATACTCTGTACTATTCTTAGTTTTGGGATACAATTAACTAAGCTTTAGCGGAATAGCGAACCGCTCTGTAGTAACAGGCTTCCCACCCTTCCCATATGTTCCTAACATGCTACACATCTTTTGCATTGTAAAAGAGCATAAACGATGGTAGTAAATAATATTAGCATGTGGAATAAGGACACCATTACTATTATAGTCCCATGTATTTTAAAGGTATTTCAACTGTATTTTAACGGTATAATAGCGATCTATGAATCAATTGTTACAGCGTCGATAACAAGAGTTAAGCAAAGTCCCGCTAGGTGTCAGTGCTTGGATAGGTGACCGTTGCTCAGTGCCACCTATCCTCTATACTCGGTACCATGCTTAGTTGGGATACAATTAACTAAGCTTTAGCGGAATAGCGAACCGCTATAGTAACAAGCTTCCCACCCTCTTCTCCAATATGTTCCTAATATCCTCTATAACTACACTCTGTAATTAGGATTATATCCTGTTGAGGTAGTTTCCACAAACACAAATAATAGTTTGACACTCACCTTCGAGTTGCTGTTATGGCTACCAGATGAGTTACTTGTTCGCATTTTGCAATGCTGCAAGGCATCATTGGCAATATCGGAAATGAATTTCTGTGCAGCGATTGAAATCAACCTCAATAGTCTAGGATCTTTGGGCTCAAAACCAGATTGTCGTATAAAGTATGCAGTTACCGCATCGGGGATCTAAACTTATGAATGTAGGGTGTAAAAACATGGAACTGCGAATGTATGTAAGTAAAACACGTACCGTCGGCGTATAATCTTCCAATTGTAATAGAAAATCGCTAAGAGGTTGTCCCAATGTGAGCATTTGGGAATTCTCACCATTCTCAAGAAGAGTACTTGGTAATTGTTCAGTCATATTTATGCTCCTTAATCTTTTTGTTCTTCCTGAGTTAAATGGGAACTGAAATAAACCGAAGGGTCTTCAGTTTGCCACTAAGCTACGCTTTTCAATAAAACCTATTACTATTTTTTTATGTCAAAACAACTTATTATCACCGCCCATATGAGCAAAATATATACTTTCTAAGGCACTAAAACGCAACATGTATAAATTTAAGCTGCATATTTGTCATTTTAGATAAATAATATTTTAACGGTACGCCAAAAAATAGAAGCTTTCAAAATTTTAATTCAAAGGAAAACTCAACTACTTGGATTTATAGCAATTCTAGAGGGTCACAAATATATAATATTTGATGATTGCTCTCTTACCGAATATGTAAGTTTAGTCACCGAATTTTGCTTCTAAATTAGCTTATAAATTATTCGAGTTATGCGAAGAATGATATTCCATAGTTATTTATGGCAGTGGAAGTTTATTTTCCAGTTACATCAGTTGATTTAAGTATTTATTAAGATAATAAAATGCTTACAAACAGCTGTAACATATCACAAAAACAGTGATATATTATGAACAACATTGCAGAATTCCGTACCACACGATATTTATATTGTAAAGTATATGGAAACATAACCACTCCAATTTCGAAAAGATTTTCAATTCGATGCAATCACCAGTTATTCACCGAAGTCCCGAAGTGGACAACGATTATTTGAGGATACCGTTTGAACTAGTACGGGGAATATTGCCAATCAAACCGGAAACCGGTGCGAGCGATTTTTCACCGGTTCACCGACTAACCGTTTTCACCAATTTTCGGTGAAAACCGGTTTCTGGTGAAAACCGCGTTTCGAAAACTTGTGTACAATGCTATTACGCTTTTATTATTTATTTTAATTATTTACAAAGAAGGTATATATATATACCTGGCGAAATTTTTAAATTATTTACAAAGAAGGTATATACCTGTCGATTTTTATCAAAATTATCGAAATAGTACAGAGGTATATACCTGTCGAAAATTTTAATTCTTTTGTCGATTAGCATCAAAATTATCGAAAAAGTACAAAGGTATATTCCTGTCGATTTTCATCAAAATTATCGAAAAATTATCGAAAAAGAAGAGAGGTATACCTGTCGATTTTCATCAAAATTATCGAAAAATTATCGAAAAAAAACAGAGGTCGATTTTCATCAAAATTAACGAAAAATTATCGAAAAAGAGCAGAGGTAACCTGTCGATTTTCATCAAAATTATCGAAAAATTATCGAAAAAGAACAGAGGTCGATTTTCATCAAAATTATCATTTCCCATTAGAAAATGTCCCATTCAATCATTTTTTCACGTTTAATAGAAATTTATAATCTTAGCATGGACAGTCCATATAAAAATGTTTCTAAATGCTGACTTTGAAATTGAACACGCAATTAACATCGCGTATTAATTTACAGTTGCTGATCGTGTTGGTATCGCCATCTACATACTTTAATGTTAGATGTGTGTGCGACAACGATGATAAACACATACACAGAATACACACTTTTTATTCTCGACAAACGCGGCGAGGAATTCATGTCTAACTACATGGTTACGTGAATGCAATCCCATCTTTGCACATGCTATTTTATATGGGCAGTTTCAATGGCACCTTGAACGGTAAGTTGAAGCGACGAATATAAACTCGAAAAAATTGTTTGCGTTGGTTGAAGCGAGACTTTCGCCGTTTTCTGAGAAAGTTCTAGCTCTAGTGGAGTATTCGTTATCAAGAAACGCGTTTTTATTATCCGACTTTTATCTATACACGAGTACACCTACTGCCAAGAATATGGCAAATCAGACATAAATGTATAGTTTAAAAACTGAAAAAAGAAAATACAATTATTGACCGATTGTTTGAGGACGCTATTGTGTATTTATTTTGTAATTCATAAATCCAACATAATTTGCTATAAAATATTTGACAAAAATCAAAATAAAATATTTAAAAAATTTAAATATAAGAAATATATGTAAAAAATAATAATTTATATATATATATAGCATCGCCAGGTCTCGCCTAGAATAATTATAAGTCAGACACTTTAAGCCACAATTATTGACTATTTCTTTGACACGATTGTACATGACAAATGGCCACTATGCCTTTGACTATGATATACAAGTCTATATGAAAGTAGAGGAAAATTAGTCATTCTTAATTTTCAATTTCCGACCAATTTAGCAAATACACTTAAATTTTGAACAAAATGGGCAAAAATAGACATAATCGCTTTAATATTACACCAAAATCATTGAAATCTGTCGAGCCGTTCCGCAGATTTTTTTTTATACGGGTAATGGAAACTTTTGTGGTAAGTATGGAAATAATGATTTTTATCTTTAAGCGGGACAAATTACCGAAAATCGGGATTGTCCCGCTAAAAGCGGGACGTATGGTCACTTTACTTATTTGTGTTATTAATTTTATCCCAATAAAATTTTATATAAAATAAAATAAGCAAAAATCTGTTAAGTAAGCTGTTCATCAAAATTATCGAAAAATTATCGAAAAAGAACAGAGGTCGATTTTCATCAAAATTATCGAAAAAGAACAGGTCGATTTTCATCAAAATTATCGAAAAATTATCGAAAAAGAAAAAAGGTATATACCTGTCGATTTTCATCAAAATTATTGAAAAAGAACCTGTCGATTTTCATCAAAATTATCGAAAAAGATTAATTTGATAATCTGGCAACCTTAGTGTCCCTTGAAAGGAGGTTACTTCATAACACAATCGTTTCGCAAAACATGTAAGGGATAATTATACCACCTATTCAACTATTCTCATCCAGATTAGCACAATTTTATTTTATAACGTTCATGAGGATAAAAATAGGAGACGATAGAATAAAATAAGTGTCAGACTTTTCTTATTTAGAAAGTAGGATTATAAAGGATAACGGAAGTAAGATGGATATAAAATGTAGGATAGCACAGAATAGTAGAAAAGGAGCAGATTTCAAGATCAAATATTGACTTGGGTATTAGAAAAAGATTACTGAAGGCATATGTGTGGAGTATAGCATTGTACAGGTGTGAGGCGTGGATTATAAGTAAAGAATAGAAATGCAGAATAGAAGCATTCGAAATGTGGAGCTGTAGGAAGGATGATGAGAATGGAGTGGGCAGATAAAGTAACAAATGAAGCCGTACTAGAGTTAGTAGAACAGAAGAGAAGTATTTGGAAAGTATTACTGCGCAGGAGAGGTAGACTAGTAGGTCACATTCTTAGAAATGGGGGTATTATGCAATTAGTTATAGAAGGTAAAGTACAGGGAAAGCAAGGGGTAGGTAGGTCTAGATTGGAGTATGTGGGTCAGATAGTGGAGGACGTTGGAATGAATAGGGAGATTGGATAGATCGGCATGGCGTGCTGTTTCCAACCAATCCTTAGGATTGACAACTATTTAATTAACTAACATTCACAATAAATTGTTATCGCCCAATTTATATAAAATGATTCTTAAGCAACATCATTTGAACTACTAATTATAGCGCTTCATTTAAAAAACCATTTACAGCCTTGATTACAGTACTGATTTAAATTTATTTTAAATCGATTCAATGTAATATAAATTGTAATATGTTGTAGTTATCGGGTATTTTCAAACTACAACATATTAATTCATTACGGACGAGAACTAAGATTAATTATAAATTGTAATATTATGCATGAATTAAAAAAAAACGGCATACTATTGAAAGAGTAGATTTCATTGCGAGTTGAAATTATAGGTTGAATCAAAAAGTTGTATTTATTAAAAATTATAATATATTAGCATTTCAAATACTATATACAAGAGATGCGTATAATATAACATAATTATAACAAAACTGATTAAAACCTAGGCCATAAATACAACAAAGAATATGAAAAAGAATATAAGAACCGCGAAGACCTTCACCATCAGCCAACGGTTGGAGCGGACCGATTGGAAGTACTTTAGTATCTGAGTGTGGGCGGATTCGATGTTCAGTTCTGCATCTTGAACGTTCGTATCGATGCGATCCACCATTTCCTCTTGCTCCTTAACCATATGCGCCAGTTGTTGGAATATGCCGCCAAGTTCCACAATTGTCGTTTCGATGTTTTGCATAGTTTCAGCTCGACTGTATAAATAGCTGTCTGTGCTATCTTGTATCAAGGCTGCTTGCATTTGACCTCGAGGTATTAGAGCCGTACTCGCACTGCTTCCACTAAAATCTATTGCTACATCATCCTGGGCGGCAAGTAATACGCTACCTGTACAAAAAATTATAACGTTGGCTTAAGAACTAGAATTCAATCAACATTTTGATTTGGTATAATTTACCATCAAATAAAACGCTGAATTTGTAACCCTTTCAATACATACGAGTACAACACATTTGATCAAACCTTAGTTTCTAGCTCAGTTTTATTTCTAAACCGACGATTTATATTGCTATCCATTTTAGAAACATTTACAAAAGTATAAGGACCTTTATTATTGGCTGCTACAGAAGGCGGTAGACTACTATTCACCGTCCCATGCGAGAATTGGTCGCGACGACTTTGCTGGTGACGAAGACTTTCCGTGCGCACCTCCAGGATCCGTTTGAAGTCCGTGGACATTGTAGCCAGACGAGATTGTAGCGACAACACTACGCTACTGCTATGGGATTGTAAGTGTTTTCCATTGGTGGCGGCCCGTTGACGCTTCGAAACTTCTTGAAGCTGTGCGATTTGTTGATTGAGGCTACTCAAATCGCCCTTAATCATATAAGTCAGTTCTTGGATCTCAGCGCTACGATCGTCGAAAAGCGACTTCCGTTTCGCCACTATGAACACATAATAAAGAATTATAAGACTATAATTCAGATTATTGTTCATCAACCTTCTCAACTCAGACTATATTTAGAATTATAACTGTCGCTTTTATCCCCATTTGTTGCTTAAAAATCAAACTATATGATTTATAATATAGAATATCAACCAACTACCGTAACAATCATTAAGTAATTTTTTTTTTTTTTTAATTTTTACGCATAGCGCTTGAAATGTACATCTAGCTTCTTAATACTTGTTACGGTATTTGGGTGATATTCTATATTATAATTTAACACCGTAGTGATAATTTTTTATATGATTTATATTATTCTAATATATATTTTTCTTTCTTTCTCAGTGCTGCTATATGGTTATATTAAAGTGAATTTTTCTTAGCTTTTGACACACGTTGCGAAACATAGATGGATTAAGAATACAAGAAGTTTAGCCTTCGAAATGCACATCTAACTCAAAAACGCTTCGACTTGCTGTATTTTGGTGATATTCTATTTAAACTGTATTTATAATCAATACTTAATTGGATATTAGTCACTAATATTTGTTAATATCTTTATAACTATCTACCTCCAACATATATACAGGATTTACGGATTAGGGGTTACCAAACTTACAATTGTAATATAGAATATCACCCAAATATCGTAACAAGCATTAAGTAGCTAGATGTACATTTCAAGCGCTATGCGCCCATCTTCAGTAGCACAAGATAAAACTAATGTTTATTATAAAACTAATTTAGTTTTATATAGTGCTACTGAAGATGGGCGCATAGCGCTTGAAATGTACATCTAGCTACTTAATGCTTGTTACGGTATTTGGGTGATATTCTATATTATAATTTAACACCGTAATGATAATTAATAATAAAAAAAACTTACAATTGTTTTAGATTTAAATAATACATGAAAAACAACACAATAGCAGAAACAAAAGTCGTTAAATGATCTATAACAACAGAATTAACAATGTTTTAATAGTTCTTGCTTTAAAAAGCGTAGTAAGAATCGTGAAATTCTTACAGTATAGAAAAACATCGAAAAAACATGTATAATGACAACTAAGTAGTATTAAGTTATAATAGATTGTATTTCGTGAAGCCAAAATTCATTCTTTAAATATTTCTTTATAAAATCTGTTTCAGCAGTTAATAAATTGGTTTGATCATTAATAAAATAATATAGATACTTTACTATACAACCAGAAAGTAAAGATCGTAAAAATATTTCATACTTACGAAGCGTTAATTTCTCTAATTTATTGTAAGTGCTAGCTATATTCTTGCCAACATTTTTAGCAATGAGCATAAACTCGGAATGGCTCTGAATGACTTTAGATTTCTTGGGATCACGAACAGCTACAGCTCTCGCGATATTTCGTCCCTGTAGCGATTGTATTGTATTGACAAATTCACCCGTTCTATCCCGGGCCGTCATTATTAGATCCGGCTCCGTGTAATCGTCGTTATAATCGTACAAATGGGAATTCTCGTTCACCGTTGTCGTAAAGCCAACATGTTGACCCTGTTGTTGCGACCAGAGCTTGCTCTGACCGATTACAATGAATGGCTCGGTTTCAGAGCCAGTGCGGCGTCTTCTAGCTGGCATGGCATTCTCAAATAAAAATATAGTTTTATTTCTCAATTAGCAATCATATGTTGGCGGGCTCAAAGTAGAACTCTCTCTAAAACAAAGGCTACGGAAAAATCACAATGGTTGAGAACTTTTTGAGAACTATCACAATATGTAGTGTAAATTAAGAATAGTTTAGAGTTAGTTAACTACAGAATAACGTTAGCATTAAATTAGAATTTCAATTTGTTTATTCGTATGGACACGTATGAGTTTTAAAGTTGAGATATCTAGAACCAAAGATTCCTGTAACTAAAATTGACATATGTTAAAATTGTTCATGCTGTCAATACGTTTGACAATTGCATGTCCTTTGGACAGATGAAAGATGCATAGTCACAAATTATGTGACTTAGTCTTTTCAAAGCATTCGCAACTTTTACACGTAAATGAACAAATAAAAAATATATGCGTAAAGACAATAAATAAACGATTTTAATGATAGTTATAATTTATTCTATTTGATTTTACAGCATTTAAATTGACGAATGAATACTATAATTTATATTACATTCAAGGATTAATATTGATTTATAGCAAAAGATGGCAGATGCTGTATATATTCGAAACTGTTTACGTGACGGATATTGAGGAAACTAAATTTAATATGTGAAAAAGATTCTTTAGGACAGTCTGGTCTTTTGAATAGTAGAATTACCGATATTTTACGACGATATCCGATCATATATATCAGGGGTGGCCAACAAGTTATCGATTTTTGGTCGATCGCGAAAAAGTCAGTTCGTAATATTGATTGAAGATCTCCAACAAATTTTTTTTGACCATTTTCCTAATATGAATAACCATTTACAACAACATCCCAATTTTAATTATAATTTGAGGATGAGTTGGGAAGATAAATTAACAAGGGAAGATAAAGTAGAAAATGAACTAATATTAAAATCAAATATTGACTTGGGTATTATAGAAAGAATACTGAAGGCATATGTGTGGAGGGTGGCATTGTACGGGTGTGAGGCGTGGACTATAGGCAAGGGAGATGATGCGGCTTGGCTGGTAAGATAAAGTAACAAATGAAGCCGTGCTAGAGTTAGTAGGGGAGAAGAGAAGTATTTGGTGAGTTTACAGCGCAGGAGAGATAGACTAGTAAGTAGGCAGTGGCGGTTCCTTATGCAGGCCGCAGGAACGCGCGCCGCTCCTGAACATTGGGCGCATCACCGTAGATATATAATTGTATTGCGATATTTTATCTCGGCATTATTTTTCCTAAAAGATAAAGCTTGCGCCGCGAACGTCATGACTCACACGATATGGCAGCTAGCAAGTACCAGTCAAATGCATATGCCCTATCTGTTGGAAGCGCGTAGAGTTAGAGCGACGATATGCAGTATTGCTATATAGCTATACTGCATATACTTGGCAATATAGTTATATCGTTAATATTTAGTACAAATTCGTGCGCCACCCAGCCACACAGTACAGGTTAAATGCATATGCACTCATCTCACTCTATTGCAAGCAATAGGTGAGAGCGACCGTATGCAGTATGTCTTCTCTATTTCTTCGGTCCGCTTGTACTATATAACGACTAGTGTGCAACATTCCAGCGGCTTTGGATGAGTCATAGCAACGTGACGTCAGGCTGGTTGTACAGCGAGAATATATATCGTTGTTGATGCTATTCTGGGCTACGATTCTTTAGCGTTCTAACAGAGAAGCCTAGTATACAGTAAAATTGATATAGATATAGTTGCATTGTTCTGTGTAGTTATGTATGTACGATTTTGCCAATAAGAATATATTTAGTTAGTTAAAGAGTCCGCAATCCTAAAGATTGGTTGGAAACAGCACGCCATGCCGATCTATCCTGAGCTAATCCCTTCATCTCCCTATAGCTATTCATCTCAACGTCTTCAACTATCTGACTCACATAGTCCAATCTAGGCCTACCTACCCCTCTCTTTCCCTCCACTCTACCTTCTATGATCAATTGCATAATCCCCCCATGCCTAAGAATATGCCCTACTAATCTGTCTCTCCTACGCTGTAACACTCTCCAAATACTTCTCTTCTCCCCTACTAACTCTAGTACAGCTTCATTTGTTACTTTATCTTCCCAACCAATCCTCATCATCCTCCTATAACACCACATTTCGAATGCTTGTAATCTACGCTTCTCTTCCTTTCCTATAGTCCACGCCTCACAACCGTACAGTGCTACACTCCAAACATATACCTTCAGTAATCTTTTTCTAATATCCAAGTCAATATTTGATCTTAAAATCTGTTCTTTTTCTACGAATGCCTTCCTACCCTGTGCTATCCTACACTTTATATATACCTTGCTTCGATTATCTTTTGTGATTCTACTGCCTAAATAACAAAAATCTGACACTTCTTCGATTCTATTATCTCCTATTGTGATCCTCATTTTTCTACTGCATTCCTTTTTGTCACACCTCATCACTTTAGTTTTACCTATATTTATTTTCATGTTAAAATCCCTAGTCAATACTGCCTGCATACCATTCAATACCCTTTCTAAATTCTTTTCGCTTTCTTCCAATATAGCTATATCGTCGGCGAATCTCAACATATATATTTTCTCTCCCTGTACATTCACACCTACGCTATACTCTTCTTTTACTTTGTTTATTGCATCTTCTATATATAGATTAAATAATAACGGTGAAAGTGTCCCTGCCGAACTCCCTTCCCTATTTTTGCTACCTCTTCTTCCCCCTCAATTCTAACTAAGGCAGTTTGGTGTTTATATAAATTAAAAATTATTCTCCTATCCTTATAATCTATACCCGTTTCTTTTAAAATTCTAAACATTATGTCCCAATCTACATTATCAAATGCCTTTTCTAAATCTACAAAAGCTATGCAAGTTACCTTTCCTACCCTCTTTGTTTTTTCTACTACCGTTCTTAGTGCTAGAATCGCCTGCCTCGTCCCTCTGTTTTTCCTAAAACCAAACTGATCTTCTCCTAGCCTTTCTTCTACTTTATTTTCTAATCTCCTATAAATAATCTTTAACAATATCTTCGATGCATGTGATAGTAGACTAATGGTCCTATAGTTCTCACACAAATTAGCTCCTATTTTCTTCGGCATTGTTACTATTCTACTACGCTGAAAATCCTGTGGTACTTCTCCCTTCTCATATATTTTACAAACTAACCTGTATAATCGCTCCTGCATTTTTTCCCCTGCGTGTTTTATTAATTCGGCTGGTATCATATCAATCCCCGCTGCTTTGTTATTCCGTAAATCATTTAATGCTCTATGAAACTCTGACCTAAGTATGCTAGGACCTAAGTCATCCTCATCTATCTGTTCCACACTTTCTAGCTCCTCCATGTCCTGCCTACCTTTATATAAATCTTCAAGATACTCCTTCCATCTTCTAGCTTTTTCCTTATTTTCTGTGAGTTCCTTACCCTGCTTATCACATATAATGTTACCCTTTGGTTTTACTTTAGAAAAATGTGACTTAATTTGAAATGTGAATGTGAATGTGACATGTGACTAATGTGAATATATTTAATAGAAATAATTTAATAAAAATGAATAGTGTTAGTTCTTTATTGAAAATAGAGTTTTGTAGACTTTCTCTTGTGGACAAAGTAAAAATTAAAGAATTAGGTAGGCCATTGCCTGATTTAAATTTATCGCAAACTTGTGCAAGGAGTGCACAAAACCGGAAGTTTACGCGGCATTTTTCAAGACACATTTACAAAAAAAAAAAATGAATATGTGGTTGTGAAGTTTCCAACTTATTGTACTGCTTTCCATGTATATTAAATTACAACCCTGCAGCAACTGGAATGGATCGGAATTGGGCCAGAATAGCTATGAAAGATTTGCATCACCTTCCTTATCAAATAAGAAAGCATGAATCACCTCGACTCCATATCAGTCCATGCGCACAGTTGGCTTTACATAGCAAAGTAAACATCATGACTCAGCTTAATTCTGCATATCGCAAACATGTAATAGAATATAACGAACAAGTGAGGAAGAATCGCTATATTTTAATACGCATTATTTGTTGCGTGAAATTTTGCAGTGGTTTTGAATTAGCTCTCAGAGGTCACCGCGAGCATGAAGAATCGGGAAATCGTGGAATATTTAGAGAATGGGTCGATTTTTCTGCAGAATTGATATTGACATTGATACAGACTCTAATTGATGTTAGGACTCATAATAAAACCAGATTAAAAACAGAATTAGAAGTCATTTACTCGCGTCCGGATTTTTATCAAATTGGAGCCACAATTTTTCTTTCATTATTGCTATAAAATAATCCCAGAGAAACTTTCCCGGAAACTATAAAAATACTTAAAATTATTTTAACAACCCCAATGACCACTGCTGAATCAGAGCGTTGTTTTTCAAAACTTAAAAGAATCAAGACTTTTGTGCGAGATACTATGGGTAATGATCGTTTAAACGCATTGGCGATGATATCTATTAATAAAAATGTGGTGCAAGATATTTACAATTTTAACGAAAAAGTTTTGGAAAAGTTTATATCAATGAAAGTTAGAAGAGTGGAATTCACTATCAAAAAATGATTGAATTTAATCATTTTGATCTATTTTAGGTAAGATTTCTCACTATTATTTTATTTTTTAAGAAATGCCCCCCCCCCCCCCCCCCCCCATTGAAATGTCACGAGCCGCCACTGCTACCTGATCACTTTAGATCCTGTAGCAACTGGAATGGATCGGAATTGGGCCGGAATAGGTATGAAAGATTTCCATCACCTTCCTGATAAAATAAGAAAGCATGAATCATCTCGAGTCCATATCAGTTCATGCGCACAATTGGCTTTACTTGGCAAAGTAAACATCATGACTCAGCTTAGTTCTGCATATCGCAAACATGTAATAGAATATAACGAACAAGTGAGGAGGATTCGCTATATCTTAAAATGCATTATTTGTTGCGTGAAATTTGGCAGTGGTTTTGAATTAGCTCTCAGAGGTCACCGCGAGAATGAAGAATGGGAAATCGTGGAATATTTAGAGAATTGGTCGATTTTTCTGCAGAATTAGATTTTGCATTGCGATAACATCTGCAAGACGCTACGGTTTTCAAGGGGACCTATAAAACAATACAAAATGATATTTTAGATAGTATGCTTGCGTATGCAAACAGGAAATTTGTAGTCAAATTAAAAATTCCTATTTTTTGGCTATTCAGTGCGACAAAACTACGGATGTTACGAATTGGTGCCAAACGGTATTGATATTTAGATATGTTTTTAATGGAACCGTTTGTGAGAATTTTTGGAGCTTAATTAGGACTATAATTCATATTAGGACTCATAATAAAACCAGATTAATAACAGAATTAGAAGTCATTTACTCGCGTCCGGATTTTTATTAAATAATTGGAGCCACAAATTTTCTTTCATTATTGCTACAAAATAAGCTCAGTGAAACTTACCCGGAAACTATAAAAATCTTTAAAATTATTTTACCAATCCCGATGACCACTGCTAAATCAGAGCGTTGTTTTTCAACATTTAAAAGAATCAAGACTTTTTTGCGAAATACTATGGGTAATGATCGTTTAAACGCGTTGGCGATAATTTGTATTAATAAAAATGTGGTGCGAGATATTTACAATGAAGGATAGAAGAGTGGAATAAAAAGTGGAAAGATTACTCACTATTATGTAATTTTTTAAGAAATCTGCCCCCCCCCCCGATTGAAATGTCACGAGCCGCCACTGTTATATATATACATATATATATAAGTAATATATGATTTTAATTTTATACACAATATTAAAGATTTAAAATTAAAATCTCTTCCAATTGTCATTGTCACTAGAAATATATGCTAGCACTTCAACTTTCTTTCGTCTTACGTTAGTATATAAGTGGATAAGTTCAGTGTTCTCTGGCTTTTTGCATTTTAATGTATACAGCATACATTGCTCCTTTATATGTATGGTATATGTTAGTCTCTTTTCTCCAGTCGCTAACTACACCTTATTAATATTGTGTTCCTGTTGCGATCTTTAGTATCATTATAATATAACTGATACGTTGGTATTTTAGCGAGAAATTCTTTTCTTCTCGATGTCAAACATGGCCACAAGAACGGTTGCTAAGTGCTTCAAGAAAGAATACAGGCTTCTTTAGTGATGAGACAGGAGTGTATTTAAAAATGAATAAATTAGTTTTTCGTATCTATATATATGATAAAATCTTATGCACCTACAGCGTACTTTTGTAATATCTTCAGACAATCGTAATTTTAAAATGATATAGAACAGCACTGGCAAATTATTCCTTAGAATATTTTACCAATTCCAATAAAATCAATAAATAAAATATCCATTTTTAATCATTTTAATTGTTTAGAAAATTTGTTACATTTTATCACTTGTTTTGATTAAGTTCTTATTTTCAATTTTATTACACTTAACTAACTTAACTAACTTAACTAGAAATAATTTATATCGTAGCAAACATTCGAAACAACAATTCATGTTTGAAATTTTATAAAAAGAAATAATTTGTAATTAACGTAGTACAGGAAAGCTACATAAAAACAAAAATTATGTTCATTTATTGTATTTATTGCTATTTTCGTATTTATATCATGTTATAAGATCATATATATGAAATATTCATAAGCATTTTTTAGGTTTTGAAAGACCATATAATATCAATTTTATTACATTTATTTCTCTTTCTATGTGCAACGATACGATTGACTAACACATCGATAAAATAAAATTAACAGAAATCTAATGAATTATCATGAACTTTTAATTAACATTACAAACCAATTTAAAAAATTATCTTTGCGGTGTTAAAAAAATAGTATAGAATATCACCCAAATACCGTAACTAAAACTTTAAGTTACGCTATTTGGGTGATATTCTATACTATTACAAACATAGTTCTTGAAAGTTAATATTGATTAGTTTTTATTAAAAACTCATATATACTATTTAACATAATTTTCATAAAAAGGTAATATATATCGTCAATAAATAAATAATTACATGCGGTAATTTATGTAATTATTTCTTTGCATTTTCGTCTAAAGTCTATATAATTTTTATATTTTGGTTTATAGTTATAATTTTTATATTCATATTTATGTTTTTAGTTTTCATAAAGGTTAAATCTAATTCGAAACGTTGACGGTTATAACTTTTAGTTATAGCTTTTAAGTTATAGCATTGTGGCCGTTTATCCTCAAATATGTTTACATTTTTTCTTAAAAAATAAATGCGGTTATATTACTTTTAGAAAAAAATTAATGGATCAAAAACCAGCCCTGGTCATATTTGACCATATATATATATGGTTGGAAGGAACAGTGTATATATATTTCATTCATTCTTCTATTATTTTGTCGTGGCGTGCGATTGTCTACTTTGCGCTGCTAAAATGAAATCACCGGTACCTATATATTGGTATTGAATTACCTTTAACAAGATTTACATGTATTTACAGCATATACAGAGTGTTGGACTTAAAAACCGCGGATTTATTGCGTCGTTTTCTTTAATAATCCTATCGCACATAGCATATTTAGTTTTTAAATGTTCATTGTGCAGGACGGCTAATCACGGGTAGACATTTTATTATTTAACATTCTAAATTTTCTAAAATTCTAAATGTAGAAATTTTAGCAAATCCTAATATTATAATTATAAGTATATTTGTATATTTGAATTTTGAATTTATTGTTTACAGCGCCCTGCGAATAAACTCATGTCAAATACAAAATACAACTTTTTAAAATAAAAATAGTAGTTTCTTAAAATTAACATTGTATGAAATTTACGACTTTTATTGCTTGTGGCTAAGTAAATAAATCAAACTAATTTTATTTTTTAATTTACATTGTTTCAATTTTTTTTATTCCACTCTCACAGGGGATATGTCCTTTCAATTAAAATTAATGGACATTAAAATGATGCAAATCTCCTTTTTTCAAATCAAAGTATGTGTATTGATTAAATTCAGTGGCGGCTCTTGACATTTCAATCGAGGAGGGCGCATTTAGTAAAAAATAACATAATAGTAAGAAATCTTACCTAAAATGATCTTACCTAAAATGAATCTTACCAAAATGATTAAATTCAATCATTTCATGAAAGCGGTAGTACGCTCTTCTACCTTTCATTGATATAAAGATTCCTTGCACAAGTTTGTGATGAATTTAAATCAGGCAATGGCCTACCTAATTCTTTAATTTTTACTTTGTCCTCAAGAGAAAGTCCACAAAACTCCATTTTCAACAAACAATTTGAAACAATGAAGAACACTATTCATTTTTATTAAACTATTTCTATTAAATATATTCTTGGAGAAACACGAGGCAAAATCGTACATACGTACTACACAGAACAATGCAACTGTCTTATCTGGCTATTCTATATCAATTTGCCTGTATACTAGACTAGGCTTCTCTGTTGGGACGCTGAAGAATTGCTTAAAATAACGATATATTCTTAGCTGTAGAAGCAGCGTGACGTCACGTTTCCATAGCAACGCGGGCCGCTAGTTTGTATGCGACTAGATGAAACAGATGATATACTACGTACGGTCGCTCTCACTCTACCGCTTGCAGCGGATAGGATGAGTGCATATGCACTTAACTCATAATTGCTCGCTTCACACCGTGTTGAGTGCTATCGCCACGCAAGCTTTATCTTTTAGAAAAAATAATGCCGAATTAAAATATCACAATACAATGGCCGTGCGGCCTCGAAAGAAACCGCCACTGAATAAATTATAAATGAATGGGATATTACGAAAGAAAATGTGCTTTTCTCAAATTGAAAAAGTTATGTTGTCATACGAGAAAAATAAGCAATTGATGTAGGATAATACTTTGAAATTGTACAAAATTATTACTTAAATTAAAGCAACAATAAAATTATAAATGATGTATTTCTTAGGCCATTCCTAAGAATTTCAATTTCAATTTCCTTGTATTTCAACTATTTTGAAATACATTATTGAACACTACCAGCATCAGAGCTTCAGGGTAAAGAAGTTTCTTGAAACTTGAAGTTATTAAAAAGCGTAGAAAAACAAATGTTTGTGTTACGGTTTTTGGGTGATATTCTATACTATTATTTAACGCCGTAGTGACGATTTTACAATAATTAAAAATTGTTTATTTTGAACTACAATTCATCACTGCAGGGATTAGTTTTGTACAGATGCATTAGACAGAAGAATATTTACGTGATATATATATTTTTTTATTTTAGTGGGATGAAGAATTTTTTTTACATAAGGTAGTTTGCATAAGATAACTCAAAGGCATGCGCCGGACCTGTGAAAATATTTTTGAATTTGTTGGTTATATTAAATACGGTTATGAATATCATACATCAATTCTTCTTATGTGTTTCTAATAATTCAAAATTCATAAATGTTTTGAAAGAAAATTTGAAAAATGCTAGATATAATGTCTCTGTGTTCCAATTCTATCTATTAATTTTTGCAGGATTTAATTATTAAGCGTATTAAACAATATTTTCATTTAAGACATCTTATTTAAAAATAACTCCCTAACGTTCTGAAATTTAAATTTAATTTTATTAATTTTTTAAATTTAATTATATTCTTCTGATAAAAAATATGAGCGGATTAAAAGATCTCACTTAGATTTGCAGATATCATCCAAATAGTAATTTAAGCTATAACACAGGGAATGAAACGCAAAAGAAAAACTGCTTGTACCAAAAATACTTGTTAGAAATTCAGGATACGCTTACCATTACTTTAACATGGCAGTGTGACAAACCCCATAATCAAAATCATTCCCATTCCAAAGTTACTAAATTTATTTCACACTGGGATATATTGATGGGACCATCTACAATTTTCTGGGCCATATATTTACAAAAAGTGGCCCTCATTTATATACCAACTGATTCGTTACAATCAAACGCTTTAAATTGGTTTCAAATATTACGTGGTTATATTTTAGGCAGGGGAAAACAAGTCTGGTTTGAAGAATGTGTTGAATTAAATTTAAAGTTGATAATATGGGATTGTGATAATACATTAAATTGAATATTAGCAAAATACGATTTGGATGACGCCAATTTGAATGTGATTTTATGGACACGCCGTATAGCGAGCTATTATTCTCTAAAGCTGAAGCAGCTTGAAGAGTAAAGGCGGTAAAGAGTGTGGAGAATACATATATGAGAGTAAATGTGGTGTGTTCCAAAGTGAGTTGAAGTACTTACACAGTATTCTTTCGTCTTAGCTGCTTGGTCTTGTGAGGTTCTTGTATTGTACTTTGGTACTGTTCACTGTTGCTTTTACACTTGGTTCCTGTAATGCCTCTGTAGCTTCTGCGCCAAGGTGTGGTAAATCGAATTAATTAAAAATGCCGTCGATTATACATGAAAAGAGTCCATCTTCCCAATGGTTGTCCTATGTCTCTACTATGCACACGGCAAACACTAGTGGCTTGTAGACTAGTCAATCTACCACCCCATACATGACGTCCGCGAAGTATTTTATAGTAAATTTGATCAAATTCACGAGAAATTTTTTTCTTTCCATTAATTTTTTTGTAGTAATTGAAATAGCTGCTCTACATCTAAGGACCAAGCATATACACAATTTAATTGCTGCTTAAATGATTAATTTTAAAGAATCCTCTCAATTATCATAAAATGTCCTTTTTCAGTGGGCGCATAATTAAAGAATGTCACAATTGTACAAAAATAGGGATATAAACATCGTTACAATATAAAATTCAAATGATATTTACTAAAAAATATAAAATAGACAAAAAATAAACAATTATCATTCCAACCAAAAAATCATGAAATATTACGGACAGTTTTTTAAATGTTTATTGTCATTACTATAGATTTTTCGAAAGTTGGCCAATTAGAATATTATTTGATGTGATCGTAATAATATTATAAAACTGATTATGGTTCGTAGCTTATCCAAATAATTTTGTATATAACAACAGCAAAGTGAAGACGAAACGAGAAAGACGAAAGTTTGACAACCCTCTCAAAAAGATATCCCAAAGAGATTTTCTCCGTCACATGGAGAAAACTTATGTGTGAATCTAAATTTACAAATAATTAATATCGAGCTGCTTATAGACCGGATAGATTTTAATGGAGCGAAAACTAATGATCGTTAAATTAATTTGGGACAAGTTTTGAAATTAACATATAATTAAAAAAAATAACTTGCCTTATTCTTTATCGTAACAAAAATGATGATAGGTTTCGGTGATGACATTCTAAATTCTCGTCGTTTTTTGTAATTACGTGTGTTAAAAAAACATTTTTAATTCTTTCCTAACCATTGTCCAAATCCATAAATTTTTGTTTCGATACATGTATATAAAAGTTTTTATATAATTAAAAAATTTTAAATATCTCGCACCAAATTTTTATTAATACACATCATCGCCGACGCGTTTAAACGATCATTACTCATAGCATTTCGCAAAAAAGTCTTGATTCTTTTAAGTGTTGAAAAACAACGTCGCCTGTACTCTGTGATACACTCATCTCATTGCATATGTACTGTATATATGTATTTAACTTGTACTGACATTGGATAGCCGCTGGGAATCTGTGACACATATTAGACGATGAAGGAAGGAGCGAACCGAAGAAACAGAATATATACTGCATACGGTCGCTCTTACCGATTGCTTGCAATAGAGTGAGATTAGTGCACGTGCATTTAACCTGTACTGTGTGGCTGGGTGGTGCTGGACACCCAGCGGCAGCAAATTAGCGATATATATATATACCACGCGAACGATAAATACAGATAGATACAGCATCGGTCGCTGCTCTAACTTGCAACGGATACCACAACGAACGCCACACCGTGTTGTGTTGATTGTTATCGCGGCGCAAACTTTATCTTTTAGGAAAAATAATGCCGAGATAAAATATCGCAATACAATTATATATCTACGGTGATGCGCGCAATGTTCAGAAGGGGCGCGCGGCCCTGCGGCCTGCATAAGGAACCGCGACTGCGAACTGCCCACTAACTAACTAACTAGTAAAATATCTAAAATGTGTAAATACTTAAGAAAATTTCATTTTGAACAATGTCTTAATATTATATTTACGACGAATAAAGATTATGTTGTTATTTGATTTTTACGTTTAAAACGATAGTTTACTTCGACATTTCTAAACAATTAAAAATATATAATTTTTAGCTTAGAAAGTAATATCACCTGTAAAATCCTTCACGTGTCAACACTTTAAATATTTATTTACATATTCGTAGCCGGTTGTGACGATATGTTTGAATAAAAATGTTACAGGTTTTAAAATTCCAAATCAGGTATTAGCAATTATAGAAGTAGATTATATATTTTATTATATACAGTTATTTTCTTTCGTTATGTAAATAAATATTTAACATATTAATTAGGGGTATAGTCGTTAGACTGGCACCACGGTGGTTGTGGTTTCGAATCCCACTGTGGTCGGGGATATTTTCTTGAGGAAAAATCCCTTTCGGATAAATGGAAAATAAGTTCAATTAGTAAACTCGTAAACGCTAAACCCATTAAATATATTAAAAAAAACATATTAATCACATTATCTAGGCATTATTATTATGTAAATATACAAACAGATATGAAGCAGAGAATAAAATAAATAATTCAGATGAATGAGATTAAACTCTCAAGATGTCACAGAATTGACATCCCTTCATTTTACTTCTTAAATATGTGGTATTTAACTTGTACAGTTAACATAGTCTGCTTAAGATTATTTAAAATAAGATAACAAGTTAAAAATTACGAAGGAAAACATTTGTAATTATGGATTTTTTGGAGTGTAAATTAATTTCAATATTTTTATTAATCAATTGAACTGAACAAACATTTTAAACAGTTTTATTACAAAAGCAGACCATGTTTTTCAAAATAATTGACCATTTTTTCCCAGAAGATGATATATTATAAATATCGATACAAGTCGGAAAATTAAAAAAATTAAAATAAAAAAACTGCGAGAATTTACATATTATTCCCATTCCTACATTTAATTTATAACCTCATTCAAATTATAACCAAATTATAACCTCATAAATTATAATCTCATATAATTGACCAGTTTTTCACAGAAGATATATATTATAAATATCGATACTAGTCGGAAAATAAATAAAGAAACAAAAAAAACTGCGAGAATTTACATATTATTCCCATTCCTACATTTAAATTATAACCTCACATAATGGACTTCTACAATTACAATTTTATTTTAGTTTTTGCCACAATTAGACATATTATAAAAAGATAGCCATGTTGGCAAAGGATTTTTTTTAAATTATCTTAGTTATAATATGATAGTTATATATTTGAAGTATAGATGTGTTTCTATCGGATTTTGAAAGATTGCTATTTCATTATTGTCAAACATTATAATATTTCCGATTTGTAAATGGTTATAAAGGCCTCTGGAGGGATCGTAGGGAATAAGCCATCTGTATTTATTACATTAATTTAATGAAGTACGTCAATGTAATTATGTATTTATTTAGTTTATGTACGTACATAAAGATATATTAAATAAATATTTCAGATTCCATTAAAATAAAATATTTTCTCGTATAGAAGCAAAATATAAGTATATACAATATTTTAATTCATGTATCATTTTTGGTTTATATGATCGTTTTTGAAGTTTCAATTTTTGCAAACTTGCAAATGATGGCAGAAATGAACTCAAACTCGCGAATTTGGATTGTTAACCTACAACAAGTGTTTATTGTAATTTTTATTAACTCGTATATACGTTGACAAGAAAGTAAGTGAGCAAAGGATGAAAGTTCGAATAGGAGATGATAAAGCAGAGAAGTATCAGATTTTTGATATCTAAGAAGTATAATTACAAAAGATAATCAAATTAAGAAGGATATCAAAATTAGAATAGTACAGAGTATGGCAGTATTTGTAAAAAAGAAACAAAATTCTAATATTAGTCTAATATTGAATTAATATTACAATATTAAGGATAAAATAAGCTAAAGCGATTAGATTAAATTATAAATCGCCTTAATTAAGATTATAAAGTGTTCAGTACTTTAAAAATGTAGATTGGGACATAATATTTAGAATTTTAAAAGAAACGGGAATAGTTTATAAGGATAGGAGAATTATTTTCAATCTATACAAACAGCAAAAGGCTTCAGTTAGAATTGAGGGGGAAGAAGAGGTAGCGAGAATAGGAAAGGGAGTCAGGCAGGGATGTACAATTTCGCCATTGTTATTTAACCTGTATATAGAAGATACAATAAACAAGGTAAAAGAAGAGTATAGTGTAAGTGTTAAAATTCAGGGAGAGGAAATATATATGTTGAGGTTCGCCGACGATATAGCTATCTTGGAAGAAAGGGAACCGAATTTAGAACATGCATTAAATGAAATGCAGGAAGTAAGGACTAGGGATTATAACATGAAAAGAAATATAAGTGATGAGGTGTGACAAGAAGGAATGCAAGCGAAAAATGAAGATAAGAATAAGAGATGATAGAATAGAAGAAGTGTCAGACTTTTCTTGTTTAGAAAGTAAGATTATAAAGGATAACGGAAGTAAGGTAGATAAGATGTAGGATAGCACAGAGTAGTAGAAATGGAACAGATTTTAACATCAAATATTGACTTGGGTATTAGAAAAAGATTACTGAAGGCATATGTGTGGAGTGTAGCATTGTACGGGTGGGAGGCGTGGACTATAGGAAAGGAACAGAAACTAAGGATAAAATCATTTGAAATGTGGTACTATAGGAGGATGATGAGGATTAGTTGGGAAAATGAAGTAACAAATGAAGCCGTACTAGAGTTAGTAGGGGATAAGAGAAGTATTTGGAGAGTATTACAGTGCAGGAGAGATAGACTAGTAGGTCACATTCTTAGACATGGGGGTATTATGCAATTAGTTGTAGAAGGTAAAGTAGAGGGAAAGCAAGGGGTAGGTAGGTATAGATTGGAGTATGTGGGTCAGATAGTGGAGGATGTGTGGGGTGAATAGCTGTAGAGAGAGATGAAGGAATTAGCTCAGGATAGATCGATAGATGGCGTGTTGTTTCCATCCAATCCTTAGGACTGACGACAATTAAACCAACTAACTATAAAAATACAGAGCATGTAGATTTATGTTATAGTTCAAAGATATTATTCGATTTAATCCTTTTATTTAAACAACCTCATTTTTCTGAACATTTATTTTTACATAATAGATATGTAAAAGTAGTCAATGAACCATATCGTAAATATTAATTTTCAACTAAATAATGCAAGTAATCAAATGCGTAATTAAAAAAAAATAATGTTAGTTTGATCATATTCGAATTACAAAATAATCTACCATTTACAAACTTGCCATCAATCATGAGCTTTGACGATCATTGGAAAGATGGCACTTAATAATAATAATAATAATAAATCTTTATTGTATAGGCCAGATAATTACAAAGGTAACAGAAACATAACATAGCTATGGTTTAAGACCTACCAATGTTAGCCAGTGGACGATTTGGTAAATATTACATCTAGCCTTGTGAGTAAAAATATAACCTGTAAAGTCAAAATTCATCTACTTTAATACCCTGTATAAAGATCTAGTATGAAGTGATTTGAGGGCCGAATCCTTTAGCTCGGCTTGTACTGTGAACAAGGACATAAAGGAGATACTTTACCAGTGTGTAGACTATGTCAAGTGTGTGATGTAAATTGGTATTTTAGAAGGGAAAAAGTACACACAAAGGTCTCACTACATATTGTGGTAAAAGTCAGTGGAGGCGAACCCTGTTATATATGCGTAGAAAAAATATTATCAATAATATTGATTGAATTAATTATGTGCAGATAGATTGCAGGATTTTATTGTGTGAGATATGTATAAAAATCAACATCGAATTTCACGCAATTTGTTGTATAAAAATCCAAATAAATTTTTATTAATGAGATTTTATTATTATAAATTAATTGCGAAATATTTTATATCAGTTTCATACTTCATCAATTTTAATATTACATACGTCGAATTAGATTCAGCAGTCCAATGTATTTCCTGTTCTTTTTCCTATAAAATTTAAGCATATGTATAGAATCAAATGTATAATATAGTTATGGTATACTTTTCATACAACTAAAGGATTAAAGAATGGCATTCCAAGTTCTTATTATATTCTGTTCCGCGTTTCTTAAAATTTCGCCCGAGAAAATATCTATTGCCATTTTCAAATCGACAAAAATTTTGCGGCAATTCGTGGAACCAAAGCGTCTATATATATATATATATATATAACTGGAAGGAAAATTGTTAAATTTATTTCTATATTTAAAAAAATCGGCCACTCGAAAATCTTACAAATTCAGTATATATACTAATGTGTTGCCTGGATATAAAAAAAAATATGTATTTATAAATTGACCGCAGTGTGTACATTTTCAAGAAAATTTGTTGAGTATTGACATTTAACAATATCTCGATTGACGCAAGTAGCAAATAATCATTTGTGCGGGCTGCTTTCATATGTATAAAACGACAATGTTCTTAGGCATTAAAAAATAATAAAAAATGAATAATTTTTAAGCGTATAAAATAACATCGCCAGTTAATCACTGAAGTGACAATAAATTTTTGTAGGTGCCACCTCTGGCACGCGTGCCATAGGATCACCATGCCTTGTATAGTTTATACCGTATAGTGTATACTATATATACTACCTGATTGTATACCTTGCGCTTTGAATACAATAAGCATGCAGAGAAAAATACTTTCGCTATACTATATGGTGAACGGATTCAATACCCGCCGACTAAAAGTGCATTTTTGATTAAATTACCTGTGCTGTATGTTTGATGGAGGTTTGACCAATAATAGTGTCTTATTAGCGCAGTACTAATACACTAATGACTAAAAATGTGTTGGAAGCAGTGGCGGTTCTCTCTGTTATTCTATAGTTTCTGGACTAGTAAAATGGTAATGAAATGCACATTGTTGAAAATAAATCATTTTGATTGAATCTCTATACTGCATTTTGATCGTAGGCTTATTTTTCTTTTGGCATATCCAGTAAATATTTGTATTGTTCGACATAAATTATTGGCAACACGTATGGAGGCTAGTCTTCCAGTATTAGGCTGATCAAACCGGCATTTCAAGCAATCTAGGATTCGTATTTATCTAACAGGAAAAAATTATTTCAGATTAAATACAAGAGATTAAAGTGCTGTAGCCGAGCATATTTTTGACTAACTCAGGTCATCCTATTCAAATTAGTTCATTTAAATTAAGAATTAAGAATTTGTGATATGGCCACCTTAGTAATAGCTACTAAATTTACATTTTACATTTTACATTTTAAAATTTACATTAAACATTTTTTCATGTTGCGAAAAGTTGGAGATGTATCCATAAAAAGTTGTATCCATATCGAATACAACAGTATTATAGTTCGTTTAATTTAACAATATGTTGTTATTGTATAAAACATCACCCACAAACCGTAACACAAAGCATTTATTAGCTAGATGCGCATTTCAGAGGCTATGCCCCCATCTTCAGTAGCACAATAATAATACAAATAAAGATACCTCTCTTACTCACCGGAATTGCTATACAAATGTAGACAATTGTGTTTTAAATTCATAAACAACGTAACACACATAATACATTATCACCGTTTTTCCCTCTCTGCGCTACAACAGTACATGCGTACTAATTTCAAAATTGCACTAGACAACCCATTGCACAGTAGGTGTATGGTATAGAGCCTAGTGTAATTTATTTTTTGAAATAAATCCTTACATATAATATATCGTATAAAATATCACCCAAATACTGTAACACAAAGCATTTAATAGCTGGATGCGCATTTCGGAGGCTTTGCCCCCATCTTCAGTAGAACACTGAGCTTCAGTAGCACATTGTGCTACTGAATTGTTCTTTGTGCTTTTATATTTACAATGTTTACTCCTTTTAAATTTATATTTACTACATTGTGCTTGCATTTCCTATTAATTAAGTTCCTTAGTTCCTTATATTTTTTCTGTCCTGCTTCTGTGTTTCCAATTTTAATTTTCCTTCTTGAGTGAAAGAAGAGTGGATAAAAGGAAATTGTGAGGATATTGAGGAGGATATGAGAAGAGGTAAAGTAGATTTGGGCTACAGGAAAATTAAGTCACATTTTTCTAAAGTAAAACCAAAAGGTAACATTATATGTGATAAGCAGGGTAAAGAACTCACAGAAAATAAGGAAAAAGCTAGAAGATGGAAGGAGTATCTTGAAGATTTATATTAAGGTAGGCAGGACATGGAGGAGCTAGAAAGTGTGGAACAGATAGATGAGGATGACTTAGGTCCTAGCATACTTAGGTCAGAGTTTCATAGAGCATTAAATGATTTACGGAATAACAAAGCAGCGGGGATTGATATGATACCAGCCGAATTAATAAAACACGCAGGGGAAAAAATGCAGGAGCGATTATACAGGTTAGTTTGTAAAATATATGAGAAGGGAGAAGTACCACAGGATTTTCAGCGTAGTAGAATAGTAACAATGCCGAAGAAAATAGGAGCTAATTTGTGTGAGAACTATAGGACCATTAGTCTACTATCATATGCATCGAAGATATTGTTAAAGATTATTTATAGGAGATTAGAAAATAAAGTAGAGGAAAGGCTAGGAGAAGATCAGTTTGGTTTTAGGAAAAACAGAGGGACGAGAGAGGCGATTCTAGCACTAAGAACGGTAGTAGAAAAAAGAAAGAGGGTAGGAAAGGTAACTTGCATAGCTTTTGTAGATTTAGAAAAGGCATTTGATAATGTAGATTGGGACATAATGTTTAGAATTTTAAAAGAAACGGGTATAGATTATAAGGATAGGAGAATAATTTTTAATTTATATAAACACCAAACTGCCTTAGTTAGAATTGAGGGGGAAGAAGAGGTAGCAAAAATAGAGAAGGGAGTACGGCAGGGATGTACACTTTCACCGTTATTATTTAATCTATATATAGAAGATGCAATAAACAAAGTAAAAGAAGAGTATAGTGTAGGTGTGAATGTACAGGGAGAGAAAATATATATGTTGAGATTCGCCGACGATATAGCTATATTGGAAGAAAGCGAAAAGAATTTAGAAAGGGTATTGAATGGTATGCAGGCAGTATTGACTAGGGATTTTAACATGAAAATAAATATAGGTAAAACTAAAGTGATGAGGTGTGACAAAAAGGAATGCAGTAGAAAAATGAGGATCACAATAGGAGATAATAGAATCGAAGAAGTGTCAGATTTTTGTTATTTAGGCAGTAGAATCACAAAAGATAATCGAAGCAAGGTAGATATAAAGTGTAGGATAGCACAGGGTAGGAAGGCATTCGTAGAAAAAGAACAGATTTTAAGATCAAATATTGACTTGGGTATTAGAAAAAGATTACTGAAGGTATATGTTTGGAGTGTAGCACTGTACGGGTGTGAGGCGTGGACTATAGGAAAGGAAGAGAAGCGTAGATTACAAGCATTCGAAATGTGGTGTTATAGGAGGATGATGAGGATTGGTTGGGAAGATAAAGTAACAAATGAAGCTGTACTAGAGTTAGTAGGGGAGAAGAGAAGTATTTGGAGAGTGTTACAGCGTAGGAGAGACAGATTAGTAGGGCATATTCTTAGGCATGGGGGGATTATGCAATTGATCATAGAAGGTAGAGTGGAGGGAAAGAGAGGGGTAGGTAGGCCTAGATTGGAGTATGTGCGTCAGATAGTTGAAGACGTTGAGATGAATAGCTATAGGGAGATGAAGGGATTAGCTCAGGATAGATCGGCATGGCGTGCTGTTTCCAACCAATCTTTAGGATTGCGGACTCTTTAACTAACTAACATTGTGCTTTTATATTACGAAATTGATTAACTAACATATTTACTAAAATATAGCGATATATTATTTAAATATCGTTAGTACTTTGAATTGAAAGAAATGTGGGAATACTACATAATTCAACTATAATAAAAATGCACACTGACGTTTAGTGTCAAATCACTGTATAGAATCATCTCTTTCATAAATGACGGTGAATGAGTTAAAAAGTCAACTTTGACGAAAAGGTAACGTATCCAATCAAATATTTTGCAATATACGCAAGGTCTTTTAGGATCAGGGGGGGTCAACTCTATAGGAAATGTGCGGGACAATAATTGTAGTACGAACTAACTGTCGTGAGCGTCGCCACAATCAAGTTTTTTCAAATGAAATTTATAGACGGCATTGATAAACGTAAAAATTAGAACAAAAGCAATTTTTTAGAAAAACGCTAAATTAGAAAAACTTAAAATTCCAAGTGAAATTGCGTTGTAATTTGCATTGTAATTTTGCTTAACTAAATTTTTCATATTAATTTATTGAATCGTTTCATAAATAATGGATGGAGGAATAACGTGCTGCAGTAGCAACTGTAAAAATACCCCAAAAGTAATAAAAATGCATTGTTTACCACAAAATATGCAGGTGTGGAACTTAAACTACAATTATTTAAAATTACTTAAAATAAGATATTTCATTATAATTAGAAATTGAAGGACTGGCTAGAACGAATAGGGCGTTTGGAACTAATAGATCCATTATGTTCCCCAAAAATTGATTAAAAAAGACATTGCCTACCACGTACGTGACGAATGTTTAGATTTTACAAATGCCATGGAAGAAAAAGAAAACATTTCGTGCTCCTTTAAAAGAAAAAACTTGCGTAAAGCGAGTAAATATATAAAACAATCATATCTGATTTTAATTAAATACTATTATTGTAAAATGCTTGTGATATTATGTTATAATATTATCTTTTTATTTAAGATTTACGTGAATCAGTTCGCAAAATATAAAGAGAATTATTATGCCATGTGTGAATTAAAAATAAAACCTATGCAAGGAGTAAATTTATGAAGCCAGAATCTACAAAATATCGGCAACAAGGAAATTGTACACATTTTCGATCCATCTCACTTCATCAAAGGCATTAAGAATAATTTCCTAGTGAACGATGTCAAGTTTAGATGGAAAGAAAAGCATGTGCAAAAAGCAACATGGGATCATCTTATTAAGTTATTTAAAATGGATAAAAGGGATCTTGATACTCGCATGTGTGAAAAACTAACTGTTCGACTTGTATATAGAGAATCTATTAAGAAAATGAATATGAAATACGCAACTCAAGTTTTCTCTCGTCGTATTTCTCTGTACTATGCGTGGATTTGCACAACAAGGGTACGAGAAATTGCCTCGAGCTGCCATTAACATCGCCGACTTTTTACTATTTATGGATAAACACTTTGATAGTGTCAATGGAATGTCGATCCATCCTATTCATGGCAAGGATTTGAAACGCGCTTTTTTTTTAGTTTCTTGTATAAGAATTAAGTTTTATTGTTAAAAAATTTTATTCATAAAAGATACCTCTTATATTTTACATATACATATTTTACATATACATATTTTACATATACATATACATATACATATACATATACATATTGATATATATTTTATTGGCAGCAAAATTAAAATATTTTTGGTACATATTTAATTCTTTAATAGATGTATTTTTGTAATATATAATGAATAATTAAAGTTATAATTGCACTTATATACACATATATATATATATGTAAGTGCAAAATAATATGCAACTTTAATTTTTCATCAGGAATAATATTCAAATTATTGAATTAATGAATTCCTTTAAAAAGAATATCAATTTGAATGAATAATTAAATTGAATATTTTTTTATTGGAACATATTTTATTATGTACTAAATATTTATAATAAAATATGTGTTCAATATCAAATTGAATTATTCATTCATAATAACATTCTTTTTAAAGGAATTCATTAATTCAATAATTTGAATCTCCCGCCAACCGCCAATAAAGCAACAGTAGCGACACTTGCGACAGTTATTTCGCACTACGATTCAGCGGGCCATTTTTTTGTTGAGAGTTGGCTATAGACTAGTTTACTCTTTCATCTCTGTTTAAGATATTTACAGAGAACAAATTTATGTTCTGTGTTCGTTGTCTTTGAATAAAGTGCTTTAGAATGTAAATTAATTAGGGTATTTAAAATATTTTATGTAATATTATTTCAAATACCTAAATATATTACAAATGAACGGCCAAACATCCAAAATCAATTACATGTGTATAAACTTGTCACTAGGGTGTTAAATAGTGCTTATGAGATTATATACATGCATAAATCTAAATCAAATTTAATGAATTTAGATGCAGGCCCAATTTCATCTTGTCTATTTTATTTATTTAATAAGAACTACAATACGATCTCGATAGTGTGAACACGAAAATCCCAAGCATGTTCACACGAACGAGGGTGTTCACACTATAGGGGTTGAAAAAAATAGGTAATTATAGCTTAGTTTTCTTTATTTGATACATGGATCCATTATAAATACAAGATTTATTTA
The DNA here is from genome assembly GCA_947310635.1 of Leptodirus hochenwartii. NCBI lineage: Eukaryota > Metazoa > Arthropoda > Insecta > Coleoptera > Leiodidae > Leptodirus > Leptodirus hochenwartii. The sequence continues at coordinate 31,759,287 of OX371178.1, read as the reverse complement.
AAAAATGAAGTTATTTTTGTCTGTTTTTGTTTTGTTGCAAAAGCACCGGGCCCGGGTTGCTATAGCAACGTGACGTCACGCTGCTTATGCAGCTGAGAATATATCGTTGTTTCAAGCTATTCTGGGCCGCAATTCTTTAGCGTCCCAACAGAGAAGCTTAGTCTAGTATACAAGAAAATAGTGTTCTTTATTGAAAATAGAGTTAAAATGTAGACTTTCTCTTGAGGACAAAGTAAAAATTAAAGAATTAGGTAGGCCATTGCTTGATTTAAATTTATCGCAAACTTGTGCAAGGAGTGCACAAAACAGGACATATACGTGGCGTTTTTCAAGAGACATTTACAAAAAAAATACATGGATATGTGGTTGTAAAGTTTTCAACTTATTGTACTGCTTTTCATGTATATTAAATTACAACCCTGCAGCAACTGGAATGGATCGGAATTGGGCCAGAATAGGTATGAAAGAGTTGCATCACCTTCCTGATAAAATAAGAAAGCATGAATCATCTCGAGTCCATATCAGTTCATGCGCGCAGTTGGCTTTACTTGGCAAAGTAAACATCATGACTCAGCTTAGTTCTGCATATCGCAAACATGTAATAGAATATAAGGAACAAATGAGGAGGATTCGCTATATCTTAAAATGCATTATTTGTTGCGTGAAAATTTGCAGTGGTTTTGAATTAGGTCACCGCGAGAATGGAGAATCGGAAATTGTGGAATATTTAGAGAATTGGTCGATTTTTCTGCAGAATTAGATTTTGCATTGCGATAACATCTGCAAGACGCTACGGTTTTCCAGGGGACCTCTAAAACAATACAAAATGATATTTTAGATAGTATGCTTGTGGTATGCAAAGAGGAAATTTGTAGTCAAATTAAAAATTCCGATTTTTTGGCTATTCAGTGCGACGAAACTACGGATGTTACGAATTGGTGCCAAACGGTATTGATATTTAGATAGGTTTTTGATGGAACTGTTTGTGAGAATTTTTGGAGCTTTATTAGGATCCATGATAAATCAGCAGGAGGCATACAAAAATGTATTGAAGAATAAATGGATCCTCTAATTCTGGAAACACCTCAAAAGTTAATCGCCCAAACGTACAATGGCGCGAATGTTATGAGTGGTGCTACAGGTGGTGTTCAAAGTTACATAAAGAAAAATATCCTTGTGTTCATTATATACATTGCTATGCTCACCAACTAAATCTTCTAATGTAGAAAGCAGCATCACAACATGTTAAAGTGAGGGTATTTTTTAATAATCTATCGGTAATTCCCGCTTTTTTTTCACACTCCTCGAACAGATGCAATAGTTTAGAAGAAATAGTCAACCGCAGGTTGCCGAAGTCAGCTGCAACAAAATGGAATTATAACATCAGAACTGTCAATACTGTGTATGAAAAGCGAGAAAAGCTAATAGAAGTATTTGAAGAAATTGAAGAAAAATGCTTAAGAAGTGTAACTTCTAATGAAGCTTCTGGTCTCCAACGAGCTCTAGAAGACACAGAATTTTTGTTTTGGTTTTCATTTTTCCACAAAATTATGCCACATGAGGATATTTTGTATAATCAAATCCAGTCAAGAGATAAGGATAGTATCCAACTTCAAACTGATATAAAAAAAATTGAAAAGTGTATTAGAAACATTAGATGTGAAACTGACGCTATTCAAAGTGACACTGAAGATAATTTTCTTTCAACAAAGAGGAGAAGAAAAGTAAATAACTTACAAAGAAGTGTATATGCCAAAGAAGTGTGTGACGTAATTATAACACATATGAAATACAGATTCTCATATCGTGGCCATCTACAAGCCGCTGAGTTATTTAACACGAAATCGATGCCATCATTTTTCAGTGGACCTTTTGAAAACCGTGTGTCATGCATATCCATTTTTGAATAAAACCAGATTAAAAACAGAATTAAAAGTCATTTACTCGCGTCCGGATTTTTATCAAATAATTGGAGCCACAAATTTTCCTAGTATTATTATTACTACAAAATAATCTCAGTGAAACTTTCCCGGAAACTATAAAAATACTTAAAATTATTTTAACAACCCCGATGACCACTGCTGAATCAGAGCGTTGTTTTTCAACACTTAAAAGAAACAAGACTTTTTTGCGAAATGCTATGAGTAATGATCGTTTAAACGCGTTGGCGATGATGTGTATTAATAAAAATGTGGTGCAAGATATTGACGATTTTGACGAAAAATCTTGGAAAAGTTTATATCAATGAAAGAAAGAAGAGCGGAATTCACTTTCAAGAAATGATTGAATTAAATCATTTTGCATCCATTTTTGGTAAGATTTCTCACTATTATGTTATTTTTTAAGAAATGCGTCCCCTCGATTGAAATGTCAAGAGTCACCACTGCTAGTAATATAGCTAATAAGCTATAAAATACTATTCTATAAAATATATAAGCTATAAAATACTTATGAGCTATAAAATACTAATCAAAATTATATATCTCCGAACATTTGATATAATCGTGTATATGTTGTGTCACCTAGTATAATTGAAAGACGATACATCAACTCACACAACCATCAAAGCTGTGTAACTTGGTTTTGCTAAACACTCTCATGACGAAGCATTCTCAACAATCGTACCTATATCTCCAACAGTCATGATCCAATACATGGATAGAATTGTAACGAATTGATCAAATTCACTTACATATGATCATCCTTTCGGGACTTCCTGACCAGAATATCAAGAACTTTCGCAGGTATATGTATATACATGGTGGATTTAACAATTTATCTACGCCTTCATAGATTTTCTACCAATTCGAAACCAATTTCCAACTCGGCTTGGATCGAAATTAAACATCCAACATATGCACAGCCAGATACGAGTTGCAATGTTATCTGTAAGCCGAATAGCGTTTATTGTGCCATATACGATTTATTTCATGCATATGCAATATAATATGTATGAAATATATGGTGTATATGTATAATGTGGCCTTAGGAATCGTATAAAACGTGTGTTTATAATGAAAACAACGTCCGTAATTATATATTTTTCAGCGGAACTTGAAGTGGATTTTCGGATTGAGTGAACTGAGTGGTTACGAAAACAGCGAATCATTCTTCTCTTTATGGAATATACAGAAAGATCCATGTACACCATTTACAACTAAATAATTATGGTCAACTAATTTAAAACTAATATTTATTTGGTTGTTGTTATCCAATTTGAAGATTTTCAGCAAAGCAGACATTTGAAATAAACCGTAGTCATCTATGAATCAGCTGATTCTTATATAATCGCTGCATTTAACATGCAACGATAGAATGACATGTATTTAGTATTTCAGCATTTCTCGTAATATAATGTAGTATAAAGAGTTTGAAATATTTTTTCCTTATATTTTAATAGGTATTATTTATTTTAAAAATTATCACTACGGTGTTAAGTAATAGTATAGAATATCACCCAAATACCGTAGCTCAAAGCATTAAGTAGCTAGATGTGCATTTCGAAGGCTATGCCCCCATCTTCAGTAGCACAAGATAAAAACAAAATAAAGTACCTCTGTCACGAATCGTGATTGATATACTATTAAATAAATAAGTCAACAAGCCAGAAGTATTTAAAAAATGGCATATAATATGACCTATAAATCTTGTAATACCCCATACAATTATCATGTCGTAGTTTGCCCATCTTTCAATTGTTGTTATTACCTACTTTCCTCTTAATATTCAAATGTATTTGTTCTTTGTCGGCCTTTAGCGTAAATTTCTCTTATTTATCTTACCTTATTACTAATTCATTTATTTGGCATTTCCAACACTAAACCACAACCAACATTTGCTAGAATAACCTGTCGTCTCTATAACTATTGTGTCCGTCCTTATACCTTACACCTTTAAACTTTTACCGATTGTATTCCGAAAAGCCTTTCTACCTACCTACCTACCTACTCTTGTCTATTCTTACATCTTTAACGCCCTCTACAAATCGCATACCCCAGCTAAAATGGTCAGCTAAAATGCAAAAAAATTAGAAAATCTATTGGAAGTATTACATGTTACTTTAATTTGTATTTTTTGTACTGAAATACGCATCTATCTACTTAATGCTTTAAGTTACGGTATTTGGGTGTTATTCTATACAGGTATTTTTTTAGTTATTAGTTAATGTTAACATTCGTTAAGCCAGTCGTTCTTGTGCGCTATTAACATATGACCGGAGCAATGTCAATTTTAGCAAGATATTTCACCTAGTCCTAGGATTGCATTAATATTTGGTTCGTATTATTTCATTTGGACATTTATCTAATCTACTTGCTATTTATTACCAAATGTTCTAAAATTTCACCAGTAGAAGAAAAAGGCATTTTTTTAATTGTAGGGTAGAAATTCGGTGTTTATGTTTGTTCAATAGTCCATGCTGTATATAAGGGATTGAAAGGATCCTCAACAACGTACGGTAAGCTTTGTTATATGGTACCGAGATGCGTGGGTCGTTGTAGCGCTGAAGAACGTCTTGAAAACACCTCAAAAGCTGTCAAGTGTGCGCTTATATGAATATATTATGAGAGAATACATTGTAATTGTGTGTAGTGTGGCATATAAGCAGTTGGTATTCATAGGACCATACTAGAAGACCACACTCTGCCTTGATAAAAAAAACTTTGATTTTATTTAATTCAAGATAAGTCTTATGCAGAATTGTTATTTATTTTTCGCAAGCCCTATTAAGAAAGTAATTAACGTAATTATTTAAAGAAATTGTTGCAATAGTTAGAAATGAATATTATGGCAATATAAATACTAACAAATATATGTTAAGCTTACAAAATTTTATATTATGAAAAATTTTCACAACATTCTTTTATATTCCATAATTTTTTATTGCTAATGAAAAATGATAATAAACATTGCAGGAAATTACAGAAGATTTTTATAACAATCAAATAAAAATAAAGTTTCTACTTCATTTTTCGATGATATATAAACCAATAAATATATTTTTCAAACAGTTGATTCTAGGCACATAAATATTTATTATTATCTATTTAGATGTTGAGATTGCTACTTTTTTATAGCTCGGTTTTTATGTTTATTTAGGAATATTATTTTATAAAAATTGCGATTCTTCAGAATCGAGATGAAATTGAACAACTGAAATAAACTTACCAATAATCTAAGAGATATCTTAAAATTAGAGGATTTTAAGGTATCTTATTACCACTGTATTTTGATTATAATTATATAAGTATTGTTGATGTAAAAGCAATTTCACATTAATTCAATTAATTGCTTCAATATAAATAAACATATTTTTTTAGAAAATACTTACATTCTGATTCCAAAACTGCATTTTATTTTCTTACGTATGTATAATAGTTTTTTATTTTTTAATTTTAGTACATTCCCTTTTATCAATTATATTGCGGTTTATATGAATAGCTCTCAATTCGTTGTTTAAAAAATATATAAAAAATCATTTAATTTAATATTAAAATACACAAATAATAAAAAATTAGAACAAAGATAAACTATCATTTACGCAAAACATATTGTAGAGAGTCAGAAACATCCAAATAGAAACAAATTTAAACGAATTAACCACGAAAAGGAAACCCTAATCATTTCCGGTCTGGTTCGTTATTTCTCCGATAAACGCTATCAAAGAGAAATAAAAAATTCATAAATAATGTCAAGTCTTACATAAAAAATCTTACATATAAGATTCTTCGAAGGAGAAGCAAATATCTTATATCTGAAGATCATAAAAAATACCTAAACTTTGTAGAATCGAAAATGCATGTTACTCCTAAAAGCTTTTGGTACTATGTTAATAATTAATTTTGGTATTATGTTAATAATCCAATTTGAGTTTCCCTAGTAGTATGAGATATGGAAATGATTTTTTTTCCAATTTTAGGGGAGTTGCTGATAGATTTGCGAAATATTTTTCAACTGTATTTGAGATTTCTTCTCAGCCGTTACCAACACATTTTATAAAGAGTAAAAATTATATTCCTTTGAGTTTAATAGAATTTAGTAGAGTGATATTAAAATAAAGTTGAGCCAATTGAATATAAACAAAAGAACCTGGAACTGATAATATTCCTGCAATGTTATTAAAGAACTGTGCAAACTCACTATCAAACCCTACCTATATATTATTTTTCAAATCTTTGAAAGAGGAATGTTTTCCTTCTCTATGGAAAAAGGCAGTAGATAAACCCATATTTAAGAGCGGCAATAAATGTGATATTACAAATTATAGACCGGCATCCATTCTGTCGACGATTTCTAAGATTTTCGAAAAAAATGTATTTGAATCGATTATGTTTACCTTTAAGAAATTGAACAGCAACATGGCTAACATGGTATTATATACACATGATCTATTCCTTGCAATGGAGGAAAGATTGCAAGTAAATTCTATCTATACAAATTTCAGCAAGTGTTTCAACAGAATTGATCACGGTTTATTATTAAACAAATTATATGGGTTAGGCATTCATGGAAATCTGTATAAATGCGTTCAGTCCTATTTATAAATACGGTCATCAATCGTTTCTTTGCAGGGATACTCATTGCGATATATAAATATTACTTCTGGTGTCCCACAGGGTAGTCACCTGGGCCCTCTGTTATTTCTATTGTTCATAAACGACGTTTCTTCGTGTTTTACTCATGCCGAATTCTAGATGTATGCTGATAACTTGAAATTTTATAGGCCCATTCGAAGTCTTCAAGATTGTCCGAAATTGCATAGTGATTTAAAAGCACTTTCAAACAATTGTATGCTTAATAAACTTGTTCTCAATATGGATAAATGTGCATTAATATCATTTACAAGAAATAGAGATGTCACTGAGTTCCACTATATGTTAAGTAACGTAAGTTTGAAATCTCTAACCTCCATAAACAAATTAATAAATTATTTTCGATAGTAAATTATTATTTAGTGAGCATGTGGATTACACAGTCACAAAAGCTTTGCTTGGATTTATTAAGCGTACTTGCGCAAATTTTAAAAACTTGAAAACTTTTAAAACGCTCTATTTCGCTTATGTATTCAGTCATATTAATTATGCAACAACAGTTTTTAGTCCGCAATATCACATTTATATAGACAGAATTGAGAAAATCCAAAAAAAGTTTGTTAAGTTTGTATGTTTTCGAACCAACATATGTAATTTAAATTGTACTACAACATGTAATAGGTTAAATATATTGACTCTTGAAAACAGAATGATATTAAACGATTTATGTTTACTTTTCAAAATAATGAATGGTGAAGTGACGTATACTTCATTTTTGTTTAATATTCAAATGGTGTGTCATTTATGTCCTATAAGAAACGCAGAATTTTTCAGAATATCCTATCGTGCCACAAACGCTACTTTAAATTCTCCTATTTACAGGTTTATGAAAACTTACAATGACGTTTTCAGTCACGATTCCTGATAGAGGTATTTTATTTCGTTTTTATCTTGTGCTACTGAAGATGGGGGCATAGCCTTCGAAATGCGCATATAGCTACTTAATGCTTTAAGTTACGGTATTTGGGTGATATTCTATACTTTTATTTAACACCGTAGTGATAATTGTAGATAAGACAAATGTAGTATTTACTCATTCACACATTTATACTTAATTAATGATTATGCATTTTATTATTATTAATAGAAATTAGGGAAAAATATGTATTTTTTGTTATAATGTGAATATTGTTTTGTAAAAATGATTTTTGTTATCTCGTTCAGGAATGATTATAGTTTGAACATATCATATGCTAGAATTATATTAATAAGTTATGGACTGTACTGGACGCTTTATTGCCTGTTGTGCCTGTTTGTAGTCCGTATTGTTAAATAAAAAAATAAAAAAATAAACAAAATAAAAAAAATGGATTCTAAAATATTCTATATTGTCCTACAAAGAGATCCACATATGTTGGATCTCTTTGTTGGATAAATAAAATATTCCAATACAAAGTATGGAAAGTATCGAAAGTATGGAAAACATGGATCCATTGAATCTATATCCTGAACTATTTCAGAGTGACATAAATAATATATCACTCACAATTCTTTGACTATTCACATTGAAGATTTTATAATAAATTATTAGATTTTGAAATAACGACAAATATATTTTAAAATATAGTGTTGCCTACTTACTACAGTTTTAACAATATAAGATTCAAAATACTAATATATTATGTCTGTAAGTTTACATTATAATATTCAAAAAATTAATATAAGACCCAATTTTCATGGAATGTAGTCTATCGTTCACAAATACATAATTACGAATTTATCTCGAATCTTTTTTTTTAAATTTCTTCAAAATAATTCTTTAGTGTCTACTTTAAATAGTAAATGGTGGTATGGAAAATATATTTACACATATAGAATTATGAGGTATAATGAAATGTTGATAAAACAGTAAAAAAAACAATGACATATTCTTAAGTCTTAAAATGAGTTGTCCAACTTTCAAATGGATTCTAAAATATTCTATATTATTCTACAAAGAGATCCACATATGTTGACATTAATAAATAAAATATTCCAATACAAATTTTCAGTGAAAAAACAGTTAAGAGTTATTACTTAATGCAAAAAGTTGATACAAACGAAAAATGTATGAAACTAACATATTATTTGGAGAGAATATTTATATTATAGTGCTCTTTCAGGTTTTGCCAGGAATTTGTGAAATATTTGGCAAGTTTTGCCTAACCTACGTAGTTTTTATCTATAAACTGAAAAAATATAAAATATAAAAGAAAAATAATTCTTACCGCTATATTGATAAGCTCTGCAATAAATATTCTTTCAAGGAGATTTAACTGACCTCTTTTTACGACTTGTTTTTATTTTTTTCAGTAATTCCACGATTATTTTAAGTTTTTAAGTAATTCCACGATTATTTTAATATGACAATATTTAAATATGGCATATTAATGAATATTGTACGAAGAAATAAATGGATGGTCTTTGAGCCGCTTCAAAAGTCTTGCGAATAAAAAAAATGCAGATACTCGTCAATGATGTAGTTAATAATGGCGAATGTGTTATGTTACCTAGTTCTTAACTGCTGAACTAAACTGATTAAATTACTATTAAATATTACAGTGTGATCTCGAAACCTAAAATTTTTATTAGCTCCAACCCTGATATTCGCTTTGTAAAATTTGAATAAAATCGAGTCTTTATATTTTCTTTATAATCTAATCTTTATAATATTATGCCATTTGAAAGTACCCAAACTATGCATGAAATAAAAAATTGATTAATACCATTATGGTAGGTATTTTAAAGTGAATTTCTTTTGATTTTTAGCAACCATGGTACGGGATCAGTTTCTCTTTAGCGAAAAATATCCCCGTGTAGTGAGCTTTGTACCTATATATTCGCTGGAAGATTATTTGACCACTGTTTCAAAGCAAAGCCAAATGATTTCATTGTTTAGGTACATCTTTCGATACTAAAGTTTATGCGTTAGAAAAAATTTATGACGTTGCAAACGTTTAATCGTATATATAAAAAGAATGTGGAAAAAATATTGTTCAGAAAACTCAAAAAACGTTTTTAATGTAAACCATCTTTACATATCTTATATCTTCCAAATAAATATTTTTTGCCATTAAAGTTTTTTGACAAGACAAAGCACACTTTTTGAAATTAAATTGAATCGAGATTTATTAATATTATGAAAAATATAATATTATATCGATATAAAATTATACAGGGTGGGCCATCAGTGCTACGGTGGAACCCGCTGTATAAACGAATATAGATAGAAATATAAAAATTTCCAAAGCTGAATGGAGTGCTGAATTATAAAATATTATTCTTATAGTTGTTTCAAATAACTGTAAGATCTATAAAACATACATTGAGTAATAGTATAAAGTATCACCCAAATACGCATTTGAGAGATGCGCATTTCGAAGGCTATGCCCCCATCTTCAGTAACACAAGATAAAAACTAAATAAAATACCTCTAAATGTAAAAAAAACTAAATAAAACAACTAAATAAAAACTAAATAAAAATAAAAATAAATTTTAAAATAGTTTTTATTAAATAAATTAAATAGGCAAGATGAAATTGGGCCTGAATCTAAATTCATTAAATTTGATTTTGATTTATATACTTTCATAAGCATTTAACTCGGAATAATTCAAAACACTTTTAAGTAATTTAAGTGAACTAATTTAAATGGGATGACTTGAGTAGTCAAAAATATGCTGGGCTACAGCACTTTTATCTATTCTATTTAATCTGAAATGAGCTAAATAGATAAATACATTGAGTAGTTGATGCAAGTTGCATTTTCTAATTTATTAAAAATGTGGAGGATTTCTTTAACTCAATGGAAAGTCAGATATGGCACTCCATGTGTTAAAAACGGATATTGGACCAAATTTAACTTTAGACTATAAAAAATTTCAATTGGAATATATTAATCGCTCTAAACATTTGCATTAAAAAATTATTAAAAAAAAAGATTAAATTAACGTACAGGTGGTACTATATTTTATATCGGGAAAATATTATATTGCATATAATATTTGGACAATTTTAAATGGATACTATCTTTTTACAAATCCCTATATTTAGCATAGATGTAATATTGTGAATTATTTTATATCATTTAAGTTTTTTTAGTTAGTCACATATCATCACTATAATTTATTTGTAGATAATGTATAAATCACATTCGTAAGAGAAATAGAATTTAAACGTAAATAACTTATACGAACATTTTTTTGTCTTCTATATGTAGAAAGTATGTTGCTTTGTTGCTTCAACCGAAGATATTAAACAGAATAGAATATTAAATATACAATTATGCACGAATATGTAAGTTATGCGCACTTTACTTTATGCGACCTCTAAGGCTATTTAAACATATATTATTTAATTGCTTATTCATTTGAAAATAGTTTGCTTTTATGTTCTTCCATTTAGTGTTTTCACAAGATGTAAATCTCCTTATATTGTGACGTTAATTGCCGCTTTCTGCAACTATTTAATTCCAATAGTAGCGCTAGTTAGTTGTGGTCGTGGCGAAACAACTTTATATTAAATTGTAGCACATCATTTTTAATAAATACATCGGCTTTATGAGATAGAAACATTGTTGAGATTGATGATAACGAATACCTACCCAAAAATGCAGTGAATCTATGCAAATGTGGATCTAGAAATAGATTAAATTACAATGTTGCTACTAAAATGGTGGACGTTTAACTACTATACACGGTGATTCAGAAAAATGAGATAATAAAATATCGTTTAGTATAGAATATCACGCAAATACCGTAACTTAATTGCATTAAATAATCTATACTATTATTTAACACCGTAATGATAATTAATAAAAAAAATATCGTTTAATAATTTAATAATTAATGTATTACATTCCATTTCTCCGGAAATTATATATAGTGAACCTCAATAAATCTTGCTAAAGTTTAGTAGAAAAATATCGCAAAATTTTAATATTTATCGATTGGCAGTAAACAATATATTTTTTTTTTATAAAAAAACTTGAACTAAAATATGAAATTGCAATACATTTTATTATTATTACTTTTAAATGGATGTGAAATCCAATAAAATAAAAATAAATCTATATATCCAGCGTAATCTATTTAAAAATTAGAAATTAAATTTAAATAATTTTGTACTTGGCTAACGTGAAGGTACGAAGGGCATCAAAGGGGCAAGTACAAAAATTTAGTATTTAGGGTAGTTTTAAAGTACAAGTACAAGTATTAGTTAGTTAGTTAAAGAGTCCGCAATCCTAAAGATTGGTTGGAAACAGCACGCCATGCCGATCTATCCTGAGCTAATCCCTTCATCTCCCTATAGCTATTCATCTCAACGTCTTCAACTATCTGACTCACATACTCCAATCTAGGCCTACCTACCCCTCTCTTTCCCTCCACTCTACCTTCTATGATCAATTGCATAATCCCCCCCATGCCTAAGAATATTCCCTACTAATCTGTCTCTCCTACGCTGTAACACTCTCCAGATACTTCTCTTCTCCCCTACTAACTCTAGTACAGCTTCATTTGTTACTTTATCTTCCCAACCAATCCTCATCATCCTCCTATAACACCACATTTCGAATGCTTGTAATCTACGCTTCTCTTCCTTTCCTATAGTCCACGCCTCACACCCGTACAGTGCTACACTCCAAACATATACCTTCAGTAATCTTTTTCTAATACCCAAGTCAATATTTGATCTTAAAATCTGTTCTTTTCTACGATTGCCTTCCTACCCTGTGCTATCCTACACTTTATATCTACCTTGCTTCGATTATCTTTTGTGATTCTACTGCCTAAATAACAAAAATCTGACACTTCTTCGATTCTATTATCTCCTATTGAGATCCTCATTTTTCTACTGCATTCCTTTTTGTCACACCTCATCACTTTAGTTTTACCTATATTTATTTTCATGTTAAAATCCCTAGTCAATACTGCCTGCATACCATTCAATACCCTTTCTAAATTCTTTTCGCCTTCTTCCAATATAGCTATATCGTCGGCGAATCTCAACATATATATTTTCTCTCCCTGTACATTCACACCTACACTATACTCTTCTTTTACTTTGTTTATTGCATCTTCTATATATAGATTAAATAATAACGGTGAGAGTGTACATCCCTGCCGAACTCCCTTCCCTATTTTTGCTACCTCTTCTTCCCCCTCAATTCTAACTAAGGCAGTTTGGTGTTTATATAAATTAAAAATTATTCTCCTATCCTTATAATCTATACCCGTTTCTTTTAAAATTCTAAACATTATGTCCCAATCTACATTATCAAATGCCTTTTCTAAGTCTACAAAAGCTATGCAAGTTACCTTTCCTACCCTATTTCTTTTTTCTACTACCGTTCTTAGTATTAAGTATTTTTATTTATTTATTTATTTATATTTATTCAAGTATTAAAAATTATTAATTACATTACAGAAAATATCGTTCAAAGTTTGAATATATTAGAAAATTCTTTGTGTGTATTCTTCATAATCAATTTATTTCTAATTTATAATTTATAATCGAAAAAAGAAGTGTCAGATTTTTGTTATTTAGGCAGTAGAATCACAAAAGATAATCGAAGCAAGGTAGATATAAAGTGTAGGATAGCACAGGGTAGGAAGGCATTCGTAGAAAAAGAACAGATTTTAAGATCAAATATTGACTTGGGTATTAGAAAAAGATTACTGAAGGTGTATGTTTGGAGTGTAGCACTGTACGGGTGTGAGGCGTGGACTATAGGAAAGGAAGAGAAGCGTAGATTAGAAGCACTTGAAATGTGGTGTTATAGGAGGATGATGAGGATTGGTTGGGAAGATAAAGTAACAAATGAAGCTGTACTAGAGTTAGTAGGGGAGAAGAGAAGTATCTGGAGAGTGTTACAGCGTAGGAGAGACAGATTAGTAGGGCATATTCTTAGGCATGGGGGGATTATGCAATTGATCATAGAAGGTAGAGTGGAGGGAAAGAGAGGGGTAGGTAGGCCTAGATTGGAGTATGTGAGTCAGATAGTTGAAGACGTTGAGATGAATAGCTATAGGGAGATGAAGGGATTAGCTCAGGATAGATCGGCATGGCGTGCTGTTTCCAACCAATCTTTAGGATTGCGGACTCTTTAACTAACTAATCGAAAATAATAATCAGTTACCTTTCTTAAATGTTTTAGTAATTAGAAATAATAATATATTAGAATTTGATATATATAGAAAAGCAAACAAATACGGACTGCTATATACAGATCGATTCAAATCATTGTCGTCAACATAAATATGCTGCTTTTAATTTTTTAATTAACCGTATATTAAATTTACGTTTATCTAATGATAAATATAACATTGAATTAAATAATTTCCGAAATATAGCAGTACAAAATGGCTATTTTTATAAAATTATAAACAACATATTAAGCAAATTTATTTTGAGCTACTGAAGATGGGGGCATAGCCTTCGAAATACGCATCTAGCTACTTAATGCTTGTTACGGTATTTGGGTGATATTCTATATTATAATTTTTTATAATTGCTTTATAATTAAATTAAATTTTTATTTGTTGAATTTACTTTGGTACACATGAAAGTTACATCGACAGTTTCCTTCCCTTAAGCTCATAGAATTATATAGAGTATAGAGTACAAATTCTATAGAATATTTTACAATAAAAATTAAAGTCACTTGATAATTTTATTAATAAAAATGTTGCAACATTAAATATATGCCAAACTCTTTACTTATGTATTATATACGTATAATATGTTTCAGTATCAAAAATACCGATTTACATTTTCATGTTTAAATTACAAAGTTAATAAAAAACATTGTCTGTGACTATTGTAACAAAAGAGGTCATTGTTAAATAAATTAATATCTGGTTCATTTCTTGTCAACTATCTAGTCGCCTATTACAAATATTTAATATTTAGTGTTCTATGTAAAACAAATGAAGATTGTTTGTTGGCCTAATCAATAATTCCAAAAATTTGCAGCTGGCCTACCTTGGGATTATAAGAATTTATAAAAAGATTAAAACTTTTTTGTGGGGATGAAAGCAAGGGAAGATGGAGAAATCTAAGAATTAATTCAAACTCCGTCAACGGTGATTTATATAAAACGTTATAACAAAAAAGAAATTAAAAAAATATTATAGGTAGTTTCGGAAAAATGCATAAATTTAATTGAGATGTATGTTTAAATTTGCTTCAATGATATAAAATCCGCTCTAGTTCTATTAGCTCCTATAGTTCCATTATTATATACTACATTCACATCTTATGTGTGGTTAATTCCTTCTTTTTTATAAATATATATTTACCAGTGGCGCTTCCTTATGCAGGCCGCAGGGCCGCGCGCCCCTCCTGAACATTGAGCGCATCACCGTAGATATATAATTGTATTGCGATATTTTAACTCGGCATTATTTTTCCAAAAAGATAAAGCTTGCGCCGCGATAACAATCAACACAACACGGTGTGGCGTTCGTTGTGGTATCCGTTGCAAGTGGTAGAGCCAGTGCAGCCACCGATGCAGTATATCATCTGTATCTATCGTTCGCGTGGTGTAATACCTATATCGCTAATATGGTGCCGACATTCAAGCGCCAAGCCAGAACACCCAATACGAGTTAAATGCATATGTACTCATCTCACTCTATTGCAAGCAATAGGTGAGAGCGACCGTATGCAGTATATCTTCTGTTTCTTCCGTTCGCTTGTCGCATACAACGTCTAATATGTTTTACACATTCCAGCGGTTATTCGAGGCCAGTACAAGTTAAATGCATATGCAATGAGATGAGTGTATCATAGAGTATATATATATATATAAATTGATATAGGCCAGATAAGACAGTATCATTTATTCTGTAGTTACGTATGTATGATTTTGCCACGTATTTCTCGAAGAATATATTTAATAGAAATAATTTAATAAAAATGAATAGTGTTAGTTCTTTATTGAAAATAGAGTTTTGTAGACTTTCTCTTGAGGCAAAGTAAAAATTAAAGAATTAGGTAGGCCACTGCCTGATTTAAATTTATCGCAAACTTGTGCAAGGAATGCTCAAAACCGGACATTTACGCGGCGTATTACAAGAGACATTTACAAAAAAAAATTATAACACAGATGAAGGACAGATTCTCATATCGTGGCCATCTACAAGCCGCTGAATTATTTAACACGAAATCGATGCCAACATTTTCTAAACAATTTCCAGTGGACCTTTTGGAAACCGTGTGTCATGCATATCCATTTTTGAATAAAACCAGATTAAAAACAGAATTAGAAGTCATTTACTCGCGTCCGGATTTTTATCAAATAATTGGAGCCACAAATTTTCCTAGTATTATTATTACTACAAAATAATCTCAGTGAAACTTTCCCGGAAACTATAAAAATACTTAAAATTATTTTAACAACCCCGATGACCACTGCTGAATAAGAGCGTTGTTTTTCAACACTTAAAAGAATCAAAACTTTTTTGCGAAATGTTATGGGTAATGATCGTTTAAACGCGTTGGCGATGATGTGTATTAATAAAAATGTGGTGCGAGATATTTACAATTTTAACGGAAAAGTTTTGGAAAAGTTATATCAATGAAAGATAGAACAGTGGAATTCACTTTCAAGAAATGATTGAATTTAATCATTTTGCATCCATTTTAGGTAAGATTTCTCACTATTATGTTATTTTTTAAGAAATGTGCCCCCCCCAGATTGAAATGGCACGAGCCGCCACTGATATTTACGGTCATTATGAAATTTTTTTCACGTGTTCCTTTGAAGTGTAGATGTACCTCTAGGGGTACGAGTATAAATAGATTTTTATGTCTTTTACATTGATACTACTTGTAGAGTAGGGTATTGTTAAGTACGGTGTGTTTTGGCTACGGAAAATTTCAATTTCAATTCTTTCAATTTCAATACTTTATGGTATTAGTATTTCAAAATAATCAGAAATAGTTTTGCGCATTATTGAGTGGAGCAGAACTAGTTTAATGAAGTAAACAAACTGTTATGTTGTTTGCAACCTGTATGAGAAATGCTTAGTGCATTATATTACAAATTGAAGTACTTCTTGTATGTGAGGAACCTTTGAAAAAGTCCTTGTTTAAAAATTTAAATAGGAGTACGATGTTGATTAATCGGTTAAGATCCAAACATGCCAGATGTGGCTCACATTTATTTAAAATCGGGATTAACCAAAACAGTTCGTGTGGAAGCGTAGAGACGCTAAATCATATTTCCTTCGAATGTTCTAATTATTCAATTCCTAGGAAAAGTCTTTTGAAAGTTATTTCAATTGTTTCAACTTTACCTATAAACATATTCATAGTATTAAGCATGGAAAAAATCATTCTATATGATGCATTAGTTAAGTTTGCCTGGAGTATTAATAAGGACCTTTAAAAAAAGGGGGGAGAACAAAAAGAAGACAAGTGGAAAGGAAGGAAATTATGAATATTAGATGGTAAATGGTTTGAATAATTTTAGATTGCTATCCTATTATTGTTTTTTAACTTATGAATCCGTGGTCTACCTCTAGTCTGCTTTTTTTTTCATTGTTTGTCATGAAGGACCCCTTGACAAGATGAAGTGTATAAACTGTCTAATCCTATAGTAATAAGAAAAGGTTCTTTATAGGTTTTCATTTATGAATGTGTTTGCATACAGTATAAATAAGAAGTATTATATATTTAAAAAGAAGTGACAGATTAAAAGATGTATTTTAAAAATTCGAATGAGAAATTAAGGAAAGTAGCAAAAAAGCTAAACTCAATCAGTAATCAACAACTACTTGTTGTTGATTACTGATTGATTACTGATTGTTGATTACGAATTGGTCATTAGGAATGTTCAATTCTGATAACTTTGAAAAAATATGTTGTGTCTAAACGTAAATTTCGTCTCAAAAACTTTCTGTGCTCAAAAACAGAATTGGACAATTTTTCCGGCACTATACTAAAACGAATTTTGACTTAGTTTAACATACTATCTTATAATTAATTTTAGATGAAAATTGGCATTGCCAAATTTACCTGTTTTAAAGAAACTACCGGAAGCACCATAGATTGTAACTTTAAATTATTAACTGCAGAAGGAACACTGCATGTGCTGATAAAACATTTACATTTAGTGGAAAATAATAAGTGCAGCAACGGTCTACGGTGGTTCTTCTCGGTGTCTACGAGGTACGGACGGTGCATCGTTCCCGAGAGAAGAAAACACGGTCTTTATAGTTCGTCATTGTATTATATGAATATAAGACATAAAGAACCTAGCAGCGGACGTCGGTTGAGATCAGCTAGCAAACACCAACCAGCCAGCGCCAAGTCCAAAGCCAAGCAAGTGGCTTAGCAACGGCAAGAAGAAGACGACGAAGACCTCGATGTGTCCCGCGGGGCAATCTGAATCTACCCGGTATACACAAGTCCCGATAAGTATGTATAATTCTTGCTTTAATATTGCCAGATAGGAATCATCAGTAATTTATAAGTACACCATATAATATACAGATATATGGAAGGTCTATATACTTTGAAAATATATTTAGATTTTCCAGATAAGTGCAGCGTGTGCGTACCTATGCGATGTGGTGCATTCTTTTACAGGTTTAGAATATTAAGAAATGACCGATGACATACAACCGACGCATATGATATTACTTGATTCAATAAGCTAGAGAATTGCATTCCCGTTTTACCGCTAATAAAATGGCTGTGGTAATTATACTATACTGCTATACTGAAAATTGAATCTATCTGCAGTTGATATTTGTTAAGACATGCCAATTATAGACGTCCTGCAAATGGAACATTGTGGTCTAAATGAATTGTAATAAACGAAATATATTGTGCGGTGCGGAGTTTATGTTTGTTGCAACGATTTTTATATTATTACAAACATTATTTCGTTGTCCCCTGGGCAAATAAGAATGTAAATGTTAATAAGATAAAATAAATAATCTTCATTGAAATTTAACGATTTTTTATTTGTATTAAAAGCAAATACAAAATATGATGCCAATTAAACATTCTATAATTTCTTCGTTGTAAAATGTACTAACAATTAAATTATATCAACATTGTTTTATTTATTATTTTTATTTTTATTTTTTATTATCACTGCGGTGTTAAATAATAGTATAGAATATCACCCAAATACTGTAACGTAAAGCATTAAGTAGCTAGATGCGCACTTCGAAGGCTATGCCCCCATCTTCAGTAGCACAAGATAAGAACTAAATAAAATACCTCTGTCAGGAATCGTGATTGATATACTAGTAAATAAATGAGTTAATATGACAGAAGCATTTCAAAAATGGCATATAATATGACCTATAAATCTTTTTTTTGATTTTTTTTTATTGATTTCAATAAAAAATCAGGTATTTATAAAATATCTTATTCTAGTTGTCCTAAAGTATATATAGAAGACAAATACGTAGACCAATTGAAACTAGATTTAAGGAGCATTTAGTTCATTTCAGATTAAATAGAAAAGATAAAAGTGCTGTAGCCGAGCATATTTTTGACTAACTCAGGTCATCCTATTCAAATTAGTTCACTTAAATTACTTAATAGTGTTTTGAATTATTCCGAGTGCATAATGTGCAAATTTATACATGCATAAATCTAAATCAAATTTAACGAATTTAGATTCAGGCCCAATTTCATCTTGTTTATTTAATTTATTTAATAAGAACTATTTTTAAATTTATTTTAATTTTATTTATTTTTAGATATTTTAGGTTTGACAAACCTAAACTGGTCAGTTTCGTTAATTATTAATTTATATTGTTTTATAAATTTCTTTAGTTCTATAAATAATAAATAAAGTTATAAAAATAGTTCTTAAATAGATGAAATAGGGCTTAAATCTAAATTCATTAAATTTGATTTAGATTTATGCATGTATATACTTTCATAAGCATTTAACTCGGAATAATTCAAAACACTTTTATGTAATTTAAATGAACTAATTTGAATAGGATGACCTGTTTCGAAAATATGCTCGGCTACAGCACTTTTATCTTTTCTATTTAATCTGAAATGAGCTAAATAGTTAAATACATTGAGTAGTTGATGCAAGTTGCATTTTCTAATTTATTAAAAATCTGGTGGATTTCTTTAACTCATTGGAAACTCAGATATGGAATTCCATGTGTTAAAAACTGATATTGGACCAAATTTAACTTTAGACTAAAAAATTTCAATTTATCAATATTAGATTTTTCAGTATCAAATATTAATAAATTAATAAACTTAATGCTTTAAGTTACGGTAATTAAGTGATATTCTACACTATTAACATAAATTAATAATAAATATCATGAATAATAGAACAGTAGAAGTTCTTAGTAGAAAAACTAGCGCCCAAATTAAATTACTTCATTTTCACAAATAGAATAGCATAGTAAAGGTATGTATATGTATATAGTATATATATATATATACAATGAAAGTATGTTCAACATCAGGAGAAGAATTCACTGTTGTAAGAAAATATTTCTAAAATAAAGCATTAAATGCAAAATTTCGATTATTCTTGACGTTCGCGTGTATAATAATTATCAGAAGGTTAAACACGGAAGATTTTCTATCACGTTATCGATCTGATATTTTAAAATTATAAAATTGGAATCGTGAATGCATAGGCATTTATATTATATTTTAAAAAACAACGCAAAACGTCACAGAGCTTGCAAGATATTCTCGCGAAATTTATTTTTTATAGTGTAATCTTCAACTAACCACGATAAATATAGCATTATTTTATCAACCAGCATGCGATTTGGGTCTGTGAGAAAGCATGCGATCTGGTTATATATTTTATCCATGTATATTCTTGCTGCTCTTCCTTTGGGCAATAAACGATATTTGGCTAAGAGCAAGAATAGTTTATCGCTTCCTCTACAACTAATTTTCGATTTTTTTCCTTTATTTATACCATACGCTTGCATATAAATATAAATCTTTTAATTACATATCATAATTTTAATAATGACCCATGAGTTATTATTATTAAATTTATATTATTCATGAAATCACATTTTGGAAAATATTGATACCATTTTAACGGTTTGATATTATTAATTAGTTCCGTTGAAATGAAGTGAATGAGTTCCTTTTTAAATTAATCAAATGATTACAAGAATTGTGTGATAATTCACAAATAAAAAATGCACAAATACGCACATTTTTAAATATATATTTTAAGAGTGTCCCTTCTCTATTTTCTTTTCGCTTGTTTAAATTTTAATTTCGCCTGTGATATTATCACTTTCCATTTTCATTTGATTTCTGTTTTCGATCTTTTCGAATATAATAACAGTTTCCCGTGACACGAAAAGTTTATTTCATTAATTTAGCCGGCGATGAAGTAAAAAATTTCAATACATGTGTGCTAGTTGCCTTAACCTCTTATAACAAATATTTATTTTAATCGATCTATTTGGATTTTTTGAGTTATTTCGAAAGATTGTGCAATTATCAGGCGAATGATTCGAAAAAGAAAAATTTTGAATGATATAAAATTCAGCGAGTTAAAAATGCCATTAGTTCTGCTAATTATATAGGTTAAAAAAAAAATTAAATCAGTTTAAAGAAATGCCCACATTAATGGTTATATTTTTATTATTTGAGGAATATCTGAAATTTTATAAAGTATTATAACTTCTGAGTTCCATCCAATCCTTTCAACTCCTATGCAATTAATTTAAAAGTTTCAGCAAAATCATTCACTTTTTTGAAGATGTAAAAAAAAAAATTATTTCTCCAAAATTTTGCTACAACCTCTGTCATCGAATTTTTTGATGAATAAATAAATAAATAATTTTATAAATAAATAGACGACGTATTTGCAACTATTTGTTGCCATTAAATGAAAAGTTAATACACCAGTTTATTTTAATGGTTAAAAAATTCCTGTAATTATTGTAATGCCTAAATTAAAAGGTATTTCGCAAATACTTCGAAAATTCTATTGTCCTATAATTTTGCTATAATAAAATAACCGTTCACAAGAAGAATTTTCATAAAAACAATTTATATCTAAATAAATGTAGAAAGTTTAAACGAATGATTATTTTCTGAAAAGAATTAAAAAGTTGGCAACATTGTACAATATTTGAAGATATTTTAAAATTTCATTTTTCCTATAAGCCGATAAATTATATCAGATATCGCAAAACGTGAGGAATAATAGAAATTATTATATAAAACCATGTTGCATTTATTTTTCATTTGTTTGTTTATTTATCGTATTATGGCAGTAATATTAAAAGACATAGAAGTGTATGCATATTAGCGATGTGTAGTTCACTCGCGAATCGTTTACTCTGAACGGTTCAATCAAATGACGGGCATACTGTGACGATGTTTTGCAACGACCTATAGGTCACTATGACCTAGTTTGTGAACTATGAACAAAATGGTGCACGGTGTACGTATTGATGTACTTGTACTAGGTCCTGAACCCGCCGTCTACTAAACCGTTCATGAATCACAACGGCTCGTAAACGATGCAGTATAGTATACATTACATATACAGTACCAATAGCAGTACTAACATTTATGTGATAATGTGTGTTGGTGAACGGAACGAAATTATATATATGTTTCCTTATATATATATATATATATATATATATATATATATATATATATATATATATATATATATATATATATGTTTTGTATAATTATAAACGTTGTTGTTGTTTCTTCCTCATTCTTAATTCAAAGTAAGTATTGTAATATTTCAATTTATTTATTTTTTACCATTTAATATTTTTATATTGAGGAAAAAAGAGATTATTTTCATAATGTGCAGGTATTTCATATAGGTCGTGACCTAGTTCATTTTTGAAAGATGTAGTAGTTCACGACCTATAGTTCGTGAACGATACATTGAAATGAACTACGCACTAGGTCCTCAAAGTGACCTACAGTTTGCCATCACTAATGCATATAAAAGATAAGAACTTCCAGAAATTTTTTTTTTTTGGCATTAATACTATAGTTAACTACAGCAGCAAATGAAGTATTAGGCACAAAGAAAAGGGCAGGTAGGAGGGAATGGATCACGGAAGAAATAGTTGAAATGATAGAAGCAAGAAGGAAAATTAAAATTAGAAACACAGAAGCAGGACAGAAAAAATATAAGGAACTAAGGAACTTAATTAATAGGAAATGCAAGCTAGCGAAAGAAGAGTGGATAAAAGGAAATTGTGAGGATATTGAGGAGGATATGAGAAGAGGTAAAGTAGATTTGGGCTACAGGAAAATTAAGTCACATTTTTCTAAAGTAAAACCAAAGGGTAACATTATATGTGATAAGCAGGGTAAGGAACTCACAAAAAATAAGGAAAAAGCTAGAAGATGGAAGGAGTATCTTGAAGATTTATATAAAGGTAGGCAGGACATGGAGGAGCTAGAAAGTGTGGAACAGATAGATGAGGATGACTTAGCTCCTAGCATACTTAGGTCAGAGTTTCATAGAGCATTAAATGATTTACGGAATAACAAAGCAGCGGGGATTGATATGATACCAGCCGAATTAATAAAACACGCAGGGGAAAAAATGCAGGAGCGATTATACAGGTTAGTTTGTAAAATATATGAGAAGGGAGAAGTACCACAGGATTTTCAGCGTAGTAGAATAGTAACAATGCCGAAGAATATAGGAGCTAATTTGTGTGAGAATTATAGGACCATTAGTCTACTATCACATGCATCGAAGATATTGTTAAAGATTATTTATAGGAGATTAGAAAATAAAGTAGAGGAAAGGCTAGGAGAAGATCAGTTTGGTTTTAGGAAAAACAGCGGGACGAGGGAGGCGATTCTAGCACTAAGAACGGTAGTAGAAAAAAGAATGAGGGTAGGAAAGGTAACTTGCATAGCTTTTGTAGATTTAGAAAAGGCATTTGATAATGTAGATTGGGACATAATGTTTAGAATTTTAAAAGAAACGGGTATAGATTATAAGGATAGGAGAATAATTTTTAATTTATATAAACACCAAACTGCCTTAGTTAGAATTGAGGGGGAAGAAGAGGTGGCAAAAATAGGGAAGGGAGTTCGGCAGGGATGTACACTTTCACCGTTATTATTTAATCTATATATAGAAGATGCAATAAACAAAGTAAAAGAAGAGTATAGTGTAGGTGTGAATGTACAGGGAGAGAAAATATATATGTTGAGATTCGCCGACGATATAGCTATATTGGAAGAAAGCGAAAAGAATTTAGAAAGGGTATTGAATGGTATGCAGGCAGTATTGACTAGGGATTTTAACATGAAAATAAATATAGGTAAAACTAAAGTGATGAGGTGTGACAAAAAGGAATGCAGTAGAAAAATGAGGATCACAATAGGAGATAATAGAATCGAAGAAGTGTCAGATTTTTGTTATTTAGGCAGTAGAATCACAAAAGATAATCGAAGCAAGGTAGATATAAAGTGTAGGATAGCACAGGGTAGGAAGGCATTCGTAGAAAAGGAACAGATTTTAAGATCAAATATTGACTTGGGTATTAGAAAAAGATTACTGAAGGTATATGTTTGGAGTGTAGCACTGTACGGGTGTGAGGCGTGGACTATAGGAAAGGAAGAGAAGCGTAGATTACAAGCATTCGAAATGTGGTGTTATAGGAGGATGATGAGGATTGGTTGGGAAGATAAAGTAACAAATGAAGATGTACTAGAGTTAGTAGGGGAGAAGAGAAGTATTTGGAGAGTGTTACAGCGTAGGAGAGACAGATTAGTAGGGCATATCCTTAGGCATGGGGGGATTATGCAATTGATCATAGAAGGTACAGTGAAGGGAAAGAGAGGGGTAGGTAGGCCTAAATTGGAGTATGTGAGTCAGATAGTTGAAGACGTTGAGATGAATAGCTATAGGGAGATGAAGGGATTAGCTCAGGATAGATCGGCATGGCGTGCTGTTTCCAACCAATCTTTAGGATTGCGGACTCTTTAACTAACTAATACTATAGTCGTATAGTCGAAATACAGAAACCGAAAACGTTTCTTGTAAACGTAAACTCAATAATGGAAAATTCGTCTTATGTTTTTCTACTTCACCCTTGAACGTCATTATAGGATACAATCAATGAAATATGGTATGAATTTCACTGTGTCACGAGCAATAGCACACAAATTACAATTATTCAATATTCCGTAACAAATCGGCTATTTCTCATTAGGAAGAACTCACACGTGGCTATCGAACTGTAAAAGTGGATACATGAAACCAAAACAAGTAACTAAGCATATTGATGTTCGAAATGCGGTTTTATTGCTTTTGTTGTGCAAATCTATTATAAGTGAATTTTATGTACATAAAAAGTACTGAAAGTTGTTTTATTTTTCTAATTTTTTAGAAACTTTTAGAAATAATTCATTTTTGGCGACAGATGTTGTTTTGAGCTTCGAATGACAAAGATGAATTACAACACATTTTCTTATTTATATAACAAGGAAAATTTATTTAAATTATTAAAATAAATTGGCCGAATAAAAATATTTATAATATAAACATATACATATAATATTTGATGCCTTAAACATTATCAAAATGATTTTTTTTTATATTCAAAATCGGCGTAGAGGTATAACTGAACAAATCAAAATTTTGACTAAATCCATTTTACGTATAAAATCAATTTCAAATTTGATCATTTGGGCTTAATTATTTTTGCATATGGAAATCTCCAAGTGTCATAATATGCTCCTATAATTCCATAGACGATATTCGCGAAGAATGTGAAATAAAATTTAAATAAACCATATTGCACTGTACAAATATTCGAACAAAATAAGTTACATTAAAAGTTTATATTGTGTAATATAATGCATTTACCGTTATGTATTTTTTATTTAAATATTTGATGATAGTTAGTGGTCTAATATATAAAATATAGAAAAATGTGGCGTACATTATAATTCATCTAAATTTATAATTTTTATTTAAAAAAAAAATGCAAAGATTGTAAGGAATAATATTAAAAATATTAAAAACGAAGAATGAAATTTGTTTTATGGAAGTGAAAGAATTGTGGGTAAGAAGAATCTCATGGGTAGTCTAGTCTGGTCTCGACATATAAAATTATAAAAAAATATTAAGAAATGATTAAGAATATCGGATTGGCATAGTCGTTATAATAAAATATAAATAAACTGGTACATAGATATAATAAATTGTATAAAAATATATAATAAAAGTAGTGTAAAACATTGTAGTTATAAAGCGTTAATAGATAATATTTTTAAAAAGGAATATAATTTCAATGCATTCGAATCGATGCGCCCAGAGTACTCTACCACTATCAGAATGCTTGTGGGCTAAGCTGGTGTCTCTCTCGGGGTCTTATACGTTAAAACAGGGGTGGCCAACCCGCGGCCCGCGGGCCGCATGTGGCCCGCCTTGAACATTTTTTCGGCCCGCGATTTCATTATTTAAATTTCATTCATATTTATATATTTTTTATATTTAATTTTTAGTGTTATATATTTCTTTACAATGTACGCTTAGTATCATTATTAAATTTAAACAATCATTTATGAAAATTAAACACAATAATAATATCTCATTATGTTTCAATTTTTCACTCAAAAAAATTTCTATAGTGTATCTAAATCTAATATGGGGATTTATAATTTTATATGTGGCCCGCGGAGTTATGATGCATTTCCAAAGTGGCCCGATAGATCATTTGGGTTGGCCACCCCTGCGTTAGAACTTCGCGAAACGTCTTGGATTCGCCTTCAACACCTGAAGTTCCGTAGTTCACCGAGGTACACATTATATTTTCGCTCATTTCAATTTGTTGTCGAGTATTTCCTATTGTCAGAACTCATACATGTTACCGTTCTGTAACTATGTTAATAATTTGATTATTTTATTAATCTAAGATTCACTTAGAATTCACCATATCTTATTTTTAAATTTAGACTGTTTCTTTTAGGGTATTATGTAAGGGTATTTATGTAAAGTTCATTTTCCTACCAAAACGGAGGTGAACTATTTCCCTGTATTATTATATAAGTTCGGCAGACAAATAGAAAAGTATTTTGTGTTACCCAGTTGTATTTTATTGCGACGGATAGTTACACTGAGATAGAAAAGTTGTTTTTCATCATTCCTGACAAAGGAAAATAGAGAGGGTTCATTATTTCTATTCAATCAATCTGATATTTATCAGTGGCGCCCAACATTATTTAATTCTTATTTATTTGAACCGCTACTGCGCTCACTTAATCACGACCCATGCTATTCTTTAACGGCTTATGGACGGCTTATAGAACGGCTTATGGACTGAGTAGAACTAAATAAAGACATAAGTATGTATCATCTTTTAATAAACGTCGCAATTTTTGTGAGACATCAATCATCGTTGCTTATTCCTTAGAGAACAACAAAAATAGTATAAAATATCACCCAAATACCGTAACTCAAAGCATTAAGTAGCTAGATCCGCATTTCGAAGGCTACGCTCGCATCTTCAGTAGCACAAGATAAAAACTAAATAAAATACCTCTGTTACGAATCGTGATTGATATACTATTAAATAAATAAGTCAACATGGCAGAAGTATTTGAAAAAGGGCATATAATATGACCTAAAAATCTTTTAAAACAATATAAATTTATAATTAACGAAACTAGCAAGTAACAACAATAAATATTGGTTTCTCAAATCTAAAATAACCCAAAATAAGTCAAATAAAAATAAATTTAAAAATAGTTCTTATTAAATAAATTAAAAGACAAGATCAAATTGGGCCTGAATCTAAATTCGTTAAATTTGATTTAGATTTATGCATGTGTATACTTTCACAAGCATTTAATTCGGAATAATTCAAAATACTTTTCAGTCATTTAAGTGAACTAATTTGAATAGGATGACCTGAGTTAGTCAAAAATATGCTCGGCTACAGCACTTTTATCTTTTCTATTTAATCTTAAATAAGTTAAATGCTCCTTAAATCTATTTTCAATTGGTCTAGTTTCAATTGGTCTTCAATTCATTATAATTCTAGGTCTACTTTCATTCACGGTACTAACTCTCTTTTACAAATGCATAATTTAAGTCTTGGATAGAATACGGTGTTCGTTTTCCTTATTACAGGTGTTGTTTCTATTTGTACACGATAATTTGGTTTGTATTTTAACGTAAATTAATGGGGATTCCAGAGATTCATTGCTGGTGCTTTGAAAGAAAAAGCTGTAGAAGAAGTATAACAACAGGAAATTTTAATATCAATAACAATGCCTAATGGGGAGTTAATTATAATAATGTAGACATTACATGAAGTTATTTGTATATTGTGTATACAGGATATAAAAATGTGTAAAATTATAAAATTACGTTGAATCATTTTCCAATTTTAATTGTAGGACAAAGATTTTAATTTTATTTGGGTTGTAATGAACATTACATTTTGCAATTTTTTAATATATATAAATTGATGTCAGAAATATATTGATAACTAAATTGTTATTGTTCGAATTTTGATTAGTTAAATAATTGCAAAAGATGTCAAAATAACACATTATTGTTATGTTTAACAAATATTTACAAATAAAGCACTTTTCACAAATATTACAAATACATATTTTTGAAATATAGTAAATCATATCTATACCGAAAAGTGCAATGATTTGTAAAGAATAAAAAAATTTTGATGGCATCCAGTGTACTATAGCTTAATTTAATACGATCTTGCCAGAAAAATAAGAACAAAATGAAAAAGGTAAGGTATTAAAGAAATAGAGATTGTAGAGGGTTTAAAAAAAAGCGTGCGAACTACCAAGTTCACAATATAATCTTTTCATAATGATGAATTAATCACAACATAAGAATCCGTCATTATGAACACGTATGCACTTCAATGCTGAAATTTTAGATGTTGCCAAAGAATAATATTATGTATATAAAAAAAAAATCCAAAGCCTTATTATTTCGAGCTAAATAACTTCTAACCATTTAAATGTGTGTATAGTAGAAATTATTTACAAAAGATTAAAAATTTGTAAAATGATAACTAAATTTTTTTTAGAACATAATACTATTAGTACATAGTGCAAATTTTTAGTATAGATATTTTATTTAGTTTTTATCTTGTGCTACTGAAGATGGGGGCATAGCCTTCGAAATGTACATCTAGCTACTTAATGCTTTAAGTAACGGTATTTGGGTAATTATACGGTAATTATATTCATTTTTGAATAATTTTTATAGGTACGTTAAAATATCATGTTATTTTAACAATTTGTTAGAAAAATAAAAATAAAGTGCGCTTTTGAAATTAGATTAATATACGTTTCAAAAAAGGAACATACGAAAATCAATTTATATTGTTAAATTATGTTTCTTAATTGTGTTTTTGGTTCATATATATTAGTACATATATTATTTTTTATACATGAAAAACACAATTTGGAAAATTCGTGTTCTTTATTCATTAATATTTATGTATCTACCGCTATTAACTATTATTTATTTTTAGAACTCCACAAAAAATGAGTCGAAATATAGTTTAACCGATTTCTATGCGCAATTGATTTTAATGCCAAGTTAAATTGGGATATTTTAATTTTTCTTCTGTTCTTCTTGTTGTGAATGTCAAGCCAACAAAATAAAACCTTCCAATAACAGTCAGTCAAGGATTCTTTTAGAGCAGTGGTTCCTAACCTTTATAATACTGCTACCCCCGTAATCTGTTAGGAAATCAAATTTTACCCCAATTTTAAAATGTTATGCGCGCTCCCTCTCAGTTCGGACAGGTTTATACAGGTTTATACATGTCGGATTCCGCATGCGTGATGCGCCGTGACTCAGGATTCAGCCTTCGGTTAACAAATTGTTCTCTGTTACCCCTGAAGATTAGCATGTTTACCCCCCGAAGGGTAATTACCCCCAGGTTCGGAACCTCTGTTTTAGAGCAATGTTTTCAGATATAATTTTCTCATTGATTACTCTTGCCCTAAATAATTAAAAATATATATATTTTAAAAAATTTCATTTTATTTTGCATATTCTAAAATTCACGTATTATATTTTTACTCAGTATTTGTATTGAATAACATTACACACACACACACACACACACACACACACACACACACACACACACACACACACACATACACACACACATACACACACAGCAATAGAGTAACTATAAAAGAATTATGTAAAAACAAAATTCAAAGAAATGTTACATTTTAACAAATTTTTGTTTAAATAGTGCAAACAAAGATTTATTCAATCTTGTATGTTCTTAGACAAGTAATCGTTGTAAAACATTAGAATGTAAATGGAAAAATTAAAATATAATCATTATTTAGTGCGATTTAGCATTTGTTAAGCATTAAAATCAAATTTACATTATCTTCGGATGAAATGCTCATAAAAGTTTCTGCAATTTTTATCCGTTTCTGGCATTTATCGAATAAAAGAAAAAGGCAGAATTGAATTTAATTAAATACAGAACTGTAGGAACTTCAGCTATATGTTGAAATAGTAGGTTGATTCGGTTGTAAAACCTCGCTGATAAAAATAAATTATTTTATAGCACGATTTTTATGGGCCACTTTTAAAGTCAGCTACCAGAGACATTTGGAGATTACCACTACTTCTTATAGTATGCCGTTTACAATAACAGAATTAGTATATTCAGTGAAGATCTAAAGAATAAATATGAAGTGTATGTGTGGCCGACTTGGACAAATTAAATTTTATAAATTCAAACTTTGATATAAAACTTGATGGCGTTTCAAATATATATCAATTTAGTGGAAACAAATACGAATATCATAAAATTGATAACATAAATAATTGCTGTGATATATAAATATATATTTCTACCTTCTTAGAACAGAATTCCTAAACGAGGAAAAATTTTGGAAATATATACTTCATCATTTTGTTTATTTTCATTATTATTAATGGCCCAACATTTTTTTAAAGATAATTTAAATTAAAAGTGACGAACAAATAGATCAGAGAGTAGTGTAACAAATTTATTATTCGGAGAAAATCAATTTAAAGATTTTCTAAATTCACTCATGAATGAAAACACATCTATGATTTCGAATACTTATAATCTTCATCATAAGGTAGGTGTAGTAATTTAATAATTTACGAATATAATATGCAGTTAAAATTGATGTTTCAAAATCGTTAAATTACACTTTGTCTTGAATTGGTATTAGGAATTGTGTCATTTTATATTAAAAATTCATATAGCAATATATAAATGTTTATAACTATGTCCATAAAATATAATATTATTATCGGAGTCCCGCGGTGTAGCATCCTTGGGCCTCTACTGTTTTGTATTTTTGTATCATTGTACTATCATTTTTGTAAATCACTTTCCGGATGAGTTTACGAATTTGAATTGAATTAGCTATGCAGATGATATGAATATGCTTGTGACCTCAGAAGATATACCCTCGATAAATGTAGATTGCAACAAGGTGTTAAATACGGCCGGTAGGTAAATGGTATGAAAATATTGCATGCTACTAAATAAAGACAAAACAAATCCAATTGCATTTACTAGTAAACAAATTCTCGAGGGTGGTAAATTCCTATACATATGGGGTCAGGTAGAAGAAACCGATAATGTGTATGGTCAAATTCCTACAAACGCATTAAGTAGGATTATATGGCGTGGCCCAGCGGCCAGTTTATGAATTATGCTACATGCAACAAGCTGCCACAATACATTCCGATTCCTACAATTGATATAAAGCTTGTTGTGATGTTTTTGCAGAGAATTGCACATATGAGTTAGGGATTCGTTTAAATTAGGAAAGTTGCGCAAAATTTTAATTAAAAATTTATACATATTTATATATCAATAAAATCAGAAAGATCGGTTTTTCTGCCATGAATTCTTCAATAAAGCAGTCGCCTACTTCTTTCGGATTCAAGATTCCAATTAGTACGCGCCAATTAGAATCTTGCGCTTGAGTTTGGTGTTTTGGTTTACGGTGCGTGCGGGGGTCATCTGGGTAATTGTTAATTCGGTAATTGTCACGATCGTTAAATATATGGGAACCTATATTTATGTCTTCTTCTTCAATGTTTCATTTCAATTCGAAATATTTCTTTTGAATATCAGTAACGAGGGATTAAGGAGCTTATTTTCTTGGAAACCGAACCTTATAGGAATTTACATGTACCTTTGTAGGAATTTGACCATCATTAACTCGATTACCTGAAAATTATAGGAATATATATACACCCCAAATTCTAGACATGGAGTTAATATTACCTGACCATAAAGATATTACATTATCAGTCTTGTAATTTTCTTAGGGTGTATATAGATTGGAATTTAAAATGGTCGGATCACATTTTGTATATTTCCAAAAAACTAGATAAAGCCTGCTACGGTATCCGTATATTGTATACTTGGCCATTTGATTTATTTATTGCATGTTTTGTATATAAATTAAATACAGTAGACGTCTGGTATCGACCCTTGTGGAACACCCTTTTTTATTTCATTGTCGCTGAATTTTTGTTTGTATTTGGTTACCATACTTCCATTGTGAAGATAGCTTTGGATCATATTTTGCAGTTTCCTCGAATTCCCCATCGTAATAAAATGAACTACGAAACAATATCTAAAATTTGTCAAAGGATCAGTTACAGATATTGTATTAAAATATAAAAGCAAATTTGGTATAACAATAGAAAATGTAGTAAGGTAACAAATATATTTAGTTGAATATTATGAAATGTGAGTAATTATAAATTAAAACAAAAAAATTTTGCAATAGAATTGTACAAGTGTAATATGATAACTTCAAAGTAAAAAAAAGGGAAATTTCTATCAAAAATTGTGATATGGTTGTTGAAGTCTTTAGTTAAAGAGTCCGCAATCCTAAAGATTGGTTGGAAACAGCACGCCATGCCGATCTATCCTGAGCTAATCCCTTCATCTCCTTATAGCTATTCATCTCAACGTCTTCAACTATCTGACTCACATACTCCAATCTAGGCCTACCTACCCCTCTCTTTCCCTCCACCCTACCTTCTATGATCAATTGCATAATCCCCCCATGCCTAAGAATATGCCCTACTAATCTGTCTCTCCTACGCTGTAACACTCTCCAAATACTTCTCTTCTCCCCTACTAACTCTAGTACAGCTTCATTTGTTACTTTATCTTCCCAACCAATCCTCATCATCCTCCTATAACACCACATTTCAAGTGCTTCTAATCTACGCTTCTCTTCCTTTCCTATAGTCCACGCCTCACACCCGTACAGTGCTACACTCCAAACATATACCTTCAGTAATCTTTTTCTAATACCCAAGTCAATATTTGATCTTTGTATAACTTATTTGGATTTAACTTATTTTAATGGTTAACAAATATTTATCAACTGTAAATTATGATTATTGATAATTCTGATTAGCCTGATGAAGAAATTGAAAAATATTTCGAAACGTTGCTCAAGAAGAAGTTGTTTTATTCGAATGTCCGAAATGACCCGAGAAAATATTCACATTATATAATTATTGTTTTGACAGCACAAAGGCAGCAATCTTATTGAAAATGTAGATTTGGTTTCCAAAATGCGCATTTAGTTTATAAATTTTTCGCTGATATTCTATAAAATTTATTTTAATCAATGTTCTTTTATAATAGTACTCAAAATGATAATGAAGCAACCAAAATCTAATCTAATTATTAATAATTATCGCATGATATGATACAGAGAAATTTCTGATAAAAAATAGAGGGGTGGACATTTTACAAAAGTATATTCAATCATTTATGGCTTTAATAGCGTAATAGATGCATTCATATAAGATAATTAGGGAACTAGATCAGTATTTAATTATCTCAATAGCGTAATAACTAATATACTTGGTAATTAAAAGAATTTTTTGTTGACCAATATGTACAATGAAAGACAATAATAGTGACCTGGGATGACCCAACCCACTGCGTTTAATTGTATTTTATTAATGGATTTCATTGCATATTATTATTATTATTTTTAAATTTGAAGTTACATATTTTAGAATATTTCCGATTTTTTTTGGAAAGTCTCTATTGAATTACATTGTTGCCATATCAGTTTCGAATATGCAACGTCAACACTGGTCAGAACAGGTTAATCAAATTTAGACTGGTATTAATAGGAGAGTTTGATGAAAAGATCCTGCTCTGAAGATAGCAACGTTAAGTTTAGTCAAAAGTTAGAGGATTTAAAATTTTGTGTAAACAAAATGTACTGATATATTTTGCCAGTCTTTTACAACAAATTTTTAGAAACCAACACATATATAATAAACTCACATAATAAATTCTTTTTTGCTTTAGGTACTATAAAAGCACAATTTGTAAAGTAGGAATTATTTTTAGTAGTTTTAAAAAATACCTCAATGATATTTTACAAAAACGTCTCACTAGGATTCCGATTTTTTGTGTTAACTAAGACAGGCTGAGGGTTCTTATACTAACCCATTATTGTTTTCATTGATTGTACATTTAATTTCGAGAGACGGAGATATAATGTATTTCGTTACATTTTTTGTTTAATTTTTAATTCCGCCAAGCAATGTATTAATAAAAACACATTATATAATGCTATGTAAGAGAACAGTAGAAAGTAGAATAACCAGGCATACTGACGGGTTCTATAAATATATTCCCAGAAGACAGGAAAGGAAGCATATATAATCTTATATCGTGAACTGCCAGCGAAATGAATGAAATAATCGAACGATAGCTGAAAATTGTTATGCATATTACGCACGAAAATAGTGTATTAAAAACGAGACAAGTTAATAAATTTTATGAATTAAGTGATATTGTATATCAATTTTTATTTATTTATTTATTTAATCCAAAAAAGCACACGAACAATTTCCGTGATTTTTATTTTCTTAAATTTTGGCGTTTCAAATTCAATTTAATTACAATAAATGGAGCGCAAGAAAATATTAAAAAACCATTCGATTAAAGCTTTAAAATTTGTTTAGCTTAAATATCTACTACTAATTTAAAAGAGTGTTTCAATATGCGTATAATAAAAACTTTATACTATTTTAATTTTTCATTTAATTTAATAACATATTTTAAAAATTATCACTACGGTGTTAAATAATAGTATAGAATATCACCCAAATACCGTAACTTAATGATTCGTGACAGAGGTATTTTATTTCGTTTTTATCTTGTGCTACTGAAGATGGGGTATAGCCTTCGAAATACGCATCTAGCTACCTAATGCTTTAAGTTACGGTATTTGGGTGATATTCTATACTATTAATAACATATGTTTCACTTTCATATCAATTTAAAAAGTTATTAAGGCAATAGCCAAATAGAAAATGCGAAACCTGCAAAAAAGTTAATGTCATTCGAAGAATAAGAAAAAATGGTAAAGTAAATTATTTGAAAGGAATCGAAATTTAACTATACGCAGTAAAATATAAAAAATATACTCCTTCAATTTATCGATCTGAAGAGTTTTATAATTAAAATTATGTATACTTATTAATATTGTAGTGTGTAATATATATATATAAATAAATTATTGTTGCATAAGTAAGTGTTGTTGTCCAACATTATTCATGAAAATTAAAATACTTGCTTTTTCTACGAATATTAGTAACATTGCGGTAACGGTAGTTCAAAAAAAGAGAAAATATATTTTTTGTATATAATATACAAACCTATAATGAAAATTGCTGTTGAAGAGCTGATACTGAACTTTTTACATATGCACATAAAATATTTAAAATGTAAATTAAAAACAAAAATTCTGGCATTTTGAAATGTTCAAATTATGCTATATAGAACGAGTTAATTTTGTTCAAAAACTTTAATATCGTTACATAGCTTTTATTTATTTCTAATTTTATAAATATCAATTAAGTTGCTAACTTCTTTCATTTTATAAAATTGGTTCTACCTTGTATTTAGTGTTATACTCTGTTATGAAAATAACCTATATTGATATATATGAGACTATCTGTTTTCTAGGATTGTGTTAACAAGTCTAAATCTGAATTCGCAAGAATTACATTTATTGTCATTCACACAATATTTCTTCTTGTCAATTAATATGAAACATTTCAAATAATGAGGAAGTTAGCGTATTAAGTATTAGTTACTAACTAATAATTTTCTGAGGAATGATATTAGAGATGACACTAAAATTATTTGTATTTTCGAGGTCTTCGGTTTCTTTCGAGGCCGCACGGCCGCGCGCGCCCCCTGAACATTGAGCGATGCGCTATGATATATAATTGTATTTTGATATTTTAACTAGGCATTATTTTTCCTAAAAGATAAAGCTTGCGTCGCGATAGCACTCAACACAACACGGTGTGGCGGCGGGCAAGTATGAGTTAAATACATATGCCACCATATGCAGTATATCATGTTTCTTTGGTTCGAGTATCGTATGCGCCGCAAACAAAATAGCGGCTCGGCTTGATATGGCAACGTGACGTCACGCTGCTTCTACAGCTAAGAATATATCGTTGGTTTAAGCTATTCCGGGCCGCAATTCTTTAGCGTCCCAACAGAGAAGCCTAGTATAGTATACAGGAAAATTGATATAGAATAGCCAGATAAGACAGTTGCATTGTTCTGTGTAGTTACGTATGTACGATTTTGCCACGTGTTTCTCTAAGAATATATTTAATAAAAATAATTTAATAAAAATGAATAGTATTAGTTCTTTATTGAAAATTGAGTTTTGTAGACTTTCTCTTGAGGCAAAGTAAAAATTAAAGAATTAGGTAGGCCATTACCTGATTTAAATTGAACACAAACTTGTGCAATGAGTGTTTATATCAATGAAAGATAGAAGAGCGGAATACCACTTTCAAGAAATGATTGAATTTAATCATTTTGCATCCATTTTAGGTAAGATTTCTTACTATTATATTATTTTTTTTAAATGCGCCCCCTTCGTTTGAATTTTTAAGAGCCGCCACTGCATTGAACTTAAAAGGAGTACGGATATTATTTGAGGTGGTTAAATTTTTGTCATCGAATAATCTGCATCAAACCACCTTAACACAGAAAATACGTTTTATGGATAGGAAGTCAAGTTTAATTGCCTTAGGTTTTAAATATGCACAAATAAATGTAACATAATAAAAATATATTATAATATAATGATGAAGATGAGGTATAATATTCTCTCTCTTTTATAACCAAGTCGAGCTTTCTGTTTATAATATTTTTTTATACATCATGCGATGAGGAGCGTTGAAACTGTTGCAATGTTGCAATATTCACTGAGGTATCAATAATATCTACAAATTTATAAATACATTAAATGAAATAGTGAATTACTAATCGGATGCCGATTATTCTTATGTTTTAACTAATTGGCATCATATGGGACGGTAGAAAACATTTACTGCAGGGTTTACTATATCATTATAACACGAGTGGATATGCGATCTCGTAACCATACCATATTGATACTTAATTGAATGACAATTATTGTTAGTGATGCGCCTCTTCTATATACACACACAATTTCATCGGTCCAATAAGTTACGTACGTGTGTATACATATATTGAAAGAACATCCAGTTTTATATATATATATATATATCCTAATATTAATACAATAATAATGTTTCCTATGTAAGACCTCTGCGAACGGAACGTTAGATACCCATCCAAAAAGTAGACAAAAAATATCTTACAATAGATTTACGATGAAACCTTGGTCCATCTGACATACTCATAAATATTGTTTATGTTACGGGAACTCAGGTAGATTCTTATTCTATTCAACTTAGAGATACGAATTGTAGCGATATAAGTATCAGCTTACTTAAACGAAACGTCGTATACGCTATATGAGATTCTTATGCAATTTTTTGAAATGTGACTCATGATATAATAAATTTATAAATCAAATCCGAGGCTAGTTTGCAAAGCTATTTTAAGTTTCATTGCGATATAAAGAAGATATAAACAAAATCATTAACGATGATACGAGTTAATTTAGATTTAGTTATATCTTGGAATTAGGTCTTTAGTAAATTCAAAATAAATATGGACAGTATGACTTAAGGTGCAGATTACGAAGCACTTTTTATTTTTGTATTATCGAAAAAATAGTTTAAAGTGATCTATGATTTAAGGCTCAGATTACGAAGCACTTTTTATTTTTTGATTACCGCAAAAATAGTTTATAGTGATCTATGACTTA
Source organism: Leptodirus hochenwartii (assembly GCA_947310635.1). Lineage (NCBI taxonomy): Eukaryota > Metazoa > Arthropoda > Insecta > Coleoptera > Leiodidae > Leptodirus > Leptodirus hochenwartii. The sequence goes on along the minus strand of OX371178.1, from coordinate 31,721,507 downwards.
AGGCGCAGATTACGAAGCACTTTTTATTTTTGGATTACCGCAAAAAAAGTTGATAGTGATCGTTGACTTAAGGCGCAGATTACGAAGCACTTTTTATTTTTGGATTATCGTAAAAATAGTTTATAGTGATCTATGACTTAAGGAGCAGATTACGAAGCACTTTTTATTTTTGGATTATCGAAAAAATTGTTTATATTGATCTATGACTTAAGGTGAAGATTACGAAATACTTTTTATTTTTAGATTATCGAAAAAATAGTTTATAGTGATCTATGACTTAAGGCGCAGATTACGAAGCACTTTTTATTTTTGGATCACCGCAAAAAAGTTAATAGTGATCGATGACTTAAGGCGCAGATTACGAAGCACTTTTTATTTTTGTATTATCGAAAAAATAGTTTATAGTGATCTATGACTTAAGGCGCAGATTACGAAGCACTTTTTCTTTTGGATTATCGAAAAAATAGTTTATTTGAACAAGTGTAACTTTGAAAAGAACAGCTGCTAATAGTGAAGTAACAATAAGCATTGGGTAAATCATGTAATGAATTTGGTTTAAATAATATAAAATAGAGGGTACCCTTTCCAAATAGCTAATTACGGTAAATGATGGGGACAAATTTTAAAATCCGAAACGCCACAATAATCGAGTATCTGAAAACATAAGAACAGTACGCCACACTGATTACTCTTGAGCTAATTCCTTCCTACTCCTTGCTTTCCCTCTACTTTACCTTCTATAACTAATTGCATAATACCACCATGCCTAAAAATAAGACCTACTCCTTGCGCTGTAAACTCTCCAAATGCTTCTCTTCTCCCCTACAAGCACAGCTAGAGGCCAGAGCGTCGTTGCCCGTGTCTTGCCGTTATGATATAATTATTCATTTTTTAATTGAGCTTTTATTACCTAAATTATATAAATTCTACATATTACATCGATTTAAGTTATTGAATTATAATAAAATGTTATTTATTGGAAGCCCACTATTCTCTATCTGCTTCTTACTGAGTAGGTACGGGGTAAGAACCAATTACCCATTAGGATTTTTTAGCCATTTGCTCGAAAAGTCAGATTTCGATGTCCAATAATACCCAAACTCTTGTTTGGACATTATTGTCTTAATAAGGTCATATTTTTTGAAATAACTAGTTTGCAAAAACAAAATCAAGCTTTTAGCAGCTATTAAACGCACACATCTCTAGTACCCGAGCTTGCACACATACATATAGGTACATGTCTATATAATATAGGAATATTCAGATGCACAGGTAGATATACGTACATGCATCTATAGCATTTCAGGTAAAGTGGCAACATCGAGCATTTACGATTGGATCGCGTTGTACAACTCCTCCCCGTAAAGCTCTGTCCTAGGCCCGGGTAGACAGAGCGTGAGTTGTATATTGTCGTGCGAGAGTACTCTTTGGCTGCAAGAACTGTTCTTGCGGCGCTCTCAGTTTAAATCGGTACGCGGAACTATCAGGTGCTCCAGCCTGGTACAATCCAAACATTCACATTTAATAATCATAATATATAGTACATATAAGCAATTTGGTTCATACAAACACTACAAAACGAAACAGACTATTAGAAATTGTAACTATAGTGACCGGTACATATGAGTGGTTAAAGTTACATCGAATGCCCTTGGTGAAGATCTGTTTGTGGCGGTGTGGATTTTCAGCTGATTATCACTTACGGTATGTATCTGCACGTGTATAGACCTAAAATTAATTGGGGTATAAATAAGCGTTGTATACAAATATGTCGTTAAAATATATTTGCAACATAAGTATATGTCGACTATTTGATGAGGTCTTTGATACAAGGCAAAATTAAAAGGAAATAATGAAATTGTCAACAATTAATGTGATATAATTTTATATAATATGATTTTATTTGATTGCAGAGTGAAGAAGGAGTTAGTGCCGAGAGCGCGCGGTTCTTCGTATATGTGTTGCTGAATATAGCTGTTGGTCCTCATCGTCGTTTACACATCTATACCTATAGACATACATACACACCAGAAGAACGAAGAACGGCCGGCCATGTTGCATACCAGCGAGAGTGAGAAGGCCGTGAATGGAACCATACAGTACTGAGAGAGCGCACGATTGCTCTATACCAGAGGCTGAACGGGTTTTCTCTGATGACGACGGGGCAAGGGGTTATGGAATGTTAGAGCATCTCACCGACGACGACTAACTCCGTACCCGACGAAGACGACGACTTCTAACAAACACACACACACGCACGCACTCACCTGCATGTATATATCATATACCTGTGTAAATATATATATATATATACACGACACACGTGTGAGCAAAGTGTAACCGTGAACGTGAGTGCGCCTATACGGCTGGCCGTACTGAACGCACACATATACGAGTACGCGACTGTTGTTACCGAATGGAGAGTGCCGCTGAACTTGAACTCTCTGGTGGAGAAATGTGCCGATGTGCGAAGAAATGCTCCGATGAGTAAACAACGTGGTGCTACGGAAGCTGTGCGTGTGATTGCTGCAAATTCCATGTGGTGTGCGAGATAATATACGTAGCAAACTTACACCCGACATGTGGTGTTCACTGTTGTTGGTGATAGTGTTAATAATGGGACCGGTGCTCCTGGTGGCTGGTGCTCAAGTACCAGGCCCGGGTCCTGGTCTCACCAGGAAGCGCTCCCCAATGATAACTGAGACGGCAAACACATTTACAGCTGGATATTCTACTCAGATGCAATCGCGAGCTGTTGATACGAGGGTTACTCTTGAAGTTGCGGAAGGCCAGCCACGGGGAACGACAGTGGGTCATATACCACGCAAATCTGGTTTTACTTATCGATTCAATGAACCTCCACGAGAATTTGTCCTGGATGCCGCGACTGGTGAAATAACAACCAACGTTATATTAGATCGTGAAGCTTTGCGCAATGATCGGTATGATTTGGTGGTTCTGTCTAGTCAACCCACGTATCCTATTGAAGTGCGGATTATTGTAACTGATGTCAATGATAATTCTCCAGAATTTCCAGAAGCATCTACAGCGATATCGTTCTCAGAGAGTGCAGCCCCGGGAACCAGATTACTCCTTGACGCAGCTACTGATCTTGATTCGGGAAAGAATGGTGTTTCAGAGGACTATCGCATAATTGCAGGGAATAAAGATGATAAATTCAAATTGGCCGTTACTCCCAACCCGACCGGTGAAACAGCGTATCTCCATTTAGAGACAACTGGCAAGTTAGATCGAGAATCTCAAGGATTTTATACATTGAATATATCAGCTCGCGATGATGGTATACCACCCAAGCATGGTTATCTCCAAGTGAATGTTACCGTGTTAGATGTTAATGATAATCCTCCAATATTTGATCACAGTGATTACATTGTTTCGTTAAATGAAAGCGTACCACCGGGCGCACCGGTTCTGCAAGTGATGGCCACTGATAATGATCTTGGTGATAATTCCAAGATAACTTACTACCTAGCCGACACTGAAAGACAATTTACAGTTGATCCGGAAACGGGAATTATTTCAACAACGGAACATCTTGAATGTCCTCAGCAGCAAAGTTGCTCTCAAACAGTTACAACACCCAGTGGCAATTGTCCAAAGAGTTGTGTATTTACCGTATTCGCGCGTGATCATGGTTCACCACGGCAAGATGGACGTACTTATGTTACTGTGAACTTAGTGGATGCAAACGATCATGATCCAATCATTCGGTTTCAATACTTTCCTCCAACGGCTGCATTTGCAACGGTAGATGAAAATGCTGGCAATGGCACCGTGGTAGCGGCTGTATCTGTGATGGATGTTGATGAAGGTCCTAATGGTGACACCACAGTTCGCATTATTTCTGGAAATGAATTAAACCATTTCAGGCTGGAATATACAACAAGTTTCGATTTAGTGCGAGTACTTGGTGTGCTTGATCGTGAAGAAATCAGTAAATATAATTTAACAGTAGTAGCCACAGATAAAGGTAACCCTCCACGAACAGCAACTGCGTTCTTAATTATACACGTGAATGATGTGAACGATCATGAACCGGTGTTTGCGAAAAGTGAATACTCAGCAGTGTTGAGTGAGTTAGCACCGCCTGGTACTTATGTGGCTGGTATTACTGCTACCGATGAAGATTCTGGAGTTAATGCACAGATTTATTATGCATTTGTATCCGGCAACAAACATGATTGGTTCGATATAGATTCTGAGTCCGGTTTGATAACTACCAAAGCTACTCTGAACCGAGAAATACAAGGTACGGTAGAGTTAAACATTTCAGCGAGAGATGGTGGTCCGAATCCTAAATGGGCTCATACACAACTTAAAGTTACCATACTTGATGAAAATGATGAAGCACCTGAATTTTCGCAATCCTCAATTAATGTTACATTATCTGAAAATTCACCACCTAATACTCTAGTTGCAATGCTAACAGCCGCAGATCATGATCAAGGGACCAATGGAAGTGTAACATATATCTTCCACCCCGCAGTTGAACAAAAGTATCCCAAAATATTTTCTTTAGATTCATTAACTGGTCAACTAACAACTCGATCTAAAATTGACAGAGAAGTGCAATCATTCTATGAAATTCAAGTCATTGCTCGTGATCAAGGTATCCCCTCACAATCTTCAATGGCAACTGTAAACTTAAATGTTATGGACATAAATGATAATAGTCCGATATTTTATCCACAAATGTATTTCGTTTCTGTACCAGATGATGTTAAAATTGGAGTCTCACTTTTGAAAGTGAGTGCCACTGATCTGGATGAAGGGGATAATGCAATGATACGGTATAAACTTGAAAGTGGTGGTGAAGGATTATTCGCAGTTGATGAATGGAGTGGTGTAGTAACACTGAAAGGAAATTTTATTGCCGATATGAAACCAATATATAAAATCAATATATCTGCCAGAGATCATGGAAATAAGAGAGCTGTTAGCGATGCAGCGGTAGAAATTATAAAGGAAGCATATATGGAAGAGTTAAGATTTGATAGTTACGGTTATGAGTTTCAGATTGTCGAAGATTATGGTGTTAATGGTACTAATTCAAATCGAGAAGTGGGAAGGGTGCGCGTAAAGACAAGCGAAACTATGACGTACGCAATTGTGTATGGTGATCATAGGAATTGCTTCACAATAGATGAACATACCGGTATCATCAAAACAGCGGGTAATATCGATCGAGAACAGACCATCACTTATATATTAAGCGTAATAGCTCGGGTTGGACTATCATATGGCAAAACGAGTGTCACAATTGTGGTACTTGACATGAACGACAACAAACCAGTATTTTTGCGTGATAAGGACGAAGTGAAATTGCTAGAGAACACCGCTGTCGGGCAGGAAGTCTATTTGGCTCGGGCTCGCGATCTGGATGCCGGCATAAACAGTAGAATTATATATACACTAAACTATAATCCCGAAGATCAATTCAGGATATCAGAGACAACAGGAGTGGTATACTTGAACCGGCCAATTCTAGCGGAGCCGATTAGTGTACTACAGGTGGAGGTCACAGCTACGGATCGTGGAGAGCCTGAGCTATCCAGCAAGTACACCATAATATTCACTGTTGAGGACGTTAATGATCATACGCCTGTATTTGATCATACAAGTTATGAGACGTCTTTAGTAGAGTCTACGCAGGTGAATGAACGCTTCTTTGCACTGTCAGCGAGTGATGCTGATTGCGGAATTAATAGTAGAGTGGTTTACACTATATCCGAAGGGAATACAGAGAAGAAATTTGGAGTCTTTCCAGATGGTTTTCTGTATGTGCGTAGTTCATTGGATCGAGAAGATAAAGACTATTATAGTTTGACAGTTACAGTAAGCGACTTGGGCTCTCCAGCTAGGTCTTCAGTTGTGCCAGTTGTAATTCACGTAATTGACGAGAACGATAATGCACCTGAATTCACCAATTCAACATTCACATTCAGTATACGTGAGAATGAACCACCAGATACTTTTGTGGGTAAATTGACAGCAACTGACAAAGATATCGGACGCAATGGTGAGCTATTGTATTCGTTGCAAACATCACAAGCGGACTTTGTCATTGATGCTAAGAATGGCTTCATAAAAACTGCCACAGCGTTTGATCGAGAAGAATTAGTGCAACGCACCGGACAGAATTTTATCATATTAGAGGCTATAGTAACTGACAATGGCAAACCACGTTTTAAAGACAAAGTTAAAGTAAAGGTGTACGTGACGGACGTTAATGATAATGCACCAAAGTTTTTGCGTGTGCCTTACAAAGTGCAGATTACAGAAGGTGCATCTGTTGGTACACAAGTATTACGACTTTATACTACAGATGCAGATGAAGGACTGAATGGTGATGTATTCTATTCAATATCAGCTGGAAATGAAGAGCGAAGATTCGATATTGATGATGCTACCGGTCAAATTGTTGTAGTACGCACACTTGATAGAGAAATTACCGCAAAATATACGTTGACCGTAATAGCACATGATGCTGCGCTGAACAACAAATTGCAATCTGAAACAAATGTGGTTATTGATGTACTTGACGAAAACGATAATGCACCAGAATTTACACAAACAAATAGTAAGATAACAGTAGTAGAAACAACTCCAGTCAGCACAGAAATAATGCAATTTCGAGCTACAGACGCCGATTTGGGCTTGAATGCAGATGTTATATTTTCCATAACAGTAGGAAATAGACGTGATACCTTTCATATTGATCCTACGACCGGTGTATTATCTTTACATAAAATGTTAGATTATGAGGATCTAAGCAGTTATCAACTAAATATAACCGCCTCAGATAATGGAAACACACGTCTTAGTACTACAATACTATTCGCAATAATAGTTCAAGATGCAAATGATAATCCTCCGGCTTTTCCTAATACAGCAATAGTAAGACAAATTCGGGAGGGCATTCCTGTGCATACACCTATTGTCACAGTGACTGCAGAAGATCCAGATTCTGGCTTGAATGGTAAAGTCACGTACAGTATATCATATCAAGAACCAAATGATCATAAACGACATTTTGGTATTAACCCATTGACTGGAGTCATTCATACTCTTCTGCCAATTGATCGCGAGCGAATCGATACTTTCCGATTAACAGTTTTAGCCACTGATCAGGCTGAAAACTTTTTAACACGTCTTTCAGCCGAAAAGCTAGTTACAGTTATAGTAGAGGATATAAATGACAACGCACCCGTATTTGTATCAATGAATAGCGCATTACTACCAATGGATTCAACGCAACTAGGACGAGATGGTACATGGGTAATGAACATTGTGGCCAAAGATTTTGATTCTAGTACAAACGGCCTAGTAACTTATGAATTAGTTAGTGGAAACATGGATTTGTTTAAATTGCACCGGAGCACTGGTGCCTTAACGCTGAAACGGTCATTTCCATTGTCTGAAACGCGATACAAATTGGCCCTGAAAGCCACTGATGAGGCTGTGCAAAGTGAACGCAAGAGTACCGAGGCTTACATCACGATAATTGTGCCAGGTGATGATAATAGTAACAAGGGTGCACCCATATTTGAGTCGCAACCGTTCGCTGGCAGCGTATTCGAGAACGAGTCGGTCGGGACGAGTATATTGCGAGTGCGGGCGCGATCCGTTATCGGGGCCGGTGCGGAAATCGAGTACTATGTGACCAATGTGACGGGTAATGGATTACAAGTGGACAGATTGTTTGACATCGATACCAAACTTGGTGTGTTGAGTACGGCGACTGAACTAGATAGAGAGGCGGGCGTGGATATCTACGAGATAGAGGTGTTTGCTATAATTGTCGGAAGTAGCGCAAAGACATCTAAAACTAAGGTGAGTTCATACACTTTATACTCAAATTAATCGAATCTCAATGTTATATATGTAGTTGTCGGGATTTTCGACATGATTATTTCACACGCAAGACACCCGAATAAATAACACAATTGTGTTATTGTTCAGGTTCTGATTTATTGCATATGTTTTAATTTACTAGGTAGTTATTAAGTTTATTCCATATTTGTATAATTGTTCCGCCTTTATTGTATGCATTTCTCCATTGTGCTCCGTCAAGTTATCGAAGCTAACTTCACAATATTTGTTTTGTGTACTAAAGCTTCATCTATCCGCTTATATATATGTAGGCACAGATCAAGCGGGCGTAACATGTTTGCTTGAGTCAGTTATCGCTGAACTGTCAAAGCGAAATCATCTTGTTTTCTTGTAATTATTATTATTGAATATAAGTATAAACCTAAACGTTGGTTCATTTATTTAAATATTCTTTTGCAAGAGTTAACATTAGAATAGGAAGCAGTTGCGCCCCAGTTGCAATATTTCAAGGCAACTAAAATACAACCACAATAACCATAGGTGTCCAGAATCGCCTGGTTTCTTTATCGCATCATTTTTAACGCAATTCAAAACAAGATTTTTTTTATGATTTTTTTTTAACTAATTTTTTTTTGTATAAATAAATTGCAATAAACTGCAATATCAAAATTCCGAAAAAAATATAAATAAATTTACTGCACGATTATAAAATGTAAAATTTCGAATTCATGCTCAAATTCTAAACGTACAGTGTTTATATAATTCAACAGATCGGTATTAGATAATTTAATTTTCGCCATATATATATTCTTTAGGTATTTTAATTCGTAATATACTGCATATTTACTAAAGCACTGAAATTTTGTGCGCGTTGTACGATATTGACGCTTTTCATTGATTTTATTGGTTGTCTTGCAACTGCGTTTGTTTCAAAATTGGCTGAAACAACATGTTATATTAGTACAAAACTTTTCTATTTCTTTACGATGCCAATAAAGAAAATAATCGTTTTTTTTTTAATAATAGCATTAGCCACCAACACAAAAGTATAGATCTGATATAACTACAAATTGTATTTAAAACTAAAATTTAATCTGCATCAATAAAACACGTCTGTTAATTAAAATCTGTTTTTAAAGGTATATAAATCCAATAATTTGAGTAGATATTTAAAAACTAAATATTTATGGAATATATTATTACCAATATTATCGCTTATATGATTTAGTAGTATCAGACTATATTGAATTTTATAATATATATTTGATACTTTACGGAGAAGCTTTCCTTTCGCATTATTAAAGCATACAGCCCTCTGTTTATACATACGGATATCACTCAAGTCATACGCGTTTAATATAATTTTATATTGCATTATTAAATCACGTTTTGTGCTAATGGTTGAATTTAACGATTCAGCTTCACGATAATAATTCAAATTATGAAAGCCTAATCAGAAATCGCAAGGTTATATATATTGTGGTACCTAGTGGAATATAGCGTTTACAAATTAGTAATTAAATATCTTTGAATACCGTATCAATATCCCACTGGGTATATTTAGCGCTCGTACATTTATAAATGACGAAAAGCAAATATGGAATGTTTCCAATTAATAATAATATGTAAATATATCTAGAGCCAGATCTTAAGACTTCTCATATATCTGTTTGGTACTGTATCATCTTAGATTATTGTCAGATAAGATTTACTTGGTTATACATAAATCTATGCCAAATTAGTAAATTAGATTACTTGTTTAAGTAACAAGACAAATAAATGTTTTTTCTAAGTAATATATTATTGACGGCTAAGTATATAACGCTGAAGTATTTGTAACGATTTTATACAATTCTTACCTAGATTTATTCTAATTAGTATACGAATTAAAATATCTTCAATAGATACCACACTATGATGTATTAGTTTATGTAGATAGTTTATGTTTCTGGAAAATATGCTGTAAGGTCCTTTCATATGCCATGTGCAAAAATATTCTTTAATTATGTTGTTCGCGTTCGCGGAGTGCAGGTTCTTCTCCAACTGTGTGCACAGGAGACCCCCTACCAATAGCACAAGTGCTGTCTACAATATTTATGAATGTCATTTGCTCATTCCTTTGCGAGGCTGTTCGGAAAATTTGCATATAGAAAAATCGGCCGGTTAATTTTTTAGAGTTTTTTTTCATCATTGGTTCCAATTATAACTCTCCTCAATCGAAAAAGATTTTATTGTGCCTTTATTGTGTGCATCCAATGGTGAAATAAAACCTGAAAGATATGTTTGTCTGTCAAATATTAAACAACTCTTAACGTGAATCTGTATGTAAATATTAGATGACCAACTTGTAGTGTTATTATTGTATTACAAAAAATAATGAACACGGTTTCCAATAATGAGCAATTTGGGGGACTTTATTTCCTTTGGTTTTGTCACTTTTAAGCTTTATTTTATGTTTATATGATTTTACTTTTTTGAACATCGTTGCCCCTTATTAATAAATTCTTCACTACTAGATTACATACATTTGCCATAAATACTTTTTTATTAAATACATCTTTATATTTTTTGTGATTAATTAATATTAAGAAAGCTTGACGTACGTACTCTAATCTGGGTTCACCTTTCTTTTTTTCCCTGCTTTCTTTCTATTTTACCTTCTACGGTTACTTACATAGCATTGTTATTTTCTATTCCTATTTTCCATCTACACCACATTTTTACTGATTAAAATATATTTGAATTCTGTTAAATCTTTTAATGAACTGTCTCTCGTGCAATTTTGCTGACCTAAACGAATTTGAAATGACTTTTATTAATAAAAAATATTAACAATTGCGACCCCTAATCTTAGAATAATGATATATGATGTAAAAATGATATAAGGAAATAGTACAAAACACATTTCGTAACATTTAAAAATGCGAACTCGTGCAAGAATAGAGTTTTATTTAACTTGTATTTTAATATACTATCTTCTTTGTAAACTCGTCACTACGGTGTTAAATAATTGTATAGATTATCACCCAATTACCGAAACACAAAGCATTTATTGGCTGGATGTGCATTTCGGAGGCCAAGCTCCTATATTTCAGTAGAAGATTAATAAACCAAATAAAAATACCTCACTCACCAGGATTACTATACTCAATTGACACGTATATCTTCTATTATATTAACCACTGTGTTGAACAATTGGCAAAACATTTTCAGAGATTTATGGACAAGATATACTAGAGGTTTTATATACCGAGTATATTATACACCAGAGGCGACTTTATATGAGAAGCTCCAATTAAAAAAATATTACAAATATTTAAATTTACAACTCGCTTCTGCTTAACAATAATTGACGATATGGTGTTCGATTTTTATTACATTAAAGTCAGAATAAGCGTGCATGGATTAGAATGACCATTATTATCAATAATTTGGTAGAGTATTTCGGAATTTTTCATAATCGAATGTACAGTACACTTTAAATTAGTTTCAAATATTATTTCATTATATTTGAGTAAGTATTTATTGAATAATCAGTATCTATTTTTATTATTTGTTGAGGGACGTGCTGGCATGTATATAATGTTTACATTAATTAAGTCAGTAGTTTTTCTGCAACAATATCTGACCCGTGCAATATGCACATTTTAGTGAGAAATTTTACATATACATATACATCTTGCTCTATAGTCTATCTATATATCTTCTAGCAAATACATAGATTCAAAAGCATTTAGAATCATCATCGGCCATTACTTTGTTTCCCGGATCATTTACTCTTGTAATGGTATTGTATAATGTTTATATTATACTGGATTGTCCTTATTTTCGATTACAAACTATGGATCTAAATAGTATCCAGTATATTTAGCTTATTACCAGGAGGATTAACCTCCAACTTGAATATTTATTTATTTATTTATTTATTTATTTATTTATTTATTTAAGAATTGGGATATACAACAATTTGACTTGCAGTCAAACCAATTACAGTATATCACTTAAAAATTTATAAATAATATGGAACGACCGTATAAATTATTTATAGAGTTTACATTTATATATGTGGTGGGAATAAAAATTAAAAATTTAAAATTTAAAAACTATTAGGCATAATATAAAATAATGTGACTAGAAATTAGACAAGTTTTTTTATAGCCGTACGATTTGGGAAATATACATTAGCAAGGAATGAAGAATAGAAATAATATAAAATTGCAAATTTCTAACAGAAATAAAAACAATCAAAAATTCAATATATATTTACAACATAAAAATTTTCTACGTAAACTCGGGTTGTGTTTGTAGAAATATGTCAATTTGATTATTAGATGATAATAAAGAATTATGAATTGAACATAATCGGGATATTGGAGAATTGATACCAGTGTTTGTATTAGCTGGATTATTATAAAATACATGCATGCATCTGGTATCACGCTAATGAATTCTATATCTAATTAGGGCTAATAATGATTCTGAATCTATGCTGTTATTTACAATTTATGAAGTGTTACTAAGTCAATCAATTGATGCCTATCATGAATTGGTTTCTAATTTAATCTAGTGTAAATCTTGAAAAAAACGAATTGCTTAAACTTATTCTGAACATGTTCTAGAATCTAGATGATTGATATAAATTGCATATGAAGGTCGCCAAACTGGAGATGCAAATTCAAGCAAGGGTCTCACCAGCGTCAGGTATAATCTTGAAAAGGTCTCCGAACTAGAGAAAGACTAGCGGATTAGCATCAATAAACCTAAAGATATGTAGCTCTTTTTGATAACATAATCAATATGCTGATCAAATAATAATTTTGTATCTAAAATAACGCCCAAGTCTTTGATAACCGATACTCTAGCTAAGGGTTCACCATTAAAGCAATAATTCCCTATATAGTTTGTACGATTCCTCGAAAAAGTCGTAGTATTACATTTATTTAGATGTACTTGCAATTTATTTAACTTACAATAATCGTGGAAAATATTCAATTCAGTTCGCATAATATTTACGTCCTCTCTCGTATGTATTTCAGTAAATATTTTCAAATCTTCTGCGTAGAGTAAATATTTGCAATTTTGAAAACACTGATCAATATCATTAATATACAAATTAAAAAGCAATGGACCCAGATGGGATCCTTGTGGAACACCGGAAGTTACAAGGCTTTCCCTTGAGCGAAAGCCTATTCAAAGTTACAATTTGTGATCTATTTGCAAGATATGACCTCAGCCAGCGTATACCGACCTGCTCCAGCTTCAGTATTAAAATCGAATGGTCAATCTTATCAAAAGCTTTGCTGTTATCGGTATGTTTATACCGTTTGGTATAAACCGTTTGGCGTCCACTTGCACACGGCCGTCCATCCTATCGAGCAATAATGATAATTCGTAAAATAATCGGAATAATTCGTAAAAATAAGTAAATTACTCTGCACTGATCTATTGCTGAAGAAGCCATGTTGTTCAGGAATGATGATTGATTTTGTCGCATTAAACACGACTTTATGAATTAACTTTTAAATTTATAATTAATTAATATGGAGTATTGCTCTTATGGTATAATCTATCACATATATAATCGTTTAAAATGCACTAAAGCCCATAGGATTTTCAGTTTCTTGTGTCCTTTGCAACTATGGAAGCGGCTATAGAGTAGTATTAACTGCAAGTAGTAACTATAGATCGCCGAGCACGATATCTGTATCAGCGGCCGATTGGAACAAACACTGAAAAAGCATTAACGAACGTAGAAATCACTGTATTCTGTTTATGTCTGTCTCCGACGTTGCCAATTATTATATCCTCTCGGTTAACCAAGTCAGAAGTTCAATTATTTTAGTCGTTAATATTTTTATTACGCCTACAAAATTAATGGGTAACATAACAAGTGGTATTGACGCTAAATTACCTCCGTAATTAACTTTGTCCCAGTTATTACTTCTATGAAGAAACAGATTGATCCTATTCTCTTAAATTTACCGAAAAAATTATTAATTGTATGTATTTATTTTTCATAAATTAAAAGGTAGATGAAGCCAAAGAATGAAATATCTTGAATTTAGTTATTTATGTATCTGTTCTATTTATTTATATATTACCCTTTTTAAATGTAATATTAAACTATTTCCGTATTTTAATCTTCACATGAAAAAATAATAATTTAATTAGGAGGTATTTTAATGTATTTAGATGGAAGGATGTTTCGTGCATTAATCAAAATTGCATTAATCGTTAATTTCAATGGTGGTAATGATTTCACTATTTTCAACTGAAGAAATGGCAACCGTGCCAAGAGATATTGGTCAGTTGGTGATAATGGGCGCTTCTCTCGAAACTTGCACATATTATTTAGTATATCAGAGGAACGACATTATAACACAGTACGACCCATCATTAAAGGACCTTCCCAGCGACAGATAGAGAATTGTGCAGAAAAATAATTGAGTTAATGGCATTATGCGTCATTAATTTCCAAAGTAAACGTTGCTTGAACGCTTACAAGTAGGTGTATAAGAAAGCTGCAATACGTGGGATAAATTAGAAATCACTTAAATTTCATTAACTCCAGATATGATAAATATTGTTAAATAAGGATTGAGAAGATGAAGGTTTGCGTCAGCATTTTAGGTACATGCTGCAGGTACCGTTTCCTTGATGTGACTGTTCTAGTGATGAATGCGATTCGTTACAAAGTTAAGGATAGTTACTACTGGTTAATAGCACACTCGTATAGCAGTCAAGTCGTGCTTAAAAGCATTTCCACTGCTTCAAATTCAATAATAAAATCATTATTTTAAATTTAGCAATAAGTGAAGGAAAGCGTGTTCATTAATCATAGACTCCTGGCAACTCGGAACCATTCGGCTCTCGGTTACTACTTCCTGTTTTCAGCTGTTTTAGTATACAAGGCGGGAAATGGTTGTTTGAATACGAGTATTTGAACTTTAACAGCATTCCAGTTGCTAGAGTTACAAATTACTTAATATATAAACTAATTTTAATTTTCATTTGTGCATTGAGATAATCTTTTTATTTTTTATTTATTTTTTATTTTATTTTTAGTTTTAATCTCGGCTTTGGTGACAAGGCGGGAAATGGTTATTTGAATATGTTTAAAAAAAATTAGCGTCTATGGCTGAGCTTACTTCTAGAGAAGTGTTTGCGTCAGAACAAAAACCCTTCAACTTCGATAAGACAAAGCAATAACTCATATTACGCAAGTTGTTGCAAAAACCATATAGATTTTATTATAAAACAATTAATAAAAGTAAAATTGTACTCACTGTGGCTGTAAAGACAATTTGTGTTGTGAAGCGCTTTTGTTCTATAAGCATCACTCATACCTTCAATAAACTTTAAAAATTGAATGGAAACTTTGATTTATAATAATGCCTTGTAATATGTTGGTGTGTCAGCATAGATTAGTTATTTCGTTTTAAAATGTTGAATTTTAGATTTTTCATTTTATTTGATTGATATTTGATTGATATTTGATTTTAGAAAGAGTTCATAATCATGTAAATTAGTTATTGATAGCCCCAGTACCATCAACCGAAAGAACAAATTCGTGCAGTTTGAGAATTGTAACTTCCCAAAGATATCTGCTTTGCCTTTCAAATACAATTATATATTCAATTATTTGCCGATTCCATGCACGATAGTCCGATAGTCGTACTGGACAAAATAGGATTAGGATTCGCGGTAACGGTACCAACAACAGCCTCCAGTGTTTCCACAATTATGATTCTTATTATTATGACCGGTGTTGCTAGTGTTCGGGCATTGAGAACGGGTACTCGCAAGTACTCTTGGCACCGATGTAGTCATACCATAATAGTACCGTATTATCAAGTGTACAAAATAGGCATTCTATTGCAATTTGCCTAAGTATGGGTCACAGAAAATCGGCAAGATGTATATTAACTAAACTTAACAAATCGCGGTACGGAAGTTTGCCTTCTTTTGAATAAGAACGTGCTAATAAATGTATGTGCAGATTTTGTATTTTTTCATTTAATATCTATAATAATAGTATATTAAAGAAACAATTTCATAAGGCAGGTTTTATTGCACGAGTTCAAGTTTAGAAGAAACGTTTTCTAAAGAACGAGTGTTGTAAATGACTTACGAAATGAGTTTTTTACACTATTTTTTCTAATTTACGTCTTTTATCCTCTTTTTAAATAAAAAATCGAAATTTCAAAATTTAGGGAATTTTTTGACTCTTGGTAGTAGCTATTGACACATTTGAAATATTTGAAATAAATTGTCAAATAAATTTAAATCAATCTATTTGTTGCTTTCTTTTGTAGTTTGACGTACAATTGTACATTTCAGGGACAAAATTTAAATTAAACTATTTGTTGCTTTCTTTTGTAGTTTGACGTTTGATAACTGGCAAGCAGAGCTACCAACTTCGAAACAGTAAATTGCACTATGCATAAGAGAACTCAAATTCGCTATAAACGAACTCATTTGGGTTCGTTAATAGCTCTATTAGAAACGCAAATTAGAAAAATAAATTTATAAAATGCATTGCCAAATTACTACGTCAAGTAATTACAAATTACAAATTAGAAAAACAATGTAACAGAATTGATATTTTAGCCAAAATTAGTACATTTGAATATATATTTATGAATTTAAATATATTTATGGAAAATATAAGAGTATATTACATATCCAATGTAACTCAAACGAATTAAGAATGAGTTTTCATTTATCAAATAAAATCACGTTTTTGATTTTCTTTGAAATAATAATTTTAGCACGGCATGTTATTAAGAAAATTATATAAAAAAACACGCAGCTTTATTTCTTTTGTTTTAATGTACTTTTAGTTTAGAAAGGATATTTCGAGATGTGATCGTTTAAAATTAATGTGAAAATTTCATTCTACACTTAATAATATCTACCGCCGCAAATTTCACAATATATCAAATGAAAATATATTTCAAAGATTCTAATTTTATAATTTAATGTTTTCGAAAACAAAAAGGATTTTTTATTCGTACTCGAACAAAATAATATGGACAATATTTCGATCATTTTGAAGATTATGTCTAGTTTTCTCTTTATTTTCAGTATTTTTTCCACATTTTACACTTCACTTTATTGGCAGAACTAAAATTTTAAACAAGACTTTAATTGTGCAAAATAATATGGAAAATATTTCGATGATTTTGAAGATTATGTCTAGTTTTCTCTTTATTTTCAATTTTTTTCCACATTTTGCACTTCACTTTATTGGCAGAACTAAAATTTAAAAAAAAAGATTTTAATTGTGTAGGGGCTTATTGGTCCCACCAATGAAAATATAATATAATGTTAGAGTAATATATTCTTCAGTTTACGCTCAATATCCAAATTCTCTAAACTAGTTTTGAAGGCGGATTGTGTGCTTAATGAAATATATCAAAAATGTCTTCATTCAGAATAAAATAGGACAAATAGGCAACGGACATTTTTTCATATTTTCTTCATAATAGCGTTTTCAGTTAACATTGGATTATATACATATTACATATGCCTTATTTTGTACTGAATATTTTTTGTTATATTTGTATCAAAATTTCCTTATAAGTGACATATCATATAACAACGCTGGTTATTTATTTTATTACCTAATGTATACTTTTACATATTTTAGTAGCCCCATATTTTGCAGCATATTATAGTGAATATTATTAGGTAACATGATCTGATGGACTGCTTACATATCTTAAGTATTAGTCATAGGGGCACCGTGGTGCCGTAGTATAGACGTTAGAACACCACGGAGGTTGTGGGTTCGAATCCCACTCCGGTCAGGTATATTTTCTTGAGGAAAATTATCTTCCGGACCATTGACGTTGTGAATGGTGCCATCTAGGAATTCCCTGGATGAGCATTCAACAAAATTTAGTTTCTTCCAAAAATATTGAAAAAATTATAAAAAAGATTATATAACACGGTAGTAGCTTAATCCGTTCATATCCAATTTTTAAAAAGTATTAGCCATACAATTGTAGATAGTGTCGCTAAAAACATACTATTATAGATACAAGCTCAAAGTGTAATTCGGTCAGCAACCGAATAGTCATTGCAAGAATTATAGTCACGAACTTGTTCCTATATTTTCATAGGAAAAGACTATGCAACTCTGATATTAATAATATGCCGCTGAGGTGGTATTACACTCCAATCCACAAACATACGTATGTAGTAATTATGTCGAATAGTCCTGCAAATATTCGTAATAAAAACCATTATAGTCCTATTACAACTACGCTACGTATTCGAGCCGTTCTGCGTTCTCTTAGGGTCTTATTAGACTTCCCTGCAGTGCAGACTGCAGAACTGAACACTGCGGACTTTAAAAACTGTTATTTGGCAGCACTGAGAAAAAATTTCCGGCGTTTTAAATTGATGGAGGGTATACGTAGTTAGCATATGCCAAAGGAATTTAGGTCTGTTGCTGTCTACCGAAATATCTTTGTGAAATAGAAAAGAAAAATTTGAGATTTAATTTAATTTAGTGAAGAAAAAAAACAGAAAATAGTCTTGACGAAATAACTATGAAAATTCAATATATTTTGTTTGTTGTTATAAAACTTCAAACATTCTATATAACATCCCCGAAGTGAAAAAATAATCTATACATATTTTATGCCTTCAAACACATCGTTTCATTTCCCAAAGATGTTTATGTTATATAGCAATAGGCCTGAATTCCTTTGGCATATGGTTAATATTATTCTAATTTTAATTTAATTATGTGTCATCCTGCAGTATAAACTGCAGGGCAGTCTAATAGAGCCTCTAGTATCACAAGAGGAGCCAATAAATGTGGATGGAAGATGCTAGGTTCAGGTCTGAATAAGTAGGTCCTGTATCTGCACATACCCTCCAAATGTCAGTTTTCTATTTGCGCACTACTCCCATGTCATAAACTACGACCCAGCGTGGAACCCATAATCCTACTATCCGTTTGCGCACACGTATAGGCAGGTATACGGACGGCTGGCTATCTTTGGTTATCAGGGGTATATCTATACCTCTATCAGTACAGTACCTATGACAGTACCTACCGTTTTGTTTCTCATATACGAGTAGATGTATATATGTTACCAAGCCAGTATGTAAGCTGGGTTTTTACCGCAAACACTGGTTAGATTAAATATTTTTAATGAAACGACTATTATAATTTATAATGTTGAATTTCTTTCAATGTAATATGTTTTGATTTTTTTTAGATTCAACAGATTTTAGTCAGTATACAGTAATATAGGTCAGGTCAGGTCAGGCGTTACGGGTACTATATACTACTTAGTACCCGTGTGCGCAGTTGATGTATCTATTTTCGGTCGGAGTTTTGTTGTTGGTGGAAATAGAGAATCTTTTAATCCGGTAATAAAATTTGTGCGCATTTAAAGACCAGCCCCTCCAAATATTTGGCATTAGTGTATATCTATAATGATTGATTAATAAGATTTATAGTTGATAATTTTTTTGCATAATGTTTAGAATTTTAAAAGAAACGGGTATAGATTATAAGGATAGGAGAATAATTTTTAATTTATATAAACACCAAACTGCCTTAGTTAGAATTGAGGGGGAAGAAGAGGTAGCAAAAATAGGGAAGGGAGTTCGGCAGGGATGTACACTTTCACCGTTATTATTTAATCTATATATAGAAGATGCAATAAACAAAGTAAAAGAAGAGTATAGTGTAGGTATGAATGTACAGGGAGAGAAAATATATATGCTGAGATTTGCCGACGATATAGCTATATTGGAAGAAAGCGAAAAGAATTTAGAAAGGGTATTGAATGGTATGCAGGCAGTATTGACTAGGGATTTTAACATGAAAATAAATATAGGTAAAACTAAAGTGATGAGGTGTGACAAAAAGGAATGCAGTAGAAAAATGAGGATCACAATAGGAGATAATAGAATCGAAGAAGTGTCAGATTTTTGTTATTTAGGCAGTAGAATCACAAAAGATAATCGAAGCAAGGTAGATATAAAGTGTAGGATAGCACAGGGTAGGAAGGCATTCGTAGAAAAGGAACAGATTTTAAGATCAAATATTGACTTGGGTATTAGAAAAAGATTACTGAAGGTATATGTTTGGAGTGTAGCACTGTACGGGTGTGAGGCGTGGACTATAGGAAAGGAAGAGAAGCGTAGATTACAAGCATTCGAAATGTGGTGTTATAGGAGGATGATGAGGATTGGTTGGGAAGATAAAGTAACAAATGAAGATGTACTAGAGTTAGTAGGGGAGAAGAGAAGTATTTGGAGAGTGTTACAGCGTAGGAGAGACAGATTAGTAGGGCATATCCTTAGGCATGGGGGGATTATGCAATTGATCATAGAAGGTAGAGTGGAGGGAAAGAGAGGGGTAGGTAGGCCTAGATTGGAGTATGTGAGTCAGATAGTTGAAGACGTTGAGATGAATAGCTATAGGGAGATGAAGGGATTAGCTCAGGATAGATCGGCATGGCGTGCTGTTTCCAACCAATCTTTAGGATTGCGGACTCTTTAACTAACTAATTTTTTTGCACAAAGTAACTTAAACGCACCGCGTTGTTTTAATTAGGCTGCGTGGTGGACCGTGTTCTAAAATTGGTGAAATATTTTCTATACATAGAATAAAAACCTGGTTCCAAAATAATCAATGGCTGTATTAATCCCCTCTTATTTTAGTAAATCTAACCATTACACCGATAAATAATTGCATAGTTTAGCAAGTGATTCAACGAACTTATACCATACCATCTTCAGGAGCAAAACAATCCATTTATAGTGTAAGGGTGTAAAAGTGTAAAAGTATTTTATATTTTATTAGAATAGATGCAGTAGATTTAATTAGATACTATATATACCTCAGAAATTCTTTTCCGAAATATACCTACTTTGACGAGAGAAATTTAGAATCATGGAATCGTTTCTTGCTCTGCCAATATACGTATGTTTAGTATCATTGAACACAATATTCTGTCAACCTTTTATGGTAGTATAAGATATACACTTGTGAATTATGAAGTTATTGGCAATAACTTATGAACGTATAATTAACAGGTGCGAATTATATTACACTTATATACAAAGTAATTAGTATCGGGGGTTTAACTTTTACTAATACTTATCGTATCCACACCAGGTATATACATCCGTCTATACTTCATTTCTTCTAAATAGTAATAGAACTGCTATACCCATTTCAGTTGATACAGGCTTAGTTGATGAAGCAGTCGATACTGCTTTTCCACTAAAGAGAAATACGGTAAAGCCATTACGAGGTACAAGTAAAGCCGGCTACAGACGACGCGACGAGTTTATTTTGGGGTATATTCGCGTATCGTGTGTATGGAAAACGGATCATCAACTCCTACCAACGTTGGCGCTGGCCTACGTTCGCCTCGAATGCGGTATTTCGACCACACATCATAGAGAATGAACCAACAAGACCAACATACGTTTGTACTTGTCACACCGTGTGTAGGGATTGCATGCGCAAGCCTTCACGAACGCCAAACGTTTGCCCCCAACGTTTGCGCCAACGTTCGTGTATACTCGTCACGTCGTCTGTAGCCGGCTTTACATGAAATAACATGCTTTGCATTCTTCGATGCTGCAGAGTGCCATGCAATAAACTATATTATGGAGGTCCATAAAAGTGGCGAAATTAAATTTGATTAAGTCTCCTAAACCCATATGTAAAGATTTTACTATAAATCATTTTGCTGAAATTATTATTTTTTGCCAACTTCACGGACGTATACTATGGATATATTAAATTTGCCGAAGTTCAAGTATACTTGATTATTAATAATAAATTTGTTGTCTATTCCATTTTGTTTTGTTTTGACTTATCGTCTTCTATTAGAGTTTTTAAATAGATAAGGGTAAAACACACAAAATATGCGAAATATTTACATCTCGCATTTATAAATACTCTTGATTAAAGAATAAATAAATACAAATACGTTCCTTGCGTTTTCACTAAAATGTTTAGACATATGGATAACCAATAAAATAAGGAACAATAAACATGAAATAAAAATAATTTATTTCTATAATTTTTTTTTAATCGATAAACTAACAAATATGAAATAAATGCTTATTGATTAAATAATTTTTTTATATATGAAATTATTTGCTGAATTATTTCCAAATACGCAGTTTTCAACAAATTATACTTTTTGCGTATTTCAATAAAAAAATCTGGTATTTATGATTGTTCTAATTGTCCTAAGGACAAACACGTAGGCCAATTGAAACTAGATTTAAGGAACATTTTAGCTCATTTCAGATTAAATAGAAAAGGTAAAAGTGCTGTATCCGAACATATTTTTGACTAACTCAGGTCATCCTATTCAAATTAGTCCACTTAAATTACTTAAAAGTGTTTTGAATTATTCCGAGTTAAATGCTTATTATAGTTTATGAGAAGATCAGTTTGGTTTTAGGAAAAACAGAGGGACGAGAGAGGCGATTCTAGCACTAAGAACGGTAGTAGAAAAAAGAAAGAGGGTAGGAAAGGTAACTTGCATAGCTTTTGTAGACTTAGAAAAGGCATTTGACAATGTAGATTGGGACATAATGTTTAGAATTTTAAAAGAAACGGGTATAGATTATAAGGATAGGAGAATAATTTTTAATTTATATAAACACCAAACTGCCTTAGTTAGAATTGAGGGGGAAGAAGAGGTAGCAAAAATAGGGAAGGGAGTTCGGCAGGGATGTACACTCTCACCGTTATTATTTAATCTATATATAGAAGATGCAATAAACAAAGTAAAAGAAGAGTATAGTGTAGGTGTGAATGTACAGGGAGAGAAAATATATATGCTGAGATTCGCCGACGATATAGCTATATTGGAAGAAAGAGAAAAGAATTTAGAAAGGGTATTGAATGGTATGCAGGCAGTATTGACTAGGGATTTTAACATGAAAATAAATATAGGTAAAACTAAAGTGATGAGGTGTGACAAAAAGGAATGCAGTAGAAAAATGAGGATCACAATAGGAGATAATAGAATCGAAGAAGTGTCAGATTTTTGTTATTTAGGCAGTAGAATCACAAAAGATAATCGAAGCAAGGTAGATATAAAGTGTAGGATAGCACAGGGTAGGAAGGCATTCGTAGAAAAAGAACAGATTTTAAGATCAAATATTGACTTGGGTATTAGAAAAAGATTACTGAAGGTATATGTTTGGAGTGTAGCACTGTACGGGTGTGAGGCGTGGACTATAGGAAAGGAAGAGAACCGTAGATTAGAAGCACTTGAAATGTGGTGTTATAGGAGGATGATGAGGATTGGTTGGGAAGATAAAGTAACAAATGAAGCTGTACTAGAGTTAGTAGGGGAGAAGAGAAGTATTTGGAGAGTGTTACAGCGTAGGAGAGACAGATTAGTAGGGCATATTCTTAGGCATGGGGGGATTATGCAATTGATCATAGAAGGTAGAGTGGAGGGAAAGAGAGGGGTAGGTAGGCCTAGATTGGAGTATGTGAGTCAGATAGTTGAAGACGTTGAGATGAATAGCTATAGGGAGATGAAGGGATTAGCTCAGGATAGATCGGCATGGCGTGCTGTTTCCAACCAATCTTTAGGATTGCGGACTCTTTAACTAACTAAATGCTTATGAAAGTATATACATGCATAATTCTAAAACAAATTTAATGATATTAGATTCAGGCCCAATTCAACTTGTCTATTGAATTTATTTAATAAGAACTATTTTAAACTATTCTATTTATTTTTGGTTATTTTGGGTTTAACAAACCAATGTTTATTCTTGTTACTTGTTAGTTTCGTTAATTATTAATTTATATTTTTTTAAAGATTTATCGGTCATATTATATGCCATTTTTGAAATACTTATGTCATGTTGACTTATTTATTTAATAATATATCAATCACGATTCGTAACAGGTATTTTACTTAGTTTTTATAT
The DNA here is from genome assembly GCA_947310635.1 of Leptodirus hochenwartii. Lineage (NCBI taxonomy): Eukaryota > Metazoa > Arthropoda > Insecta > Coleoptera > Leiodidae > Leptodirus > Leptodirus hochenwartii. The sequence continues at coordinate 31,697,702 of OX371178.1, read as the reverse complement.
TGTGCTACTGAAGATGGGGGCATATCATTCGAAATGCGCATCTAGCTACTTAATGCTTTAAGTTACGGTATTTGGATGATATTCTATACTATTATTTAACACCGTAGTGATAATTTTAAAAGTATATAATTGGGACAAAAAATCATTACGAAATGATACATATAATTCCTTTTACTATTTTCATTTAGTGCACCAAATTTTTTTTCAAATCATTTCACTTTACTTTATTAAACAGACTATCTAATTCTTTCGTAATGGAAGCGAGATTTATATTGACAAGAAAATATGCCATTTGGTGGAATATATCTTTTTTTAGATATTATACAACCAACTTCAGTAGAATATATTTGTGTATACTATACATGATAGTGTACTAACTCTGATGGAGAAACAAGGTAGGGCCCTTGGTAAGACTTATGAAGGAGAAGGTATCTCAATATATAAGAAGGTGTGGTCATCATCACATGAAGTTGTGAGTATGTAGATGTTCATCGAGCGAAACTTCTAATAGATAACGCAGATATTTCGCCAGTTGGGTTTACCGAGACATCACATACATAAACTATGAGAAATCATACCTGTTCTATAAAAAATATATATAAATTATATAAAAAAACACAGTATAATGAATGAACTGAAATTTTCTACAGATGATTGAATTTATTCTTCCAAAATCATCATTAGGCCCAACCGACAATGATTATTTGCAACAATATTAAGAGCATTATTAATTTTAAAAAGATAAGCAATATTCAAATAGAAATATTCATTAAATGCCACTAAAAAATCCATGGAATATATTTTTTTTTTCGGAAATAAATATGTAAAATGTAAAAATTCATTTGAAGTTGAAGCTTCGATTATTTAACGTTACATTTTCAAGTTGCCTTTTCCCCATGTCCAGGGTGACTCATAGAAATCAAATATACGGAGAATTCAAATAATATTATTATACATTGATAATCTAATGAAAGTATGAACATTTTATACAAATACATTTTAACAATTATTTGCTCCTCTTTCAAAAAGAAAAGTACATTTGCCGCAAGTTACCATATTTAATTATTCTCGAGATAACATTAAATATCTAGAATCCTTAAGATGTTCCATTCATTACTTTTTATGAAGTTTTTTTTTCTATTAAAAGAAGCAAAACCGCATTATAGCAAAAATGTTATACCATAAAAAAAACAACCAAAAAATTATAATATAAATACTTAAACTTTATTGCTGTATATCATGAGTAGAGACCGGATAATAGGCACTAAAAAAATGCCAAAATAGGCGGCAAATAAGCACTAAAAAACCTTAAAAAAGGCGCTAAAAAAGGCATTTGATCAAAATTGTCGAAATAGACAAAAAAGGCAATTTAAGGCATTTTGCCTAAAATCCGGTCTCTAATCATGAGCCTTCAACATTGAAATAGTACGAATTTTACATACGACTTGATAGTATGAATCAAGGAATCTCCTGTTAGTCTATTACGTTCCATTCTCTACGGGACACACTGTATATGTAAGAAACATTCCAGTAAACAATCTATAAAACATTCCGATGCTACAATTATGTAAATACATTAAAATTAAGTTGCAAGTTAATTAATATGGTCGTCAGGGAGTACTGTGTTATTGCACTCGTATTTGCGTATTTATTTTGAAATTTACTGGAATATCTGTAATAATTTTATATTCGTTAGTTAGTTAAAGAGTCCGCAATCCTAAAGATTGGTTGGAAACAGCACGCCATGCCGATCTATCCTGAGCTAATCCCTTCATCTCCCTATAGCTATTCATCTCAACGTCTTCAACTATCTGACTCACATACTCCAATCTAGGCCTACCTACCCCTCTCTTTCCCTCCACTCTACCTTCTATGATCAATTGCATAATCCCCCCATGCCTAAGAATATGCCCTACTAATCTGTCTCTCCTACGCTGTAACACTCTCCAGATACTTCTCTTCTCCCCTACTAACTCTAGTACAGCTTCATTTGTTACTTTATCTTCCCAACCAATCCTCATCATCCTCCTATAACACCACATTTCAAGTGCTTCTAATCTACGCTTCTCTTCCTTTCCTATAGTCCATGCCTCACACCCGTACAGTGCTACACTCCAAACATATACCTTCAGTAATCTTTTTCTAATACCCAAGTCAACATTTGATCTTAAAATCTGTTCTTTTTCTACGAATGCCTTCCTACCCTGTGCTATCCTACACTTTATATCTACCTTGCTTCGATTATCTTTTGTGATTCTACTGCCTAAATAACAAAAATCTGACACTTCTTCGATTCTATTATCTCCTATTGAGATCCTCATTTTTCTACTGCATTCCTTTTTGTCACACCTCATCACTTTAGTTTTACCTATATTTATTTTCATGTTAAAATCCCTAGTCAATACTGCCTGCATACCATTCAATACCCTTTCTAAATTCTTTTCGCTTTCTTCCAATATAGCTATATCATCGGCGAATCTCAACATATATATTTTCTCTCCCTGTACATTCACACCTACACTATACTCTTCTTTTACTTTGTTTATTGCATCTTCTATATATATATTAAATAATAACGGTGAGAGTGTACATCCCTGCCGAACTCCCTTCCCTATTTTTGCTACCTCTTCTTCCCCCTCAATTCTAACTAAGGCAGTTTGGTGTTTATATAAATTAAAAATTATTCTCCTATCCTTATAATCTATACCCGTTTCTTTTAAAATTCTAAACATTATGTCCCAATCTACATTATCAAATGCCTTTTCTAAATCTACAAAAGCTATGCAAGTTACCTTTCCTACCCTTATTCTTTTTTCTACTACTGTTCTTAGTGCTAAAATCGCCTATGTAATATAAATTCTATTCAATATTGTGTGGAGAATATGTGAACTTAATTATTGCTTGTTTCTGTTTTAACAGAAGGGATTTTGCACGTTATCAAAATCTCAATAGGCTAAAAAAATAAAACGGGTTGTGATATAAGGCCCATCAAAGCATTTCTTAAAATTAAGATTCGTTAGTAAATAATTTTTTTTACTTTATAGATTTACATTCCCTATTCATTAACGTCATGTATTGTATGACTTACATAGTCTAATCTGGACCTTACCCCCATTCGATTTCTTCTACCGTACCTTCTATAACTAATTGCATAATAGCCCCATATTTAAGGTTAGTACGTACTAGCCTATTTCTCCTTTGTTGTGTCACCCTAAATCCATCTACTTTCCTTCACTAATTCTTGCACGCATTTTTACTTTATCTACCCATTTAATCTCCATCATCTACGCACTTCGTTATTTTATGAAAAATTTCCTCATACATTTGATCTTCTTTCCCCCTGCGAGTATATAATGCTACACTGCACACATAAAACTTAATATTTGTTCCTGATTGTCATTCAGCGTTACTTCTTTCCTACGAATGCTATTCTACCTGGCGCTCTACTATTCAGAACCGCTTTAGACAGTGGCGGCTCTTGACACTTCAATCGAGGGGGACGCATTTCTTAAAAAATAACATAATAGTTAGAAATCGTACCTAAAATGGATGCAAAATGATTAAATTCAATCATTTCTTGAAAGTGGTATTCCGTTCTTCTATCTTCCATTGGTATAAACACTCCTTGCACAAGTTTGTGATAAATTTATATCAGGCAATAGCCTACCTAATTATTTAATTTTTACTTTGTCCTCAAAAGAAAGTCTACAAAACTTTATTTTCAATAAAGAACTAACACTATTCATTTTTATTAAATTATTTCTATTAAATAAATTCTTGGCAAAATCGTTCATACGCAACTACACAGAACAATGCAACTGTCTTATCTGGCTATTCTCTATCAATTTTCCTGTATACTAGACTAGGCTTCTCTGTTGGGACGCTAAAGAATTGCGGCCATGAATAGCTTAAAACAACGATATATTATTTGCTGTAGAAGCAGCGTGACGTCACGTTGCCACAGCAACCCGGGCCGCTATTTTCTTTGCGGTGCATACGATACGCGAACGAAAAGAAACAGATGATATACTGCATACGGTCGTTCTCACTCTACCGCTTGCAACGGATAGGATGAGTGCATATGCATTTAACTTATCTTGCTCGCCGCCACACCGTGTTGTGTTGAGTGCTATCGCAACACAACCTTTATCTTTTCGGAAAAATAATGCCGAGTTAAAATATCACAATACAATTATATATCTACGGTGATGCGCTCAATGTCCAGGGGGGGCGCGCGGACGTGCGGCCTCGAAAGAAACCGCCACTGGTTTTAGACAACAACAATACGAAATTTGTGTGGATGAAGCTTCTATAGAAATACGTGCGAAGGCAAAACCTGCGCGGTCCAAATTTAAATCATAGATATATTTAAGGGTGGCACACATATTCCTTAATACATAGCACCGCCAGGAGGCCTTTCTGCAGTTTGTAGCATAGGTGTAGAACCAGAAACTCGTGTGCTATTCGCATCCGGCATGCATCTATGTTCATATCCCTCAGTCTAGTATATGAGCGCACTATCCTCATCTACTCTCTTCGCTTCAGCTGCCCGCCTACATGCAAATGCGGATGGATTTACCTGTGCATACATATGTGCATGTGAGCATATGTATGCGAGGCTCCTCGTATGTCTGTGCCGAGGATCCACTGCGGCAGGCAGCGCCGCATTGCACCTCATGGTAGATCACAGGAGAACGAAATCTGCAAGCCATGGCTTTTCGCCGATCGCAATAACTGATAGGGCGCAAGGTGCGAACTAATTAAACGCTAGCTGGAAAAATACACCACAGTTATTAGTGTATTAGTTATGTACGAGTAGGTTGTGTGGTGGTGAACTGCAGCATATAGTATAAACTGATTGCTATAAACTATAACTTCAGATAGGTATTACATTTTCAATATGTTTTATAGTATAGAATATCACCTAAATACCGTAACTGAAAGCATTAAGTTGCTAGATGCGCATTTCGAAGGCTATGCCCCCATCTTCAGTAGAATAAGATAAAAACTAAATAAAATACCTCAGTCATGAATCGTGATTGATATACAATTAATTAATTAATAACAATAAAATATACAAACTTAATGCTTTGAGTTACGGTATTTGGGTGATATTCTATACTATTATTTAACACCGTAGTGATAGTTTTTAAAATCAATATGTTTTATGTACACGATATTATTTTTTATTCCTGCAATTACTTGTAAATATTTGAGTACACATATCCCCCGATTTACACGGAAGATCGCTTGTTCAGAAAACCGTGTAAATCGAAATGATTGCTTTTTGTTTGAAAAATCGTGCAAATCGAAAAAAAGCGCATAATTTAGCATAATTAAATTCATTTATTTCAATGTAAAATAAAAAACAAATATAGAAAGCTACGAGTATATATAATTCATTTTATAGAAACTAGAAATACAAAATTCATATAAAAATCATTCATGGAATATGATTTAGCAACATCTGTTACTCTTTCTCCATTACTTAGACGATCTACAACTTTAATTTTGATTTCTAAAGATATGACGTTTCTTTCCACTTGTTTTTTTTTAAATTTCTTTCGACATGGTAAAACCTGTAAAATTTTAATATATTATAAAATGCTCTACAACAACTATAATTTTTATCACCAACCATTAAATATGAATTATAAAAATTATCACCACGGTGTTAAATAATAGTATAGAATATCACCCAAATAGGGGCAATTCCCTTTTGTAGATATAATGCCAATATTAACAATAATAAAAACTGACTTAAATTTTTGTTTTTATTATTTTTTATTTTTGGAAATCTTGTTATTTTGAAAACCGTGTAAAAGTGAAATCGTGTAAATCGGGGGACAAATGTAAATTGTTTTTAAATATCTATTAATTAAATTTTAACATGTTGCGTTGTTTTCAAAGTATTACATTAATTCTAATGAATTATTTTTAAAAAAGTTGTTATAAAACGATAATTTTTTATTAGAAGATTAATAATATTACATGGGTGCAATATTGTACATATATATTTATTTTAACCGTAACTCGAATAGTTCAAGAGAGATTTTTTATGCACGTGCGGTTTTTTCGCTTGACTCTCGATATTTCGTCATGTTGCCAAACTCTCTTATAACAATATATTTATGCTATTAAAATAGAGCCCCGCATGCATTTACCCTGGAATAATTTTCACATCCATTTGAATCTAAGTTTCTATTCATCAGTAATTATTTAATTTTCCATTTTTAATACGCTCATGAGAGAGATATGAGATCATTTTCATTTAAAAAGTTGAAAAGTTCAAGAATGTCTTTTGTACTTTGTGATATATGGTTTGCTAATTCGGCATCCAATACAAGACCCTGAAAAGGTCGATATTGAAATCTCTCTTGTACCTACCGTACGAAAGGTTTCGATGTTATCGCACATCGAAACATGGTCTGGACAAGAGCGCAACAATGATGCTCAACAACTCGATGTCTGTTGCTGTTTTTTCTGTCTTCTGTATGATTGGATGGGTGTTAAACTATTGCGTTCCTGTATGGTAAAGGTGCATATGAACTGGAAGGAATATCCGGGGAGGATATTCCTTCCATTTCAATGGAATGTTATATCCTCATATATCAAAAGAGAAGATGTTGTTGTTACTCTATGTGTGATAGGGTTGATAAGTTTGCCAGCATAACATAACAACATTGTATTGCAATCATCATAACGATAATTACACACACGCACACATCAGTATGCAGTATTACTTCAGTCATTTCTTTATATACTCTGTATAGATAGATAGAAAGAGATAAATGTGTATATGAAGAACGATTAACACAAAGACATTGCCGGTCTCTTTGAGTCTAAACTGCACTTTTCGCAGTGAGACCATCACAGGAACGGACTCTTTATTAGTCTGTCATTCGAAAGGCGTATTTAGTTTTCCGTTGGGGGAGAGGAGATTATGAATAAATTTGATTTACGTTATCTAAATTTTGGTGTTAAGAGAAATTGAAGGAAAATTTCATCGTTTCCAACATAAATAAAAAAATGACTTATTTATTACTTAGTAACATTATTTCAATGTATTACGCGCCAAACAAGCATAAGGTTGAATTAATAATATTTTTCATCAGTAAAGTAATTGTCGTCTTGATAGAGGGTAATAACCACCCTCCGAATAATGGCATATTGAATGTATCCACATCTTTTAAACCTTGACCTTCTGTTGTAAATAAATATATTAATTTAATTTTGAAATAAAAAGGTAGAATATTAAGGACTAAAGATTGAGTTGAAATATCTGGAAATATTATTTCATTTTGTGAAGCGTCCAGTTGAGCTTAAAACATTTTATGTTTCGTTAAATGTTCCGCAGTTGCTATGCCACATCTTGAAATTGTCCAGAGTATGTAGTTTTTAACGTCATTTCTAATTTCACAGAATATTATGTAATTTCAATTGGACATATTCTATGTATTATATAGTAATGATGAGATTGTGGAACGGATCGCACAGGATATGATTTTGTTTAGTACGGTGCTGAAACGTGCAAGGAACGAGGCTAATAACAAAACCGTAACGATTCAGAGTTATAATAAGCAATAACTTAGCGCGATTTTTACAAGTGTCGTGTTGTTTTGGCGTCCGCTAAATTACACGACAGATTTATAAGTGTATATGTATATAGAATATCTAGGTAGTGTAGAAACATATGGTTGCTCACGTTGCGTACGAGATGACAAATGGGTGGACAGCAGGCGCGCCAAAAGATGCTGCACAACTGAAAGAGCCAACTTAAAAACAGTCCCTGTCACTGGACATTCTGTTCGTTTATACACAATACGCTGCCTTGATTGTACAATAAAACCACAAGCGCTGGTTTCATTATTATTACGTCATATGCATTCATACGCCCGCTTTTCAGCTCTTACCTTATTTTATATACCGTCAGCGAAAAGTTACCCTTGCTATGTTCTCGTGCATGTGCTGAGTGTATCCTATATTCAATCCCAATTAACCGATAACATAGACATTTTTAAAATGATATTTAGACTGTGTTTACATGCCCAAATACTTTCAATACCGTTGTAATGGTTTGACGGAAAGAATGTCCGGAATGGGTGCGCGTCTTAACACGTTAAGCGCCACCATAAAAAAAAATCATCACCGTGGGCCACCTTACGAAGTGATGTAAGAGTGATTGAAAACACTTAATTTATCTTTTTTTTTTATATAATTTAATAATATAATTTGCAAAAAAAAATTGCTGTTTCCAATCGAATACAGTTGGTCCATTTGTGTTTGAATTGCTGTTTCAAACCGAATACTGAAAATTGCTGTTTCCAACCATTTTGCCACAAATTTGGAATAAAGTTATACAAGCTGTGCCTACAAGGATGGTTATACATACAATTTACAGGTATATTGTGGCAAAGATAAATCTGGTAACAAGGAACTTGCTGGTACCACAAAAACTGTTTTGCAATTATCGCAAAATTTACTCGATCAGGGACGACCATTTATACAGACAACTTTTATAGTAGTGTATCTTTGGCGCACGAGCTTCAGAAGAAAAAAACGCATCTGGTAGAAACCTTACGCTCGAACAGAAAAAACAATTCGCTTGAGTTTGTAAAAGCTAAATTATAGAAGTACAAAGTTATCAGCTCACAAAGTAATACAGATTGCACTATTCTGAAATTGGAAAGACAAGAGAGGCGTTCTAATGATTTCGACGTAGCACGACGATTCAATGTCTTCGGTAAAAAGACGTGGAGAAGATTTAGAAAAACCTTCTGTAATTGTGGACTACAATAAATGCGAAGCATTTATAGACCTTTCCGACCAACTAAAGGCATATTTTAGAAATTTGCGTAAAGGTGCCAAATGCTACTGAAAATTAGTAGTGGAATTGCTAACCGGAACGACTCTAAAAAATGCATTTTGTTTAAAGAAAAAAAAGTCCATAACAAAGTTCAAAGAGCTAGTTGCGACGCAGCTTTTAGAAGAAATTAACACAAGGCTATTTTTCCCAACTAAACTGACGAGAATCATGCTGTAGTTTATGACAATAAAAAAATGGATGTACTCTACTTGTTATGAAAATCTTAAAAATAACCATGATTGGAAGTATGCTTGGTCGAAATCATCACAAACTCGTAATAAATGTACTGCTTGTAGAAAACACTATTCTATAAAATGTTTCTTTCCTACATATAAATCAGTAATACTTTAATAGTATAGTATATCACCCAAATACCGTAACTGAAAGCATTAAGTAGCTAGATGCGCATTTCGAAGGCTATGCCCCCATCTTCAGTAGCACAAGATAAAAACAAAATAAAGTACCTCTGTCACGAATCGTGATTGATATACTATTAAATAAATAAGTCAACAAGCCAGAAGTATTTAAAAAATGGCATATAATATGACCTATAAATCTTTTAAAACAATAAAAATTAATAATTAACGAAACTAACAAGTAACAACAATAAACATTGGTTTGTCAGTTCTAAAATAACGTGCAATTATAACTTTAAATATTCATTATATATTACAATTTTTTTTTATTAGAGAATTAATAATGAAACAAAAATTATTTTGCTTCCAATAAAATATGTATATATAAGAGGTATCTTTTATGAATATATTTTTTTAACAATAAAATTTAATTCTTATAGGAGAAACTAAAAAAAAAGGCACGTCACAAATCCTTGCCATAAATAGGATAGATCGACATTTCATTGACACTATCAAAGAGTGTATCCATAAATAGTAAAAATTCGGCGATGTTAATGGCAGCTCGAGGCAATTTTTCGTACCCTTCTTGTGCAAATCCACGCATAGTACAGAGAAATACGACGAAAGAAAACTTGAGTTGCGTATTTCATATTCATTTTCTTAATAGATTCTCTATATACAAGTCGAACAGTTAGTTTTTCACACATGCGAGTATCAAGATCCCTTTTATCCATTTTAAATAACTTAATAAGATGATCCCATGTTGCTTTTTGCACATGCTTTTCTTTCCATCTAAACTTGACATCGTTCACTAGGAAATTATTCTTAATGCCTTTGATGAAGTGAGGTGGATCGAAAATGTGTACAATTTCCTTGTTGCCGATATTTTGTAGATTCTGGCTTCGTAAATTAATTCCTTGCATATATAATTTTTTAATTCACATGACATAATAATTTTTTTGTGTCTTGTGAACTGGTTTACGTAAATCTTAAATAAAAAGATAATATTATAACATAATATCACGAACATTTTACAATAATAGTATTCAATAAAAATCAGATATAATTGTTTTATGTACTTAGTCGCTTTATGCAAGTTTTTTTTCTTTTAAAGGAGCACGAAATGTTTTCTTTGCCTTCTATAGCATTTGTAAAATCTAAACATTCGTCACGTACGTGGTAGGCAATGTCTTTTTTAATCAATTTTTGAGGAACATAATGGATCTATTAGTTCCAACTGTCCTATTCGTTTTAGCCAGTCCTTCAATTTCTAATTATAATGAAATATCTTTTTTTAAGTAATTTTAAGTAATTGTAGTTTAAGTTCCATACCTGCTTATTTTGTGGTAAACAATGCATTTTATTACTTTTGGGGTATTTTTACAGTTGCTACTGCAGCACGTTATTCCTCCATCCATTATTTATGAAACGATTCAATAAATTAATATAAAAAATTTAGTTAAGTAAAATTACAATACAAATTACAATGCAATTTCACTTGGAATTTAAAGTTTTTCTAATTTGGCGTTTTGCTAAAAAATTGCTTTTGTTCTAATTTTTACGTTTCTCAATGCCGTGTATAAATTTAATTTGAAAAACTTGATTGTGACGACGCTCACGACAGTTAGTTCGTACTACAATTATTGTCCCGCACATTTCCTATAGAGTTGAACCTCCCCTGATCCTAAAGGACCTTGCGTATATTGCAAAATATTTGATTGGATACCTTACCTTTTCGCCAAAGTTGGCTTTTTAACTCATCCACCGTCATTTATGAAAGAGATGATTCTATTCAATGATTTGACACTAAACGTCAGTGTGCATTTTTATTATAGTTGAATTATGTAGTATTCCCACATTTCTTTCAATTCAAAGTACTACCGATATTTAAATAATATATCGCTATATTTTAGTAAATATGTTAGTTAATGAATTTCGTAATATAAAAGCACAATGTAGTAAATATAAATTTAAAAGGAGTAAACATGGTAAATATAAAAGCACAATTCAGTAGCACAATGTGCTACTGAAGCGCATTGTTCTACTGAAGCAGGGGGCAAAGCCTCCAAAATGCGCATCTAGCTATTAAATGCTTTATGTTACCGTTGTTGGGTGATGTTTTATACGATATATTATATGTAAGCATTTATTTCAAAAAATAAATTACACTAGGCTCCATACCATATACTTACTGTGCAATGGGTTGTCTAGTACAATGAAATTAGTACGCATGTACTGTTGTAGCGCAGAGAGGGAAAAACGGTAATAATGTATTATGTGTGTTACGTTGCTTATGAATTTAAAATACAATTGTCTACAATTGTATAGTAATCCCGGTGAGTAAGAGAGGTATCTTTATTTGTACTATTATTGTGCTGCTGAAGATAGGGGCATAGCCTCCGAAATGCGCATCTAGCTAATAAATGCTTTGTGTTACGGTTTTTGGGTGATATTTTATACAATCATAATATATTGTTAAAATAAACCAACTATAATACTGTTGTATTCGATATTCGATATAAATAATTGTAGTTTAAGTTCCATACCTGCTTATTTTGTGGTAAACGTTGCATTTTTATTACTTTTGGGGTATTTTTACAGTTGCTACTGCAGCACGTTATTCCTCCATCCATTATTTATGAAACGATTATCAATAAATTAATATGAAAAATTTAGTTAAGCAAAATTACAATGCAAATTACAACGCAATTTCACATAGATTTTAAAGTTTTTGTCGTTTTGCTAGAAAATTGCTTTTGTTCTAATTTTTACGTTTCTCAATGCCGTATAAATTTAATTTGAAAAAACTTGATTGTGGCGATGCTCACGACAACTTAGGAGGTTCAATGTTCGCTAAATAATGATAACGCGATAACATCAAGAACCTAAAATCGATCAAATTCAATTGTTTTAGTCATGTGCCCGTAAGTGTATGGAGTCCGTTACTTTAAATTTCATATCGTGCTAAATTGAAGACTATTGTCATTTATTGTTCTTGTCGTGTATATATAATTGTCTTTAATTCGATCAATTTCACGCACTCTACAAAAATCTCAGGTTCATCTAATCTCAAATGACTCCAGCTGTATTTTATCGTTTCCAATAACTGTCGTCTTCTCACTCGTCGTACTCTAATAACGGGTCTATTTCTGTTGGGATCACTGAACAATAGTCAATAATTATTATAATATATGTCTTGACAATTTGTACTTCACACGAGCTTTGTTCCGTGCATATTCGCAAATTGCTTCGCAACTACTATAATTATATATATAGAGCCACATGCATACAATTTATACAGCGATTAGGGTCTTAAATTAAAATGTAAACAAATATTTACTTGCAACAATAGAATAGTCGTGATTGATATTGTCAAGCTTTACACGTTCGTAGATAGCGAAGGTTTTAAATGATATTATTTCAAAATTTGAAAATTTTCGTATGAATTGATATTTTGTACAATTACGATGGTCGGATTAATCGGATTAAATCGGATTATTCGAACAAAATTCAATTATTCACGTGATATTGTTTGTTTTGATTAATTATTAGTGTAAATAATTTAATATTAATCTATTGCTTTTCGTAGTGTTTGTAGAAGCGTGTGTTTAAGTACAATTTGTTTTTTAAATATTATATTGCAAAATAATAAATACAATAATTAGAATATTTAATTCTATAGGTACAGCTAATTTTTTTTTTAATTGGCGGAGAATTTTGGTAGTCGTCTGCGCATAGGGTTGTGCTTATCGGGGTTATACAGTACCAGCGGTGCCAGACAACAAAAAACACTCTAGGTCTAAGAATTTTAATTTGTCACTATTTTATAGCTATCGTACAAATTAATTATGACACAAATATGATACTATAATAAGTATTTATCAACATTGCTTATATTCTAGTATAACTTTTCTGCATTTTGTATTAATTTCAAAGAATTCATTCTAATTGCATAAAATGGTTATAACTGTGCGTGGTGATTTGTCAACATTGCATTTCTTAGGACGCACACCTTCTGCACTAGACACATCTACTTATTCTTTGGGGAAGACAGAAGCGTAGCGTGTTTTGGTAGAATTATATTTATTGAAATAAAAGTTATATTTTTGTTCAAAATCGAAATAATATTCTATGCCCAGCTCAAAGTCAACTCAAAGCTAATAGGTAAGAGTTTATTAGTAATTATAAATTGCGTGCACTTATTTTCTATTTTATATTATGTAACAATATAATTACCTATCTGTTTATATCTCAGTAAAAGTACCTGTTTTGTACCTGTATATGTTCTCAATTGATTGTATTTTGTAATAAATTCATTTTTTATATTTCTTATCTCTAGTTAATATCAATCCTTTTAAAACATAATTATCTAAATATTCCATCGTTAATAAAAATACGAACATTGAACAATATTTTCAATAAGTGGGAAATAAATATATAAAATGTCAGCTGAAGTTTAAGTGATTTTATTTCGAATTTATTTTCAAATTTTATTAAGTGATAAATAGGCGCCATATTTGACTTCATATAATTTTTAAATAATATTAGTGATACTTTTCATGAATTTGCAAAAGAAATGTACTGCACTGGAATATTCAATGTGCTACACGACTGATACCATACTATTTCGAATAGCACTGCTATGTACTGTATTGGTCAAGCCATTATGCCGGTTTTGATTTATGATGCGTATACTTCTGTCATTCTCCGCCAATTAAAAAAAAACGAGCTGTACGACTGCTGCTAAACAAGCAAAATACAAGGTATCAAGCACACAGTCTTAGAAACAGTGTGGTTTAAATAAAAGTCCACTATTTTAACTTTAATGAACAAAAAAGATTAATATAAAACACTACACATCGTACTGTGATACATTGGTTGGAGAAACTTAATAATTTAGTTAAAACTATGTGGATGTTACATCCGAATTCATTATTCTCAATTCTCGTTAAATATTGGATTCACTATTCATATTTTCATTTAAAAAATAAAATACTACACTATTCAATCATTCGTTAAGTTACAGCGCTCCGATTTACATATCTGTTTTCAACAATGTATTGTTTTAAGTTAGTATAATTTTTTCTACTATTCAGATATATGTTGTTTTGTCGATATTTTAAAAGTGTTTGACCAAAAAATATTATACTATAAATTTTTAAAATAAACAAAAGTATTTTTATGCAAAGTTATAAATAAAGAATATTTAAATTCATATATTAATCGATTATTTAAATATTCGATTAAGTGATGATTTATTGATTTCTGCTAGCTCTACATGTAATATTATTTATTATTATAAAATTAGTACTTAGAATAGGTTTCGTTTGCTGCAATTGTTTTGAATTTATTTTATTGGGTTTTCAAAAAATTCGATCGCAACAATATATACCTAATAGTATAGAATATCACCCAAATACCGTAACTTAAAGCATTAAGTAGCTAAATGCGCATTTCGAAAAATATAAAACACGTTAATAAATTTTACTCAATTCCCAATATAAAAGTGCGAATATAAAAAAGAGATATAAGGCGAAATTATTTTGTAAAAACATTGATATTGTAAATTGTTTTTAGTCTTGTCCTCTATATGTAATCACTGATTATATATATTTATCCTCAACTATTAGGATTTGTTGGAAACTACATGGATATTATAATGGAATGCATTTGAAGAACTTTGATAACTAAAGTACAGTTGAAATTATGTTGCATCCATCATCCGCCGAAATTTTTATGAATTAATATATTGATTTACGTTCATTCTAAATTTATAAACAATTACGCGTTTCTAAAGAAATTTCATTAATTTTCGATATAAAATTGCGGAATTTTACATATTGCGCAAAAAATGGACTGGTGCATGCGCCAGTCCAGTGACTGGCGCGTGCACTTTGTAATCCTAGACTCAGTGTATGCGCCAAGCTCATCATCTATTTTACACAGTCAGTGTACTGCACAGATGCAACGCCACTGACATGCCATACCCATACTACATATACTGGTTGGTATATACATTATCAACGTGTTGAAAAATGGAATTGGTATGTTACTTCAAACCAGTGCGTTGATTCGAAGCAACGCGGTTTGGTATGAATCAATAGTCGGTGCGTACCTGTACAAACCGAAAATCGGTTTTCAACGAAAATCAGTAAAAACGATTAGTCGGGGAACCGGCGAAAAATCACTCGCACCGGTTTCCAGTTTGGTTGGCAAATATTCCCAGCACTAATTATAAGAGTGTTAAAATAATCGTTTTTATGGAATATATTTTCAATTATTAAAATCCACCGAACAGATTCTTTTCCTGTAAGACTGTAGTGATACATAGCAGTAAAGAGTAGCGATACCGAATGTATTTTTACAAGTTTATTTTGTTGTTTATTGTTTATGTTATGGGATCAGATGGCAAACAGCTCGAAGCCAATGAAGCATATCTGAGATTTTAAAAATTATTACTACGGTGTTAAATTATAATATAGAATATCACCCAAATACCGTAACAAGCATTAAGTAGCTAGATGTACATTTCAAGGGCTATGCCCCCATCTTCAGTAGCACAAGATAAAACTAAATAAATGGGCGCATAGCGCTTGAAATGTACATCTAGCTACTTAATGCTTGTTACGGTATTTGGGTGATATTCTATATCATATCTGAGATCTTGGGGATATTAGGAACATATGGGAAGGGTGGGAAGCCTGTTACTATAACGATTCGCTAAAGCTTAGATAATTGTATCCCAACTAAGAATGGTACCAGAGTATAGAGGATAGATGGCACTGAGCTACGATCACCCATCCAAGCAATGACCTAGCAGGACTTTGCTTAACTCTTGTTATCGACGCTGTAATAATTGATTCGTAGATCGCTATTATACTGTTAAAATACAGTTGAAATACCGTTAAAATACATCGGACTATAATAGTAATCATGTCTTTAATCAACATGCTAATATTTTCTATGGTATTTACTATTGGAATGAGATGATATTCATCCTCTAATGTATTATATTGCGCAAATGGATGTGCAAGTAAACTGGAGTGGTGGCTCTACATGCGCTCTTACTTAAGTTGTCTCGATTGTCATCATAAAGAGCGATTAACTTATATATGAACCTGTACATGGCAAAACCAACAAATTCATTAAACTGAACCGCGTGATCAGATAATCAATTAAAACTAGTTTAAATTCTAGATAACCTGTTTAATCTTCGAATCTCGTGCTTATGCTCTATAAGTGAACATTCTATATGTGATCTTCATCGTTGACTTAAGCTAACTACGTATGTAATAAAGTGAATTCGTAAAGTAACCATATTCTCGTGAAGGATTTAGTAACATATTTTAAATTACAATACTTTCAATACACAAAATTGCCTTAAAATTAATTCATGCGTATGCATGAAGGCTAATGATTTTGCTATTACAAAGCTCTAATTTTATTCTTAGCAAATCAGAGTATATCTGTTAAAGGGTTTATCTCAGTGGCGGTTCCTTATGCAGGCCGCAGGGCCGCGCACTCCTCCTGAACATTGAGCGCATCACCGTAGATATATAATTGTATTGCGATATTTTATCTCGGCATTATTTTTCCTAAAAGATAAAGCTTGCGCCGCGATAACAATCAACACAACGTTCGTTGTGGTATTCGTTGCAAGTCACAGTATCGATGCTGTATCTGTCTGTATCTATCGTTCGCATGGTATAGATATATCGCTAATTTGGTGCCGCTGCGTGATCAGCGCCACCCAGTACAGGTTAAATGAATATACACTCATCTCACTCTATTGCAAGCAATCGGTGAGAGCGACCGTATGCCGTATATCTTCTATTTCTTCGGTTCGAAACTTGCTTCATTGTCTAATATGTGTCACAGATTCCCAGTGGCTATCCATTGCCAGTACGGTTAAATACATATATACAGTACATATACAATGAGATGAGTGTATCATAGAGTGCAGGCGACCGATCTATTGGATGTCGCGCTTCTTTAACGGCTTAGAGAAGTTCAGAGAGAAGAGAGAGTAGTATATATATATATACAGAGAGTATTTATATATGTATATAAATTGATATAGAATAGCCAGATTATACAGTATCATTTGTTCTGTGTATGATTTTCTCACGTGTTTCTACAAGAAATTTAATAGAAATCATTTAATAAAAATGAATAGTGTTAGTTCTTTATTGAAAATAGAGTCTTGTAGACTTTCTCTTGAGGACAAAGTAAAAATTAAAGAATTAGGTAGGACAGTGCATGATTTAAATTTATCGCAAACTTGTGCAAGGTGTGCTCACAACCGGACATTTACGCGGCGTTTTACAAGAGACATTTACAAAAAAAATTGTAACACAGATGAAGGACAGATTCTCATATCGTGGCCATCTGCAAGCCGCTGAGTTATTTAACACGAAATCGATGCCAACATTTTCTAAACAATTTCCAGTGGACCTTTTGGAAACCGTATGTCATGCATATCAATTTTTAAATAAAACCAGATTAAAAACAGAATTAGAAGTCACTTACTCGCGTCCGGATTTTTATCAACTAATTGGAGTCACAAAATTTCTTTCATTATTGCTACGAAATAATCTTAGTGAAACATTCCCGGAAACTATAAAAATACTTAAAATTATTTTAACAACCCCGATGACCACTGCTGAATCAGAGCGTTGTTTTTCAACTCTTAAAAGAATCAAGACTTTTTTGCGAAATGCTATGGGTAATGATCGTTTAAGCGCGTTGGCGATGATGTGTATTAATAAAAATGTGGTGCGAGATATTTACAATTTTAACGAAAAACCTTTGGAAAAGTTTATATCAATGAAAGATAGAAGAGTGGAATTCACTTTCAAGAAATGATTGAATTTAATCATTTTGCATCTATTTTATGATTTTAAGATTTCTCACTATTATGTTATTTTTTTAAGAAATGCGCCCCCCCAGATTGAAATGGCACGAGCCGCCACTGGTTTTTCTACCAAATATTGAGAACTATTCATTTTTGATTTTTAATGAGCTACCATCGCCCATGTTTCAATATGTAAAAGTGAGCAGTTAGACCCTTTTAAATAATGTCTGTAAACTATTTAAAATTTATATTGATACGAAATTTGATCATTTCTCAGATTTTGAAAATATATATATATTTTTTCAATATGTTGTTTTAAATAAGTACATAAATTTATGTAGCACTTTAATTTTCATTCAATAGAACAAAAAATAATCTTCATCGAATATCTTTATTATTTTTTGTACTTGACCGGTTTGAAGTTATATTCTTCAAACGATACAAATTCAATTTTTAATTTGTTAGGAGGTCCAGTAAGATCCTATCATCACGTATAAAATTGTAGCATATTTTATCGAACATGCTGACGTATAAGGCACTTTGGATAATAGTGTTATCAAATAATTTAATCAGATTTCATTGAAAATATTTCATTTGATCTAATCAAATAATTTGCATTAAATTATTTGAAGCATTTAAAAAAATTTCTATCTATATTCGTTGACAAACAAATACAATTTTACTAATGTTTTTAACTCGTAACTCAATAAATTAGAATTTGTTCATATGAATTTTCATGCATTGAATAAAATATGCATGTACTTATGATTATAGCACAGCTTATACCAATTTGTGTTTGCCATTAGTTAAAGAGTCCGCAATCCTAAAGATTGGTTGCAAACAGCACGCCATGCCGATCTATTCTGAGCTAATCCCTTCATCTCCCTATAGCTATTCATCTCAACGTCTTCAACTATCTGACTCACATACTCCAATCTAGGCCTACATACCCCTCTCTTTCCCTCCACTCTACCTTCTATGATCAATTGCATAATCCCCCCATGCCTAAGAATATGCCCTACTAATCTGTCTCTCCTACGCTGTAACACTCTCCAGATACTTCTCTTCTCCCCTACTAACTCTAGTACAGCTTCATTTGTTACTTTATCTTCCCAACCAATCCTCATCATCCTCCTATAACACCACATTTCGAATGCTTGTAATCTACGCTTCTCTTTCTTTCCTATAGTCCACGCCTCACACCCGTACAGTGCTACACTCCAAACATATACCTTCAGTAATCTTTTTCTAATACCCAAGTCAATATTTGATCTTAAAATCTGTTCTTTTTCTACGAATGCCTTCCTACCCTGTGCTATCCTATACTCTATATCTACCTTGCTTCGATTATCTTTTGTGATTCTACTGCCTAAATAACAAAAATCTGACACTTCTTCGATTCTATTGAGATCCTCATTTTTCTACTGCATTCCTTTTTGTCACACCTCATCACTTTAGTTTTACCTATATTTATTTTCATGTTAAAATCCCTAGTCAATACTGCCTGCATACCATTCAATACCCTTTCTAAATTCTTTTCGCTTTCTTCCAATATAGCTATATCGTCGGCGAATCTCAACATATATATTTTCTCTCCCTGTACATTCACACCTACACTATACTCTTCTTTTACTTTGTTTATTGCATCTTCTATATATAGATTAAATAATAACGGTGAGAGTGTACATCCCTGCCGAACTCCCTTCCCTATTTTTGCTACCTCTTCTTCCCCCTCAATTCTAACTAAGGCAGTTTGGTGTTTATATAAATTAAAAATTATTCTCCTATCCTTATAATCTATACCCGTTTCTTTTAAAATTCTAAACATTATGTCCCAATCTACATTATCAAATGCCTTTTCTAAGTCTACAAAAGCTATGCAAGTTACCTTTCCTACCCTATTTCTTTTTTCTACTACCGTTCTTAGTGCTAGAATCGCCTTTCTCGTCCCTCTGTTTTTCCTAAAACCAAACTGATCTTCTCCTAGCCTTTCCTCTACTTTATTTTCTAATCTCCTATAAATAATCTTTAACAATATCTTCGATGCATGTGATAGTAGACTAATGGTCCTATAGTTCTCACACAAATTAGCTCCTATTTTCTTCGGCATTGTTACTATTCTACTACGCTGAAAATCCTGTGGTACTTCACCCTTCTCATATATTTTACAAACTAGCCTGTATAATCGCTCCTGCATTTTTTCCCCTGCGTGTTTTATTAATTCGGCTGGTATCATATCAATCCCCGCTGCTTTGTTATTCCGTAAATCATTTAATGCTCTATGAAACTCTGACCTAAGTATGCTAGGACCTAAGTCATCCTCATCTATCTGTTCCAGACTTTCTAGCTCCTCCATGTCCTGCCTACCTTTATATAAATCTTCAAGATACTCCTTCCATCTTCTAGCTTTTTCCTTATTTTCTGTGAGTTCCTTATCCTGCTTATCACATATAATGTTACCCTTTGGTTTTACTTTAGAAAAATGTGACTTAATTTTCCTGTAGCCCAAATCTACTTTACCTCTTCTCATATCCTCCTCAATATCCTCACAATTTCCTTTTATCCACTCTTCTTTCGCTAGCTTGCATTTCCTATTAATTAAGTTCCTTAGTTCCTTATATTTTTTCTGTCCTGCTTCTGTGTTTCCAATTTTAATTTTCCTTCTTGCTTCAATCATTTTAACTATTTCTTCCGTGATCCATTCCCTCCTACCTGCCCTTTTCTTTGTGCCTAATACTTCATTTGCTGCTGTAGGTTGCCATACTGAAATAAAGCCTATTTACACTTTACTACATTTCTAAAAAACGAAATGAATATAATTTTTGTGATTTATACATAAGAAGGACGGAAATTGAATACTCGATGCGAAAATAAACATCGTCAGATTTCATGTTTCGCAAATATTTGTAATTATTTAACAATAAATTGTAAAAATGTAAATGTAATTAAATTGTATCAATATATTGTCATTTATTTTGTAATATATATTGTAATATATTAATTTTTTTTTTTTTTAATTGTAATATATATATTTTTTATATTTGCGAACCTCATATTGATGTATCATTTAAGTTTAAAAATATTTTGTTATATTATTTAAATTTTATATAAATCTCTTTTAACCTTTATAATTATAGTTATAAAAACTATTGGGTGTTTAGGTGGACATTTATAGGTTAGGCATTAAATTGTTAGAAACAAATAGTATATAAAACATTGTATTTTTTTATTTCTCTTCCTTAATATGAAATATTACAACATAACGGCAAAGTCCATAAACTATTTAAAAATACAATATGCCCTTATATTCCTAATTTACAAAAAAAAAATTTGTTCATAATATATATCCTGTTATATTTTAATAAGAGAACCTGTTATAAATTTGCTATTAAATAATTGTTAAGAATATCACCCAAATATCGTAACTCAAAGTTAACAACTAGATTCGTATTTCGAAGGCTATGCTTCTATCTTGAGTAGCACAAGATTGAAATGTCACTCACCGTGATTGTTTAAATGTATGGTAGAAGATTGATTAATCACGGTGATTTAAAAACAAATAGGAATATTTCCAGAAGCAATAAAAACGGCAAATATTAAACTGATTTATAAAAAGGGGAATGTTCATCAGCATATTAAAAATTATAGATCCGCGTCTGTACTTTCTATTTGATCTAAAATATATGAAAAAGCGTATATTAAGTTATTTTGAATGTGACAATCGTAGTAAATAATCAATTTGATTTTAGAAGAGATTTAGACACACAAGATGCTATTATAACATTGGTAAATAGAATTATTGAATGTTTAGAAAAAGGTTTGCGAGTAGCTGGAATTTTCTTTGATGAAATGAGAGCCATTGAAACGGTCCTTCACAAAATTATTCTAAACAAAATTGGCTAAATTCCTATCTATGAAATACGTACCAAAAGGTAATAATGCGTGGAGATTCAGGTAAATACGAGTCACAGATGAGGCAGGTTTGTACTGGCGTGCCACAAGGGACTACAATAGGTCCACTCTTATTGTTTTTTGTTTTTATTAACGATATTAGAATAAATGGCTCATTGGTTACTTTGTTTACGGCTTTGAACGCGTCTAAAACCAATCTAATATCTTTCTCAACTAAAAATATGGAGTTTGTTGAGAATGTTTGTTGTTTACAATTTGTTGGTTAAAATGGATAAAAAATCAAAGTTCAAGTGTAAAATTCTTAGAAGTATACCTTCACTCTAGACTAAATTGGCATTCTTATTTGGATCATGTGATTAATAAGTTGTCTAAATATGCATTTGTTCTTTGGCAAATTCTCCGCGAAATCTTTGCTCTTATACTATTATGCTTATGTTGAATCGCCATTGAATTATTGTATACTATATTGGGGAAACTCGAAAAGAATTAAAAAATGATTAGAACAATTATATACAAAAAAACCATATTCTTGTCGTGAATTTTTTAAAAACGTAAGTATCATGACTATCATTTCTTTATACATCTTAAATTGTTGCCAATATGTTTTTAAAAACCGTTCAAAATACACTAAAACAGATGCCAGAATAACCATTTACGATCTAATAGCTGAAGTCGCTTACTGGGCTCAAAAAAATCTTACTGGTCTATTGTGGGCCGCACAATAGACAAACGGGGAAAATTAATCACACCATTATATTTTATTTCCTTTAATTAATTCATTTAATACAATCAATACAATTATAAAACAAACTTTAATTTAAATTTTAATGTGAAACTTGTTTTTTTTAATATTATTTTCTAATTTTTTAATATCAACTGGTAATGTAGTAGACGCGCAACACAATTGATTCTTCATTTCTTCACTGTCAGCCTATTGTGATTCTTCGATTTAACAATTTTCAGTTTCGAGAAGAAAGATTCGCAGTGATAGATAGTTCCAATTGCAGCTGTAATTGCCAGTTGTTTCAGGTTGGGAAATTGATCATCTTTTATATATTTTCGGTAAAATTCGAGTTTACCGTTGACTCCAAACATGTATTTCGCTTCAATACTTGACTGAAGGTCTATTAATTCCACTTGTAAATTTGTAGGCGATAATTGTACATCAACGTCAAAATTTTTGAAAATTTCCTCATACTTGTGCATATATGAGAATCTGTCAAAAATGTATATACATACGTAGTTGCACACTTAAGAAGGGCCACGAAAAAACTTCAATTGGGCCGCATGTAGCCCGCGGGCCGCGTGTTGGACATGGCTGATCTAAGGCTTAGGCATACGCTTGATTTACCCCGACGCAGACTTTATTTAACAGCTAACAATTTTGACATTATAGCCTTAAAAATCGATAATCATTTATCAGTTCGATTAAGAGTCATCGACTCTTTTAATATATTCTATATGAAGGCAATGACGTTGCAAAATATTTATTTTAGTCTTAACGAGTTTTGAATAAAGGATAATTCAGTATATTATAATTATAATAACAAATATAAATTTTTACTTTTTAAATATAAATATATAAATTTGTGAAAATGCGGCCAAGATGTATCAAATTTGTAATATTTTAAATACTCTATGTTATAGTATAGAATATCACCCAAATACCGTAACTTAAAGCATTAAGTAGCTAGATGCGCATTTCGAAAGCTGTACCCCCACCTTCAGTAGCACAAGATAAAAACTAAATCAAATACCTCTATCACGAATCTTAGCCGCCAGTTGCTATAATGTTACTGAAATTTTATTCGATTCATTTAAATTGCATGTGAAAATTTACATTAATAATTATTTTATATTGAAATCCAAAATTGTATTGAAGATAAATTTTCGTTATTTTTCATGTAAGAAGAACCAATTTATATAATATATCTCCTTTAATTTTATTTATCAAAATTATTAGTAGGATCAGTTGATTAAAATCGCCAAAAAATATTCTAGTTAGTTAAAGAGTCCGCAATCCTAAAGATTGGTTGGAAACAGCACGCCATGCCGATCTATCCTGAGCTAATCCCTTCATCTCCCTATAGCTATTCATCTCAACGTCTTCAACTATCTGACTCACATACTCCAATCTAGGCCTACCTACCCCTCTCTTTCCCTCCACTCTACCTTCTATGATCAATTGCATAATCCCCCCATGCCTAAGAATATGCCCTACTAATCTGTCTCTCCTACGCTGTAACACTCTCCAGATACTTCTCTTCTCCCCTACTAACTCTAGTACAGCTTCATTTGTTACTTTATCTTCCCAACCAATCCTCATCATCCTCCTATAACACCACATTTCAAGTGCTTCTAATCTACGCTTCTCTTCCTTTCCTATAGTCCACGCCTCACACCCGTACAGTGCTACACTCCAAATATATACCTTCAGTAATCTTTTTCTAATACCCAAGTCAATATTTGATCTTAAAATCTGTTCTTTTTCTACGAATGCCTTCCTACCCTGTGCTATCCTACACTTTATATCTACCTTGCTTCGATTATCTTTTGTGATTCTACTGCCTAAATAACAAAAATCTGACACTTCTTCGATTCTATTATCTCCTATTGTGATCCTCATTTTTCTACTACATTCCTTTTTGTCACACCTCATCACTTTAGTTTTACCTATATTTATTTTCATGTTAAAATCCCTAGTCAATACTGCCTGCATACCATTCAATACCCTTTCTAAATTCTTTTCGCTTTCTTCCAATATAGCTATATCGTCGGCGAATCTCAGCATATATATTTTCTCTCCCTGTACATTCACACCTACACTATACTCTTCTTTTACTTTGTTTATTGCATCTTCTATATATAGATTAAATAATAACGGTGAGAGTGTACATCCCTGCCGAACTCCCTTCCCTATTTTTGCTACCTCTTCTTCCCCCTCAATTCTAACTAAGGCAGTTTGGTGTTTATATAAATTAAAAATTATTCTCCTATCCTTATAATCTATACCCGTTTCTTTTAAAATTCTAAACATTATGTCCCAATCTACATTATCAAATGCCTTTTCTAAATCTACAAAAGCTATGCAAGTTACCTTTCCTACCCTCTTTCTTTTTTCTACTACCGTTCTTAGTGCTAGAATCGCCTCTCTCGTCCCTCTGTTTTTCCTAAAACCAAACTGATCTTCTCCTAGCCTTTCCTCTACTTTATTTTCTAATCTCCTATAAATAATCTTTAGCAATATCTTCGATGCATGTGATAGCAGACTAATGGTCCTATAGTTCTCACACAAATTAACTCCTATTTTCTTCGGCATTGTTACTATTCTACTACGCTGAAAATCCTGTGGTACTTCTCCCTTCTCATATATTTTACAAACTAACCTGTATAATCGCTCCTGCATTTTTTCCCCTGCGTGTTTTATTAATTCGGCTGGTATCATATCAATCCCCGCTGCTTTGTTATTCCGTAAATCATTTAATGCTCTATGAAACTCTGACCTAAGTATGCTAGGACCTAAGTCATCCTCATCTATCTGTTCACTTTTATATTTTATAATATTCCACTAAAATATTCTATATTTTAAAATATGTATAAATTGTTAAAAAAAAATTGTCTTGGAAAAAACGGTTTGTTAAAACACCTTAAAGAGTTTTTTTTTTAATTTTTGATTTTTACTTTCCATTTTTTAATTAAAAGAAAATTTAATTAAAAAAAAAAAACCAGTAATAATATCGTGTAATATAGCCAGACATATTTATTTTGTATATATAATATATTTTATATATAACCCCGACAAAAATACTGAAATTAGTAAACTTGAATTTACATATGTTTTATATATACGAGTATATATAATATTTATATATAGTTTTTTTTTACAAATATAATTCTAATTTCAATTCGCAAAAAAAATTTGCAAATGATAATTTAGATTATTATATATTACTTAATCAAAAATCCATTGATATGTAAAAAGTTTAATATAAATTAATGTTGCATATATAAAATATTTTACATATTTTACAGAAAAATCCCGAAAGTAGTAAATTCCGAATCTTCATGAACATTCACAAATGAATTTTTTTTGCAAATTTTAATTCGAATATACATAAAATCTTGAAAATTCCGCGATTTTAAATGATTTTTAAGATTTTTTTTCATGTATTTGTAATTTTAAATAATCTTGCGAATAATCCACTAAAGTATAAAAAGTAAAATTACTTCAACATCTTAATTATTTAATTACAATTACTTAATTTATTAATTACACTATATTAGCTTGGAAATTTTACGCGCATTAACTGATAAATTAATGAATTCTCATTATAATATTTTCATTTTCAATCCATATCCGTTTCTTAAAGACTAAATTTGCTAAAACCCGTAACAACTAAATTTCTTCGCTTTGTCGAATTAATAAATGAACCTTGTCAATCAATACATATATTTTTTTCATTATTAATTATTGATAAAAAAAATATCACTTAATTGTTGGTCCATATCCAAACAAATTGGCAACAAAATAATCAAACTGAACTTATTATTATACCAAAGATATTATATAGATTGCTAAAACGAATTTAAATTTTCTATTTAATATATTTTATGAGACTATTCTGTAATTTTGTATTATTTAATGAAATGCAATTGTCTTATTATTATATCAGAAGTCGCATGCCGTATCATGTAATTGCAAAAAAAGGGAAAATGGCCCGATATATAAACTGGCTAATACAATGTTTGAAACTTGTAAGTTGTTATAATCTACTTTATGTGCAGATATTTCTGTTAATAAATTTGCTAAATTTCCGCATTTAATTCGCAGACTGAATGGGCGGCTTCTTTCCGTAAATAAGTATAACTTTAGTGCGATTTTTTACATGCCACAAACGTTTTCGTCTAGTCACTCGAAACCCACCAATTGGGTTATTGTATTTCATAGACTTTTGGTGGAGATACATTTGCATAATATTATGGTATAGAAGAATATATACCGAGAAACTTCTAATTCCATAGAACGGCTAATGATATGCAACGTTGCATGCAAGCTATGTCTGCCTACATATTGTTGTACGCCACTGTGAGAGTTGCGCATACGCATTTAATCTAGAGTCCTGCCCCATAAATGCAACTTACCACAATAGCTATATAACATTTTTTATTGAAGTTTTTCCAGATTTCATTGTAGCTTTCCCAAAACGATTTGAATGAAAGTAGCATTTATATTTACCGCTCTCAAGGATTCAAATATAGTCATAAGCTACGATACTGTTTTCGCAAATATGTTTAAATGATTTAGTTTCGTTATTATCTTAA
This sequence comes from Leptodirus hochenwartii, assembly GCA_947310635.1. Classification (NCBI taxonomy): domain Eukaryota; kingdom Metazoa; phylum Arthropoda; class Insecta; order Coleoptera; family Leiodidae; genus Leptodirus; species Leptodirus hochenwartii. Next base: position 31,670,392 of record OX371178.1, on the reverse strand, counting down.
TAAACAATTTTTTTGTAATATTTATATCATTATTACGAACTGCAAACATGCTATCTAGAGCCCCGATACTTTATGTTCGCGAATTTTTCTTTAAATAATTAATCTCTTCTAAAATGAACACTTTTAATTTAATATATAGTTTTACATTTATGCCATCGTTGTCCTTCTACGAGGTATTATAAAATATTTTAACTATTCTAATACTTTTTTTTAAATATTACTACGGTGTTAAATAATTCAATATTTTTTTACAACGAAACTATCGAAATAAAAATTATTAAGTACATTTGCTAACCATTTCTTGTGCTACTGAAGATGTGGGCATTTTTTCGAAATGCGCATCTAGCTACTTAATGCTTTAAGTTACGGTATTTGGGTGATATTCTATACTATTATTCTAATGCTAATTATCCACTAACCACATTCACAATATATGAAACATTTTTTATATTGTTATTCTAAATATAATGTTTTTGTTTAATATTAAAATATAATGCGCATAAAATATTTACTTTACAGCGTCGAGCAATTAGAATCGTAGGTAATATAGGGTATAAGGACGATTGTAAAAATGTCTTTAAACAACAAAAAGTCTTAACGCTACCATGCATTTACATCCTATAATGTGTCATGCATATAAGAACGAACATTTCTAATATTCGATTTACATAATTACCCACCAGAAATAACAGTGACCTAGTAGTTAAATTTTGCAGATTGACAAAAGGACTCAATTACATATCGATCTCAAACTTTATATAATAAATTACCAAAGTCTGTAAAAGATAATGGTAGCATTAGAGAATTCAAAACATCTGTAAAATGTTATCTGTTTGAAAATGCATTTTATACAATTGACGAGTTCACGTCTAATTAAGCCTCGTTTACTTGGGACATTTTCGACTGGGAAATGATGTGAGGATTCTAAATCTGCATCTAGTTTTGTTGTAGGACTAATAGTTTAGAAAATGTCGTCAAAAACTGAAAATTGAAAAATAACAAGGGTCCTCCCCATGATTTTTTTTTATTACTCTGTACAAGCGATGGCAAACGGTAGGTCACTTTGAGGACCTAGTTCGTAGTTCATAATTCATTTTAATGTACCGTTCACGAACTATAGGTCCGTGAACTACTAACATCTTTTTAAAATTAATTAGTTCACGACCTATATGAAATACATGCACATACTGAAAATAATCTCATTTTTCCTCAATATAAAAATATTAAATAGTAAAAAATAAATAAATTGAAATATTACAATACTTATTTTGAATTAAGAGTGAGGAAGAAACAACAACAATGTTTATAATTTATACAAAACAAATATATAAGGAAATATAATTTCCTTCCGTTCCCCAACGCACTTTATCACATAAATGTTAGTACTGTTATTGGCACTGTATATGTAATGTATACTATACTGCAACGTTTACAAGCCGTTGTGATTCATGAACGGTTTAGTACACGACGGGTTCAGAACCTAGTACAAGTACATCAATACGTACACCGTTCACCATGTAGTTCATAGTTCACGAACTAGGTCATAGGTCATTGCAAAACATCGTCACAGTACGCCCGTCATTTGATTGAACCGTTCAGAGTGAACGGTTCGCGAGTGAACTACACATCGCTACTCTGTACATGTTATAGTATTGTAATATTAATATTTGTTATACTATATATTTTTTATTTTTTAATTAACATTTTTATACTGACCTGTGTAAATACTATTATATATTATAAATAAAGCTCGGATTTCTATGCAAGAAATTGAATTAAAATATGCGCAGATTTATGCAGTTTTTTTTTGGCAAAATATGCAGAAAAATGGTCAACACGCAATAATATGTGCAAAATATACACACAATAAAAAACTTTTTGCTATTTATTAAATAATACTTTATTGCTTACATACTTTATAATATTTTACAATGACATACATATTTCTAAAAAAAAGACATATTTACAATTAATCACTTCGCAGTCTTATTAAAAATATTTGCATTTACACAAACAATTACATGTAGTATCGACTTTGAAAGATGGTAGTCTATTACTTAAAATATGTTTATATATAGAAAAACTACGCTCTACGTCTACAGATGTTATGGGCGCATATTTTAAGGGAGACAATATTTCTGGATTTATTTCTAAAGCGACTGAAAATTCACCTTGCAAAGATTTTGTGGCAAGAATTAAAGTTGTGAATCTACAATTTTTGTAGAGAACACGCTTGAATTTTTTTTTAAATTGACGCAGCAATTATTCTTTTATTAATAGTTAACTACAACTTTCCTATTTGTTCTATGAATTCCGACAACGATAAGTCTGGACTCTCTAATTTTGAAATGGTTTCAAGAAGTGGTTTATAGCAATAAATACAAGTCAAGTTTTGTTTTAAATTAATATTTTTCCACAAAATGGCAAAATATGTCGTGAAATAAGATAAATATGCACAAAAATGCATTTTGCATACAATCCGAGATTTAATTATAAAGCACCAATAAACGAATAAAAAAAAAATTGAATAAATATTAGATCGAAGTACATTTATAGAAAAATCGGACAAATTAATAAAACTTTCAAATTTGAATAAATTGAAATTTTCATTATTTGCAGCTTCCTTTATTTAATGCATATTTAATAAAATCTAAATATTTTATTCTTTGAAAATTGATTTATGTTAGAAATGAAAGAAAAAATCACAAAAAATATATTATGCCATTTTGAGAGTTGATTTTGAAATAAATAAATTTATATGCATTTACATTTTAAGAAGAACTTGTAAAAATCGATTTATAATATTTAAGTATTTCTACATTATAATTAACTGGAACTCTTCTACCATGGGAATATTTCACTAGGTACATAAATGAAATATGTTTTTGTAAAGTAATGTGTTTTCGAATATAAAATTCTTAAATACATTTCTAAAAAAGAACGTGAATATCTTGTGTATACAAATTATTGCTTTGATGTCGTGTGTAGACTCCGTAAATGTAACGTATTTCAGATAGTAGAATGAAAATTTTAAGCATTCAGCTACAAAAAAGTTACGCGTACGTAGCACACGATTCTCTTTGGGACTGAATATGTTTATACCGGAAGCTACATAATTTTTAATCACTGGTTAGTTGAGCCTGATTATAGACATTACATTTTGGAATTATTAATTTATTACGGCTATAAATTATATTAAAATTCATTTCGAAACTAGCAGCCAGCGTAAATAAATATGTGGGTTTGTTGAAAATTTTACTGAAACATCGTAGTTAGCGCTCTACAGCTATGTGGCAATTGTTTGCTGAACAGATGCTTGCCCGCTTGGTCTGAACCTTATCAGGAAATTAATCACAATTACATGAGTTGCAAGACAAGTGCCATTGTACTACTTCCCTGCATAAGAGAAAATAAAATTATTGCGAATAAAAGACCTAGACAGTGAAATTGCGCTCAATTGAATAACAAAATCAAAAATTGAAAATACAATTATGATCATATTCCAAATACTGTAACATAAAGCATTAAGAAGCTAGATGCGCATTTTAGAGGCTATGCCCCCATCTTCAGTAGCACAAGATAAAACTAAATAAAATACCTCTGTCACGAATCGTGATTGATATACTATTAAATAAATAAGTCAACATGACAGAAGTATTTCTAAATATATTATATGAGTTTTATATAGTTATATATATATATTATTATTCTAAGTATTATATGACCTATAAATCTTTTAAAACAATAACTTATAAATTAATAATTAACGACACTAATAAGTAACAACAATAAACATTGGTTTGTCAAATCTATTAGAGAATTATTAGAGATTTTGATATATTACATTTTTTATTCGATGAGATTCTAGTTATTTATTTAAATAGGATTAATATTCCTCTAATTATTATTTAAAAAAATATATACGCATATTAAAAATTAGTTAAGACTAAACCTGTAATTATTGAGAAATTGATTGGACTAAAAGTCTTATAGCTAAGGCTAGGGGGGCGGGAAAGTATAATGGAGAATACTCTAATTTGAGTAGAAATGAATAATAAAGATATAATTTCAAAAAATAGTTTTAAAAAGATTTTAATTTTGGAGATTAAAGATAAAAGGTTTATTTCTTCTGATGTTTTAAAAGAATACATCTTATTTTTGATTACAAGATCAATATTTTAATAAAATAAAATTATTAAAACTAATGATAAATTATTTTATATATATATATATGTTTTTCTAGTGTATTTATATTTATTTTAAAATATAATTATTTATTATTAATATTATTAAGATTAGAGTTTGTGGTTGTTTCTTTATTTTTAATAATAGTAAGGATATTAAGATTTATAGGTATATTTTACATAAGATTAGTTTTTATAGTTATAAGAGTTTGTGAAGGGGTTTTAGGTCTTTCTATTTTGGTATCAATGATTCGTTCTCATGGGAATGATTATTTTCAAGTATTTAATGTTTTGATAAATTTATTATTATTTTTTATTATTTATGATTCCTGCAAGCTTTTTAATAAGTTTTGGTTTAATGAGTATATATATTTTATTATTAGATTTTTATTTTTAGTAAATTTTAGATTTAATTATTATTTTATTAAGGGAAGTTATTTTTTAGGCGTAGATTTGACGTCTTATGCATTAATTTTGCTTAGGTTTTGAATTTGTGGGTTAATGATTTTAGCAAGAGAAAATCTTTTTAAAAAGGAAATATTTTCTAAATTTTATTTATTTGTTGTATTAGCTTTGATAGTTTCTTTATTTTTAACTTTTTCTTCTTCAAATATATTTGTATTTTATTAATTTTTGAAGTAAGATTAATTCATACTATTGGAATATATAATTCAATATTTATATTTTTATAAATATAGTTTTTTTTAGTAAAAATTCCTATATTTACATTTCATATATGATTGCCTAAGGCTCATGTAGAAGCTCCTATATCAGGATCAATAATTTTGGCAGGAGTAATATTAAAATTAGGAGGATATGGAATTTTACAGGTTCCACCTTTATTTTTAAAGATTAATTTAAATTATAGTTATTTAATTTTTAATTTTAGATTAATTGGAGGGTTTTTAGTTTCTTTAGTTTGTATTCGTCAAACTGATATAAAATTATTAGTGGCTTATTCTTCAGTAGCTCATATAAGTTTAGTGTTAAGAGGTGTACTTACAATAAATTGTTGAGGTTCTTTAAGAATAATAATTGCTCATGGTTTATATTCTTCTGGGTTATTTTGTTTAGTTAATATTTCTTATGAACGAATTAAGACACGAAAATTATATTTAAGTAAAGGTTTTATTAATTTACTTCCTTCTTTAAGATTATGGTTATTTTTACTTATTTCTTCATGAATAGCTGCTCCTCCTTCTTTAAATTTATTCAGACAAATTATTTTATTAAGTAGATTAATTAGTTGAACAATGTATTTAATATTTATATTAGCTTTAATTAGAGGATTGGTTGGGAAAATAAAGTAACAAATGAAGCTGTACTAGAGTTAGTAGGGGAGAAGAGAAGTATCTGGAGAGTGTTACAGCGTAGGAGAGACAGATTAGTAGGGCATATTCTTAGGCATGGGGGGATTATGCAATTGATCATAGAAGGTAGAGTGGAGGGAAAGAGAGGGGTAGGTAGGCCTAGATTGGAGTATGTGAGTCAGATAGTTGAAGACGTTGAGATGAATAGCTATAGGGAGATGAAGGGATTAGCTCAGGATAGATCGGCATGGCGTGCTGTTTCCAACCAATCTTTAGGATTGCGGACTCTTTAACTTAATTAGCTTTAATTACATTTTTTAGAGCAGTATATTCTTTTTATTTATATTCTTATTCTCAGCATGGAATAGTTTATCAGAAAAGTTCGTGAATTTTTACTTTTAATTTTGCATTGAGTTCCTTTAAATCTTTTAGTTTTAAAAATGGAGTATATAACTTTATGGATTTATTTAAATAGTTTAAAAGAAAAATTTAATTTGTGATGTTAAAGATGTATAGTTTTACTTTAAATAATAAACGTTTGTAAGATAAAAAAAAAAAAATTTTATGGTTAGGTTAATATTTTTTATAATGGGTTTAATTTTTATAATTAAGGAATATTCTTTATTAGTAGAGTATGTTTTAATTAGCTTTAATGGGTAGAAAATTGTATAGTAATATTATTTGATTGAATATCTTTATTATTTATAAGATATCTTTTATTTATTTCTGCTATAGTTATTATATATAGAGAAGAATATATGTCCTTATATTAGTCCTTATTTAATTAGGATTTTATTAGGATGAGATGGTTTAGGACTCGTCTCTTATTGTTTAGTAATTTATTATCAAAATTTAGTCTTCTAATGCAAGAATAATTACAGTTATTTCTAATCGTTTAGGGGATGTAGCTTTATTGATAGTTATTGCCTGAATATTAAATTATGGTAGTTGAAATTATATTTTTTATATTTTTTTTAATAAAAAATTATTTATATATAGAGATTATTTCAATTTTAGTAATATTAGCTGCTTTTACTAAGAGGGCTTTTTCTTCATGGTTACCTGCTGCAATAGCAGCTCCTACTCCAGTATCTTCATTAGTTCATTCTTCAACTTTATTTACTGCGGGGGTCTACTTATTAATTCGATTTTATAATTGTTTAGGAGTAGAAATTTTAAAAGTAGGATTATTTGTATCAAGCATGACAATATTTATAGCAGGGTTGTTAGCTGCTAATTTTGAGATAGATTTTAAAAAGATTATTGCTTTATCTACATTAAGACAATTAGGGTTAATAATAAGGATTTTATTATCATTTTTTCATTTAGGCTTTATTTAAGGCTTTATTATTTATGTGTGCCAGGATTATTATTCGTGACAGAGGTATTTTATTTCGTTTTTATCTTGTGCTACTGTAGATGGGGGCATAGCCTTCGAAATGAGCATCTAGCTACTTAATGCTTTGAGTTACGGAATTTGGATGATATACTATTACTTAACAACGTAGTGATAATTTTTAAAATGATTATATTCAATTTTTTGCTTAATTTATGTATGGTTTACATTTTGAGCAAGAGATAAAAAAGTATAGGGATCGTCGCTTATGAACCATGTTAAAAAGAAGGCAGCCAAAAACATAATAAATTCAGTCGAACTAATGCAACAACAACTTAATAACATTGATAATAGTCTGTGACAATTCATCATTTTCTCCTGTCTCTTACAATCTGATTTTGCGGTGAGGCTATACGAATGTCCGACACACAGATAAAAATTGAAAATGCTTTCAGATGGCAGCTTATTGTGTGTTATAGATTATACGATAGTGAGCGAAGGCATTGCTAAATTACAAAAAGAATGGCATATATTACTAAACCGACAGCATCGTACTTATAAAAATTCCGCAGACTTAACTTATGATCGAAGCATATATTAAATGGACTGAAATAGCGGCTTTCTAACATTCTGCATTGGAATTATAAATGTCTTTAGATTTGATATATTTTCCACATTTAAAAGAAACCAATTTAAACGTTTTACATAATATTTTTTCTTTTTACAAATAATTTATGCATTTACTCGAAATGTTTTAATTTGGCAAAATTTCTAAATATTTTAGAGTACATTTTAAAAACATATTATATCCTATGATAACAAATGTTTTAATTCTTATACACGGAGCAATGTTTCGATATAATATCCATATAGATATTATTAACTAAAAATATCTGAAATGAATATAAAAAATGTAAAAAATATAAAAAATATAAAAAAACTGCGTATAAAAAATGTATTTAAATATAAAAACCATAAAACAACGTATCGTAATGTTGAGTTGTAAAATCTGTAAAAAAAAATCCTACTGCATTTATTCTGTGGATTCGGAGGACAAACGAGGATATATAATAGTTTTCTACACATTCTATAGGAAATATAAATGTCAATTAAAATTTATATGTACACTTACTCCTGCAATTATTTATTTGTTTATTTATTTAGGTTATAGATTTTGCCGTTACGTTGTGATATTGTACAGATAAAAATAAAATTTATTACACTAACACATGTTTTTAATTGTGATATAAAACATTCTATTTTTATTTCTCTTCCCTAACCACTTTGTTAAGTGTGTAGGAAAAATATTACGGTGTCTTAAATTCGAAAGGGGATTCAATTCAATTAGAATTGAATTCAAAAAGAATTTAATTGGTGCCAATAGCCCCTTAAATTGGAACGCATTTTTATTAAATTAATATTATTCCGAATAATAAATGTGATACTGTCCTGGAAGCGTGGCAAACTTTCTCTTAAATGTCCTGTCAACTGACAAATAATTTTATTCAAGCAGGGCATTGTATGGCATTGTGCGAGGCGTACAATCTACAGATATTCAGTGTCTGCAGATGAAGTGACAGTTTGACCATATGCTAATTAAATTTGCTGCAATAAACACTTACTATAAGCGAAATGATGATACGGAAAAAAACGAAATTAAATAACAAAACATTCTTGTACTCCTTTCTAGATATTTACAACGGTTGTATTTATATTTGCTGATTTTTTAATATTAACGGTTATACAAATCGCATTAGACTTCTTTTCTAAATTTGCTTTAACACGAGAAAAATCACAGAAAAACATTGTTTGTGATTAAAATATAATGGTTCGTATTTCAACGGTACATGTAGCGATGGCAAACTGTAGGTCACTTTGAGGGCCTAGTTCGTAGTTCGTAGTTCGTTTTAATGTACCGTTCACGACCTATATGAAATACATGCACATACTGAAAATAATCTCTTTTTTCGCAATATAAAAATATTAAATAGTAAAAAATAAATAAATTGAAATATTACAATACATATTTTGAATTAAGAATGAGGAAGAAAAGACAACAATGTTTATAATTTATACAAAACATATATATATATATAGAAATATAATCTTCTCTAGGTACTCACGATTATTTATATGAAGTTCTAAAATACTTATTGGTAGTAACTTATGAAAATGTTTACTACTTTACTAACACTTGAAAATTAAATGTACAAACTATAATAAAATGAAATAGATAGAATCGTTTTGTTTGGCGTTATAATTCTATTTTCTATTTCGAATCTTCTCTGTTCAAACTTCAAAGCTTTGATTTGATATTAAGTGATTGCATTGCATTCAGTGTGAAATAGAAGAACTAGAAGATTTAGATGTTTATTTTTGCATTATTGCAAAAATTTGTTATGGCATGACATATTTAATATTGCGAATATATTAATTATATTATTCCAATTGAAATCTGATACCAACATATAAATTGTGACTCAGCTAGGCAATGTTGCTGTTGCAATATTGCATCGAGTTTCCTATTTCGTTCCGTTCACCAACACACTTTATCACTAAATAAATGTTAATACTGTATATGTAATGTATACTATACTGCATCGTTTACGAGTCGTTGTGATTCATGAATGGTTTAGTAGACGACGGGTTCAGGACCTAGTACAAGTACATCAATACATACCATGTAGTTCATAGTTCATGAACTAGGTCATAGTGACCTATAGGTCGTTGCAAAACATCGTCACAGTACGCCCGTCATTTAATTGAACCGTTCAGAGTGAACGGTTCGCGAGTGAACTACACATCGCTAGTACCATGGTCAAATTTATCCCCAAAGAAGACATTGCACGAGATATATGCTTTCGCTAATGCATCAGAATTATTGACTTAACTAATGAAACATATTTTTCTATTATATGGTTGAGAAATGCAAGATAAAAGTAGGTTAAAAGCTTATGAAATATCGCGGCGTAGAAACATGATAAGGATTAGTCGATAGATATTGTTAAATTAAGAGAGATGTTTGAGTATAAAAAAATCATTTTTTACAGCATAGGATAGATAGACTAGTAGGTCATATTCTTAGGTATAAAATTTGATGATTTAATTTAATTTGATCTGATGATGACTTTTACAATCGTTTATGATATCTAGAAATAGCATATAGAATTTAGTCGATTTTGCTTTCATATTTCAGTTGGTAGCAATCTCTAATTTTTCCAACCAATCTTTAGTATGGAGGACTATTTAACTAGTCAAACTTAGTTGTCTCTGAAATCTGATAATATTTGACTGGGTACAGTTTTAAAGCATGATGGATCGATACTCAAGCCAATTTATCAAATACTTTGGTTTTTCAGATTTTTCACAGCAAAACTAAATTTAAAGAATAAGTTTTCCCAAACTTCTTTGAGAAACCCAGTACATTTTGGGTGGTGAGGTATTTTATTGATTTGTATGAAATTTTATCAAGTAAGAATGATTATAAAGAATAATTATAATATTAAATATGTATATTTTGCTGTAGTAGAATAAATGTAATTTAAAAAATTACCACTAAGTTGTTAAATAATAGTATACATACAATATCACCCAAATACCGTAATAATATATACAAAAGCTACAAATACGGACTGCTATATACGGAACGATTCAAATCATTGTCGTCAATATAAATATACTGATCTTAATTTTTTAATTAACCGCTTATTAAATTTTACGAAATGGCTATTCTTATAAAATTATAAATAACATATTAAGAAAATTTAAAAGAACAAGAGATAACAGAAATATTAATAAAAGTAATAATTCAACTCCAAAATTTTAATTACCATTTGATCCTATAATTGCACATGGTTTAGATAGTATTTTAAATAAATATAATTTTAAAGTAACATATAATACTTCTAATAGTCTTGCTAATTTTCTAAGAACTCCCAAAGATTTGATTGATTTCAATAAAAATCTGGTATTTATGAAATATCTTGTTGTGTACGTCCTAAAGTATATATAGGACAAACACGTAGACCAATTGAAACTAGATTTAATGAGCATTTAGCTCATTCCAGATTAAATAGAAAAGATAAAAGTGCTGTAGACGAGCATATTTTTAATTAACTCAGGTCATCCTATTCAAATTAGTTCACTTAAATTGCTTAAAAGTGTTTTGAATTATTCCGAGTTAAATGCTTATGAAAGTATATATATGCATAAATCTAAATCTAATTGAATGAACTTAGATTCAGGCCCAATTTTATTGTTTTAAAAGATTTATAAGTCATATTATATGCTATTTTTTAAATACTTTTGTCATGTTGACTTATTTATTTAATAGTATATCAATCACGATTCGTGCCAGAGGTATTTTATTTAGTTTTTATCTTGTGCTACTGAAGATGGGGGCATAGCTTTCGAAATGCGCATATAGCTACTTAATGCTTTGAGGTACGGTATTTGGATGATATTCTATACTAATAAATGTAATGTTTTTATTCCATTTGCTACAGTATGTGAGATACGTTAAAATATTCTTAATAATATCATTAATATCATTTATCAAATAATACATAGAACTTTGTATGTTATGCGAAGAAAGTGAATGTGTTGCGTAAACAGCTATTGTAATAGCTGACAATAAAATGATCTTTATAGCCATAATAATACACCAAGACTAGAATTTGATCTGATGATGTGTTCGACTTTTACAATCGTTTATGCTATCTAGAAATAGCATATACGATTTAGTCGATTTTGCTTTCATATTTCAGTTGGTAGCAAAGCACTAATGACGATTGCGAATGTACGAATGTACGAATATCCTGTATGTACGAAGAATAATAATAACAAGAAAACTGAAATATATTTCTTCTATTGTACGTTGGATTATAATCATATACACTTGTGTAATTGAAATCAATTATTTTAATGGTTTTTATGGTAGAGTTATGTTTGTGTTATGATTTTATTAGTTTGTTACCGCTCCAAGTACCATGAAAATTCACTTTAATTGCGTCAGTTTACAGGCTTACTTACTTCTATATTGTTATATGGCTAGCATTCAAGAGGTATTTGTTGTTTGTGCTTTTATATCGTACGATTACATCACTTTGTCAAAATTCACATATAAGAGAGATATTAATTAAATTTGAATGCCTGTAAAAAAAAAGTTCTATTTAGATAAACTCCGTGCGAATAATTTTGGCTTCGACTTGTAGACGAGGACTACCAACCCACATATTTATGAAAGCACCTTAATTTAAAATGCTTATCTCATGCTGCTCCTTTCATGGATTTTCAAAAATCAATTATTAAAGTTAACGAATTTTGTCTATACCCGAAAATGGACGATTTTTGCATAGTATAGCCTTCAACTTTTTTTCGACGATTTCCGCGAATTTTTCCGATTGAACCGGAACTCAGTAAAAACGTTAGCTAGGACCATTTATAGTCGTTCTAGTCTATTTTCGGAATTTTTTAATTCATTGCGAAAATCGATGATTTTTGCATAGCATAGCCTTCTATAAGAATATTTACGAAACTAAGGAAATCTCGAATCTGCGCCACCGTGCTTTTATTGATGTGCAGACGTTTGATATAAGGTTGTATAATGGTTAATATTTTAATAAATGTTATTATTTGTTAATATATTACTTTGAAAATATAAAATAATATAATAGAAGTACCAACATCCGACGCTGGGATTATATTTCAACAAAATGGACTCCTAATAAATGGAAATCTAAGATTTTCGGTCGTTCTCAAACTACAATTAAAGTAAAACTTCAGAAGTTTTATTTTGTGGGCGCAGTGTACTCACAATTATGGATTCATATTTGATATCGAGTGTTTAAAAGAGACGATAACATAATATGAAAATTATACAAAAAATTTATGGGTACATCACATTTCCATGCTATTTGTAAAATATTTATTTGTCTTTTATTATCTATAATAAAATAACCAACAAATAGTAAATAAAAAAATACCCTAAGTACCGTTCTGTTCACAATATATAAATAGGCAATGTATGAAGAAGGATTGTTCCATACTTATATACTGTTAGATACTTGCCAAAGGCAATAAGCTGAGAACGAAAATATAAGAACAAAACATTGTATACTCTTATGAATAATTAATAGTCCCTTTAGAGAATCCCTTAAAAACTAGCTATTTTGTTTTGTTGTTATAGGAATCTAAATACTAGTAGATAAAATAGATAAAATTTTTGAAATATCGAAATTGTAAAAATAAAAGTCCGTATGCAATACGATTTGTCTTTCATAAACATATGCGGGTATTGCCTTATTTTTTAATAATTAAGTATTTTTTAATTTTTCATTTAGAAGATATTGTAACTTAATATGCGCAATTTCATATTATTCCTGTTTGATTAAATTTTATAATGTCCAGCATGCATTGCATTAGAACTTAAGTAAGTGTACCTAATGCGGTGATTGCTTGCTAAAACTATCATTATAAATGAATTAATGTAATACTATGTCATTCTTACATCGTAAGTAAAAATACGAATCCTTCTGTAATGGTAGAATTATAGAAATATTATAACTGAAGGAATTATATATTATAAAATTGCTTGTTTTTATGATTATTGATAATCGTCTTTTTTTAACTGAATTAATAGAATATAGTTCGTAAATATGTGTAAGCTACATTTTAAATATTTCGGGGAAATTGTATATGAATATGGTACTCATTTAATAAAGTTGCTAGAATGTTGTATTTGTAAAAATTAACCTCAAATTGCTATCACATCATCTCAATCATTTTGCTTCACAAAGGTTGTTTTTATGATGTTTTATATAGTGTCAAATTAGTCAAAGTCAAATTATACAATAATAAACTCTTACAATATGATATATATACTTGCATCTTCACAGCATATTAGAGTGTCATCTAATGGTGCTAACTTTAGTATGTATTATACGCAGTGGTGGTTTCTTTCGAGGCCGCACGGCCGCGCGCCCCCCCTGAACATTGAGAGCATCACCGTAGATATATAATTGTATTTCGATATTTTAACTCCGCATTATTTTTCCTAAAAGATAAAGCTTGTGCCGCGATAGCACTCAACACAACACGGTGTGGCAGCGAGCAAGTATGAGTTAAGTGCATATGCACTCATCCTATCCGCTGTAAGCGGTAGAGTGAGAGCGACCGTATGCAGTATATCATCTGTTTCTTTGGTGCGAGTATCGTATGCGCTGTAAACAAACTAGCGCCCCGGGTTGTTATGGCAACGTGACGTGTATACATTTAGTATATACGAAAATTGATATAGAATAGCCAGATAAGACAGTTGCGTTGTTCTGTGTAGTTACGCATGTATTTCTCTAAGAACATATTAAAAATATGAATAGTGTAGGTTCTTTATTGAAAATATAGTTTTGTAGATTTTCTCTTGAGGACAAAGTGAAAATTAAAGAATTATGTAGGTCATTGCCTGATTTAAATTTATCACAAACTTGTGCAACGAGTGTTTATATCAATGAGAGATAGAAAAGCGAAATACCACTTTCAAGAAATGATTGAATTTAATCATTTTGCATCAATTTTTGGTCAGATTTCTCACTATTATGTTATTTTTTAAGAAATGCTCCCCCCTCGATTGATATGACAAGAGCCGCCACTGATAATATGTCGTATTACTAAGTTGTCGAGGTATGTGCTAAGACCTTAATCTGTTTCTTAGTTTTTGGAATTTAATTTAATAAATTAGAAAAATCCGTATATTATTAGAGAACTAATGTGACAAAAAATAATTGATATTTAAAGGATTCATCGAACCGTAACTTTTTGATATTTCATTCATTCTCCATCCATGGTATATTTATTCTGACGATGGCATCATAGCCGAAACTATAGTTAATGTTTTGTTTAGATTAAGATTTAATGGTTTAAGAGAAGGTGGAATCTGAATTATTAGTTTATTTAGGATTTAGGAATTAATTTAGTGTTATTTCTAATTAATTTTATTATTTGGTTGGAGGATCTTTAATATACCTCCACTTGATACAATAAGAAAAGCTGTTTGTTATTTCCGTATTCTAATTAATTAATTAATATTCGTTTTCATAATCATAGTTTCGAAATATTGATGAATAATTGCTTCATTAGTATTTCAACATTGCTTATCTATTCTTCAATAGAAAATCAGTTTCAAACGTTATTTCCATACATTTTTGTTTGTATTGAAAGTTAATCCGTATTTTTTATTTTTTATTTTGCTGAGGAACGTGCTAATATGTAATATTTACATTAATTAAGTCAATTGTTTTTAAGCGTTATCAACAATGCATAGACTGTGCAAAATGCCTACTTTGGCGAGAAGCGTCATATCATAAAAGTATTCCACTAAAATCACCTACATGTACTGGGTCCATTCTTTTATCCTTCTAAATATGCCCGTACCACGGCAATGTAAAGATGGCCATAGTATATATAGCATTTTTATTTATATGTCTGCGCGCCATCTAGCGAGCAGAATCCTTTTATATTTGCTATGGTCATACGGTTACCAAGGAATTTCAATAAGTTCACTTCATACTGAAAATTATTACCGCATATATATACATAATTACACAAACGCTTACGCATACAAACCATGTAGAGAGAGATATGAACACGGTGAAGACAGGAAATAAACATATTTAATTTTAATTAAACACATATTTTCAGAATGGTCCCCCCTGGATATATTGTAAATATACAGGATGAATCATTTAGGATACTGCTCTGCGGTAGAGAACGTAAACTAAATCGCTGCTTTTTTATTATCTTCATATGACATTCATTATAACATATTAATTATATTATAACTTTAATCACTGGAGTGTTATATAATTGTACACAATCTTATCTACAAATGTAACTCGTAGCATTTATAAGCTAGGTGCGTATTTTGAAATCTAGTCGTCATCTTCATTAATATCAACAATTGGTGCACTTGTATGTCATTCACTTTGATAGCTAAGCACTGATCTTTTCTAACAACGTAACGATGTATTCTTTTGCTACTGACGATTAGCGCTTAGCATTCGAAATACGTATCTATTCTGCAAGTGCTTCGAGTTGCAACTATGCGGAATATTTTATATAATATTACGTGAAAAATATTGTTTTTAGTAATCTTTAAAATTAAATTAAATTTAAAAATAGTTCTTATTAAATAAATCAAATGGACGAGATGAAATTGGGTCTGATTCTAAATTGGTTAAATTTGATTTAGATTTATGCATGTATATACTTTCATAAGCATTTAATTCGGAATAATTCAAAACACTTTTAAGTCATTTAAGTAAACTAATTTGAATAGGATGACCTGAGTTAGTCAAAAATATGCTCGGCTACAGCACTTTTATATATTTTTATTTAATCTGAAATGAGGTAAATGCTCATTAAATCTAGTTTCAATTGGTCTACGTGTTTGTCTTCTATATATACTTTAGGACAACTTTTTTATTAAAATCAATCAAATCTTTGGGATTTCCTAGAAAATTAGCAAGACTAATAAATTTATAATATATTTCCAACATAGTTTTATTTTGTGTACATAACTTTTCTAAAGTTTTATAGCGATTGCAATAAACAAGGGTTCAATTGATTGTTAATAATATATTGTAGATATGCAGTAGACATTAAAATTGAGAGAAAACATTGAGTGACGTTTTTATTTCCTTTGTATTTTTGATCGGGTATCTTAAAAATATGAAATTGCTTTGGAATTTATTTCCATAAAATTAATTTCTACACGAAAAAAGGTTCAAATACTACATTATACAAGCCAATATAAGGTTAGTTAGGTAAAGAGTCCGCAATCCTAAAGATTGGTTGGAAACAGCACGCCATGCCGATCTATCCTGAGCTAATCCCTTCATCTCCCTATAGCTATTCATCTCAACGTCTTCAACTATCTGACTCACATACTCCAATTTAGGCCTACCTACCCCTCTCTTTCCTTCCACTCTACCTTCTATGATCAATTGCATAATCCCCCCATGCCTAAGGATATGCCCTACTAATCTGTCTCTCCTACGCTGTAACACTCTCCAAATACTTCTCTTCTCCCCTACTAACTCTAGTACAGCTTCATTTGTTACTTTAAGGTTATAAAAGAAAATTGTAAAATGTACAAATTGTTTAAATTATATTATAAATTAAAGACATATTGAAACAATTTGTTGTTTGGGGGGTTGGGGGGGGTCGAGAGCCCGTTCGTAGTTTTTAAACTAACAAACTTGCTCCGATATTAATTGAGGTGGGAACATATCAAGACTATTAAAGCCCAACCTATACTCAAATAGGGAATTAAAATAATTATATACCCAAACTATCAGAATCAGAAAAGATTGCGATTGCACATCGTTTTGTTTAATACTGTGCGCTCCATTTTTATTTGCCTCCTCTTTACATAATACTTATTCTTGGTTTTCTGTTAAATGCTATCTACAAATGGTGATGGTATCTACAAAATATTTCTCTTAAATGGTATCTACATATGTGGAAATATTTAATTGCTAATTTGCGCACACCGTAGCCTACGGTTAGTTTGTTATACCCTATATATATTCACAAACACTCATAAAGAACTATAATAATTGTAGACCACCTGTTGCGCATATACGATTTTTTTACATCGTCCTCGCGATATATGGATCAAGAGAAAGAATAAACGGCAACGATTATTTTGTACGAAAGATACAGAACGGATGGCGCATGCTAGAACCCGTGGTCTTTTATATGAATATTATACAGCCAGACGTACAATGTCCTAACCACCAATCATATTTATTACATTTTTATCTGCGACTGCATGTATTGATGCTTCATTTTCTATTGTTTCAGGTGAGAACAGATAAATATGGAAATATAATTCAATAAAAAGGAATGAGGTAAGTAGATTTTCGTCGAGTCTAATCAATAATAAAACAAAAATCAAATCGTGTCTATGAAACTATATAATAATAATAATAATAATAAATCGATTTATTGGCACATGCAAGATTAGGAAAGTACAGCCATCAAATAATAAGCTTTATAAGATATAAGGCTCACAAGGCTATAATTCGTGAACTAACTTAAAATTAGTTTATATGGCAAAATCGCACGGAAAATTCTAGACTATATTTCAGTGTACAGTGCATTTATAATATAGTAAATAATTAGGCAATGTGAATTGTTGCGATCTTCTTTCTCATGCTGTATGTGAATCCGACTCTTATGTGGGTATAAATATGCGAATTGAGTTACATGAATTGTGCATTTTTATTGGCGACAGTCGAAAATTTAAGTACATAATTAGCGCGTCAAGTATAAATATCGAATCAATTGACTCTTGTGGGGAAGAGCCATTGATTTACAATTTAGGTCCTCTCTGCATGGACCGGCGGTGTCTCTCTATATAAACACACAACGCGTGTTTATATAGAGAGGTTGTAAATCCGGTTAATCTTCTGCCAAAAGGACTGCACTTTAAATCATATATCTGCACAATATGATTAGGACATGATCCAACAACCAAAGTTATGTTGCTTCAATTTCATTTTTGTATGATATACAGTTTTTCACTTGGAACACATTTGCACCATACTTTAAGACTACGATTTATAAACGTTAAGTGATTTGGAAAATATCTTCTATACAGTATTTGATTTTTTTTTTAATAAGGATCTTAATCTTATTTTAAGAAAATATATCTGTACAAACTATTTGTTAAAAAAGTATTTTCAGTATTTTTTTAAAATATTGCAAGAATTGCGATCTATACATAATATTAGAGCATAACAAAAGTATTTTGGAAATTGTATAGAATATCACCCAAAAACAGTAACACAGAATTTATAAAATATAAAATTTAAAGTATTTATAAAATATCATGTTCTAGTTGTCCTAAAGTATATATAAGACAAACACGTAGACCAATTGAAAATAGATTTAAGGAGCATTTAGCTCATTTCAGATGAAATAGAAAAGATAAAAGTGCTGTAGCCGAGCATATTTTTGACTAACTCAGGTCATCCTATTCAAATTTGTTCACTTAAATCGCTTAAAAATGTTTTGAATTATTCCGAATTAAATGCTTATGAAAGTATATACATGCATAAATCTAAATCAAATTTAATGAGGCCCAAATTCAGGCCCAATTTCATCTTGTCTATTTAATTTATTTAATAAGAACTATTTTTAAATTTATTTTTATTTTATTTATTATTTTTAGTTATTTTAGATTTGATAAACCCAAACTTGTCATTTTCGTTCATTATTAATTTATATTGTTTTAAAAGATTTATAGGTCTTATTATATGCCATTTTTGAAATACTTATGTCATATTGAGTTATTTATTTATTAGTATATCAATCACGATTCGTGACAGAGGTATTTTATTTAGTTGTTATCTTGTGCTGCTGAAGATGGGGGCATAGCCTTCGAAATGCACATCTAGCTACTTAATGCTATACAAACTTAAAGCAGTAGGTATTAAAAAATTATATTAATAGTTTCATATTTTAAGAAGATAGAAGAAAGGTACATAATTATTAAAAAAAAAAAAGTTTAAAATTATACACGTGGCAATGTTTTGGAAGTATATTTTTACTCCCAAACTACATACGTAACGTGACCTGTGAAAATTAGTAGAAAGCATAGTAATTTTATTACAAATACAACCACAAAAAACTGCGTTTAAAGTAACAGATAATTGGACAAAATTTCAAAAAAATTAGGGTTAAGCTGTGCAATAAATGACAGACGACTTCGTTTTCGAAAAAATCTAAATCTAAAATGTTTGTATTATTTTGATTTTTAAACGAAAATGTAAAGTTAAGCTTATTATTATTATTTTTTTGCTTGCATTAGTCATATTATTAGTCATATGATATAGTTTCTCTGTTTCTGCTACAAGTTAATCAATGGAAACAATACTTTTTTTCATATTAATGACCGTTATGACAAAGTAGTAATTATTACTCCCGGAATAAACAAACGTTAATTTGAGTTACTGTTTCATAATCGTAAGGTATTACAAAATTAGCAGTTTTAATTTTTCGATCGTTGTAGTAGCAAATATATCAATATAATTTGGAGTTATCTGGTATATACAGTGTGAAGTCTCGCTTTCAAAGCATTTTCATTATATCATTGGTACACGTTATTATTATTATTATTTTTTTTATAAATATAAGATATTGTTAAAGATTATTTATAGGAGATTAGAAAATAAAGTAGAGGAAAGGCTAGGAGAAGATCAGTTTGGTTTTAGGAAAAACAGAGGAACGAGAGAGGCGATTCTAGCACTAAGAACGGTAGTAGAAAAAAGAAAGAGGGTAGGAAAGGTAACTTGCATAGCTTTTGTAGACTTAGAAAAGGCATTTGACAATGTAGATTGGGACATAATGTTTAGAATTTTAAAAGAAACGGGTATAGATTATAAGGATAGGAGAATAATTTTTAATTTATATAAACACCAAACTGCCTTAGTTAGAATTGAGGGGGAAGAAGAGGTAGCAAAAATAGGGAAGGGAGTTCGGCAGGGATGTACACTTTCACCGTTATTATTTAATCTATATATAGAAGATGCAATAAACAAAGTAAAAGAAGAGTATAGTGTAGGTGTGAATGTACAGGGAGAGAAAATATATATGCTGAGATTCGCGGACGATATAGCTATATTGGAAGAAAGCGAAAAGAATTTAGAAAGGGTATTGAATGGTATGCAGGCAGTATTGGCTAGGGATTTTAACATGAAAATAAATATAGGTAAAACTAAAGTGATGAGGTGTGACAAAAAGGAATAAGTTAAGTTAAACAGTCCGCAATCCTAAAGATTGGTTGGAAACAGCACGCCATGCCGATCTATCCTGAGCTAATCCCTTCATCTCCCTATAGCTATTCATCTCAACGTCTTCAACTATCTGACTCACATACTCCAATCTAGGCCTACCTACCCCTCTCTTTCCCTCCACTCTACCTTCTATGATCAATTGCATAATCCCCCCATGCCTAAGAATATGCCCTACTAATCTGTCTCTCCTACGCTGTAACACTCTCCAAATACTTCTCTTCTCCCCTACTAACTCTAGTACAGCTTCATTTGTTACTTTATCTTCCCAACCAATCCTCATCATCCTCCTATAACACCACATTTCTAATGCTTGTAATCTACGCTTCTCTTCCTTTCCTATAGTCCACGCCTCACACCCGTACAGTGCTACACTCCAAACATATACCTTCAGTAATCTTTTTCTAATAGCCAAGTCAATATTTGATCTTAAAATCTGTTCTTTTTCTACGAATGCCTTCCTACCCTGTGCTATCCTACACTTTATATCTACTTTGCTTCGATTATCTTTTGTGATTCTACTGCCTAAATAACAAAAATCTGACACTTCTTCGATTCTATTATCTCCTATTGAGATCTTCATTTTTCTACTGCATTATAAAGGAATGCAGTAGAAAAATGAGGATCACAATAGGAGATAATAGAATCGAAGAAGTGTCAGATTTTTGTTATTTAGGCAGTAGAATCACAAAAGATAATCGAAGCAAGGTAGATATAAAGTGTAGGATAGCACAGGGTAGGAAGGCATTCGTAGAAAAAGAACAGATTTTAAGATCAAATATTGACTTGGGTATTAGAAAAAGATTACTGAAGGTATATGTTTGGAGTGTAGCACTGTACGGGTGTGAGGCGTGGACTATAGGAAAGGAAGAGAAGCGTAGATTAGAAGCACTTGAAATGTGGTGTTATAGGAGGATGATGAGGATTGGTTGGGAAGATAAAGTAACAAATGAAGCTGTACTAGAGTTAGTAGGGGAGAAGAGAAGTATCTGGAGAGTGTTACAGCGTAGGAGAGACAGATTAGTAGGGCATATTCTTAGGCATGGGGGGATTATGCAATTGATCATAGAAGGTAGGGTGGAGGGAAAGAGAGGGGTAGGTAGGCCTAGATTGGAGTATGTGAGTCAGATAGTTGAAGACGTTGAGATGAATAGCTATAGGGAGATGAAGGGATTAGCTCAGGATAGATCGGCATGGCGTGCTGTTTCCAACCAATCTTTAGGATTGCGGACTCTTTAACTAACTAATGGCCTTACGAACTTGGCGTTTTAGCCAACATCGAACATCTTCCCGATAACCGCTGCACAGACAGCAACAACCAATAAGATATTCCATAGAAGATGTTTACATGTGAACGTTAGGTCTGTAAGACGATTACGCATACCCTTGCAGCCGCGGACGTTCGCCAGTTGGAGAAAATTTACCAATATATATCTAGAAACTTCTTCATCGCACATTCAGGGAACACCCGATTGGCAACATTTACCACGTGGGATTTTACTTCCGAAAAATATCCAGAAATATCCCGACCGGAGCGGGAGTACACATAATTTAATCATATGAAGCATCGTAAGTTTTCCATTTCATTAGATACTATTAATTAATTCTCATGTTGTGAGTAAATATTACTTATTCATAGATGTAATTAAAACATATCTACATTACTACTAATTAATATATTTGCTCGAATTAAATCGCGGTAGAATTCTCTTATTATGTAAAAGTGAGTGCATCGTGCATACAGCTAACTACTAAAGATAGATTTGATTTCAATATAACATAATATTGACGTACACAGACAGGTATCGTAACTACTTATTGCTGTAGTATATATTGCTTGGAAAACAATCTTAATATTGGTAAAAAAATTCCAACTGGCGAACGTCCGCGGCTGCAAGGGTATGCGCACTCGTCTTACAGCTCTGGAGTAGGACGATTTTTGTATTTTGTAAAAATCGATTGTAATCGATTTTTGATTTGATTTATCAGGCCTATATTTTTGTATTTTCGCAAACGAATTATTCTCCTAAGATATTCAAATGTTCAATGCAATATAAAACTCGCACCGTCGTCCAATGGCAATGGATTGCTGCATTTTTCTTTAAATTATTAAAACAATTTAGTACATTTAAAACAACATCCATTTTGGCGTGTAGAAAATCTAAAAAATTAATGTAATGTAAATATTTGGATGAGTGGAAAATCATTCGAGGGATGGGTGTTTATGATTTCGTTCCCCTAGAATCTTTTTGAAAGAGTAAAGAAGAGTGTAGTAGGAAGTTCATGATCAATGAACACATAACAACACAAAATATGATTTTATGTGTCTGCAATTTGCAGAAACACCTCATTTTTAATTGTGTACTTGAAGATGGGGTGAGATCTTTAAATTTATGAAACTGTTGCGGAATGTTAATAAAATGCTAAGTAAGGGATGTATTATTAAGAGGAAGCAATGGTAGCTGTGTATAACCAAGGAACAGCAGTTGAAATCATTACAACCTACTTACAAGGCCGTAAATCACAGACGTATGTCAATGATGCATTTAGCGACGCACTATTAATAACAACGGGAGTGGCACAAGGGTCTGTCCTTGGCCCACTACTTTACGTATAGGATATGCAACGAATAGAGCTAGTGGGTACCTACGAGATCTTCGCAGATGGCATAAATGTGCTATTATATAATCATAAATGCCCAAATGAACTAGAAAACATCATCAACAGTGACTTAAACAAATATTGTGAGTGGCTAAAATCCAACAAACTTACAATGATCATTGCAAAAACAGAATACTTAGTTTATAAACAGAAAAACAAAATGGACTTACAAATTAATTTAAATATAGACAATGAATTTTTAAACCGAAAATATTGTACAAAATATTTAGGTGTAGTTTTAGACTCGAACTTGTATTATGAACTAAATATTAATAGCATCAAAAACAAAATTATACCATTAGTGGGTGCTTTAAATAAACTGCCTATTAAAACTGTGAAAACGTTGTACTATGCCTATGTACAATCTAAATTAACATATGGAATATCTATAACAAAACAATGTTTAAAAAGTGTCCTTAATCAACTAAGTGTGGTACAAAATAAAGAGATCAAAGTAATGTTTAAGATTCCTCATAGGACACCCTCAATGATAGTGTACAACAACCTAGGACTGTGCAACATAAACCAAATAAGTTTGATTGAATATTGCAAACTTCTATACAAGATTGTTAATAAATAAATGAAAACCAATTTGCAATTTCGGCTCAACACATAGCAGATACCTTAGAAATAGAAGCAAAATACATCTATAAAGTGTTACAAGCGATAAAGGACGAAATAGTTTTATATTCAAAGCTGCTCAGCAATTTAACAGCTTACCTGATAAAATAATAAATGTCGGAAAACAAGTACAATTTAAATACTTACTAAAGGAATATGTATCACAGTATGATGTATAGTGTTTTGTTCATTAAAGTTAGAATTAAAGTAGATTTTATTTAAAACATATTGTTTCTAAGACTGTCTGCTTGATACCTTGCATTTTGCTTGTTTGGCATCAGTCGCACCTATAGATTTAAATATTCTAATCATAGTATTTCTTTTTTGAATTATCACTACGGTTTCAAATTATAATATAGAATATCACCCAAATACCGTAAGAAGCATTAAGTAGCTAGATGTACATTTCAAGCGCCATACATTCAAGGTATTTTATTTAGTTTTATCTTGTGCTACTGAAGATGGGGGCATAGCCCTTGAAATTCGCATCTAGCTATTTAATGCTTTAAGTTACGGTATTTGGGTGATATTCTATATTATAGTATTTATTATTTTGTAATATTATACTGAAAAAAAGAAGTTTCCTATTTTGTGCAATTAAAAGAAAGTTTTAGAATTATTCATGCATGTGGAAAGATTGACTAAAGGTAGAATAGCAAAGGAGTGTAATTTTTTCCATCAATTTTAGGAACTTGATTACGATTTTAAATACGATCTTATAAATTGCGTCCTACCCGTATTAATGTTAAGTACAATTTTTTTAAATTTAGATTGAATTGATAATTTCAGCATGTTTAAATTTCATGTCAATTTACATGTACAAACTAATTTCTTGTTGTTGACAAGGCGTAAAAAAAATTATCAACAATAAATTTAGGTTCGTAGAAGTATTGTCATTCCCATGTCTTAAAATGCTATCGAAAAATGGTCTAAAATTAATAATAAATTCTCATCAGATTTAAGTCATACCTTGCAGTTTGTTGTAATTTAAACATTACACACATCTATTTTATTTTATATTGAAATGATGAAGTTAAAAAGCCCTACGAAACTAGCAATAAGTACAGAACTTTATAAATTTTTCTTTGCATACACAGAGGCTTTAATACTTTACTCATTATTCTGCAAAGAAATAGTACTTGAATAGAAGGTGATGATCGCTTATTTATTTGATTCCTTACTGAAATATTAATTTTTTCCTCATATTTCTTCTTCATTATAGACAATTTCAATCTTTTCGCAGTAAAAAATCGAATAAGTACAGCAAATAAATAAATAATAAGCACCGTATATTGAACTCGTTAATATTCTCTGCATGATTTTTTGAATGTCCGTGAAATTGTACGAAAATAACTTTATTCGACAAAAAAAAATCATTGATTCTCCAATATTTGCCTGGTTCTTTTGCCAGTATGGTATTGTCGTGTACTTAAAAACTCGTGAATCATAAAATTGATGCAATCAAAGTCGGTCATGTTTAATAACCCTCTCTTTACTCTGCTCAAAGTGGGGCAGTGCAGAACCGCAATGCCATAAAGCTGGAATGCGCTGCTACGTTCAGAATGGAGTAAAGAAGATTTACATGATTCTAGGTTAGCTGCAAAACGACGAAATGGAACGTATTCCGAGAGAAGATTAGAGACCTTGCGTTCGTATATTTGTTTGTACGTTTGTATGAGTGTACAAGGGCACACCCTGTATTTCCGTTTGCAACCCAAGTAGCATTTAAAAATGATGTTGCAATGGGAATTAAAACGTAACGTTTATGATATCTGCGCAATGTCGCCCCGATTTTATCAGTACTCTAGAAAATCTACCCGTACAAACTCCTATTAAGCTGTATTTTCACCCAATTTTATAAATAGGCAAACAATATAAATATTTTCTTGTTGTTTTGTTTTATATTATAGTTTTTACGATATCCTTCTTTTATTAGAAAATAACAATTGCTACTAAATAACTCTATAACATCGAAAATGCTAATAAGATTATTTAGCATTTTTGTAATTATTCCTTGATTTTTCAATCGCTGCATTTAAAGGAATATCAGTATTTTAACCGTAACTTAAAGCATTAAGTAGCTAGATGCGCATTTCGACGGCTATGCCCCCATCCTCAGTAGCACAAGATAAAAACTAAATAAAATAAACTAAAAGAACCAATTTGAATAGGATGACCTGAGTTAGTCAAAAATATGCTCGGCAACAGCACTTTTATGTTTTCTATTTAATCGGAAAAGAGCTAAATGCTCCTTAAATCTAGTTTCAATTGGTCTACGTGTTTGTCGTATATATATACTTTAGGACAACTAGAATAAGATATTTTATATTTCATATTTCAAGTCATACTATTCAAATTAGTTATTGGTCTAAATTGGTCACTACGTATCAGAAATGACGTTAAGGTTTGTTTAATTAAACTAGTTCTGCTCGTTCAAAAATGCACAAAAATAGTTCTGATTACTTTTCAACATCCTTTATTCGTTAAAAATTTGTTTGATTTTGGGTAACTTTTTGTGTTTAAAACAAATATTGGACATTTTTAATGCCTGAATGTCCATTTTGAGCGTAGCATTTGAATAAATCGAACTAAATGTTCTATAGATTTAAATAGTGCGATAGAGCCATATTTATTAATAGCTATTGTCTGTATAATTATTCCTATAATTGTAAATAACTTTATATTAATATAAAGTTTACAATGTATCACTTACTAAATATACCTCCTATCATTGAGTATGATCTATTTTCCACAAGTTTTACTTCTATGAACATATAAGTCCCTTATGTTTTTATTAATATCGTAGCAATTCTTTAGTAAATTGAAATGACCGCGATTTTAATCTTTTTGAGATAATATAAAATAATTTTCGGAAAAAATCCCACTTTTTCCGAAAAATGAAGGACCAGAGTGCTCATAATATAACATTAACGAGAAAAACAAAATATATGTATATCCATATATATATATAAAATTCGGGGTATTTTAATTTTAATATTTTTCAAACAGTTTGCTATTGCGAGGATGGTAAATTCCTATAAATATCGGGTCAGGTAGAAGAAACCGAAAATGTGTATGGTCGACTTCCTACAAACGCCTGTTGTCCATCGCTTTCCTCTTGCACGAAGCACTTACTTCTTGCACATGTAACTTTGTTTCCTCGGGGTGATCATGCAATAAAATGCAGACTATTGCATTCTGAATTTCTGTACTTACACCAACTGGGTCATCTGGGGGTCATCTGGGTCATTGTTAATTAGGTAATTGTCACGATCGTTAAATATATGGGAACCTATATCTATGTCTTCTTCTTCAATGTTTGATTTCAATTGGAAATATTATAGGAAACTTTATAGGAATTTATATGTACCTTTGTAGGAATTTGACCATCATTACCTGAAATTTATAGGAATATGTATACAGCCTGCTATTGGACTCTACTTCCGATCCAACTAAAATCGTTGACAAACCCATAAAGAGAATGAAATAAAAATATTTTATTAACACTTTTATGAATTTGGATGTTATGTTCTACTAATAACATCTATTCATACTAAAGCGCTTAAAAGTTAATGCTGTACAATCTTTTTTAACAACTGTATTGATTGGAATAGGGAATGATGGTATGATTATTAATCGCTAACCTATTTGAGTATCTGAAACGATTTGTTTTGGTACTTATTCTATATTTTCCTGCTTCTCATGTGAGATAAATGCATAAAATGATGGGACCTTTAGATGTCCAGATAATATGTTAATGTCTTGCGTATGGTACACCTCTATCTATTAAGGGGGAGATTAAAAATGCTACTTATATAAATTCCGTCTGACGAGGATTAATGTGTCAATCATAATGCATTATTTGGATTTTAATTCATGTGGTCCTTTCTGTGTGTATTTGGAAATTAGCATAATCTGATCGAAGCGAGTTTTCACCTGTTGCAGAGGAGTTGTGGCAAACCGAGCGAATGGAAAAGTGCACTCGACTGTACTTTACATATGTCCACCAATATGGTGTAAGAAAACGAAAAATGGAGCTGAAGATATTTACTCGTATGTTAATAGACAATGAATAAAATCTTCGGTTGCGTTTTTTGAAATTAGTCTATGGAAATTGATGTAACTTTTAAGTCAGTCGTTTCAAAGAAAGTCATGTTAAGTCAGTCAAAGAAAAAATTCTGTAGGATATTGATCAGTTTTCATCGTTTTTTTTTTTTAATTATTAACGTTGTGCGACAGATAAAATTAATTATTCTAAATTGAAGAATAAATATTAGAGCATTTTATTTAGATATTGGTTTTAATTTAAAATATCTTTAAGTCACCAAACCAAACAAGAAAAAAATCATAAGATTTGGAAAAAAGTTTAAAAAAACGTATATAATTGAATTAATCGGATCAATATATCTATTTTTCTGAAAATGATTATAAAGTTTAAAAGGCTTATTTTAATAAATGCTTCATATGTTTAATTAAATCCTATTGAAACTAGATTTAAGGAGCATTTAGCTCATTTCAAATTAAATAGAAAAGATAAAAGTGCTGTAGCCGAGCACATTTTTGAATATATTTACCCTTTTCAAATTAGTTCACTTAAATTACTTGAAAGTGTTTCGAACTATTCCGAGTTAAATGCTTATGAAAGTATATGCATAAATCTATATCAAATTTAATGAATTTAGATTCAGGCCAAATTTCATCGTGTTTATTTAATTTATTTAATAAAAATGTATTTTAACTTTAATTTAGGTTATTTTGGAGTTGCCTATCTCTGGTTTATGTCGTTAATTGTATTATCTATTGTTTAACAAATTATATTGTAATTTTTTATTTCACTGAACATCAATGAGTTCGAAATTTCAATTGGAGGTGTCTAAGTCTTAACAACAGAATGTACAATTCTTAACTACCTGGGTAACAATATTATTACCTAAGACCTAATCCTAAGACCTATCCTATTCTGATCCTAAGGTTTTAATTCATCACCCCGCAGACTGCAGGATTAAACACTGCAGACTTTTAAAATAGATATTTGACTGCACTGTGAAATTTTTTCCCAACATTTGAAAATTGAGCAAGCACTGCCTATATGCAGAATAGTAGTTAGCATATGCTAAAGGGATTCTGACCTGTTGCTATATACCGTAAACATTTTTGTAAAATAGATATGAAACGAGTTGTTAATTTGTCCAATTGCAACGGGACCGAAATTCAAATTTAAAAAGTTTTTCTAAATAAAATCAAAAACCAGTTTGAAAAATCTGTATCAGTTAGAAATCGAATCTTCCAATTTCACATTGCGATTTAAATATATAATTAAGTTACAGGCATAATATTTTCTGCAATATACTTTTACGTTTACAATATACGTTTCTTAATAAACGCACCTGTCGCATTTCTAATCAGGTACACAGTAAACACACATATTGCCAGTGGCGGTTCTTGACATTTCAACCGAGGGGGGCGCATTTCTTAAAAAATAACACAATAGTAAGAAATCTTACCTAAATTGGATGCAAAATGATTAAATACAATCATTTCTTGAAAGTTGTATTCCGCTCTTCTATCTTTTATTAATATAAACACTCCTTGCAAAAGTTTGTGATAAATTTAAATCAGGCAATGGCCTACCTAATTCTTTAATTTTTACTTTGTCCTCAAGAGAAAGTCTACAAAACTCTATTTTCAATAAAGAACTAACATTATTAATTTTTATTAAATTATTTCTATTAGATATATTCTTGAAGAAGCACGTGGCAAAATCGTACATACGTAACTACATAGAACAATGCAACTGTCTTAGCTGGATATTCTATATTAATTTTCCTATATACTAGACTAGGCTTCTCTGTTGGGACGCTAAAGAATTGCGGTCCGGAATAGCTTAAAACAACGATATATTCTTAGCTGTAGAAGCAGCGTGACGTCACGTTGCCATAGCAGCCCGGACCGCTAGTTTGTTTGCGGCGCATACGATACGCGAACCAAAGAAACAGGTGATATACTGCATACGGTCACTCTCACTCTACCGCTTGCAACTGAACGCCATACTGTGTTGTGTTGAGTGCTATCGCAACGCAAGCTTTATCTTTTAGGAAAAATAATGCCTAGTTAAAATATCACAATACAATTATATATCTACGGTGATACGCTCAATGTCAGGGGGGGCGCGCGGCCGTGCAGCCTCGAAAGAAACCGCCACTGCATATTGCGAGGTTCCAATTTGCAACCTCAAGTGTCTCTACTACATACCGGTGTAAGATGTATTATTGTTATCGCGAGAGTTAGGTTATACTGCGTGTGTGTTTATAGAAAGGCAGTGTGTTCAACTACCACATTATATTGATATTTGCCGCTTGTAATTATACAAAACTAAAGTCTCGTTCAACAGAGGCAATAACAAGGTGCTTTTTAGTTTTTACACCATAACATTTCAAATTACGCCATAAATTTGTATGCAGTTTCATACATACAAATGCACACACACTCACATAATGCTATAACCGTATATACGTGGACATACAACTAACTTATACAGGATGAAGCATTAGTAATTGTAAAAAAACTAGGCGATTATATTTAATAACAAATCATCAAGTAAGGTTTTTTTTTTAATTATCACTACGCTGTTAAATAATAGTATAGAATATCACCCAAATACCGTAACTTAAAGCATTAAGTAGCTGGATGCGCATTTCGAAGGCTATGCCCCCATCTTCAGTAGCACAAGATAAAAACAAAATAAACTAAGGGTTTAATAAATAGTTTTATACTTATATATGCTTTTGAAATCATTCAATTTTTGGAAAATTCTAATTGAATTAGTTTACTTCCAAAATTCCAAGGTAAGATTATTTGTTTTGAGAAAATATAATTAATTTAATGTGCTTTGCATGCATTGCAACACATGATATGCAAGACAATATGGATATATAATGCAATACTGATCGTGGATGAAAATATGAAGAACTAAAAAGTATCCTTCAACATTGTGTTCCTTTTCAAATTTATATTATTAAATTTAACAATTTATACATTCGTATTCTGTTTTTTACATTCTTATGAATGTAAAATACGTTTTTTACGTATTTACATTTTTTACATTCGTATTAATGTAAACAACAAATTTATTTTAATTTTTTGTACATTATTATTATTTCACGTTTGACGTGCGTATGATGCCATTCATCTTAATCTCAAATTAAGTTAATGTATTCGTAATTGTGAAAAGGTATATTTAGTGGTATATGTATAGCGAGGTCATTTGGTATTGTTTTGCATGATGGATATTACGCCGAGGACGCGAGAGAAGATTGTGACATTAAGTGAGCATACTTCCATGACACAGATAAAAATTGCAGAAGAGTGTGGTGTGAGTTTGGGGGCAGTAAATAAAATCCTAAAACAGAAAAGGGAAACTGGGTCAGTTGAAGTTCAGAGGAAAGGAACATGTGGGAGAAAGAGGAAGACAACTGCAACAGATGAAGCATTTTAAATCAGGAATAGCAAAATAAATCCTTTGGAAAACTAGTTTCGAGTTACAACAAGACTTGGCGACTTCTGGAGTCAAAATCCATGATTCGACAGTACGGAGAAGGCTCTTGGAATTGGGAAGAAAAGCACTCAGACCTCAGAAAAAACAATTGCTCACTGCTCCAATGATGAAGAAAAGGCTTCTTTGGGCTATAAAATATGCAAGTTGGACTGCAGATGATTGGAGGAAGGTGTTGTTCTCAGATGAGGCACACTTTTTAGTGCAGGGGCAGCGGTCACGATATATCAGAAAATCAGACAACGAACAGCTAACATCGGCCCATATTGACAAAACAGTAAAACATCCCCCTGAAGAAGATGTTCTGGGGTTGTTTTTCTTATATGGGACCTGAGCTCTTGTGCCAATTGAAGGAATGATGAATAGTGACAAATATAAACAGTTACTGGAACGTAACCAATCAGCAATTTGGAAAAAGTTGTTCCCAATGGTGATGCAATTTTTCAGCAAGATTCAGCTCCGTGCCACAAATCAAGGTCAAGAAATATTTTAGGGAAAGTAATATTACTTGCCTTGACTGACCTGGGAATTCACCAGATTTAAATCCCATAGAAAATCGGTGGGCTATTTGCAAGGCTTCGAAAGATGGACTGCACAACAAAAATCTGATGATAGAAGCAGTCATTGGAGTGTGGTTTCGGGACGAGCGGTTACGGGAAAATTGCAAGAAATTGATCGATTCTATGCCAAATTGAATTCAACAAGTAATTAACGCTAAAAGGGGTCACACTTCCTACTTAAATAAGGAGTTATATGTATGTAATTACTTATTTGTAAAATTTTATAAGTAATAAATACTTTTTTTCAAACATTTTACTTCTATTCACATTAATTCACATACTACTGTATGTATTTGATTTTCTTAAACTTAAGAAACTTGTATATCAAACCAAAAAAAATATTTTGCATTTATGTTCAGAGAATTTCATATATATATCTAGATATATAAACTATTTAAGCAAGGTAAGTTAACATTAAATATATTTACAACTTGTATATGCACAATATCGTTTTAAATTAAATAATTTTATAATCACACAAATTAGCGATAATTTTATAAATAATATGTAGTAACTAAATATTAACATATGTTAATTTACTAATACTGAATAATATATTTAATATTATCACTCTTTACTAACTACAAATATTTTTTAAAAACTATTATTGAATACATTTCTTTTATAAATAAATATCATGTTATACTTAGTATATATCAATTTATATTAATATGTAGATAGTTAATAGCTAACTAATAGATTTATTTCGATTCCTGTAAATAAATAATTTGTTAGTAGATAGCCTACGTTAATTTGTTTATATTTGAATGAAGCGTTTCTTAGCAATAAAGAATTTAATTAATGGTTAACAAACACTTCTCTCAGTGTAGGTAAATACTCCTCTTACGCTCCAGTTATAGTTATGAATTATATATATACTTATACTTATCAATGAATTAAATTAAAATCTAGAAATCTTCTAATACTTATTTAAATTACTTGAGAATACATTTTATTTATTTTTCCCAATTTTTGCGTTTCAAGTTCAGTTTGTACAAGTTGGAATTAACATATAAATATATAATATTAATTAATTATTAATTTATTATTAATAATAAAATAAATAATTAATAAATTATTAATAAATTTATATATTATTTATTTATATTATTATTATTTATTTATAATATATTAATATATATATATTATTATTATTATTTATATTATTTTATTATTATTTAATATTATTATTTAATTAATAAATAATTAAATAATTAATTTATTAATTATATAATATATACAAGTACGTATTATATATATAACACTACGAGTTGGAGCGTGGAATGTTCGCAGTATGAATAGGATAGGAAAGTTAGAGAATTTGAAACTAGAAATGGAGAGACTTAAACTGGATATTGTAGGGATTAGTGAAGTTAGGGGGAAAGATCAAGTAGATACGTGGTCAGGAGAATATAGATTAATAACCACAGCATCAGATAATGGGCATACCGGTGTAGGTTTTATAATGAATAGAAAGTTGGGATGTAGAGTAAAGAGTTATTGCCAAGTTAGTGATAGAATTATAACTATTAGATTAGACACGAAGCCAACGGACACAGTTATAGTGCAAGTATATATGCCAACTTCAAGTCACGATGATGAGGAGGTAGAATCCATTTATGAGGAGATCGAATCTAGGTTAGCAAACGTTAAAGGACAGGATAATTTAATTGTAACCGGAGATTAGAATGCCGTAGTAGGTAAGGGAAAGGAAGTTTCAATAGTAGGAGAATATGGAATAGGAACACGTAATGATAGAGGGGATAGATTGGTAGAGTTTTGTATAAGGAATAAGCTAGTGGTAGCAAACACGCTTTTTCAGAATCACAAGCGCAGGATATATACGTGGAAAATGCCAGGAGATATAAGGAGGTATCAGATAGATTACATACTGGTTAAAGAGAGGTTTAGGAACCAGATTAAGAATTGTAAGAGTTACCCTGGAGCAGATATTGATAGTGACCATAATTTAGTAGTCCTGGACTCAGAGGTCAAATTCAAGAAATTACAGAAGTCTAAACAGGTCAGAGTAGATGTCGATAGGTTAAAATTAGCTGATGTATGTGAAAAGTACAAGCAGAAAGTAGAAATCATGGCTAATGGAACATCTAGGAACGACATAGATTGCGAATGGAGGGAAATCAGAAATGGGTTAACTACAGCAGCAAATGAAGTATTAGGCACAAAGAAAAGGGCAGGTAGGATGGAATGGATCACGGAAGAAATAGTTGAAATGATAGAAGCAAGAAGGAAAATTACAATTGGAAACACAGAAGCAGGACAGAAAAAATATAAGGAACTAAGGAACTTAATTAATAGGAAATGCAAGCTAGCGAAAGAAGAGTGGATAAAAGGAAATTGTGAGGATATTGAGGAGGATATGAGAAGAGGTAAAGTAGATTTGGGCTACAGGAAAATTAAGTCACATTTTTCTAAAGTAAAACCAAAGGGTAACATTATATGTGATAAGCAGGGTAAGGAACTCACAGAAAATAAGGAAAAAGCTAGAAGATGGAAAGAGTATCTTGAAGATTTATATAAAGGTAGGCAGGACATGGAGGAGCTAGAAAATGTGGAACAGATAGATGAGGATGACTTAGGTCCTAGCATACTTAGGTCAGAGTTTCATAGAGCATTAAATGATTTACGGAATAACAAAGCAACGGGGATTGATATGATACCAGCCGAATTAATAAAACACGCAGGGGAAAAATGCAGGAGCGATTATACAGGCTAGTTTGTAAAATATATGAGAACGGAGAAGTACCACAGGATTTTCAGCGTAGTAGAATAGTAACAATGCCGAAGAAAATAGGAGCTAATTTGTGTGAGAACTATAGGACCATTAGTCTACTATCACATGCATCGAAGATATTGCTAAAGATTATTTATAGGAGATTAGAAAATAAAGTAGAGGAAAGGCTAGGAGAAGATCAGTTTGGTTTTAGGAAAAACAGAGGGACGAGGGAGGCGATTTTAGCACTAAGAACAGTAGTAGAAAAAAGAATGAGGGTAGGAAAGGTAACTTGCATAGCTTTTGTAGATTTAGAAAAGGCATTTGATAATGTAGATTGGGACATAATGTTTAGAATTTTAAAAGAAACGGGTATAGATTATAAGGATAGGAGAATAATTTTTAATTTATATAAACACCAAACTGCCTTAGTTAGAATTGAGGGGGAAGAAGAGGTAGCAAAAATAGGGAAGGGAGTTCGGCAGGGATGTACACTTTCACCGTTATTATTTAATCTATATATAGAAGATACAATAAACAAAGTAAAAGAAGAGTATAGTGTAGGTGTGAATGTACAGGGAGAGAAAATATATATGTTGAGATTCGCCGACGATATAGCTATATTGGAAGAAAGCGAAAAGAATTTAGAAAGGGTATTGAATGGTATGCAGGCAGTATTGACTAGGGATTTTAACATGAAAATAAATATAGGTAAAACTAAAGTGATGAGGTGTGACAAAAAGGAATGCAGTAGAAAAATGAGGATCACAATAGGAGATAATAGAATCGAAGAAGTGTCAGATTTTTGTTATTTAGGCAGTAGAATCACAAAAGATAATCGAAGCAAGGTAGATATAAAGTGTAGGATAGCACAGGGTAGGAAGGCATTCGTAGAAAAGGAACAGATTTTAAGATCAAATATTGACTTGGGTATTAGAAAAAGATTACTGAAGGTATATGTTTGGAGTGTAGCACTGTACGGGTGTGAGGCGTGGACTATAGGAAAGGAAGAGAAGCGTAGATTACAAGCATTCGAAATGTGGTGTTATAGGAGGATGATGAGGATTGGTTGGGAAGATAAAGTAACAAATGAAGATGTACTAGAGTTAGTAGGGGAGAAGAGAAGTATTTGGAGAGTGTTACAGCGTAGGAGAGACAGATTAGTAGGGCATATCCTTAGGCATGGGGGGATTATGCAATTGATCATAGAAGGTAGAGTGGAGGGAAAGAGAGGGGTAGGTAGGCCTAAATTGGAGTATGTGAGTCAGATAGTTGAAGACGTTGAGATGAATAGCTATAGGGAGATGAAGGGATTAGCTCAGGATAGATCGGCATGGCGTGCTGTTTCCAACCAATCTTTCGGATTGCGGACTCTTTAACTAACTAATAATATATAATTACTAATCCCATATTTCTGTGTGTGTTCGAAAATTATTATATCACATTGAAGTAAGTATTAAGTACGGTTAGTGATAAATTTAAATCGAATATATTCAATAAAACATGCCTAACAAAACAAATTTAACACTCAATTATATTTCATGCAGCAAGAAACGAAAGTTGAGAAATGTAATCTACAATGTATGAGAAACTGTGCAATAGATCATATGATATGTAATATAGTATATCTGTATCTTGGTATAAAAATGGCCAATGTCCAATATTATAATGTGCCGGAAAATGGACTTTTAATTTGTAAACATTTTCGTAATGTTTTCGCATTTTCATAAAATTACATAACAAAGTTTTTTGTTTTAATTAATCATGTTATTTGGCGAATTAACAGTGTAAAATATTTTTTTTAGTTTTTTAATTTTTTTTTTTTAATTTTATGCACTTTGGCGCTATATTTTGGACATTGACCCTTTTTGTTCCAAGGTACAGATATATTTTATTGGATTTGAGCGGACTAAGCTACCTACCATGTTACATATATTATTTTTCAATATATTTATTGGAATAAACCAAATTTCATTTAACTCTCTTCATTACAAGTTTTATATTTAAGTATTTTCTGAGCGACCGTTATTTTTTAATTTGTTGCTTGAACAGGAGGTGATTTATTTTAGATTGTTAAAAAAAATCCCATATAGTTCCTATTACAGATGAAATCGGGTTTCCAGAACACGTATATAAATAATTGTTAGATTTTCGCCTGAGGTGTGTTAAATTATTAATTTAAATTTTCCGAAATATTTCCGGATATTTGTTCACAGTTCAAAAAATGCGATTATTTTCCGCTTTAAATTTAAGGTTGCTATCTATATAGGAAGGAATTATTTTTGTTGACCCTTATCAATATTTCTCAACAAAGACTACGTGTCCGCTAGATGGCGATATAGTTCATTTTGAAAACCACTAAAGTACTTCATTCAAGCAACATGATGCATTTTATAGTAAGCTTTTATTAGCGTGAATATGTTACACATGTAAGTTACGTTTTGTAACTAAGAATTATTATGTACACTGGCTCAATGTATCCTTTCATTTTTATTGCTTTATTTCAAACGATTGTTACAATTCCACAGCAACGTGATACGCATACCGAAGTGCCTTGCACTCTCTCGAACAGATGTTTTGAAGTCAAATAAGGAAATAGCTGGTACCAGTTTGAATCATTTATCGCGAAATAGTCTGTTGCAATATTATCGCGGGAAAGTTTCTTATTATTATGTAGTAACACTCTGCCAATGTAGTAGTACTTGTCTTTTGACTAAATTGTGGCAATATGTGCCTATTACATTATGCAGTCTTATCTTACCAATAAGTAAGTCTTATAAATTTTCAAAGCTCGATCCGTAAATTATTCGATAAACATCTATCGTAGACCATGTAAGCTTATACAACTGATAAGCAAAAGATATTGACATTTCATTATTTTATGCAATGTATCGACTTGTTTGGCGCATTGTGAGCAAACACTAGAGATGGCAACGATTAAGCGAATAATTGAATTAATATATTATTTCATTTTAAAAATTATCATTTTTTAAATTATTATTATTTTAGAGATGGCAACGATTAAGCGAATAATTGAAATAATCTATTATTTCATTTTAAAAATTATCATTTTTTAAATTATTATTATTATAATAGTATATCAATCGCGATTCGTGACAGAGGTATTTTATTTAGATTTTATCTTGTGCTAGTGAAGATGGGGGCATAGCCTTCGAAATGCGCATCTAGCTACTTAATGCTTTAAGTTACGGTCATATTAATTGACCGGGTTAATAATTAATTACCTATCTAAGAATTTTATATTAATTCTTTATTTTTGTAATTTTTTTTTACATTTTTGTAAAAGTCGCTGTACAATTAAGAATTGGTTCGGACAGCTCCTTAATGGGAATGAAAATAGTTGACATATATTAAAAAAATTATCACTACGGTGTTAAATAATAGTATAGAATACCATAACTCAAAGCATGTAATAGCCAGCTGCGCATTTCGAAAGCTATGCCCCCATCTTCAGTAGCACAAGATAAAAATTATTTAAAATGCCTCTGTCATGTTGACTTATTTATTTAATTTTATAGCAATCACGATTCGTGACAGAGGTATTTTATTTAGTTCTTATCTTGTGCTACTGAAGATGGGGGCATAGCCTTCGAAGTGCGCATCTAGCTACTTAATGCTTTGAGTTACGGTATTTGGGTGATATTCTATACAATCGACACATATGTCAAAATTACATTTGCATTTAATAATCTTGTTCTTATTTACATTTTTATTAGACTAGAGATTAATATTTTCATACTAAAAAATAAAATCTACGTGATTTAATTCCAAATTAAGTGTAATTAACGTCAGAATTTATATATTATAAAAAATATATTTATTTATACATAATCTAAAAAGCACACAATACTTTTTTTGATATATTGATATAAAAGGCTGTCTTATTAAAAAAGCTTGTAATTTTCACCCTGTACAATTGATG
Organism: Leptodirus hochenwartii; assembly: GCA_947310635.1. Taxonomy (NCBI): domain Eukaryota; kingdom Metazoa; phylum Arthropoda; class Insecta; order Coleoptera; family Leiodidae; genus Leptodirus; species Leptodirus hochenwartii. The sequence continues at coordinate 31,631,638 of OX371178.1, read as the reverse complement.
GTACAGTCCTTCAAAAGTAAAGTACCCTTATTGTTTATTAAATATTTTGATTTTGCTTTCTTTAATCAATTTTAGTAGTAAACTATGTGGTAAAATTTATTGTAATTTTACCAATTTTCAGTTCATTTCGCGATATAAGGATAAAAAAAAAATCTTTTTACGGAAAAATAATTCTAGTACAATCGATTCATTTCCATCCATATAAAATAAAATCGGACAATATTTCGACTAAGAAAATATTCGACTAATCGATTTCTAATTGTTTTCTACCATCTCTAGCCAACTTACTTTCCTACCCACCAGAAGCACGCGATGAGAGTGCAGGTTATGAGAATGCAAAACAGTCAGAATGTTGCTGAAATATGCAAAACCGTTATTTTGAAGAATTCGTTTTGATTGAATTTGTGTGATTTATCCGAGTTATGGTTTAACAAAGAGCGATATTGTGCAAATATACATATTGGATATATGCTAAAGTGAAAATTATAATACGCCAGAGTGAAAATCGCCCCTAATCTCACAGGAGGAATAATGTCAATATGATGTTCTTGTTTAATTCCGATTTATAACGACAATATACAATGTCTAGTCTGAAACAGGGTTATTTAATTTTAAAAATTATCACTATGGTGTTAAATTATAATATAGAATATCACCCAAATACCGTAACAGGCATTAGGTAGCTAGATGTACATTTCAAGTGTGTGTGTGTTTGTGTGTGGGATATTGGGATATTTTTGTAAATGGTCATTCATATTTGGAATATGATCAATTTTTTTTTGTTGAAGATCTTACTCAACATTACGAACTGACTTTTATAAGCATTAATGCAACTAATCATGTGACTTATTGCCTTCTCTTTTCCTTGTAACTTTAACTTCAAATCGCTTAGATTGGATGTAAAATCTGCCAGAAACGCTAAATCATTCATGAAGACAATTTTCATATTTGTCACCTCGCTCTTCAAGAAAATGAATTATTTCACTCAAGAAATCACGAAATCTTTGTAAAAAAATACTTCTACTTAGCCACCTTACATCCGTATGTAATAACATTTCTGGTTGTCCTTCATCGAGTTTAGATTGAAAAAGACGCCTTTGGAGTGATTTCTCTCGGATTGCCCACATTCGAAATAATCAGTTTTTGTGTCCAACTGTTCGCGATTGACTTGTTGGCTGGCCACCCCTGATCTATACGACTACTTAACACCGTAGTGACAATTAATTTATTTGGGTACAAATTAATGGCACTGTGTACATTTTTCGCTTCGAATTTGATAAAATATTAGAAAAATTGGTTATACTACGAAATACACTAAATGCCAATAATTATAAAAAGGCCAACAACTAAACAACAATTGTGTACAAGTATTAACTTTAAAATATTGCTAATTGACATAAATGTTCTGGCTTAGTAGGATACCTTCGTACATCGAAATAAAATTCAATATAAGTAAAATTGTTTAATCATATCAATGGTACAAATCACTGGCCATCGGACTGAATACTCTACCTCTTGTTGACTTGTTCTCCTCTTTAGCTGTGTAGCAATGCAACCAACGGTCCCGGGTAGTACAGGTTCGGCACAGCGGGTGATCTCTCTCCCCCCAACAATTCCTTAAGCTGTTGTAGCTCTTCACTGAGACGCAAACAAACTACAGAACATGTGAAACCAACAATATCATGTGGCGTAAGATATTTGCTTGTGTGAACGTTACCGTTTTACCATTACAATTAATAATATTTTTAAATTAATACACGAAGCGTAAAATTTATTTAATTTTGTTCGCGTTAAATTAGAAGATTTTTTACTATTTGATATGCTACTAAAAACAATAAATGATAATATTAAAATGTTCATACGCGACCAGAAACGAAGAATTTCATTGTAATCTTTCCATTTCTTGACTAAACTAATTTTGATATTTTAGTTATTATCAATTTATTTGAAAAATATTTTTATATTAAAATATTTTGATGAAAAATTGTGGTACATACATACTAAATGATTTTTTAATGCTTTATTCAGTTTGAGATTGAATTGTACCAAAATTGAGAGTTTGATTGAACTGAAATTTCCGTAAATAAAATATTCTGTATATAAGAGGGTATTTAATTTTTTTATTTAGTTTTTATCTTGTGCTACTGAAAATGGGGGTATAGCCTTTGAAATGCGCATCTAGATACTTAATGCTTTAAGTTACGCTATTTGGGTGATATTCTATACTATAAGAAGGTATAATAAAAGTAATTTTTGTATTCAAGATATTTAATTCTATACAAAAATGTGCTTTTTTTAAATCACTTTTCTATAAATATTTGGTAGGTTGATTTGCTGTATGATGGGACTATAATTCTAATAAGAATACAAGAATTACAATATTTCAACGTATTTATTTATTTCATTAATTACTGTTCAGCAAAAATTCGAAATCTTTTTTTTCAGCCTATTAATCATTTGTTAAAGCCTTTTACAAATATTTTGATTTTTCAAAATTCATGGTGCTAAAGATTTCTTTCGCTTTGTTAACTATATAACTAAAAAATAATTAAATTAAAAAATTCCTTTCATGTTTTTTATTATTATTGCTCTTGGAAATTTACCCGAAAATGTCCAATACAGTACCCTAAATCGTATGATTTGTTCGTCAACCTCTTCAGATTGACGGAATAATTATTTTTATAATTATAGAATAATTAGGCTTTACAGAATAATTAGACACATATAAATTTGCTTAATAATAAATTTCATTACATTTAGGCAACACGCAATCGTATATTTTCTCTTCTCCATTAGGTTTAAGCAATAAATACGTTAAGTAGAAATATATTGCCATTAAAGCAGTCAATTTAACGTTGTGTTTATGCATGTTGGTGAACTATTCACCTAATTGAGCGTGTATATCATTTAGTTGGTAACGCTGCACAACCAAGTACCGTCTACCTTCGAGTCCTGTTATTTTCCATGTAGTATTATCGCGTGTTATAGTTATATATTAAACCGGGCACCGATATAAAAATCAATAATTAAGATAATCGTTAACAATAAAAGATTATAGATGATCTGACCATCAGCAACGCATTCGCTGGATCGCTACGCCATCTGACTTATTATTATTTATTGGTAGACTGTCTATACTATACGGAACGGGAACAGAAAGAGAGAGTGTGGACGATTGGCCGGATTGGAGGATGGACAGAGGTAGCGCTATGGTATTGTTCTGAGTTGCTCCGATATTGTGTTTACCTTCCGGCAGATCGGCCGCTCTTTGAGTCTCGCACTCTCGCACACTGTTATTATATATATGACTTTTTTACTTACGAAAAGATAAAAAGGTACTGATATATTTTCTAAAAAAAGTTTTTCTGCAACGGTTGTTTTTGTGTACAAAAAGTATAAACTTTAAATACTCGATTAATCCACAACAAATTTAAATAAATTAACTCATCCAATTGCACTAAAAAAAGTTTTGGTGCACATTAAAAGTTGAAGAAAAATAGTAATTGAGTTATACTGTTTAATAAAGCATTGGTAAATTTAACTACCAATGAACTGAGGACTAGCGATGGCAAACTGTAGGTCACTTTGAGGACCTAGTTCGTAGTTCGTAGTTCATTTCAATGTACCGTTCACGAACTATACGTCGTGAACTACTAACATCTTGTGAAAATGAACTAGTTCACGACCTATATGAAATACATGCACATACTGAAAATAATCTCTTTTTTCGCAATATAAAAATATTAAATGATAAAAAATAAATAAATTGAAATATTACAATACTTATTTTGAATTAGGAATGAGGAAGAAAAGACAACACTATTTATAATTTATACAAAACATATATATAAAGAAATATAATCTTCTCTAGGTACTCATCATTATTTATATGAAGTTCTAAAATACTTATTGGTAGTTACTGATGAAAATGTTTACTACTTAGTTACTAACACTTGAAAATTATGTACAGATTATAATAAAATGAACTAGATAGAATCGTTTTGTTTGGCGTTATAATTTATATTTTCTTTTCCGAATCTTCTCTGTTCAAACTTCAAAGCTTTGATTTGATATTAAGTGATTGCATTGCACTCAGTATGAAATAGAAGAACTATAAGATTTAGATGTTTATTTTTGCTTTATTGCACAAATTTGCCATGGCATGACATATTTAAGAAAATATTTAATCTTGCGAATATATTAATTATATTATTCCAAATGAAATCCGATACCAACATATAAATTGTGACTCAGTTCGGCAATGCTGCTGTTGCAATATTGCATCGAGTTTCCTATTACGTTCCGTTCACGAACACACTTTATCAGTAAATAAATGTTAGTACTGTATATGTAATGTATACTATACTGCATCGTTGTGATTCATGAACCGTTTAGTACACGACGGGTTTAGGACCTAGTACAAGTACATCAATACGTACACCGTGCACCATGTAGTTCATAGTTCACGAACTAGGTCATAGTGACCTATAGGTCGTTGCAAATCATCGTCACAGTACGCCCGTCATTTGATTGAATCGTTCAGAGTGAACTACACATCGCTAATTAATATACTATTATGACGTAAGTTACAGGAATAATATGTGCATAATATATTCATATTATTGTCCATTATGTTTAAGGTTCAATATTGGAGAAAAATTGAAGCAAAATGCTACTAAATATTACAGTAATTAATTGTACTGAATTTTACCTAAATGTAGTAAGAAATTTCGCAACAAAACATGAGATTATGTAAAATATCAATCATAGTAGCGATGGCAAACTGTAGGTCACTTTGAGGACCTAGTTCGTAGTTCGTACTTCATTTCAATGTACCGTTCACGAACTATAGGTCGTGAACTACTACATCGTTTAAAAATGAACTAGTTCACGACCTATATGAAATAACATGCACATACTGAAAATAATCTCCTTTTTTCTCAATATAAAAATATTAAATGGTAAAAAATAAATAAATTGAAATACTACAATACTTGTTTTAAATTAGGAATGAGGAAGAAAAGACAACAATGTTTATAATTTTTACAAAACATATATATAAAGAAATATAATCTTCTCTAGGTACTCACTAGTATTTATATGAAGTTCTAAAATACTTATTGGTAGTTACTGATGAAAATGTTTACTAATTAGTTACTAACACTTGAAAATTATGTACAGACTATAATAAAATGAACTAGATAGAATCGTTTTGTTTGGCGTTATAATTTATATTTTCTTTTCCGAATCTTCTGTGTTCAAACATCAAAGCTTTGATTTGATATTAAGTGATTGCATTGCACTCAGTTTGAAATAGAAGAACTATAAGATTTAGATGTTTATTTTTGCATTATTGCAAAAATTTGCTATGCCATGACATATTTAAGAACATATTTAATCTTGCGAATATATTAATTATATTATTCCAAATGAAATCTGATACCAACATATAAATTGTGACTCAGCTCGGCAATGCTGCTGTTGCAATATTACATCGAGTTTCCTATTTCGTTCCGTTTACCAACACACTTTATCACTAAATAAATGTTGGTACTGTATATGTAATGTATACTATACTGCAAGTATATATATAGTACAAGTACTTCAATACGTACACCGTTCACCATGTAGTTTACAGTTCACGAACTAGGTCCTAATGACCTATAGGTCGTTGCAAAACATCGTCACAGTGCGCCCGTCATTTGATTGAACCGTTCAGAGTGAACGGTTCGCGAGTGAACTACACATCGCTAATTTATACCATTTATACTTGAATGATTTTAAGTTACGGTATTTGAGTGATATTTTATACTATTATTTAATACCGTAATGATAATTTATAAAATGCATAGTATGAAGCTTAAAAAATAAGATTAATTTGATTATTGAATAGAGAACATTTGATATAAATTGCTTGTTTCTTTACAATGAAGGCGATTCGCCAAGATTAGTTGTAGGTAATGGGGAACCAATTAAAAAATACAATTATTAATTCATTCATTCATTTCTTTTTATTTTAATTGCGCATTACAATATATCAATTATTCGATAAATATGTGGATCCAAACCAGATGCATTTAATCACTAGGCTTAGATTATTATTAAATCGTAATTTTCCTGTATTCAGCTTATACATAAGAGTGTTAGATCATGTAATAAATAATCGGAAAAGAAATGAATAGGCGAGAGCACGGGCATTTTACATAAACTTACATACGTTTGCGAGTTAGCTGCTCTATATGATCATTTAGTGTCGAGTGGATGGATACATCGCCCTGTCATAAATATCAGCACGAACGGAACACCTGATTTATTTCTGGAACTTGTGTGACTTGTACATATAGATTTAATCAGTGGTATTTAATTGGTTACCCTTTAAATCTTGTTAACAATTTTTGATTATTCGTATCTTAGTCGCTAACTCGCTATTGAACCATGATCGCAGTATATATATATTTTCTTTTTAAATTCAAATCATCGACTTTTTATTATGCAATATACACTATAAAACTGACATCTATATAATGTAAAATACTTTGTCAAACGGACTATAAATAATATACACAAGCAAAAATTTGTTAATTATTATAGTCCGTACCTGTATTTAATTAATAATAATAAATTTAAAAGAACAAGATATATTAGAAATATTAGTAGTTTAGAACAAAGTTTTAATTCAACTCCAAATTTTGTTAAATTACCATTTGATCCTATAATTGTGCGTGGTTTAGATAGTATTTTAAATAAATGTAATTTTAAAGTAACATATAATACTTCTAATCGTCTTGCTAATTTTCTAGGAAATCCCAAAGGTTTGATTGATTTCAATAAAAAATCTGATATTTATGAAATATCTTGTTCTAGTTGTCCTAAAGTATTTGAAACTAGACCAAGTGAAACTAGATTTGAGGAGCATTTAGCTCATTTCAGATTAAATAGAAGAGGTAAAAGTGCTGTAGCGAAGCATATTTTGGACTAACTCAGGTCATCCTATTTAAATTAGTTCACTTAAATTACTGAAAGGTGTTTTGAATTATTCCGAGTTAAATGCTTTTGAAAGTATATACATGCATAAATCTAAATAAAATTTAATGAATTTAGATTCAGGCCCTATTTAGGCCCTATGTATACACATCGGTCTGATTCTTTCAATCTTCATTCTCGTGAACTTGCTTGTAATAATTTCCATTCTACGCTTTAGTGGAACAATCTTAGTTTCTCTATAGAGCTTTTTGTTGCTTATGTTATGTAGCTTATTATTTGGATGGCGTATTTTTGATATTTTTCTGAGTATTTCCAGTGTCTTAGGTTTGGCATCCCAAGCGCTGGACATGCGTATTCCAATATATGTCTGCAGATCATTTTACATATTAATATTATGGTCTTCATATTAATTGCCTGGTTTCGATTGACAAGGTCACTGAAGCATCCTGCCCTGTGGATAGCCTCAAGTTTTTTATTGGTGGCATGTTTGTTGAAGTTCAATTTATCGTCTATAGTAACTCCGAAATATTTGACATATTTTGACGATTGAACTATTTCGTCATTTAGGATTAAATTTGGTTAACTATTGTTTATCCTATGATTGAAAATAATTATTTATGATTTTAGTGGGTTAATTTGTAACCTCCACCTTTGACACCACTGCACAACTAGGTCAAGGGTGTGCTGCAGTTTTTCCATTGTCGCTTCCAGTGTATTGCGATGTATCATCAATTGCAAAAGATAGGTCCTCGATTATGTCGTGGCCGTTTTCTACACAGAAAATAGTGTAAAGCGTTGGCGATAGTGGCGAACCTTGTGGTATTCCTTGCTCCTGTTTGTAGCTTCAGGAGGTACTGTTATTTATTCTGACCGTCATAGTTCTATTTTTCAGGAATTCGCTAACCATTTTTGTTAGATAGTGCGGGATGTTAAATTGTATCATCTTGTTTAGGATACCATTATGCCAGACACTATCAAATGCCTTCCTGATGTCTAGGAATATGGCGGCGTTACGGTTTTTTCCTGATATAGGACTCTTGGACGTTGTGTACAAGTGTTACAATTGGTTGAGTTGTATTACTTTCTTGTCTGAATCCGAACTGCTTCATTGGGATATCTTCATTTGCGATATCCGTAATCCGTTTCTTCAGAATGTTTTCTAGATTTTTCCCTATTACAGGGAGTAGTGTTATGGGCTTGTAGTTGTTTGGAAAAGTTGATTCAGTATTCGGTTTGAGTATGATGACTACTGTTCCTCTTTTCCAACACGTTGGAAAGATTCCATTTAGGATGCAGTAGTTATATATTTTTCGTGTATATTGGGACTTAGCTGCTTGAGAATGTTTCTCGATACCATGTCGTATCCGGGTGCATTGTTTTTTTCCATCATGAGGACTTCTTCGTATTCATCAATCCCAATGGTTTATATATCAACATTTTCAGGTGTATTATTTAGATATGCAGTACATTGATGGTTCACTGTTTGGTAGTTTGCATTGTCAAATAGGAGGTCGTTAATTTCGGCGAAACTGCTTTCGTAGTAATCAGCGAATGCATTGCATTTATCTTCATCCTCTGCTACTATATTGTTGTTGATCTTTAAATTTGGTGAGTATAGGCTTCTTCTATACTTTGTTAGCTTTTTAATTTCCATCTAAAATGCCTTTCCATGTTGATCGTTTATTTGGCTACACACCTTCAACCACTTATGATTTGTATACTGGCCTATTAATCGTTGTATGTCTGTGTTATACTTATTAATGTGTTGTTTTATTGCTTGACCTCCGTTGATTCTATATTCCCTCAACATCCTTCTTTTGTTTTTTAACATAACTATTAAGAATGGAGGCAACTCAAACGTGTTATACGACTTAATTACTTTCGGGCAGTTCTCCTCAATGGCTTTTGTTAGCTTGTTTGTAAATTCCTCTATATCCTATTCCGTTGTCACTTGCTTGTTTGCTATGAATGCTTCCATCTTGTTACAAAATCCCTTTATGTTGCATTTGGTTAGGTTCAATCTTTAACTCGAGGGGCTTGTGATTTGCTAAATTTTGCTAATTTGCTAAATGATCTGCTCCCAGATCTGGAATCACCTCCACATCTGTTATAACTCTTTGTAAATTTTCAGTGCAGAGTAGAATATCAGGAGTAGAGTCGCGCACGTTATTTCCCATTAAGAAGGTGGGGTCTGTTTTCTTTTGCACATATGAGGAATTTCCCACGAAGTGGTTTAGTTTCGTTAATTATTAATTTATATTGTTTTAAAAGATTTATCGGTCATATTATATGCCATTTTTGAAATACTTCTTTTATGTTGACTTATTTATTTAATAGTATATCAATCACAATTCGTGTAAGATGTATTTTATTTAGTTTTTATCTTGTGCTACTGAAGATGGGGGCATAGCCTTCGAAATGCGCATCTGCTACTTAATGCTTTAAGTTACGGTATTTGGGTGATATTATATACTAATAATAATAATATGCTTAATATGATAATTGCAACTTAAAACAATTCTTTAGGTTTTTTTTTTTAATGTATAAAGTAAGAATAGAATTGCTTCGGAAAATTAAATTTATATTGTACAAGCCTAAACTATTATCAAGAAGCACAAAAGGCGAAGTTCAGAACAATTAAGAAAAAAATACAGACATTTATATAATGATAAAAACAACTATTTAAATATTATGTCTTCTTCATAATCACGGAACTTATTTTATTTATATATTTATTGTTATATTAATTGTATAATTTGTATTTATTCCGGTATTAATTTTTATTTTGTTTCTGTATGGCGCTACTCAATGTCCTTAGGAAGAAGTTACATCTTCAGTATAAAAAATGAAAAACCCGATTCTTTGTAGTGAACATAGAATCAGAATCAGTACCCTTTTTTACCAAACAGACACTCTTTTATTGGGGATAAAACATAAACATAAGCAAATTATTTTACAATACTATAGCATGTATATAAACGATATTTAATTAAAAATAAAACGAAACAACTCCGAAAATGTGTGGAGGATTCTCTACCATTAATATAGTTACTGTTTTTGGTGCTTCGATTTTGCTATGAATGGCATTTTGTAATTTCTCCACAAAACATAAGAAAGATATTTTATATCCTCTGCCGATGTAAGTTTCAAATAAAATTGTGATACTTCATTGATATATGGTACTAATTTATTTAATGGGGCTTATTTAATAGTTTCGTTCATAAAAGATAGCTTTAAATTAATATCTGCTTATTTTTATCAATTCGTTTTACATTTGTTAATAGAATTAAGTTGAGGTGCACTGTATGGGTGTGTTTTAAAGATGTGATAGATGTTAATAATTTGAGATAATGACGTTGCTAGGAATTTGCTGTTCTTTCCCCATAATATAATAAACAACAATTATGTAGATTGTCAATAAAACTTATATAATAATTGTGGCTTGTACAATAACCTATCATTATGCTCATATTTGAGTGCCAATGGGGCCAAAATAACGTAAAGCCGATACAGCAGTATACTCGCATATATACATATATACCGGTACGAGGTTTTGATGCCCGTAGGGGCTACCAAAAATCTTCAAGACATTTCAAGACTAAACGCTGGCGTATATCAAGCGGAAGACTTAAAAACATCATATGCATTGCTTACAGTCGGCTCCAAAAAATGAGGACAAACATTATAGAGGAAGAGAAAAAGTTGCTCACATATACTATGAAAACAAAAACGCCTCAAAATTTTCAAAATCTACAATCGAATTGGAAATCATTAAATGTACACATATATGGGATTTAAATACTGTTTAAATTATTTAAATGTAATTGAAATATTTCGTGAGATCGATTCTCAATCCAGGCTCTCGTTTCGGAAGATATTCAACATTATGGGCGTTTTTATATAATATTTTTTAACCCGGTATAATCGTAATTATCGTTAATTTGAACCAGATCGACTTGTTGAGTTAAGTTGCCGCTTTGTAATCCATAGGCTTCAGGTTCGAATCCCAGTCACTTTCGAATTTTTTTTCAATTACTTCAGGACCTCCGTCCTCCTGAAAATAAAAATAAAATTGTACCAAATTTGATCTAGAATCGAAGCCAACTTCAATATTTCGCAGATATGTTGAAATTGACAAAATATGCAAAGGATTTACAATGACATAATAATAACGCAAAAATATCCCAATTTTTTATTGTTAAATGAATCAAAACCATTTTTCTTGAACCCTCAACAAATATTTCTGAAACACACTGTATATACAAATTAATCAACTCGATTCGAGGTACCTCACATTATTAAGGTAACTCAAAATATTAGCATTTAATTATTTTTAAACGATTATAATACTTTTTCGACTAAAATGTAATAATGGAGGACATATATTCTAATCATTCGTAAATCTTGCAGGATAGACTGTATATTTTAATAGCTTGCCGAATGGAAACAATCCATAAAGTCTGTTTCGGTTCATTTTTGCCGTATTGCAGTTACTGTCAGTGAGGAGAAGATCGCTTTGTGTAATTATATAATGTTGAAATCAAATATTGAAAGTTTAATATATTTTCGAAAGTGTGGACGGTGGGACTCCATCTGCCCATAATAACTTTACAGAATATAAAATTAGATGCGCGGAATATAACCAGAGTGTAAATTTTTCTAGAACAGTTTAGTTAAATTAACAATACCTTCTATCCGTCTATGTTGTATGGAGGTTTCTTTTTTATATATAACATTTATATTTCATTTGAAAAATATATAATTATCACGCGTTTATAATTTATTTAACAAAGTTTGGACAATGAATACTAACTATATAAAAAAGGCTAACGCTGTGTAATTTTTTTCGGCATAAAAAATTCGACTGAGAGCGACGTCGGCCTCTGTAAAGTTGATCGAAGTACTAATGATTGGCAGAATTCTGCAGGATTTACTGCTGCATCTTGTTATTGCGGCAGCCAGTGTTGTGACGTATTTTACTGACTTACTATCTTTGTTTTCTTAATAGGATAGAGTGACATAGGGATTAGATGTAGATTGGAATAGCAACTTGTGCCGCCACTTAGCCGCAATACTAGTTAGAGGTTTGTGCAATATAGTAGTCTTATTAATGAGTACCCGCAAATAGTGTCTAGATTGTATAAAAATATATAAAATATATAATATTATAACAATACCAAATATATATAACATAGAATATAAAAACCAATACAAAATGCAATTCTATACCAATACCAATACAAATGCCCAAGAAATCAATTGTATCCTTACAATTATTTATAATAAAACGCTCTATATACTAGGATATCACTTTTAATCGTATATTCAAATCATTACTGACCATAAAGAAGTTGAACGCCAACTGATAATCAATATTCATCGCTTAATTTAGATAAAATTCTAAAGAATTTAGAGGAATTTTTTAATTAAGAAAACAACTGTGCCTCAGAAATTTATCTATATACTCGATTGTAATCTAACACCATTTACAGACATAAATATTGCAAACAGATAATCGGGTGCTACTTTCGTATTTTATTGTATCAATATGGTAGTTTCTAATTCTTTATAAATATGTCATGCCTAAGTTTGCCACGGGCTGATGAAGCTATGTGCTTACTGCACAGAATACCGATATCGCAGTCAACTCGGAGTTATTCGGCTCTCGTTTACTACTTCGTGTTTTCAGCTGTTTTGGTAAATATGACGGGAAATGGTTGTTTGAATATGTTTAAAAACTTTTTAGCGTCTGGCTGTTCAAATATGACTATGAAGAAATATTATTTCTAAGTCAACCATCTATTCAATTTTCTAATTTGGTAACTTTTATACTGCTTACTTATAAATTATATTACGATAAAAATAGAGCAATTGTAGATTTCTACAACAAAGCAATAAACTTTATATTTAAATCAATAAGCAATAACTCATGTTACGCAAGTTGTTGCAAAAACCATATAGTTTTTATTATAAAACAATTAATAAAAGTAAAATTATACAAAACATTAAAATGGGAAAGTGAAGAAACAAAAAGTATACTTGGTGCCACTAGTGCCCCTATTAAAAGCGCAAAATATAGGAAATTAGTTAAACTTGAAATAATTTTATATATTTTGTGTTGGTAAACTTTTTAAAAAATAATTAAAAAGATGAATTGTGTTTTGATATTAGATTTTATTAAAAAATTAATATAATTTATAATTAAAATATTATACTAAAAATATATTATAATATTTATTGGTTTCGCATCATGAACCAAGTGCCATTATGTTAAAATATGTTACAACTATGTTAAAATCAACATTTTACTCTATCATTATCTAATTTTGGGCAACCATTGTAAAAATAACATTGGAAAAGCGTACTATATTTACTATAAATATTACATAAATATCTCTTGACATCGCAATCATTATCTCTTGTAATTCGATCACATAAATTATGTTGCACAAACTAAAGACACTTAGAATTTCTTACAACATACGGCAACGCTGTATTGATTCTCCTATTCACCACCACGAGCCAGCACTGTATGGATGTTGTTCTCTAATGAGTAAAACAAGGATACCTAAAAATTGCTTTCTATCCTTTAGGCTCGATTTGGCCGTATAAGTTAGCCTTCTTTATATAGTTGGTATTCATTGGTTTTGTGTAATAAGGACCTACAATTTTACTAAATTTAACATATAGTACAAAGACGCTGTTTAACACTATTTAAAACAACATGAGCAATAACTTATCTTAATTGTCTTAAAAGCTCTGATACTATGTGCATTTGTTTATTAGGTGTTTTATCGAAAATTTGCAATTAATAACAGTTCGCTTGAACTTGACGCAAAGCGATGGTGTAGAATTTTGGTCGTTTTTTGGCAAATGTGTGATACTTTTATCTACACAAGTCTGGCTACATAAGTGCAATGAATTTATTGCGAAATTTGCGTACTCAATGAAAATTTATTGATATGCCATTTTATCAATCTCCTCGAACATTAACTTTGAGGTATTGAATTAAAAAAAAACAGAACATTAAAGTTAAGAGCGGGTAATAAAAGTGATAGATTCAGAGAATGGATTACAAGACAATTCAGATTATACGAGTAAATATAAAAAATATTCGTTTTGAAAGGGTTTAGCTTTCGATATATTAGAACTAATGATTACTTGTTAGTGCAAAAGCATTATACATATTATGAGACAATTAAATTTGAATTTGTGTGTATTATTGCTTTGCACACTGACATTTTTTACAGTTTTATTGATAACATTTTTTTTACTGAAATCTTTATTTAGTGGTAATAAAATGCCAATAGTGCCTTTACTATAAAATGTCAATGCGGATTCACTTAACATTTTACTTATTTTACTTCAACTACAACTTTTAGGTTGCAAAATTATTTACGCCGAAAAAATGCTGCAAACAATCGCACAGTGCTAATAAAAACAATCGTAATCTTCTATATAACGAAGCCGAGTATTAAATATCCAGCATATCTTATTATAGAAAGATACCGGGACATAAATCGTCACATTATTAATAAAAGACAAGAAGCTGCTCATATTTATTTCGATGAAAGATATGATTTTAATCAGTAAGCTAAGAACTAATGATTAATGAAGAAGCGGATATTGATTTTTTGTTTATTAATTAAATTAATTACTGCCGCAGCACCTTAATTCGTTCACTCACGGTTATTAAAATATATAAGACAATAATAATTGCATGTGGTATGTTGTATCAAGCAAACTGTTATATATATAGATGTATCGTATTTATAGCACAGCTCGTTTATACAAAGCACGTTTCCTCTGCCCAATAGTCATTTGGTTTTTTAGTGTATTCTCCTATTCCAACATACCGACGTTCTTGTACCATTAACCTTGGCGCAGCAACTAAATCTTCCCATGTTAATATTTAAATAAACAAGATTCTTATCATCCTGAAAATCATATTATATCTTAGTATAGAATATCACCCAAATACCGTAGCTTAAAGCATTAAGTAGCTAGATGTACATTTCGTAGGTAATTTACTTGAACTAATTTGAATGGGATGCCTGAGTTAGTCAGAAAAAATGCTCAGCTACAGCACTTTTATCTTTTCTATTTAATCTGAAATGCTCCTTAAATCTAGTTTCAATGGGTCTAGTTTCAAATACTTTAGGACAACTAGAACAAGATATTTCATAAATACCTGATTTTTATAAATATTTCATAAATACCTATCACATGCATCGAAGATATTGTTAAAGATTATTTATAGGAGATTAGAAAATAAAGTAGAGGAAAGGCTAGGAGAAGATCAGTTTGGTTTTAGGAAAAACAGAGGGACGAGAGAGGCGATTCTAGCACTAAGAACGGTAGTAGAAAAAAGAAAGAGGGTAGGAAAGGTAACTTGCATAGCTTTTGTAGACTTAGAAAAGGCATTTGATAATGTAGATTGGGACATAATGTTTAGAATTTTAAAAGAAACGGGTATAGATTATAAGGATAGGAGAATAATTTTTAATTTATATAAACACCAAACTGCCTTAGTTAGAATTGAGGGGGAAGAAGAGGTAGCAAAAATAGGGAAGGGAGTTCGGCAGGGATGTACACTCTCACCGTTATTATTTAATCTATATATAGAAGATGCAATAAACAAAGTAAAAGAAGAGTATAGTGTAGGTGTGAATGTACAGGGAGAGAAAATATATATGCTGAGATTCGCCGACGATATAGCTATATTGGAAGAAAGCGAAAAGAATTTAGAAAGGGTATTGAATGGTATGCAGGCAGTATTGACTAGGGATTTTAATATGAAAATAAATATAGGTAAAACTAAAGTGATGAGGTGTGACAAAAAGGAATGCAGTAGAAAAATTAGGATCACAATAGGAGATAATAGAATCGAAGAAGTGTCAGATTTTTGTTATTTAGGCAGTAGAATCACAAAAGATAATCGAAGCAAGGTAGATATAAAGTGTAGGATAGCACAGGGTAGGAAGGCATTCGTAGAAAAAGAACAGATTTTAAGATCAAATATTGACTTGGATATTAGAAAAAGATTACTGAAGGTATATGTTTGGAGTGTAGCACTATACGGGTGTGAGGCGTGGACTATAGGAAAGGAAGAGAAGCGTAGATTAGAAGCACTTGAAATGTGGTGTTATAGGAGGATGATGAGGATTGGTTGGGAAGATAAAGTAACAAATGAAGCTGTACTAGAGTTAGTAGGGGAGAAGAGAAGTATCTGGAGAGTGTTACAGCGTAGGAGAGACAGATTAGTAGGGCATATTCTTAGGCATGGGGGGATTATGCAATTGATCATAGAAGGTAGAGTGGAGGGAAAGAGAGGGGTAGGTAGGCCTAGATTGGAGTATGTGAGTCAGATAGTTGAAGACGTTGAGATGAATAGCTATAGGGAGATGAAGGGATTAGCTCAGGATAGATCGGCATGGCGTGCTGTTTCCAACCAATCTTTAGGATTGCGGACTCTTTAACTAAATAACCTGATTTTTTATTGAAATCAATCAAATCTTTTGCATTTCCTAAAAAATTAGCAAGACTATTAGTAGTATTATATGTTACTTTAAAATTATATTATATCTCGATTAAAATTATAATGAAACCGAAAACGACAAACTATATTCTAATGAATTACATTACACAAACAACAGAAGTTGTAGGAAAATGTTAATAGATACATATTGCGCAAACTGCCGATAAATACAAAAATCGCCAATTTTCGCTCGAACTAAATAATAATTTAAAAAATGTGGAATATATTTTAATACATTTACTAAATTTATAGCGGATCATATATTAAAATTCTAGATTATAATAAAATTTGTCAATGTTTTATTATTAATCACGGACTAGCGAAACACGTTAATTATAATATAAACTTGTTTCCGTATAATTTTATAATACTGAATATTTGTAGATAATTATCGAGAATTTGTGTTTTTAGTTTTAAAATAGCTATGTGAGCATAATTCAAAGAGCAGTTACATCCTTTCAAATAAAGTTTATAGTTGGTAGTCGTCGAGACTATTTAAAACTTCTATCGTTATGCATTTAGATTATTTACAAAGTTTTGGGAGTGTTTTTTTTTTAGATATTTTTGTAGAAATATATACTTGTTTTTATTTCGTTTTTACAGTACATAATATACAAATAAATCAGTACATGTAACACTATAAATTTGTTTGAAAAAAAAAAAATTGAAAAAGTTTATCGAGTCTCCATTTAAATTTGATGCACTTTATACTCTCAATTTAATCTGACCATGGTACCTTGGCACTTGATTGGTGATCCTCAGCATACACTATAATTGCCTGCAATACCGTCTCATTGTTTTGCGAAACTTTCATGGTTTTATGCATATGTGCTGTACGTTTATGGCGTATTATTATTATTTTTGAGTGAGTTAATCCGGCCCTTGTAGTGTATATATCTGCTCGGGGCAACGAATATTATAATATTCGAAAAGTGATCGCATGTTCCAAGCAAATTGAGTAGGTTGTGTTTAGCCTATGTGCGTATGGCCGAAGTTCTGATTCGGATCTCGCTCTGTCTGTGGCCCAAACTTCTGCATTCTTGGGCCTAATAAAACCTTCACTTTATACTATACCCGTACCAATATATAGTTGTATATTATACTGAAATTGTATATAAACGCTGTTCTCTTAACTTGATCGAAAACCTTCTAAACAATACGATTTGAATATCTGAATTATTACTCCTTCGGTATTATCGGCGGTTTTGATTGATCATTAAATGCAAATCTTTTGGAAATCGGTTATTTTCAACGTGTTAATAAAATCCTGTTACTGAGCTACTAAAATCTTTTTACAAAGTGTTTACATTTTACAATTCTATTAATTCACAATTTTATATTTGTACCTGACCTATCTTGGCAATTCGATTAAATAGTTTTTGCAATATTATAATTCATAGTCAGCACATTGAATTTTTCCCTAAAATATAAGACTTCAGGATTAACTACTATTATAAAAAAAAAAAAACCAAAATAGCCTTTAAACCCAATTAAAGTTTGTGCTATTTCCTTTATAATCTTACTGGAGAAGCACATTTGTTTATTTTATGTTTAACTGAGGATTGGAGTTTAGCCTTTGACGTATGTATGACTAGATTATAAATATTTTGAATTATAGTTTTTGGATGATTTTTGTTTGTTTTTGGATGATATTCAGTACAATTAATTACTATAATATTTAGTAGCATTTTGCTTCAATTTTTCTCCAATATTGAACCTTAAACATAATGGTCAATAATATGAATATATTATGCACATATTATTCCTGTAACTTACGTCATAATAGTATATTAATTAGCGATGTGTAGTTCACTCTGAACGATTCAATCAAATGACGGGCGTACTGTGACGATGATTTGCAACGACCTATAGGTCACTATGACCTAGTTCGTGAACTATGAACTACATGGTGCACGGTGTACGTATTGATGTACTTGTACTAGATCCTAAACCCGTCGTCTACTAAACCGTTCATGAATCACAACGATGCAGTATAGTATACATTACATATACAGTACTAACATTTATTTACTGATAAAGTGTGTTGGTGAACGGAACGAAATAGGAAACTCGATGCAATATTGCAACAGCTGCATTGCCGAGCTGAGTCACAATTTATATGTTGGTATCAGATTTCATTTGGAATAATATAATTAATATATTCGCAAGATTAAATATGTTCTTAAATATGTCATGCCGTAGCAAATTTTTGCAATAATGCAAAAATAAACATCTAAATCTTATAGTTCTTCTATTTCATACTGAGTGCAATGCAATCACTTAATATCAAATCAAAGCTTTGAAGTTTGAACAGAGAAGATTCGGAATAGAAAATATAAATTATAACGCCAAACAAAACGATTCCATCTAGTTCATTTTATTATAGTTTGTACATTTAATTTTCAAGTGTTAGTAAAGTAGTAAACATTTTCATCAGTAACTACCAATAAGTATTTTAGAACTTCATATAAATAATCGTGAGTACCTAGAGAAGATTATATTTCCTTATATATATGGTTTGTATAAATTATAAACATTGTTGTCTTTTCTTCCTCATTCCTAATTCAAAACAAGTATTGTAATATTTCAATTTATATATTTTTTACCATTTAATATTTTTATATTGAGAAAAAAGGAGATTATTTTCAGTATGTGCATGTATTTCATATAGGTCGTGAACTAGTTCATTTTTAAACGATGTAGTAGTTCACGACCTATAGTTCGTGAACGGTACAATGAAATGAACCACGAACTACGAACTAGGTCCTCAAAGTGACCTATAGTTTGCCATCGCTACTATGATTGATATTTTACATAATCTCATGTTTTGTTGCGAAATTTCTTACTACATCTAGGTAAAACCATAATTTTGAACACTTCATTCAAATTAAAGTTCTCTTTCTTATCATTACTACACTTCCTATTCTCCCAAAAAATTACTTAATTGCCTTCTCATGATTCAAAACACACATGTAAATTGGCTAATTAAAATAATCTCGTCGGCTATTATAACAATATTTGTATTGTTAATTAAATGAGTATACACAAACTGTGCCATTATAAAAATTACCGCCGCGATGAACTATATAAATTGTACAATTATTTATTTATTCTTATATTTCTTTTTATAATAAGCCCGTGCTTAGTATATGTTTATAATACAGCATCTGTCTGTCTATTTCAAATTATCGGTGCATTTGTGTTATGAGAATGGAATTAATAATTATCTAACTGTACAAGCACTAAATTACAGAATTTAGTAAATTATGTATAAGAACGAAGTAAGTTCAGGTTAACTATTTTCTTTTTTCTTAGCCCGTTTTATGTAATACATTTATTTTTTAAATAATATTAGACTTTTTTTGCTACATTATTATTCTTCTAATTTGAACACTCCAACAATAAAAAAGAGAACTACATATATGTAAAGTTTTATTATTATGTAAACTTTAGTTACATAATGCGTTTACATTAGCTATATCAGCAAAAAATCTATTTTACTTTACTTTAAATCTTACTTTACCTTTTACTAGAATTCTACAATTAGATTTTGCTTGATTTGCGCTTCAAAATTAATAAAGTGTATGAGTTGGCCAAGATTATTACGGTAACGTAAAGCTATTAAGGGTGAGAGTGACGTAATCGCCCATTCTTGGACAAATGTGTTCACGCAGACGATGATAAATCCTATAAAGGTTAGCACCGTGTGTGCGATTAAATTTGGAACATATTTAATTCTAATCGAAATTGTCAAATTCGCAAATATTTCTTATTGTTATGATTATAGTTCAAGATTCTTCTCAAAACTCTACAAATTCTAAACATGTAGAAACGATGAATATTGCAATGCATTTGTATCGAAACTCATATGCGTATCGTCGATATATTTAACGTGAATTAATTTAAGATATGAACGTGTCGAGTTTAGTTTTGCAAGAACAATTTCATTTTTCACAATTTTTCGCAACAAAACATGAGATTATGTAAAATATCAATCATAGTAGCGATGGCAAACTGTAGGTCAGTTTGAGGACCTAGTTCGTAGTTCATAGTTCATTTCAATGTACCGTTCACAAACTATAGGTCGTGAACCACTAAAATATTTTTAAAATGAACTAGTTCACGACCTATATGAAATACATGCACATACTGAAAATAATCTCTTTTTTTCTCAATATAAAAATATTAAATGGTAAAAAATAAATAAATTGAAATATTATAATACTTATTTTGAATATAAGTATTATAATATAAGCAGGGTAAGGAACTCACAGAAAATAAGGAAAAAGCTAGAAGATGGAAGGAGTATCTTGAAGATTTATATAAAGGTAGGCAGGACATGGAGGAGCTAGAAAGTGTGGAACAGATAGATGAGGATGACTTAGGTCCTAGCATACTTAGGTCAGAGTTTCATAGAGCATTAAATGATTTACGGAATAACAAAGCAGCGGGGATTGATATGATACCAGCCGAATTAATAAAACACGCAGGGGAAAAAATGCAGGAGCGATTATACAGGTTAGTTTGTAAAATATATGAGAAGGGAGAAGTACCACAGGATTTTCAGCGTAGTAGAATAGTAACAATGCCGAAGAAAATAGGAGCTAATCTGTGTGAGAACTATAGGACCATTAGCCTACTATCACATGCATCGAAGATATTGTTAAAGATTATTTATAGGAGATTAGAAAATAAAGTAGAGGAAAGGCTAGGAGAAGATCAGTTTGGTTTTAGGAAAAACAGAGGGACGAGTGAGGCGATTCTAGCACTAAGAACGGTAGTAGAAAAAAGAAAGAGGGTAGGAAAGGTAACTTGCATAGCTTTTGTAGATTTAGAAAAGGCATTTGATAATGTAGATTGGGACATAATGTTTAGAATTTTAAAAGAAACGGGTATAGATTATAAGGATAGGAGAATAATTTTTAATTTATATAAACACCAAACTGCCTTAGTTAGAATTGAGGGGGAAGAAGAGGTAGCAAAAATAGGGAAGGGAGTTCGGCAGGGATGTACACTCTCACCGTTATTATTTAATCTATATATAGAAGATGCAATAAACAAAGTAAAAGAAGAGTATAGTGTAGGTGTGAATGTACAGGGAGAGAAAATATATATGCTGAGATTCGCCGACGATATAGCTATATTGGAAGAAAGCGAAAAGAATTTAGAAAGGGTATTGAATGGTATGCAGGCAGTATTGACTAGGGATTTTAACATGAAAATAAATATAGGTAAAACTAAAGTGATGAGGTGTGACAAAAAGGAATGCAGTAGAAAAATGAGGATCTCAATAGGAGATAATAGAATCGAAGAAGTGTCAGATTTTTGTTATTTAGGCAGTAGAATCACAAAAGATAATCGAAGCAAGGTAGATATAAAGTGTAGGATAGCACAGGGTAGGAAGGCATTCGTAGAAAAAGAACAGATTTTAAGATCAAATATTGACTTGGGTATTAGAAAAAGATTACTGAAGGTATATGTTTGGAGTGTAGCACTGTACGGGTGTGAGGCGTGGACTATAGGAAAGGAAGAGAAGCGTAGATTACAAGCATTCGAAATGTGGTGTTATAGGAGGATGATGAGGATTGGTTGGGAAGATAAAGTAACAAATGAAGATGTACTAGAGTTAGTAGGGGAGAAGAGAAGTATTTGGAGAGTGTTACAGCGTAGGAGAGACAGATTAGTAGGGCATATCCTTAGGCATGGGGGGCATTATGCAATTGATCATAGAAGGTAGAGTGGAGGGAAAGAGAGGGGTAGGTAGGCCTAGATTGGAGTATGTGAGTCAGATAGTTGAAGACGTTGAGATGAATAGCTACAGGGAGATGAAGGGATTAGCTCAGGATAGATCGGCATGGCGTGCTGTTTCCAACCAATCTTTAGGATTGCGGACTCTTTAACTAACTATTTTGAATTAGGAATGAGGAAGAAAAGACAACAATGTTTATAATTTATGAAAAACATATATATAAGGAAATATAATCTTCTCTAGGAACTCACTATTATTTATATGAAGTTCTAAAATACTTATTGGTAGTTACTTATGAAAATGTTTACTACTTTACTAACACTTGAAAATTAAATGTACAAACTAGGATAAAATGAACTAGATAGAATCGTTTTGTTTGGCGTTATAATTTCTATTTTCTATTCCGAATCTTCTTCTCTGTTCAAACTTCAAAGCTTTGATTTGAAATTAAGTGATTGCATTGCACTCAGTATGGAATAGAAGAACTATAAGATTTACATGTTTATTTTTGCATTATTGCAAAAATTTGCTATGGCATGACATACTTAAGAACATATTTAATTTTGCGAATATATTAATTATATTATTCCAAATGAAATCTGATACCAACATATAAATTGTGACTCAGCTCGGTAATGTTGCTGTTGCAATATTGCATCGAGTTTCCTATTTCGTTCCGTCCACCAACACACTTTATCACTAAATAAATGTTAGTACTGTATATGTAATGTATACTATACTGCTTCGTTTACGAGCCGTTGTGATTCATGAACGGTTTAGTACACGACGGGTTCAGGACCTAGTACCAGTACATCAATACGTACACCGTTCACCATGTAGTTCATAGTTCACGAACTAGGTCACAGTACGCCCGTCATTTGATTGAACCGTTCAGAGTGAACGGTTCGCGAGAGAACTACACATCGCTAAATCATAGTCAATTACGTCAATCATAGTAAAAATACACCTCTGCCAAAGAATAGTGTAACTAAGAAAGAGAACTTTTATTCTGCTAAAATATATTTAAAAAAAATTAACATTACATAATTGATTTTTATAATAATATTGGGACATATTCAAGCACAACCTTTTTTATTTACAATGAATTGTTGCGCAGTTTATCTTATTGTTTTTGAAAGTACAAATGGTTATAGTTGGCAGTTTGTATTATTGCATTATATTGCGATGCAAACATATTTTGGATGAAATGTTTAAACTTGCATGGTTTTCGTTCCGCAATTTTCTTGTTATAAAAGGTGACCAGTTTGAAATTAATTCAGCGGTTTTTTTAATACCTCTGCCACATTTATAATGTTTCATTTAATCTTCGTATTTTATACTGGTTCTTTACTGCAAGCGAGATATTAGAAAAAATATGTTTACTTCGCAAGTGTATCGTATCTAAAGAAATGAAAATGTGGCTAACATATAAGACAACACATATACCTCCAAGCGCAAATGTTCAGATGTTTTTAGATGATATAACTAGCATTTTTAAACAATACACCAATAACAATGAAGACATTTTTATAGGAGACGTGAATATGAATGTGTTCAACACTGAATCAAACGAAGTAAATAAATATCTAAATATTTTAAATGAACATGGTTTCACAAAGTATTTGAAGAGCGATTCTAAAGTAACAACCAATTCCAAAACAACCAGCAACAATTAGAGTAACAAATATTTTTGTCAATGACAAAAAAAGCACTCTAACTGTAGAATTCTATGTTTTAGAATATTGCTATTACAGATCATTTTTCTACCATTGCGCACATATGCAATATAATAGCCTGAAATTAAGTTTCGGTAAAATATTGGCCTCTGCGAAATTAATCTGTATAAGATATCTATATGCGGTCTACTTTATTTTAAGAATTAGAATAAAAAATATTATTACTGTTTTTTATATTCACAGACACGTGAATTGCATTAAGAGAATGAATTTGAGCAGAATCGATACAAATTTAAAATAATTTTGAAATGATAAAATCATCGATATGAGCTACCACTAAATCAATTGAAAAAGCGAGGTAATTTAAAAGGCGATGCGATAAAAGTATATGAAAATCCATTATATTAAATCTAAATAATATAATTAAAAATGACAATAAAATCAAAATTAATCTTACTTCATGAGAAATAGTCTGAGCGTATCTTCATTCATTTTATTTATAAATGATGGCCACTATTAAAATCCTAATCCGTCCCTCTAAAAAATTGTACAAGACATTAATATGGTTTAAAAAGGTCACGCTGTATATACATTATCATCTTACAATGCGGCTTTAAATTCAACATTCAGTAACGTGAGTAATTATTAATTTATATTGTTTTAAAAGATTTATAGGTCACATTATATGCCATTTTTGAAATACTTCTGTCATGTTGACTTATTTATGTAATATTATATCAATCACGATTCGTGACAGAGGTATTTTATTTCGTTTTTATCTTGGTGCTAGTGAAGATGGGGGCATAGCCTTCGAAATGCACATCTAGCTACTTAATGCTTTAAGTTACGGTATTATTCTGTACTATTATTTAACACCGTAGTGATAATTTTTTAAATAAACCTAACTTTAATTTCAACATTTTTCTAGCATAAAACCTACTAATTTAATGAAACAGCACCAACATATTTCAAGGAGCATTCAAGGTAACTTGACCATAGTCTTTTGATTACTCTTTATACAATGTAAGTGGCGAATTTTCATTGGATATAAAATAGCAATAGATAAGGAAAATATATTTTCCTTTTTCAATATCTTAGATTTAGAGACTAACTTAAAACCCAACTAACTATAAAATAATTTGACGCCGTAGTGATTAATTTTACAATAAGATATCGACCAATACTTTTACAATTATATTGATTTACAATTTACAATAATGTAGATTGGGACATAATGTTTAGAAATTGAAAAGAAACGGGTATAGATTATAAGGATAGGAGAATAATTTTTAATTTATATAAACACCAAACTGCCTTAGTTAGAATTGAGCGGGAAGAAGAGGTAGCAAAAATAGGGAAGGGAGTTCGGCAGGGATGTACACTCTCACCGTTATTATTTAATCTATATATAGAAGATGCAATAAACAAAGTAAAAGAAGAGTATAGTGTAGGTGTGAATGTACAGGGAGAGAAAATATATATGTTGAGATTCGCCGACGATATAGCTATATTGGAAGAAAGCGAAAAGAATTTAGAAAGGGTATGGAATGGTATGCAGGCAGTATTGACTAGGGATTTTAACATGAAAATAAATATAGGTAAAACTAAAGTGATGAGGTGTGACAAAAAGGAATGCAGTAGAAAAATGAGGATCACAATAGGAGATAATAGAATCGAAGAAGTGTCAGATTTTTGTTATTTAGGCAGTAGAATCACAAAAGATAATCGAAGCAAGGTAGATATAAAGTGTAGGATAGCACAGGGTAGGAAGGCATTCGTAGAAAAGGAACAGATTTTAAGATCAAATATTGACTTGGGTATTAGAAAAAGATTACTGAAGGTATATGTTTGGAGTGTAGCACTGTACGGGTGTGAGGCGTGGACTATAGGAAAGGAAGAGAAGCGTAGATTACAAGCATTCGAAATGTGGTGTTATAGGAGGATGATGAGGATTGGTTGGGAAGATAAAGTAACAAATGAAGCTGTACTAGAGTTAGTAGGGGAGAAGATAAGTATCTGGAGAGTGTTACAGCGTAGGAGAGACAGATTAGTAGGGCATATTCTTAGGCATGGGGGGATTATGCAATTGATCATAGAAGGTAGAGTGGAGGGAAAGAGAGGGGTAGGTAGGCCTAGATTGGAGTATGTGAGTCAGATAGTTGAAGACGTTGAGATGAATAGCTATAGGGAGATGAAGGGATTAGCTCAGGATAGATCGGCATGGCGTGCTGTTTCCAACCAATCTTTAGGATTGCGGACTCTTTAACTAACTAACTACAATTTACACCATTTACATTTACATTAACCATTTACAATTTCGCTTGTTTAATATAGATTACAAAACGGATAACTTATGGCATAACGGAAAAATTTCAATAACTAAATACCAAAATTTCGGATTTATCGAGAAAGATAACAATGAAGCAATTTATTTTTAGATGTATCATGTATTAATATCTGCGGAAGTTTGAACTATATAATAAATAGCTTATAAATAATGCAGATATCGCAATTATACTCCGAAGGAATATTATATTATTGATACAAATATATATTGTCAGCTATAGGCAATTCGCCTGTATAAAGATTGGCTTACCGGCTCATAAATATTCAAATTTATAAAACAATAATAAACGCATGTAGCGAATTGAAAAGGTAAGTTTTACAAGGCTATGTGCTTGATTATTGCATTGAAGGAATTAATACAAGAATAGAGACGGTGGACAAGTGTTCGAAACAAAATAAATACAATACAATCGGTACTCCATAGTTCGTATTAATTAAAACACAATTTTTGATCGTGTGCAATATGAAAGAATAGCCCTAGATTATTTTCCTATTTGGAGTATATATCTTGAAGAAAGTGAAATTATAAATAGAAGCTTTATTAGGTCAATTAATTTCTTAATCATATAATGTTTGTAATATAAACCAATGTCTTAAATACTGAATATATTTCCCCTTATGTTATTGATTACTGTCAATTATGTTTTTGTTGATTTGTCGATTTTTAGAAAATTTACTTAGAAAACATAATTATATAAAATATAATATAGTATATAAAAAGTAAATCAAATTCATTAAAATTTGCATTTGTCTCGTTCTTTTCAAAACAATTTGAACGGCTAATTACACATCTCAAAGCGGCATTGTAAGCCAAGCTGAGAAGTAGACAAATTAACCTGAGGACTGTAGCAAAAGACATTGCAAATCATAACTTAAATGGCAGCACTTATAAACTTTTAACTTCATTGCTTTTCAAAATTTTTTTAATCCTGGCGTTTTTTCGGGAAATTTTACAATACGAAACATGCGAAGAATTTTGTTTACTATCCACTGCAATATTAAAAAAAAAAAAAAAACATTAGTACATTAAAGTAACAAATTGAACATTTTAGTAAAGGAGAAAAATACAATAAATATTTTTTTATAATTTTGATGCAAAATATTTATATAAAGGTGTACTCTCTAATTGCGCCGTTAGAAGTAAAAGTTACATAATATAAGTTATTTTAGTGGCACCTTTTTCTATGTGAGATTGCTCACCAAAGTTAACATATTGAACGGGCCATGTGTTATTATAATGTACTGACGATATCGGTGTGTTAATTATTAATACAGAAGTGAAATAGTGAAATAATTTTTAAACTGCAACAATTTTTTTT
Organism: Leptodirus hochenwartii; assembly: GCA_947310635.1. Classification (NCBI taxonomy): domain Eukaryota; kingdom Metazoa; phylum Arthropoda; class Insecta; order Coleoptera; family Leiodidae; genus Leptodirus; species Leptodirus hochenwartii. The sequence goes on along the minus strand of OX371178.1, from coordinate 31,604,026 downwards.
CTTCGAAAAATGCATACTAGTGGTACTTTCCAAATACCGGGAGTATGCCATACACGAATCAGCTGTTTATCAGTTAAACCATCTACTTTTGCAAAAAAAAATCAGGTTTTCTTTAAATTCCAATTAAATACATGGTAAACAAACATACGTAATAAGCTTGGTCCATTTTTATTACATCCAAATTCCAAAAAAAAAAAATTAAAAATCTACATGGAAAGATTGCGCACATGGATTTACTGCACTGAATGTTATTTACGTTGGCATATATGTGTGTGGGCGACATTATACATGTACACTTATATTAATCGCAACACTGGTATTGGCTATATGGTAGACTATATTAAAATATCTGCCGGCGCCTGAATGTAACTTATGCAATAGAGCAGGGGTTCCCAACTGGTGGTCCGCGGACCCCTGGGGGTCCGTGAGGTATGGCTGAGGGGTCCGCTGGCTGAGGGATATATATAAGGAAACGACAAAGCGAGTGCGTCTGGCTTCTTTTGACAACTAACGCTAGCACACTTGAGCGCGAGCACTGGAACTAGATGAGACCCTAGTTTGGCTTTATGCCGTTAGAATGCGTCGCTGTCGAATTCCACATTCCACAGCCAACATACTATAGTATAGTAACTATACTAATACCGTTAGTGCGTTAGCGTTAGTCGGTTAGTCGTTAGTCAGTTAGTAAGTTTATTACTAGTGCAGTCCCTGACCGTGTTTGTGTGATTTTGTGTAACATTTTAGTGATTGAAAAGCTTTGTTTTTCACGGAAAGTTACATTACGCGTACGTTATGGACCGTTGGTTAAAATCTGGATCGTTAAAACGGCCTAGGCCTACAGACGAAGAGGGAGAAAATGCATTCGACGTTAAAGTTAATAAGTCAGTGACTCTCGAACCGAACTTGTCAGTGTCTCTTGAACCCAACTCGTCGGCGTCTCTTGAACCTAATTCGACCAAGATCAGTGTTAAACCTACTGCAAAAATTAGAAAATACAACTCTGATTACTTGGAAATGGGTTTCACGTTCACTGGCCCTGAGCAGCAGCCTAAACCTCAATGTGTAATTTGCTACGAAAGCCTTGCGAATGAGTGTATGAAGCCAGCAAAACTCCGTCGGCATTTTGAGACAAAACATCCCGAGTACAAGAGTAAGTCATTAGATTTTTTTAAAAACAAACTAGGAGAGCTTAAAAGATCTCGTAAAAACATTACTAAACACTATGGTGCAAATGTAAATGAAAATTCAACCCTTGCATCTTATGAGGTATCTCAGCTTGTCGCTAAATGTGGAAAAAACCATACAATTGCTGAAGAACTTATACTACCATCAGCAATAATTCTATGCAAGAGAATGTTGGGTGATGCGGCTGCTAAGATAATAAGTACTGTTCCGCTCTCTAACAACACTGTCCAAAGACGAATTTCAGACATGGCCAATAACATTGAAGATACATTGCTGGTCAGACTTAGCATGAGCGACATGTTTGCTCTTCAATTGGACGAAAGCACCGACATATCAAAAAAAGCAATAATGTTGGTTTTTGTTCGATTTTTGTGGGAGGACCAGATATTCGAAGATTTTCTTTTTTCATGCGAACTACTTCACACAACAGCAGAAGATATTTTTACTGCATTGAATGATTTTTTCAATAAACATGACGTCACCTGGACAAAATGTGTGGGCTTGTCTACGGATGGAGCAAAATCAATGGCTGGCCACAAAACAGGACTTCAAGCTCGTGTCAAAGCAGTAGCCCCTGAGGTGAAATGGACACACTGTTGTATTCATCGTGAAGCCTTGGTAGCCAAAACATTGCCTGAACCTTTGCAGAAGATACTTAACGAAGTAGTTGAAATCGTTAACTACATTAAAACTCGACCTCTGCAATCCAGATTATTTTCTTTGTTGTGCAAAGAGATTGGCAGTGAGCATGAACAGCTTCTTATGCATACGGAAGTAAGGTGGCTCTCTCGAGGGAGGATATTGACAAGATTTGTTGAACTTACAGATGAAGTTCGTGTTTTTCTTCTTCACACCAAGTACGCAGATGTTCTCACTGACTTTTCTTGGCTTTGCTCAACTGCCTACTTAGCTGACGTGTTTGAACACTTGAATATATTGAACTTAAGTTTGCAAGGGAAAAATGTAGACATGTTCAAAGTTGAAGATAAGATCAGTGCGATGGTAAAGAAGTGCCAGCTCTGGGCGGCAAGGATTGAAAACGAGTCGTTCACTAACTTTCCTAATTTGAAAAAGTTCTTGGAGTCTGCAGAGGAGAGTTTACCTGACCCGATAAAGATCAACGCAGCCGAGCACCTACGCAGCCTAGCCACGACTTTTAGGTTATACTTCCCTGAACCTGACCCTGACGATGGTTGGATTCGAAATCCTTTCAGCTGTCAAGCAATTGAACAAATCCAAGGCCTCACAGAAGAAGAACAAGATAAGCTTGTGGATTTGTCGAGTTGTGGTACAATGAAAGACATTTTTAATGGCGAGAAAATAGCAGACTTCTGGGCAACAGCACGCAAGGATTACAAAGAACTTGGAGAGAAGGCCATGAAAAAAATCCTTCCGTTTGCAACAACCTATCGGTGTGAGCAAGCATTTTCTTCCATGTGCTTCATGAAAAACAAATATAGGAATCGGCTTGACATGCGGTCGGATTTCAGAGTGAAAGTTTCAAGTTTGGAACCTAACATTACAGAAATAATGGACCCTAAGGTTAAATTCAATGTATCTCATTAATTGAGGAGTGAAAATTAAAAGTAATAATGTACTTGTAGGTACTCTGTATTTTCACAAATAAATCCCAAGTTGTATAGCATTAGTTTGATTTATTTTTTCACATATTTTGGCTCTTTTCAGGTAACTTTAGGTTTGTTTAGGACTTTAGGTCTTTAGGAAATAGTGGGGGTCCTCGTCATTGTAGTACCTTGATGAAGGGGTCCTTGGAAAAATTTAGTTGGGAACCCCTGCAATAGAGAAACTGGTGCCTTGTTGTTAAGTTGTTATTTTTAAGGCTAGCCACTCTTGCTTGTACAGCCGCAGCAGTACCAACAACAGCTTGCACCAAGATATGTTTGTCCTAGATTTGCCTATACTGGAATATATTAGAAAAAAATTAAGTTATTCCGCGCATAAATATCTTTGGTATAATATATGCGAGTCGATATAATTTAATTAATTATCATTACCGCGGATTAATAATACGATTTGCCTCCATGGTGGCTTGCACAGAATTATTATTGTGCCTACTGGCTATTGCTGTAAATACATATGAGTAAAGATATATATTAAGGGCTGGTGGTATAGAACAATTATATTTTTGCTTCTCTAGTATTATGAAATATGACTATTTCTGAGAAAATGGAAATAAGTAATTTATTATTACTATCAGCTATTAATAGCTTAAATAATACATTTGAAATCGAATTAATCAGTTTTGATTAAGTATTGCTGAGATGCTAGAAGATTTTTCCAAGAAATACATTGACATTTATTAATAATAGTTATAACAATGCATTCATTCATTTATTCATACACATCTGGCTTGGACTATGAGTCAATAGCCAAAATAATCATTGATAAATCCTACATAGATCTATTCTAGTTTTTTTTTTGTATTATTTATAGCCAACAATTTCACATTTAGTATCTATTCTAGATAGCTTTCAATACAAAGATGTTTTATGGCATAATCGATATACTGACAACATTCAACTTATTATAATATTTAATATTATAATATGAAGCAAACTGTTTAATGTGCATAGATTTATTTCTTGAATTAAAGCAGAAAATATAATTGAATGTTTAAATAATAAATAACACATTGAGAAAATTTAAAAGAACAAGAGATATCAGAAATATTAGTAGTTTAGAACAAAGTCATATTATAATCTGACACCGTAGTGATAATTTTTAAAATGAATATATTAGATTAAATATGTTATTTAGTATGAAATTTATTATTATTATAATTTTTCTCACACCTGGTCTTTGCATATAGCATTAACCAACCTTACATTCTCTTACATCTCCTCTTAACTGTTTCGAGACACATTCAGGAATGCCATTCACTCCCGAATGGCAACTTTCACAACGTCCATTGTCCGGAAGGGATTTAAATCCAGAATATGTCCAGAAATAATCCCGACCGGAGCGGGATACGAACCCACAACCAGTCTACCGAGTAGTATGAAAATGTAACTTTACTAATATCATTAATAGATACAAGGCAAATCAATATAAAACCATTTTTTTAAGGTTTAGCAGTACTTAACATATTAACTAAAAAATATGCTTATTTTTATTTTACAGTTTATTTTGCGAAATTTGTTCAAGTAAATGCAAATGTTCTAATCCATTAAATTTGACATGAACTCCAAACTGAACATTGTTGCCTATCTTGAGAGGTTCCTGTATTAAAGTCCGCTCCAGATCATTTAACATAGAGATGGTAGGTACATTTAATATAAGAATTAAATTAAAGGAAATTGTTAAAATCAAATCTGAGCAGTGGCGGTTTCTTTGGAGGCCGCACGGCCGCAATCACCGTAGATATATAATTGTATTGTGATATTTTAACTGGGCATTATTTTTCCTAAAAGATAAAGCTTATGTTGCGAAGCACGAAACACAACACGGTGTGGCGCATTCCGTTATGGTACTCCACCGCTTGCAACGGAAGCGGTAGAGTGAGAACGACCTTATGCAGTATATTATCTATTTCTTTGGTTCGCGTATCGTATGCGCCGCAAACAAACTAGCGGCCCGGGTTGCTATAGCAACGTGACGTCACGCTGCTTCTACCGCTAATAATATATTGTTGTTTTAGCGTCCCAACAGAGAAGCCTAGTGTAGTATACAGGAAAATTGATATAGAATAGCCAGATAAGACAGTTGCAGTATTCTGTGTAGTTACATATGTACGATTTTGCCACATGTTTCTCCAAGAATATATTTAACAGAAATAATATAATAAAAATGAATAGTGTTAGATCTTTATTAAAAAGAGTTTTGTAGACTTTCTCTTGAGAACAAAGTGAAAATTAAAGAATTCCGTAGCCTATTACCTGATTTAAATTTATCACAAACTTGTGCAAGGAGTGTTTATATCAATGAAAGATAGAAGAGCGGAATACCACTTTCAAGAAATGATTGAATTTAAACATTTTGCATCCATTTTAGGTACAATTTCTTACTCTGGTGTTATTTTTTAATAAATGCGCCCTCCTCGATTGAAATGTTAAGAGCCGCCACTGAATCTGCGATCATAGATATTGAAAGAAAACAGAATAAAGTTGAATGTAGCAAAATGTTGAGCAATACCATTTCCTACAACTTTCATACAACTACATATAAGATTTCTGTTGCCATTGTAAAGAAAGGAATGTAATATATACAAGACTTGGGGGGGGGGGGGGGATATTTGATTATCGCTTAACATATATCTATCATATTGATGAAGTTTGAAATTCAAGAATAAATTTACATGATTTTTAATTCTAATCATCGAAATGTTATTCGTTAATTGACACTTAATTTTCTAGTCTTGGCATTAGTCTTTATTAACTGTATTGGATGATTCGTTGAATTGTATCGATTGTAGTAACATATGGCATGTCCATTTTATAAAGTGTGTAAGGATCATAATGAAACAACGTGAAGTTACGAGATGATTGTATTATCAAAAATATAAACATTTTCATATTATAATACATAAAGGCATATAAATTAGTATTGTTTAATTAGGGTAATTTACAAAATAGACCTTTTGTGTTTGTAAGCATTGTATTGGAAGCAAATATTTATTCCATATTCGTAGCAGAAATGCTAGAAGACTAAACGACTACTAATATATTTTATTCTCAGATTCTATAATAAGATTATCGATGAATATATATATTTTTACATTAGCTTTAAAAATTATAAGATCGGTATTAAAATTTTACAATCATAATATTGTTCAGGGTATATTTTATGTCCATTTTTATTATGCTAAATTTATCCATCCTTAATAATTTCTTATGAATGATAATGAATTTATATTAATAGTACTCATCTATTCTAGGGCGTAAGTCTCTTTCTGACTCGTCGTCGAAATATTTGAAACACATAAATATTTAAATAATAAATAGTTTTTTTATATAGCTTTTTTTTTAATAATTTCGACTTATAGCTAGCTCATCGATATATGCCGAAATATATATGCGCAATATACAGATGTACTCAACGTTATGCTTATTATTTTTAATTTATTATCTACTTTAATGATCGAAATGCATCATTTGAATAATCCGTTTCTGACCTCTGAATTCCATACACAGAAGGATAACTGAGTGGTTTTTATTTTTATTTTTGTGGTTCCTTTGAACTACAGTATATTGTAATGTTGAATACGTTTTACACTATACTACAAAGTACAGCAAAATACAAGTGCAGGCTGCGAGAGTGCATGGTTTTTAGACTACAGAGGTATGAGAGTGCGGTCTCTGATAATGCAACCATTGCATTATAAATATTGGTTAGGAAAGTACTGGCTACTCGAATATAATATTTAATGCTATACATTAGATCAATCTATTGACAACATTGTATACACACTTTTATAAATAGTAGATGTACTTAAGGACTTGGGAATTATATCTGATGATAAATTAATATTTTAAAAATTATCAGTATGGTGTTAAATATTAGTATAGAATATCACCCAAATACCGGAACTGAATGCATTAAGTAGCGCATTTCGAAGGCTATGCCCCCATCTTCAATAGCACAAGATAAAAACTAAATAGAATGCCTCTGTCACGAATCGTGATTGATATACTATTAAATAACTAAGTCAACATGACAGAAGTATTTCAAAAGTGGCATATAATATTACCTATAAATCTTTTAAAACAATATAAATAGTAACAACAATAAACATTGGTTTGTCAAACCTAAAATAAAAAATAAAATAAAATACTATACTAATAAATTAATAAAATAAAATAAATATTGATTTCTTGGTATGCAATTGAAATTGTTAATTAGATTTATTATATAAATTTGGAATTCTTTAAATACCTAGCAAGAATGAGTAAATCACTTCTTTAAAACGCAATTGTCCCTCAATTTGACCTTAAAGGCTCAATCTGGTATGCTTAATATAATATATAAAAAAATCTTTAAAAAATAATGTTTTGTTTTATGTTTTGTTTAAATATGTTTAAACTTTATATAAGAACAGCTTATGTTAATTAGTTTATAAATTATTTGTAATAAAATACATTATAATTTCTAAAACACAAATTTCCGCAAATAATTCAAAATTATTTTCAAATCTATATTAATCAAATTCAAAATAATTTAGTTTAGAAATAATTTGTGAACTAATTAAAACATTGTATAAGACGAATGAGTATATAGCGGCAATTTCACAGTTATAAACTGCATTTTAATTTAATCAATTTAATTTAATCAATTTAATTTAGTCCAATTTAATTAACAAATAAGGAAGAAGTTTGCCAAATCAATTTTGCCAGTTTTCTTATGAAATATTATTTCATTTCATTTGGACAATGCTTATAAAACTATTATACGATTTTGTTGTATAAATAAATTCGTAAACATTATGATGCACCATTCTTACAATTTATAGATACCAACTAATTTTTCTATCAACAAAATGAATATACTAATTAAAAAAGAACATGATTTGAAGTACGTGTTCTTTATTTTGGTCTGAAGTCTAATAATTGTATAATAGTAAACTCATTTTGTCATGTCATGTAAAAAATTTCATTAAAAATTATATTTAATTTTTTTTACAAATATAAACTTAATTTTTAAATTATATTTTTATATAATTTTGATACAATATTTCATGTACATATATTTGTATAGTTTTTATATTGTTTAATTCAAGTTCGAATTCTATCATCGCTAAGAATATTTATCATTCATATCGACATATGTCACTGATTCGCTTTTCAGAAGGACATGTATTTTAATATCAATTTTCGAAAAATTCGCAACACATTGTATGAAAAAAAATTCTTTTCCGAAAAAAGTCCCCCTGTAATGGTATTTGAACCCATGACCGTCGAGGCTACTATTATTCGTCCTAGCGACGCAACCTCTACACCAGGGTAGCCTCTATTACCTAATTATTATTTACTTTTATTAATTTATAATTTACGCTCTAAATTTATTGGACTTCCACTTAATACTTAGTCCACTAAAGGACTAAGTACAAGCCATGCAATTTTAGAATTTATACGCAAGTTATAAGAAGGGTTTGAATAGAGACAGACATCTACCATATATCCATTTTCCATGACCTCAGTAAGGCTTTCGATTGCGTAGATCATCAGGTACTGTTAAGAAAGCTCAAAAAATATAAATCGAAAATTTAATTAAATCGTATCTATCGCATAGATACCAAACTGTCATTTATAATAAATAAAATCCAACAAACTACCAATAACAATCGGGGTACCACAGGGGTCGGTACTGGGACCACTTCTGTTTTTAATGTATATAAATGACTTTATATGCCACGTACAAAATGGTCAATGTATTCTCTATGCAGATGATACAACTATAACTGTCCGAAGTAATGACGTCCTTTCCTTGAAGAACTTGATGCATGATGCGCAGTTGAAGGCTTAAGGAATGGTTCACTGCAAATCGGTTATGCTTAAATGACTCTAAAACGCATAATTTGTATTCACTTTGAAATCTGCAATTATTGAAAACAAAGATAGTATCAAATTTCTTGGAGTAAATAATGATCGAAAGCTACAATAGAATTGTCACATCTATATATTATCTAAAAAAATTAAGCAGCAATATATTTGCCTTGTTTAATTTATCTACTAGTATATCTAAAAACACACTATTATTGGCATATTACGCTCGATGCGAATCTTTAATGTTTTACGCTGTGCTGTCATGAGGACATAGTGCAAACAAATATTTAATATTTAGACGAGCCGTCCGAATTATTGATGGATTTAGAGTATAGAGCAGATTGCAGAAATTCATTTCAAAAACTGTCAATTTTAACTTTTCCTAGCATCTCTATTTTACACAATCTGCTATATATATACAATAACAAAGACTCTTTTAGTCTACATGAAGATTACCATTCATCTGACACTCGTAACAAAACTGATTTAAGACCAAACTTATACATGTTAAAAAAAGTCGCAAAATGGATCTAATTACTTAGCTTTAAAATTTTACACTGCCTTATCTCGACATATCAAACAACTGCCATATATGGTAATAGATTTAAAGATACTAGTAGTATAGCTATGCGGTTCTGGATCACTTGCCATCGAGTTCTCTGAAATCGATGACGATGTCCATCAGGAGCGGTCAAGAAGTAGGTGAAGAAGTGTCTCTAGGGCATAGCTGAAGAAGTGCCTTTTTAACAATTGGTGGTGTAGCTTCCTGTGTATCTTTCAAGGTCATAGCTGAAGAAGTGTCTTTTTGACCTCAGATGAAGAAGTGTCTTTTGACAATGGGTTACTTCTTGCGTATCTAACAAGGTCATAGCTGAAGAATTGCCTTTTTGGCCTCATGGCTGAAGAAGTGCCCTTTGGGTTGAGGGGTGGTTAGGTCTTAGGTGTCGAGCGACAATGACCGGTTGCGCAACAGTTCTTATGTATTGCATAAGCTACCTGAACAGGTGGAATAAGCTAGGCTAGGCTAAGCTAGTTTCCAAAAGCAAAACCGCTGAAGAAGTGCCTTTTTGGCCTCATGGCTGAAGAAGTGCCCTTTGGGTTGAGGGGTGGTTAGGTCTTAGGTGTCGAGCGACAATGACCGGTTGCGCAACAGTTCTTATGTATTGCATAAGCTACCTGAACAGGTGGAATAAGCTAGGCTAGGCTAAGCTAGTTTCCAAAAGCAAAACCGCTGAAGAAGTGCCTTTTTGGCCTCATAGCTGAAGAAGTGCCTTTTGGGTTGAGGGGTGGTTAGGTCTTAGGTGTCGAGCGACTATGACCGGTTGCGCAATAGTTCTTGTGTATTGCGTAAGCTACCTGAGCAGGTGGGCTAGGCTAGTTTCTAAGAGCAAAACCGCTGAAGAAGTGCCTTTTTTGGTGCGATATAGCTGAACTTTGATGATGACCTTTTCCTTATCGTTCTGCTTGATTGCAAATTCTACAGTGTTGATGTATGGTAAATAATATTAAAAACTAAATTGTTTTCTATATGTCTTTATTAAATACACAGTGTTCTATTAACAAAATATTATATATACTATACATGTTACAATAATATATAATGGTTATTATTTTGGTACAGTAGTTTTAATAGTATGTTTTTGTCCACATATGTTCTTTCTAACTTTTCTCTCTCAAATGTTTTCTAAAAGAAGGTACGTTTTATGATTTCAACGAATTTTTTGAAAAATATAAATATAACATTAATCTTTAAATTAATTCTAAATTGTTAATAATTATTATCTAATTTGGATAATATTTCGAAACATATGACTTTATATGTGATAAATGTCCAATGTTTGTATTCTTCTTCTTCTTCTTCCTATTCCTATTCCGATTCCGATTCCTATTCGTATTCCTGCTCCTATTCCTGTTCCTGTTCCCATTCCTATTCATATTCCTATTCCTATTCTTATTGTTATTGTTAATCTTATTCTTATTGTTATTCTTATTGTAATATTGGAATATTCTTATATCTGAATTGTAATATGTGGTCAATTTCTTCCTTAATGCGAACTGCAAAAGCCGTACACTCTCTGGAATAGCTTTCGTAAAGCGAACTCCATCATAACACTACCATGGCGGTACAACATACGCTCAAAACCCGCTTACTCTTTGATCGTAGCCTAGTTGATTCTAGCGTCCGATGCGGGATGTGGATGTCCGAGCATCTTCGCACTCCTCGTGCTGCTATCACGACGGATGCGTTTGACAAGTTGTTGGATCACATTATCTGAGCTGTATGCCAAGAGTAACAAATGAAGAAAAACTCGCATTGATTCTCCATGAGTACTGTATGATTTTAATCATGTAGTACTTTGAAAGGGAAACGAATCACAATGGTTGCCTTATGATGGATAAAAAGTCTCTTCAAATTTCCGCTCTCATATTAAGTGACAAACTCTACAATATCTATCCTGGTTCAACGTCAAGTTTCTTTTGTTCGATTTTAACGCAAGGTTTATGGTTTCTATTTGTCCAGCTTACACTAATTTAACTAATAAGCTTAATATTTAATATAGCGTGTTCTTTGGTGTTATACGCGATATCGTAATAGATATCGCGACGATCTTTTTTCTTGTGCTTCATTTGTAAAGGAATAAGCGGACTGTTTATGAACGCAATTACCAGACCGGCTCCAATGCGATAAATAAATATATAATTAATTAATTAAATAGAACATCGTGTGGCCGTTTAGCGAATGTTATTTATGAAAGCGTTCAAACTGCCGCTGATTGGCCAGAAAACGCAACGTTGCTGGCACAAATTGTCCTGTTATCGTGATATAATTTTCGTCTATAATTTATTGATCCGACTTACCTTACGAATACTATGGATAATTATTAATGACCATAGACAATGGATTCAAAATTTCCGCGATAAATGAAATTTATCGGGCTACATTCTTTTTTAAATTTTAAGGCAATTCATAGGTCCATATGTTTTAATGATAAATACCATAGAGATGAGATATTAATTACATAGTTACTAAATCTAAACATAACTCTTTGTTGCAATTCTTTATTTTGACCTTCGTAATAATAAGTCATATTAACTTTAAAAATAAAATAAAAAATCGTTTTTAGACATTTGCAGACGTTTAATAAATATATTTTCAGATATAAAAAATATTTTTTTTGTCGTGTAAAATGCAGTTTTAGTCCGCGAAGCATGAAAATGTCTAAAAACGCTTGTATTCGTTGAAAGTGATCATTTTTAGACGTTTCCAGCGAAGCACTAAAATGTCTAAAAATGCTTGTATTCGTTAAAAGTGATCGTCTTTAGACGTTTCCAGCTCTCTGACGTTAATAAATTTATTTTCAGAGATAAAAAATATTTTTTGTCGTGTAAAATGCAGTTTTAGTCCGCGAAGCACGAAAATATCTAAAAACGCTTGTATTCGTTGAGAGTGATCGTTTTTAGACGTTTCCAGCTCTCTGACGTTAATAAATTTGTTTTCAGAGATAAAAAATATTTTTTTGTCGTGTAAAATGTAGTTTTAGTCCGCGAAGCACCAAAATGTCTAAAAACGCTTGTATTCGTTGAAAGTGATCGTTTTTAGCTGTTTCCAGCTTTCTGACGTTAATAAATTAATTTTCAGAGAAAAAAAATAAAAAAAATAAAATAATATAAAAAATAAAATAAAACGATTAACTTCCAAAAATTCCAATATTATGTTACTTTTAAACGTGCCTTCTACAGTCAAACAGCTCTCTTTTTGAAATATTCGAAGTAGAGATGGCAACATTGGAAAAGCAGGACTATTCAGGACTGTGACTAGATCGATACTTGATATATCGCAACTACTATTACATATAAATGTTGACTGTTCCTTCAGTTTATTGGCATTTCGGTTATCTCGTTCTTCTATAGTAATTTCTTTTATTCTTCTTTCATCTCATCTCTATAGTAAAAAAAAACAATCAAATATATATCGTATACAGAATTTTGTAAGAATATTGTTTTTAGCTTTATTAAATTTTTGTAGTATCATTTCTTTCCAGAAAACAATCGAAAGTTAGAATTGATTGAGCTATTAGAATTGTGTGCAATTAAGTACTATTAACTTGAAATTTTTATTTATTTATTTATTTATTTATTTAGCCCCAACAACAGAAATAAAATAATTTCCAATAACAGTGGAGTATATAAACAATAAGAATAAATATATTAATACATTTCAACCAGAGATATATAAGAATTTATGAAAAAATTGTTTACACATATTATAGTACATAATATAGTCGTAGATGAATTACTTAAGTGTTTTTAAAGAATCTTATATGTAATAAGGAATGACAGAAAACGTTTTATAACGATTTAAAGTTATTAAATTTTCTTTTTATTTAACAATCGCATATTTGTATAAAACACAATTGTGATTAAAATAAGCGATTTTTTGAAACAATACACAACTCGATGAACAAACATATTGCAAAACAATTTTATTACCATTAATATATGCCAGGAATGATTTTTTTAATTAAATCACTTTTTAGATATCTCACTGAAGAAGTCATCTTTCCTATGCTTGGACGATTCTTTAAATATTCATCTTTCTGGTAGAAGTATACTTGCATATTGAGGATTATTTAATCCTTAAAGAGGATAGAAGTGCATGCTGTTTATTTTCTAAATTAATATATCAAAATCGAATTATAATTAACAAGCTCGTTAAAAAGGATTAAGTTTTTTTTTCGTTTATTTGACCAAAAATTAGATAAACTATAATCGAAATATACCATAGAATATGCTGAACAATTCATATGATGAATTAGAATAATTTAATTTAAATAGCTACCCTAAAACTCCTTTGAATGTCATATTTCACACAAAGTGTTGTGCTTCAAATTTCCGAATTAAACCTCTAACTCCCCTTAAATACACCACTGCAAATAATATAAGAAAATGCAATGCACTGCATAACCCACTAAACAGCAGGTACAAGAAGAGCGGAGTAGAATTCCAGAAATGTCCTGCGGAGAAGATGTGGTCATTTTCATTTCGTACACGTTTCACCATTAGAACTGAACAAAAAAAATGTACAAGGACAAGCTGACTGATGGATCTGCAGCAAGAAGCAAACGAAGAGACGAGTATATACTGGCAACATTGCAAATTTATACACACGAACTGAGGAACGTATATGTCATATGTAAAAACGATCGCATATGTACAAGCTATGTTTATAAGATATATTTGGTCGTTGCCACGATAGAGCCTCATATATGTTTAACTAAAAATGTTTAGTGAGCAAGTAAGAAAAATGCTGTAGAAACTATTTTCATAAATCAATTTTTTGAAATTTACGTGTAAAACATGCGTACAGAAATAAGGTGGCTCCCTTTTGTGATTCTCCTCGTTCAAATAAGAAATCTGATCATATAATTTGAATAATCTAACCATGTGAAGACAATTTGCTCATGTCGTAATATACTTTATTATAAACTCATTTAATTGTCAGCTAAAGCCATATGTAGTACATAATGTTTTTGAAATACTAGACAGAAAAAGTACTAACGGTTGCCTATATATATATATATATATATATCTAATGCGAAATTCTTTTCTTTGAATAATTGTTTCGAGGAAACAGAACTGGTACAATTTTAACAATTTATATATTCAAACTATAGTATTTTAATAGCATTAAGTAGCTAGATGCGCATTTCGAAGGCTGTGCCGCCCCCCCCCCCCCCATCTTCATTAGCACAACATAAAAACAAAATGAAATAGATGTGATATTCTCATTTCTAATGGACCTTATCAAGAAATTTAAAAAGATCCACTTAATAAATTCGTATCAAATTACAAAGACATAATTAATTCATGTCATAATCTTATTAAGCCTATTCTTAAGCGAAAACGTTCAATTCCAAATCCTATAATACCAAAGATGTATGTATTACCAAAAATATATAAATCTGGTAAATCTGTGTCTGCTATTAACTCAGAAACATATTTACTTTTGAAATGGTAAGCAATGACTTGATTCAAAAATATGCTCGGTTACAGCACTTTTATCTTTTCTATTTAGAAATGCTCCTTAAATCTAGTTTCAATTGGTCTACGCATTTGTCCTATATATACTTTAGGACAACTAGAACAAGATATTTCATAAATACCAGATTTTTTATTGAAATTAATGAAATCTTTGGGACTTCCTGAAAAATTAGCAAAACTATTAGAAGTATTATATGTTACTTTTAATTATATTTATTTAGAGTACTATCTAAACCACGTACAATTATAGGATCAAATATAAATTATATAAATTATATGCCATTTTTGAAATAGTTGTGTCATGTTGACTTATTTATTTAATAGTATATCAATTTGATTCGTGACAGGTATTTTATTTAGTTTTTATCTTGTGTTACTGAAGATGGGGGCATAGCCTTCGAAATGCGCATCTAGCTTTAAGTTACGGTATTTGGGTGATATTCTATACTATTATTTAACACCGTAGTGATAATTTTTAATATAGTATTTTACATTATCCATTTTGCAACAAACACAAGAAGGTAAAAATTTTGAGATTTAAAATTGATTTTGCTCTTGCCATATATTATAATATTCGATATAATACTTATGAGTGCACAATTGAACAATTGATGTGAGGCGCGAACAATAGTAACGAAGAATACATTTAGGATAGAAGCTTTAGACAAAGTGTGCGCTATAGGAAGATGATGAGGTTTGGGTGGGTACATAGACTGACAAATAAGTTATTATTTCAAAAGTTTAGCAGGTATTATTGGTTTATTTTTCCAACTGGCGAACGTCCGCGGCTGCAAGGGTATGCGCACTCATCTTACAGCCCTAGAGTAAGCACAGCATCTAAAGCGTTCACATGTAAACATCTTTTATGGAATATCTTATTGGTTGTTGCTGTCTGTGCAGCGGATATCGGTACCTGACTTGGATTTGATATATATTATAATAGATTTGGTCTATGAACATATGAACATATTGCTACTTTGGGAGAAAACCGTCACAACTCAAAAATTTGAAATTTCTTACTTTGTGCAAAACCATAATGCAAATGTGGTAGATGTTTATGTGGAAGAGTGTCGTAAAGGTAACTGTCTTCGGCCGTTAGAGGACAGCTAGCTAGAGGCTACAAAAACCGATGCCACTGATAATGATACCTTCAAGATTTCTAATGTTAGGATTTTAAAAATTAACCAAGACAAACCGAATGAGCTGCTATATAAGAATTGTTATGGTGAGCCAGATTTTAAAACTGTATTGTTAACTAGTTATCTTAAAACCGCAGGAAAGAAATCATTTGGCAACCAGGAGCTGCAAATGTCCAGATTGGAATAACTGAGGCTAAAAATTACGGTTAATAGATAAAAAAGTAATTAAATACAAAAATGTTTTTAACTAAAATTTTTTCTTCGACAAACGTGTCACAAGTCGAGACACTGAAGGGTTGGTATTAGGGCTAGAAAAAAAAAATCTACTGAAGTTTACTATAGTATATACTTTAAACAGGATAAAAGATATTATTGATGTGATTTTTTGAAAATCTGCAATTTTTCATTCAAAATTTCATTAGCTTTTTCTCCAAACTTGTACCTTTTGAGTGGGTTTTTCTTCAATAGTAGCGATATGCTCTGAACATCTGAACATTGTTGATGTAATATGCTGAAAGCAGGGGTGTATGGGGGGTGGGGGGGCTCGCGGGGGCTCACATAATTACCCACACAATATAAAACGAAGAAACAAGGGAAAAGAGAAATTCGATTCAACATTGCCCAATATTTGAAAACATGAATCAAAAATTTTACAGCAATGTAGATCGATAATTTGACCCCTTTGCACCATACAATATTTAATATTTTAATGCGCGTTTCGGAAGCTATGCTTCCATCATCAGTAGCACAACTCAAGAAATTAAATTAATACAGTGCAGGTTTTCAACAAACTGTCCCACAGACACTTTGGAAATTATAATAAATATTGACTAATTTTTATGTACTTTTTTTTTTTAAATTTTATGTAAAAAATTTGCATCAATAAATTTTTTTAAATTATTTTTGTTTTAATAAATATTTTAAATGACGAAGAATAAATATTGGCATTTGAATACTAATATTAATTCCTGGTATTTTCTCAAAGTATTCTTGAGAAATATGCACATTTTGATCGGCAGTGGGAGCCCCCACCTCTTTTTTTACCAATACACCCCTGGCTGAAAGTATATATATCATATAGAAAGAAACGAAAATACGCACACATATATATCATGCAATATTATTTCATTGCACATGTGGACTAGCCTTTATAATTACGATAACTAAGACTAAATAGTGAATGTCCTAGAGAAACCCACGCTTTCGCATAGTTATTTCAATGAACGTTATTCTATATAGTTTTCTTATACTTATACAGGGTTTGCTACACAAATCCCAATTATATTTCATTGTCACCGTTTGGAAATAAATATTTATTTTATATCCCAGATCAATTAATATTTAGTTTTAATTCTTTATTAAATACCTAATTAATTGTTTATTGAAATTGATATTTTATAGGAAAGGACCTACCTTAAGTCAAGCAGGAAGCTAAATTTTATTCGAATAAAATTTAGTTAGAGTTCCAATTTTAGCATGCATCAATTTATTTTGGAAATTCTATAAAGTATATTCCACTTATCTACACTAACATGTTACTAAAACTCAAAATTAATTTCCTAAGTATTCCAAATTCAAAATGAACATGTCCGCTAGCCCAATATATCATAAATTTGAATGTTAATGTTCTATGAAATAATATGACGGTGCTTTTTCCTAGTCGCATTATTCAAATGCTTATTCAAATATACAGACCCGAAAATAAAATGTTATTTTATAAGTCAGCAATGTTGTGTATATTTGTTATTTATTGTTTTCTTGTTGGTCTTTAATTTTGTCCAAAAATATTTTAAAATGTCATGTTATATCACGCAAAGGAACAGAATATACATTCGTGTTAAATCGTCGTTATCTTTATATATGTTATATGGAAGGAATATTCAATATTTCGAAGAATGTCTATAGTAATTTTTAAGAAGACAAGGAATATTACGCTAGAAATATTACTAATTGTATTCTATCCCCAAAATATTCCCTAAGGTAGATCTTTTAACTCATCAGCAGTCATTTACGAAACAATCCGCTTAATGCACTTACATTTGACATGTAACATCACTATGCATTTTCAGTTCAAAATTGTATTATATTGTTTTAAAAATTATCACTACGGTGCTAGATTATAATATAGAATATCACCCAAATACCGTAAGTTAAAGCATTAAGTAGCTAAATGTACATTTCGAAGGTTATGCCCCCATCTTCAGTACCACAACATAACAACTAAATAAAATACCTCTGTCATGAATCGTGATTAATATAATATTAAATAAATAAATCAACATGACAGAAGTACTTCAAAAATGGCATATAATATGACCCATAAATCTTTTAAAAAACAATTAACGAAACTAACAAGTTAGTTAAAGAGTCCGCAATCCTAAAGATTGGTTGGAAACAGTACGCCATGCCGATCTATCCTGAGCTAATCCCTTCATCTCCCTATAGCTATTCATCTCAACGTCTTCAACTATCTGACTCACATACTCCAATTTAGGCCTACCTACCCCTCTCTTTCCCTCCACTCTACCTTCTATAATCAATTGCATAATCCCCCCATGCCTAAGGATATGCCCTACTAATCTGTCTCTCCTACGCTGTAACACTCTCCAAATACTTCTCTTCTCCCCTACTAACTCTAGTACATCTTCATTTGTTACTTTATCTTCCCAACCAATCCTCATCATCCTCCTATAACACCACATTTCGAATGCTTGTAATCTACGCTTCTCTTCCTTTCCTATAGTCCACGTCTCACACCCGTACAGTGCTACACTCCAAACATATACCTTCAGTAATCTTTTTCTAATACCCAAGTCAATATTTGATCTTAAAATCTGTTCCTTTTCTACGAATGCCTTCCTACCCTGTGCTATCCTACACTTTATATCTACCTTGCTTCGATTATCTTTTGTGATTCTACTGCCTAAATAACAAAAATCTGACACTTCTTCGATTCTATTATCTCCTATTGTGATCCTCATTTTTCTACTGCATTCCTTTTTGTCACACCTCATCACTTTAGTTTTACCTATATTTATTTTCATGTTAAAATCCCTAGTCAATACTGCCTGCATACCATTCAATACCCTTTCTAAATTCTTTTCGCTTTCTTCCAATATAGCTATATCGTCGGCGAATCTCAACATATATATTTTCTCTCCCTGTACATTCACACCTACACTATACTCTTCTTTTACTTTGTTTATTGCATCTTCTATATATAGATTAAATAATAACGGTGAAAGTGTACATCCCTGCCGAACTCCCTTCCCTATTTTTGCTACCTCTTCTTCCCCCTCAATTCTAACTAAGGCAGTTTGGTGTTTATATAAATTAAAAATTATTCTCCTATCCTTATAATCTATACCCGTTTCTTTTAAAATTCTAAACATTATGTCCCAATCTACATTATCAAATGCCTTTTCTAAATCTACAAAAGCTATGCAAGTTACCTTTCCTACCCTCATTCTTTTTTCTACTACTGTTCTTAGTGCTAAAATCGCCTCCCTCGTCCCTCTGTTTTTCCTAAAACCAAACTGATCTTCTCCTAGCCTTTCCTCTACTTTATTTTCTAATCTCCTATAAATAATCTTTAGCAATATCTTCGATGCATGTGATAGTAGACTAATGGTCCTATAGTTCTCACACAAATTAGCTCCTATTTTCTTCGGCATTGTTACTATTCTACTACGCTGAAAATCCTGTGGTACTTCTCCCTTCTCATATATTTTACAAACTAACCTGTATAATCGCTCCTGCATTTTTTCCCCTGCGTGTTTTATTAATTCGGCTGGTATCATATCAATCCTCGCTGCTTTGTTATTCCGTAAATCATTTAATGCTCTATGAAACTCTGACCTAAGTATGCTAGGACCTAAGTCATCCTCATCTATCTGTTCCACATTTTCTAGCTCCTCCATGTCCTGCCTACCTTTATATAAATCTTCAAGATACTCCTTCCATCTTCTAGCTTTTTCCTTATTTTCTGTGAGTTCCTTACCCTGCTTATCACATATAATGTTACCCTTTGGTTTTACTTTAGAAAAATGTGACTTAATTGTCCTGTAGCCCAAATCTACTTTACCTCTTCTCATATCCTCCTCAATATCCTCACAATTTCCTTTTATCCACTCTTCTTTCGCTAGCTTGCATTTCCTATTAATTAAGTTCCTTAGTTCCTTATATTTTTTCTGTCCTGCTTCTGTGTTTCCAATTTTAATTTTCCTTCTTGCTTCTATCATTTCAACTATTTCTTCCGTGATCCATTCCCTCCTACCTGCCCTTTTCTTTGTGCCTAATACTTCATTTGCTGCTGTAGTTAACCCATTTCTGATTTCCCTCCATTCGCAATCTATGCCGTTCCTAGATGTTCCATTAGCCATGATTTCTACTTTCTGCTTGTACTTTTCACATACATCAGCTAATTTTAACCTATCGACATCTACTCTGACCTAAAGTAACTAACAAGTAACAATAAAATAAATAAAATAGAAATACATTTAATAGACAACATGAAATTGGACCTGAATCTAAATTCATTAAATTTGATTTAGATTTATGCATGTATATACTTTCATAAGTAGAGACCGGATTTTAGGCAAAATGCCTTAAATTGCCTTTTTTGCCTAATTCGACAATTTTGATCAAATTTTGCCCATTTTTCAGTTTAGCGCCTATTTTCCTATTCACGCATTCGCGCCTTTTTTCATATTTATTTTGCTTTTTACCATCATTTATTTTGTTCGATGATAAAAACTTTCTAAATTGTTTGTGTCATCGCTACATTACCAATGAAGAAAATCCATAATCGTTCGTAATGTACTCTTAAGTACCAATAGTGGTTATTTTGTAACAACTGTTATTTCAAATAAACAATTCACCCTTCATTTCTTCAGTCTGTTTAGTTAGCGCACGAATACATTCGAAAATAAATTCAAAGTGCCTAAAATTAGCAGTTCAGATCAATCTAAGATCCAAAAAATAATTCGAGAGTTCGGTTCCAATATTTTTAATGGTGACGGTATAATATTATTTTGTATGGTTTGCGATACAAAAGTGAAACATGAAAAAATATATTTTGTAACGCAACATCTAGCTACATTAAGAGTTTTCTTCAAAATAAGAAATGCCTTTTTTAGTGCCTATTTGCCGCCTCTTTTGGCCTTTTTTTAGTGCCTATAAGGCGGTCTCTAGTCATAAGCATTTAACTCGGAATAATTCAAAACACTTTTAAATAATTTAAGTGAACTAATTTGAATAGGATGACCTGAGTTAGTCAAAAATATGCTCGGCTACAGCACTTTTATGTTTGTCTTCTATATATACTTTAGGATAACTAGAACAAGATATTTCATAAATACCAGATTTTTTATAGAAATCAATCAAATCTTTGGAATTTCTTAGAAAATTAGTAAGACTACTAGAACTATTATACGTTATTTTAAAATACTATCTAAACCACTTGCAATTATGGGATCAAATTATAGGTAATTTAACAAATTTTGGAGTTGAAATATTAAGTTAAAGAGTCCGCAATCCTAAAGATTGGTTGGAAACAGCACGCCATGCCGATCTATCCTGAGCTAATCCCTTCATCTCCCTATAGCTATTCATCTCAACGTCTTCAACTATCTGACTCACATACTCCAATCTAGGCCTACCTACCCCTCTCTTTCCCTCCACTCTACCTTCTATGATCAATTGCATAATCCCCCCATGCCTAAGAATATGCCCTACTAATCTGTCTCTCCTACGCTGTAATACTCTCCAAATACTTCTCTTCTCCCCTACTAACTCTAGTACAGCTTCATTTGTTACTTTATCTTCCCAACCAATCCTCATCATCCTCCTATAACACCACATTTCGAATGCTTGTAATCTACGCTTCTCTTCCTTTCCTATAGTCCACGCCTCACACCCGTACAGTGCGACACTCCAAACATATACCTTCAGTAATCTTTTTCTAATACCCAAGTCAATATTTGATCTTAAAATCTGTTCCTTTTCTACGAATGCTTTGAAATATTACTTTGTTCTAAACTACTAATATTTCTGATATCTCTTGTTCTTTTAAATGTAGATATTAATAAATATTAATTTTTAATATGTAGATATATTTTACTTGTCATTTGGTACTAATCGTGGCATACAATCAGTGAACAAAATTCTTACTTCATTTTTTCTATCGCATTTAAACGCATAGTGAAATATATCATGCATGCACTTCGGATAGTAGAAGTTCACTTCGAATAGTCCCATTTGTCTAAGTAGCAGTACGATGTGCTTAGTTTACACTTAGAATTTTTTTTGATAAATGCACACTTTATATATGCTGGTCACTTTTTACGCTGTTCACATAGGCAGACAAACCTGCAGAAGGAAAAAATGATAAATAGGAATAGTGGGCTATACATTTATTTGTCGAACAGTTGTTGGGATCTAATCGTGTATAGTATCGATATCCCGGTGTGCCGTGACCCCCTCCCGATCCAACGCTCACTATAAGTTAATCATGTCTCCTATCAGACGGCCAACATATACAGGACAATGTAACAAGAAAAAAGTAGACACCATGAGAAGCTCGTTCTTAATAACAATAACTCGCGTCCATAAGGTCCAAAATGCACAATCATTCCCTTGTTTGAGCCAGGGCCCGGCCAGAACTTGTATAGTAATAACGAGTTCGGCGCATTCATAAGATTTTATTATTTCTACTGAAGACCTACTGTTTTGTTTGCACAAGTTAATTTCAATTTATTATTTGTAACCCATAAAAAAATATTTGTTTATTTCCCCAAGTTATACCCATTAAAGAATTAAATATCGATTTGGCTATGTGGCCCAACTCAATGTTTAAACTTTTGGCACTTTTATCGATTTCAAAAATTATCACTACGGTGTTAAATTATAATATAGAATATCACCCAAATACCATAACAAGCCATTAAGTAGCTGGATGTACATTTCAAGCGCTATGCCCCCATCTTCAGTAGCACAAGTACTTCTGTCATGTTGACTTATTTATTTGATAATATAGAATATCACCCAAATACCGTAACAACATTAAGTAGCTAAATGTACATTTCAAGCGCTATGCGCCCATCTTCAGTAGCACAAGATAAAACTAAATAAAATACCTTTGTCACGAATCGTGATTGATATATTATTTTATTTTATTTTGTTTTATCTTGTGCTACTGAAGATGGGGGCATAGCCCTTGAAATGTACATCTAGCTACTTAATGCTTTAAGTTACGGTATTTGGGTTATATTCTATACTATAATTTAACACCGTAGTGATAATTTTTAAAATATGTATTTGATAGTATATCAATCACGATTCGTGACAGAGATATTTTATTTAGTTTTACTTGTGCTACTGAAGATGGGCACATAGCGCTTGAAATGTACATCTAGCTACTTAATGCTTGTTACGGTATTTGGGTGATATTCTATACTATAATTTAACACCGTAGTGATAATTTTTAAAATATGTATTTGATAGTATATCAATCACGATTCGTGACAGAGGTATTTTATTTAGTTTTACTTGTGCTACTGAAGATGGGCACATAGCGCTTGAAATATACATCTAGCTACTTAATGCTTGTTACGGTATTTGGGTGATATTCTATAATATACTTTTATCGATGTTTGATGGTTCGTGAGATTGTTGCAGTTGTATTAGTTAATTTTTTTAAATATATTTGTTGCGACAATTTGAATGAAGGATTTGATACGAATATAGAAATTGCTTTATATAAAATGCATTTAGTTCATGATTTTTTGATTAAGTGGTGTTTCTTTCTTTGTTATAAGTTACCAATTACGTTATTTTTTGATATTATGCTGAACTTCGCCCAAAGCGATAATAAATATTATATTTTTTCTTGATTGTTATTATTATTATTGTTGTTATGCTAATGTATTTGTTATTTCGCTCATTTCGGTTATTATTATTTTGTTTTTTGTTTTTTCTTGATAACACGTAACATTTTTAGAATTATAGATAGATGCTTGAATAAGATGAAACTATTGCACAGTTGTCATTTGATTTGTCAAGATAAGTTGTCACTTGTCATATAATGATTTTCGAAATATTAACCCTTTGCACGTCGAATGAAAGGTAAATATTTATATTGTTATTCACTACACGATTTTTTGAAAAAATTGATAAATAAAAAACCCTTTACCCTTAGAACTACTGAAATTTTTCTAAGACATGTTTGACAATTTCTTCAGTCAATTCGTTCTTTACTAGACACCCTATATAAATGGTGCCTATAATCCCACCAAATATGAACTATTGGTATATTATGGCTATGATATAATTCATTCGCCTGAATAAACCATTTAATCGTAATGCTGTTGCATATTTATTTCAAATAATAAATGTTAAGCCAGAGACGTACTTTTAGTTGCAATTGAAACTATTTTCTACATAATTTTAATTTTTAATAAAGTGTAACCTATATTTAAACATATGTAACCAACTTAGTATTTTATCTTCGTCGTGATCTATGGAAATATAAAATAATAATACTAATTTATATTAACATTTTCTCATTTAGATATTTCGATAGCCGCTTGTAAAATAATGCCCAAAGGAAAATAACAAATTATAGAAATGTCAAAAAGATGCATATATTATTAATAAACTCATATGCACAAATGCCAAACAATAATAATAAATTCTCATACTGTAAATGTATTAAAAATATTTTGAAAAAGCGCAACTCGCATATTTTGCAGTCGATTCGTTTTGAAGAAAACTTATGCAATACCAGATGCTATGTGAATATCATTTATAGCAGATATTACGTAAAAAAACTATATAGTATTATAGACATTTTAAATAACGTTTAATAACTTTTTCGTAGATTGCAATTGATTTTACAAATTTACCTCTTGAGCGTTATTACTAATTCTATTTCTCATTGTCGTAAAAAAATCTTCTACAAATGGTTGTTGCTTACATATTTTCTACGCTATAAAATTAGGAAATGCCATTAAAGCCATAAGGGGTACCTTTATATGCCATAAAAAAACTAGCAAAATTTATTTAATGAATTTTTCTTATTTTTTACTCCAAAATTTGTTTGATAATAGTTTATGTTTGCGAAATTGCTTCTTTGATGAACGATTTTGTATACTAGCGTTAATTAATTGTTTTACAAATTATTTCTGAACACATATATTTTTAATCACTTTGATCTAATTAAAATGATCTATGCTCAGAAACAAGTCGTGAGCTGTTTTTGTTCAATTTGTCCTAGGGTGTTAATAATTTTATAAAATATCACCCAAATACCGTAACTTAAAGCATTAAGTAGCTAGATGCGCATTTTGAAGGCTATGCCCCCATCTTCAGTAGCACAAGATAAAACAAAATAAAATACCTTTGTCACGAATCGTGATTGATATACAATTTTATAACAAATTTTGTTAATATTTTATACAATCTGCGAATGAATTAAAGATCTGTTCTAAAAACCGGTAATTGCAAATCCATACGATATTATCATAAAAATCTAAAAACAAAAATAAAGGAGATATACATTTTGATAGTTTTTAAGAATTTTGCACATATTTTTTACTTTTAACTTGATATATTATGTACTTACATTTGTATAAGGATATCATAATCATATATATCATATCAGTTTATTATAATCCTTCAAAGCTGTACCAAAATATGCAAATTTCGAGTTATTTAGTTTGAGTATTAATTGAGTAATTATGGTGGCAGAATTGCAGAGTAAATGCTTGTTGTGTTTATTAATTATTTATATAGCAATGAAGAGTAAAGCATGTGATAATACGGCTTTAATCAATGCTTCATTTTATATGTAATTAAAGGTAAAATCATATTACCAATTCTAGTTACAAATTTATATATTTAACAATTCATAAAAGTGATTATAAATATAATAGTAAATTGGTATTAATGAAAAATCATAATATGGGATTTGGTATTTGATTTACCAAAGAAACAATTAGCATTTCAGCAATATTGACAGTTTTGCATACTAAAATACAATTAATTAAATATTTTCTGTTCCACCGATTGTATTGAAAATATAGTCGTGAAAAACTAAATTATTAAAAATATTATATTAGGTATTTTATTTAGTTTTAACTTGTGATATTGAAGATGGGCGCATAGCGCTTGAAATGTACATCTAGCTACTTAATGCTTGTTACGGTATTTGGGTGGTATTCTATATTATAACTAAATTATTGATCACTTTTGATTATATAATTACTTTTTCAGCTGATGTTGTAACAAGTGGCTGATTTTCTACTCTATCTTAAAGTACAGTATAGTAAAATGATTAACCACGTACAATATTTGATGAAATTTTAAAGCATTACGATTTTCAAGACACGAAAACCAATAATTTACAAAACGAAATATACACTGTGTGTATATTTTACTTTGAGTCATATAATTTTAAATATAATATCACCTTTTTTGTAATGATAATGACGAAATTATATGAAATGATTTAAATTATATTATTTGACGAGTCACACAGACAAAACATATAAACACGCCATTAACAAGTCTGCATAAAGTGTGAGGGTATTTTTGTTTCTGTGTTCTATGCAGTTATAAAATTATATATACAAAAGAACTTTATACCTTTAAAAATTTAGCGAGCACATCGAGTTAAAGCACATCTTAATGCGTTTCATTAATCTAGGCACTTCGGCTATTTTTTTCAGGCAACTTGTAAGGAAAATCGTAAATTCAAATAATTAAGTTAATGTGCTTACATTCGTACAGTTTCAATTTTTATTTATTTTTTATTTCTGGGAAAAAATGTTTGTAAACTTGCGCTGGGCGGAATCTAATTCTTTTTAAAGTCAAATATTTTTTTTATAATGATTTAATTAAAATACGCTTTTGTTACAGATAAATTAGGTAATAATTATTGCTCCATTAAAAATTTTCGAAAACAAAAGTGCATGGTTATGAACAATGGTTTTGCAAAATTTCATCGAAATTGATCAATTAATAACCGAATGTAAGCCCATTAATTGGTAATTAATTAACTTTTTAATTAATCAACTAATAATTTTTTCCTTTTTGAGTTTTTTATAATATTTTTTCTATTCTATTTGCGTCTTTTATGCTCTTTCTAAATGAAAAATCGAAATTTCAAAATTTAGGGAATTTTTTGACTGTTGGTCGAGCAAACTTTTGACTCAGAGCAAACTTATAGCATTCTCTGAAAAAAACTATTTTTAGCACTATATGTACCTCAATTTGAACTTTACTTTCAACTCACAATTATTCTGGCTTTGAGAAATTTTGATTCATCAAATACCAACTTTCTTGAAAACTAAATGATTGTGTGGTATTAAAAAAGATTAAGAACAATAAGATGTCAAGCGGCTCAAAATTACATATTTTTCAGTTATAAAAAATTGACCACCTTCGAAAACGAATCACATTTCTTAATCTATTAATTACCTATTAATTAATTTCCTTACCGAACTCTAATTTAAAATTCTCTTGATACTCAATTTAGAATCTTTAACGAATTTATATAAAAAGCTTCTTTAATCTTACAATGACGTTGGTGTGTAAAATGCATTTACAAATATTTATATAATCTATTTAGCATTTGCCATGTTTACTTATAATTATAAATATCCTTCGCATTGGAAAATTTGGGGTATGTCCTTTTTTTGTTTTTTTTATCCTTTTTAGTGATGGTATTCTATATTCGACCCACGATTTTTTGATAGTTGTATTTGAAAGATGTTCTCTTTAACCGGCAAGTTAAAAATACTTAAATGACGCCAATTTGCATTTCATTTGATAATATCGAAATGCTAACGCACGAGTTCATAATAATTAATATACATTTTCATGCATATATTATAATTGAATACTTGAAAGGAAAAAACATTAACTGATGCGGCAAAATGGAAGAAAGCTTTCTTGTTATTTGGAAGTTCTCCGCACAAATCGCCAATTAGCAATGATTCAGCTGTTCAACTCATCGGAGATTCCTGCTGTCAATTCTTCGTTTTGCTTTTAAGTATTGATAAATATTAAGGAAACCTTTGATTAATGCACTCAGCTACATAACAAGTATTTGCGTGCATGCTATTAACTATCCTTTACTCCGGTTACGTATCGCTGAATTAAGATGAGAAATGGTTCTGTGCAGGTAAAATTATATCAGCTGGCAAATCCTTCCACCAAGGAAATTAACTAATAATTCTGACCAGATCTGGTATTTCGGATATCATCCACGTAATTTTTAATTATGGGTAAATAAAAACATGTATGTTGCGGGACATGTAAATGTAAAGAATATGGTGAATTCGAACGCATCAGTTTTACAATGTCGAAAATTGAAAGAAATCTAAATCATTTGAAAAGAAATATTTTGTACATGCTACATAGAATCCTGAGTATTCTCTGCATTTCGAATTTTTCATCACCGCCTCTTTTAATTGTTGATCTTAGATATTTGATCACAAGTATTTGTGATATAAATCTAGCTTTTAATCGTTGGACAGGCGGATATTTCAAGCTAAAGAAAGAACATGATTTACAAAAGGGATTTCCAAAGTTTTTCTTACATGGACCCCCTATGAAAAAAAATCTTTTTCAGTGACTTCCTCAAAATTGTTATGATATTTCCCACCAAATTGTATAATAAAATATGAAATATTAAAAAAAAATTAATTCGTTCTCTTCGCTAACTATGTACTGCAAAAAGTCATTAGATACTTCTCACACGAATATTATCATGATCATTATTTTAAAATTATTTGAATATTTCAAAAAAATGGTTACGTTTTTAAAATTATGCATTGATCTGTAGAGTTCTATAGACCTGTACGAGGTCTATATCGACCCCGTTAAGAATCCTTCATCTATGAGAAAGATCACCCATACTACAATATGGGATGGCTGCAAAGATATTACGTTTTCATTAACTTCAAGCATTGTGAGAAACTTAAAGATGTAGCATCTAATACCAGTTTAAATTCAAAGTAGAGCTTATAATACGTAGATTTAAATTTCATCTTGTTTTAAGTTTATCTGCTTAGAAAAATTACATATGCTTGATTGCCGAATAAAAATTATAGCTATAGTGTATGACATATAGTGGCGGCTATTGACATTTCAATCGAGAAGGGCGCATTTCTTAAAAATAACATAATAGTAAGAAATCTTACCTAAAATGGATGCAAAATGATTAAATTCAATCATTTCTTGAAAGTGGTATTCCACTCTTCTATCTTTCATTGATATAAACACTCCTTGCACAAGTCTGTGATCAATTTAAACCAGGCAATGGCTTGATATAAACACTCCTTGCACAAGTCTGTGATCAATTTAAACCAGGCAATGGCCTACCTAATTCTTTAATTTTTACTTTGTCCTCAAGCGAAAGTGTACAAAACTCCATTTTCAATAAAGAACTAACACTATTCATTCTTATTAAATTATTTCTATTAAATATATTCTTAGAGAAACACGTGGCAAAATCGTACATTCGTAAATACACAGAACAATGCAACTGTCTTATCTGGCTATTCTACATCAATTTTCCTGTATACTAGACTAGGCTTCTCTGTTGGGACGCTAAAGTATTACGGCTTAAAACAACGATATATGCTTAGCTGTAGAAGCAGCGTGACGTCACGTTGCCATAGAAGCCCGGGCCGCTAGTTTGTTTGCCGCTCATACGATACGCGAACCAAAGAAACAGATGATATACTGCATACGGTGACTCTCATTCTACCGCTTGCAACGGATATCACAACGGAAGGCCATACCGTGTTTCTATCGCAACGCAAGCTTTATCTTTTACGAAAAAGAATGCCTTGTTAAAATATAACAATACAATTATGTATCTACGTTGATGCGCTCAATATTCAAGGGGGGCGCGTGTCCATGCGGCTTCGAAAGAAACCGCCACTGGTAACATACAACAACATGTACCGTAATGATGATTTCCCGGCAAAAGAAATGGCCGTACCTAAAATAATTTGACATTGTAAGTGAAAACAAATTCACAGATTTCTTTACATACTAGTAAAAATTAAATTTTACATGTGATTTATATATGAATTTCATTTTATTTATATATGAATAGAAAGGAAGTTTCAATAGTAGGAGAATATGGAATAGGAACACGTAATGATAGAGGGGATAGATTGGTAGAGTTTTGTATTAGGAATAAGCTAGTGGTAGCAAACACGCTTTTTCAGAATCACAAGCGCAGGATATATACGTGGAAAATGCCAGGAGATATAGGGAGGTATCAGATAGATTACATACTGGTTAAAGAGAGGTTTAGGAACCAGATTAAGAATTGTAAGAGTTACCCTGGAGCAGATATTGATAGTGACCATAATTTAGTAGTCCTGGACTCAGAGGTCAAATTCAAGAAATTACAGAAGTCTAAACAGGTCAGAGTAGATGTCGATAGGTTAAAATTAGCTGATCTATGTGAAAAGTACAAGCAGAAAGTAGAAATCATGGCTAATGGAACATCTAGGAACGACATAGATTGCGAATGGAGGGAAATCAGAAATGGGTTAACTACAGCAGCAAATGAAGTATTAGGCACAAAGAAAAGGGCAGGTAGGAGGGAATGGATCACGGAAGATATAGTTGAAATGATAGAAGCAAGAAAGAAAATTAAAATTGGAAACACAGAAGCAGGACAGAAAAAATATAAGGAACTAAGGAACTTAATTAATAGGAAATGCAAGCTAGCGAAAGAAGAGTGGATAAAAGGAAATTGTGAGGATATTGAGGAGGATATGAGAAGAGGTAAAGTAGATTTGGGCTACAGGAAAATTACGTCACATTTTTCTAAAGTAAAACCAAAGGGTAACATTATATGTGATAAGCAGGGTAAGGAACTCACAGAAAATAAGGAAAAAGCTAGAAGATGGAAGGAGTATCTTGAAGATTTATATAAAGGTAGGCAGGACATGGAGGAGCTAGAAAGTGTGGAACAGATAGATGAGGATGACTTAGGTCCTAGCATACTTAGGTCAGAGTTTCATAGAGCATTAAATGATTTACGGAATAACAAAGCAGCGGGGATTGATATGATACCAGCCGAATTAATAAAACACGCAGTGGAAAAAATGCAGGAGCGATTATACAGGTTAGTTTGTAAAATATATGAGAAGGGAGAAGTACCACAGGATTTTCAGCGTAGTAGAATAGTAACAATGCCGAAGAAAATAGGAGCTAATTTGTGTGAGAACTATAGGACCATTAGCCTACTATCACATGCATCGAAGATATTGTTAAAGATTATTTATAGGAGATTAGAAAATAAAGTAGAGGAAAGGCTAGGAGAAGATCAGTTTGGTTTTAGGAAAAACAGAGGGACGAGAGAGGCGATTCTAGCACTAAGAACGGTAGTAGAAAAAAGAAATAGGGTAGGAAAGGTAACTTGCATAGCTTTTGTAGACTTAGAAAAGGCATTTGATAATGTAGATTGGGACATAATGTTTAGAATTTTAAAAGAAACGGGTATAGATTATAAGGATAGGAGAATAATTTTTAATTTATATAAACACCAAACTGCCTTAGTTAGAATTGTAAAAGTAAAAGAAGAGTATAGTGTAGGTGTGAATGTACAGGGAGAGAAAATATATATGTTGAGATTCGCCGACGATATAGCTATATTGGAAGAAAGCGAAAAGAATTTAGAAAGGGTATTGAATGGTATGCAGGCAGTATTGACTAGGGATTTTAACATGAAAATAAATATAGGTAAAACTAAAGTGATGAGGTGTGACAAAAAGGAATGCAGTAGAAAAATGAGGATCTCAACAGGAGATAATAGAATCGAAGAAGTGTCAGATTTTTGTTATTTAGGCAGTAGAATCACAAAAGATAATCGAAGCAAGGTAGATATAAAGTGTAGGATAGCACAGGGTAGGAAGGCATTCGTAGAAAAAGAACAGATTTTAAGATCAAATATTGACTTGGGTATTAGAAAAAGATTACTGAAGGTATATGTTTGGAGTGTAGCACTGTACGGGTGTGAGGCGTGGACTATAGGAAAGGAAGAGAAGCGTAGATTACAAGCATTCGAAATGTGGTGTTATAGGAGGATGATGAGGATTGGTTGGGAAGATAAAGTAACAAATGAAGCTGTACTAGAGTTAGTAGGGGAGAAGAGAAGTATCTGGAGAGTGTTACAGCGTAGGAGAGACAGATTAATAGGGCATATTCTTAGGCATGGGGGGATTATGCAATTGATCATAGAAGGTAGAGTGGAGGGAAAGAGAGGGCTAGGTAGGCCTAGATTGGAGTATGTGAGTCAGATAGTTGAAGACGTTGAGATGAATAGCTATAGGGAGATGAAGGGATTAGCTCAGGATAGATCGGCATGGCGTGCTGTTTCCAACCAATCTTTAGGATTGCGAACTCTTTAACTAAGACATATGAATATGCAGACATATGAATAGAACAGTAATAAGTCTATAGAAAAAATTATGTACCGAATTTTATCTTGATAATGCAGGTAGAGTACGATACGGTCAACTAGCACTATGTTAGGACGAGAAGATTATCGCGTCATTGACTAAGCGAAAATACTTTGGCTGATGTTGTTCCCGAGCACATATTCGCAAATACCTTTACTTACGTACATACAGATGAACGTAACACCGACATACAGGATGACAACTGTTTCTCAATACCTTCCATTACAAATACAAATTGTTGAGTATATATTTAACATCTTACTTGTTCTTGTGATATAGTAAAATAAAAAAATTATCTTTTGTTTTATTGTAGAAAATATCCTTTATTGCAAGAGAATAAGGATAGGTTTTACAAAAGTAAATGTATATACTCGACATACATTTTTTTTTAGGAAAATTGTGCATAATTAGTTCTGCGTATTTTTTATATTTATACAGCAAATTGCGGGTTTGGGATTCCTTTCCCTCTTTAAAACTAATTTTCGACATTTTTCGCCGGGCATTGTCTATGGCAATGTTTCCCAACCTTTTCTGTGCTATGCCCCCCTTTCAAAAATTCTTACATCCCATATGTAACATATACATCATTTTTAATATTCAAAAATTGAATTGTTCACTAAAGAAACTTAAAAGATAGGTTTTAGGAAGAAATCTCTAGGAAATTGTGCAGGAAACACAGTAAGTAAATTTAATGGAGAATACAATGGATATAATATAATGGAGAACTGAAATTCAAATACGAAATAATTTTCGAATTGCCCCCCTTAACAAATAAATTACCGCCCTGTGGGGCGTGGGCCCCACGTTGGGAAACACTGGTCTATAGGAATCTTTTTTTTTAGAAAATGTAACATCTCATGTTTACATTTTTTAGAAAATGTAAACATACTGTTTTACCTGACATGTCTCAATACTTATCGCCGAAACTAAGATTTGCTTTTTTTTTAAATGTATCACTACGCTATTAAATAATTGTTTTTTAATAGCGTAGTTAATATATTTCGGCAAATAGGCATACGTAGGCAAATATTAACTTATAATAAAGATATTCCAAACTATTAAATAATAGTCTAGAATATCACCCAAATACCGTAAGTCAAAGCATTAAGTAGCTAGATGCGCATTTCGAAGGCTATGCCCCCATCTTCAGTAGCACAAGATAAAAACGAAATAAAATACCTGTCACGAATCGTGATTGATATACTATTAAATAAATAAGTCAACATGACAGAAGTATTTCAAAAATGGCATATAATATGACCTATAAATCTTTTAAAACAATATAAATTAATAATTAACGAAACTAACAAGTAACAACAATTACCATTGGTTTGTCAAATCTAAAATAACCAAAAATAAATTAAATAGACAAAATGAAATTGGGCCTGAATCTAAATTCATTAAATTTGATTTAGATTTATGCAATAAGCATTCAACTCGGAATAATTCAAAACACTTTTCAGTAATTTAAGTGAACTAATTTGAATAGGATGACCTGAGTTAGTCAAAAATATGCTCGGCTACAGCACTCTTTTCTTTTCTATTTAATCTGAAATGACCTAAATGTTCTTTAAATCTAGTTTCAATTGGTCTACGT
Source organism: Leptodirus hochenwartii (assembly GCA_947310635.1). Lineage (NCBI taxonomy): Eukaryota > Metazoa > Arthropoda > Insecta > Coleoptera > Leiodidae > Leptodirus > Leptodirus hochenwartii. The sequence goes on along the minus strand of OX371178.1, from coordinate 31,570,074 downwards.
GTTTGTCTTCTATATATACTTTAGGACAACTAGAACAATATATTTCATAAATACCAGATTTTTTTTTATTGAAATAAATGAAATCCTTGGGATTTCCTTGAATTTTTTTATAATTTTATATAACCTCACTATATAATATTTTATAAATAAAATTGTAATTTTTACATATCACCTTTTTCAAAGTAAATCAATCTAAGTAAATTGTTGTTCAAAGTTATCGGGTATCACGCACAAATTAAATAACTATTTCAGAAGCACATGTAATTTGATATAATCCCTGTGATTTATGCGCAATATTAAGATGTTAATTTCCCCGTACATTGGCACAAAAACTAAATATTTATAGAATTGTTAGAATTAAATGAAATCAAATTAAGCCTGAACAAGGTGCTGCAATAAACACCGAAGCGTCGCTTGATCTGAAATAGTTATTTAATTTGTGCGATGGTATCCGATAACTTTGAACAATAATTGATACTCATTACGGACGTGACTTTAAATATTGGTCTAAGTGAATTTCTCATCTCAGTTAATTAAACTAGCTTGTTAGTGTCTCAATTTCCGCAATCTAAAGTGTATAGATTGGAAAAGTGGCCATACCGTATGGTGGTGGACCGAATGCATAGCACAAGAGCAGAGCGGCGCGGCCTCTCGCAGTTTTCATATTGCAGACCGTCCTAACCTAACTATATACCGTAAATGCGATCATGATATAATTGTAGGCCTGTGTCCGATTAAGCACACCCAGCTGTAATAAACACTAATATATGATCGATATTAATTAAAGGGCGGTTTATGTTGATAGTACTACTGTTTTCAAAATGAAAAGTTTATTTTTAATTGCAAATCAAAATTAATATTACACGCATCAATATTAGAGGTGCGCTAAATGAACCCGAACTTGTTATCCAATCAACACCCGATCCGATATTTGCGGTGCAATCAAAAATTGAATATCTTCGCGTCGGCTCAAGTCGGCTTTATCGCAGCTTCGGATCATCCTCTTATATCAAGTCTTACCATATATACATTCATAGTCACATTTATATATTATCGAATATATTTATATACATATATATGTGTGTGTGTATAAAAGAAACTAATTGTTTTCATATATACAGCTCGTTTTTTTTTTTAAATTGGCGGAGAATGACAGAAGTATACGCATCATAAATCAAAACCGGCATAATGGCTTGACCAATTATGCTACGCTTCTGTCTTCCCCAGAGAATAAGTAGGTGTGTCTAGTGCAGAAGGTGTGCGTCCTAAGAAATGCAATATTGACAAATCACCACGCACAGTTATAACCATTTTATGCAATTAGAATGAATTCTTTGAAATTAATACAAAATGCAGAAAAGTTATACTAGAATATAAGAAATGTTGATAAATACTTATTATAGTATCATATTTATGTCATAATTAATTTGTTCGATAGCTATAAAATAGTGACAAATTTAAATTCTTAGACCTAGAGTATTTTTTGTTGTCTGGCACCACTGGTACTGTATAACGCCGATAATCACAACCCTATGCGCAGACGACTACCAACATTCTGCGCCAATTAAAAAAAATGTGCTGTACCTGTTCACTCAGTGAAACTTGATCAATATGTATTTTAGAAATTTAGATCACGCCATTATTTATTTTTTAAGCACCATTTAAAAGAAATCTGTATGTTTCGAAATGCAATTTCTCACAAAAGGGCCATAAATTTCCCTTCTAATGTTGTAATGTATTAAATACAATGTTTTTTTCTTTTTACAAAGCTTTGCCTAGAGTGGATTGTGTTTTTATTTTATTGTTTTACTTTCATTATACGATATAGAGATGTGTAGTTCACTCGCGAACCGTTCACTCTGAACGGTTCAATCAAATTACCAGCGTACTGTGACGATGTTTTGTAATGACCTATAGGTCACTATGCCCTAGTTCGTGAACTATGAACTACATGGTGCACGGTGTACGTATTGATGTACTTGTACTAGGTCCTGAACCCGTATTATATGAAACCGTTCATGAATCACAACGGCTCGTAAACGATGCAGTATAGTATACATTACATATACAGTACCAATAGCAGTACTAACATTTATGTGATAAAGTGTGTAGGTGAACGGAACGAAATTATATTTCCTTATATATATGTTTTGTATAAATTATAAACATTGTTGTTTTTTCTTGCTCATTCCTAATTCAAAATAAGTATTCAAATGTTTCAATTTATTTATTTTTTACTATTTAATATTTTTATATTAAGAAAAAAAGAGATTATTTTCAGTATATCCATGTATTTCATATAGGTCGTGAACTAGTTCATTTTAACAAGATGTCAGTAGTTCACGACCTATAGTTCGAGAACGGTACATTGAAATGAACTATGAACTACGAACTAGGTCCTCAAAGTGACCTACAGTTTGCTATCGCTAATACGCCACACATGTGCACGGTTAATTGTCGATAGTATAACTGTCCTGCGGATCTTTTAAACTATTTATTCCCGTCCTTCATCCGAAATATTTTCATACCCCTGATAAATAATAAAATAGGTTATAGATTTTGCCGTTATGTTGTGATATTCCATATTAGGGAAGAGAAATAAAAATACCATGTTTTATATCACAAAATAGGAAAATGCTGGTTCCAAATTGATCAGTTTATTCACTAATCTATTATTTACACAAATATATCATAATAGTTAAATAACACCATAACCCAAAGCATTTATATCTTCAGTAGAAGGATAATTTACCGGGATTAATAAATAAATGATAATAATGTCCTAAAACAAGATAACCATCTAAAATAATCAACACCACAATATAAAAGTTTTTATTTTAATAATATTTAGAGTATGAATACGTATGAATAAATTGAAGTATTTCGTCAAAAGTAATTTATTTGTCAAAAGGTTCATTTTCAAAAATTTCTCTTGTATAGTATAGAATATCACCCAAATACCCTAACTTAAAGCAATTAACTAGCTAGATGCGCATTTCGAAGGCTATGCCCCCCATCTTCTGTAGCAGAAGATAAAAACTAAATAAAATAGCATGTCACTAATCGTTATTGCTATACAATTTTATAACAAATTTTGTTCATATTTTATACAAACTGCGAATTAATTAAAGATCTGTTCTAAAAACCGGTAATTGCAAATCCATAAGATATTATCATAATAATCTAAAAACAAAAATAAAGGAGATTTGATAGTTTTTATGTATTTTGCAGATATGCAACAACTTTTAACTTGATATATTATGTACTTACATTTGTATAAGGATATCATAATCATATATATTGCAAATATCACTTAACATGACCTGATCTGACCTGACCTGACCTGACCTGACCTAATCTATAAATCTTTTTAAACAATATAAATTAACAATTAACGAAACTAACAAGTAACAACAATAAACATTTTTCAAACCTAAAATAACCAAAAATAAATTTAAAAATAGTTCTTATTAAATGAATTAAATAGACAAGATGAAATCTAAATTCATTAAATTTGATTATATATTTATGAATGTGTTATTATATATACACATTCATAAGCATTTAACTTGAAATAATTCAAAACACTTTTAAGTAATTTAAGTGAACTAATTTGAATACGGTGACCTGAGTTAGTCAAAAATATGCTCGGCTACAGCACTTCTATCTTTTCTATTTAATCTGAAATGAGCTAAATGCTCCTTAGTAAATCTAGTTTCAATTGGTCTACGTGTTTGTCTTCTATATATACTTTAGGACAACTAGAACAAGATATTTCATAAATACCAGATGTTTGATTGAAATCAATGAAATCTTTGGGATTTCCTTGAAAATTAGCAAGACTATTAGAATAAATACTCAATCACGATTCGTGACAGAGCTATTTTATTTAGTTTATATCATGTGCTACTGAAGATTGGTGCATAGCTTTCGAAATGTGCATCTAGCTACTTAATGCTGTAAGTTACTGTATTTGGGTGATATTCTATGCTATTATTTAACACCGTAGTGATAATTTTTAAAATTCTATTGTATATTCCTTAATTTGTAAATGCTTAATCTATTTCGACTATATTTTATTCACATATTATTATCGTTATTTTACTTTGTACTAAATAAATGTGATATTGTTGTTACCAACTACAAAGAAAAACTTCTTTTTTTTCAGGTAAGCACTGGCTTATACCGGCTCATAGCTCAGTAATCTATCTCCAAAGATTACTTCTTTTAATCGGCTACGTCAGGTTAGTTATTATAAATTTATATACATTTCGTTAATTTTGTTAATTATGCTAATTATGCTTATGTGTCTATAAAAATCATATTTATTTTTTATTTTTATAATAATTATTCAAGAGTCGTACCAATAAAAATTTAGAGAATAGAAGTATCGGTATCTAGGATTAAATATAAATTTTGTGTAGTCTAACTTTAAAAGCAATCTACGTTATTGAATTTCTGAAGTCAACCATAAACTGACAACCGAAACTTCTGCATCTTCAATCAACAATGGATATCAATCATTAAATTCTAAGAATAATTCTGAATGGTCTAAATTTATGCCTGTACAGTAAATAACCACAAATTACTCGGACTTATTCCAATTATTTCACTGTTACGTATAAGGAAATCTGATGTAAGATTTAACCAGAATGCTCCATGTTTAATTAATTGTCGAATTTTGTTATTATTGTAAATAGATTAAATAAATAGATAATGCAAGCTAGCTGTTATTATTCATATAAATATATTTTTTATTTTATTGAATAATTACAATTTGAATTTAAGATATATCGTAAAAAAATATATTAGTGTTCCCTACAATATTATTTTAAGTAGTATACTTTGCTGAAGCTTTTTGGTTTCGACTTATCGACTCTATTTGTACCTCACAATATACGGGATAAATAAAATTAATAAATTATATTAATTTATTCAACATAAGCACTATATTAATGAGATTAAGCAAAAAGTTGATGGCCATTCATATACTTTGCAGCAAAATGTGAAAGGCATGTGATATTTCTAATTTTAGAATATCACAATTTATTTAATCACGAATACAGCGTGATTGCAAAAAAATCCATATAAATAATTATTCTATTGGAAAACTAGCATTTCTTGACGTATAATCTTTGAAATGTAATCTATAAAATTTGCCTTTTCAGCATTATTTAATTCTTTAAATATATTAGATTACTATCTTCTATCCTTGTCTATCCTCTACATCTATATTGTGTTATAAATCTGGACAGACTAAATAAATACTTTCTAAACTAAATGTGCTAAAGAAGATTTTCAAAGCAAAGAACGAATATTCATTTTCTTAAAATTGTGAACTGTTTTTATAATTTTTTATTAGTTCATTGTTAATAATCTTGATTCTAATAAATAAAAAATAGTAAATATCAAACATCAGCTGATATCGTTCGGGAGACGGTTTATAATACGCAATTTATGAAGGGTTGTTTATAATTATCTATTATAAGGTACTTATCAAAGTCGATAAACCGAAACCAGATATCTTCGGACAGAGTATACTTACATGAATACATATTTCTTTACATCTGTTGTAGAAACGAGCGATTGCCTGTAACAAATTGAAATTGTTTGGCTTAGAACAGTAGTTGCATACCTATGGGAGTAGCGATGGCAAACTGTAGGTCACTTTGAGGACATAGTTCGTAGTTCATAGTTCATTTCAATGTACCGTTCACGAACTATAGGTCGTGAACTACTACATCTTTTAAAAATGAACTAGTTCACGACCTATATGAAATACATGCACATACTGAAAATAATCTCTTTTTTTCTCAATATAAAAATATTAAATGGTAAAAAATAAATAAATTGAAATACTACAATACTTATTTTGAATTAGGAATGAGGAAGAAAAGACAACAATGTTAATAATTTTTACAAAACATATATATAAAGAAATATAATCTTCTCAAGGTACTCACTATTATTTATGTGAAGTTCTAAAATACTTATTGGTAGCTACTGATGAAAATGTTTACTACTTTACTAGCACTTGAAAATTAAATGTACAAACTATAATAAAATGAACTAGATAGAATCGTTTTGTTTGGCGTTACAATTTATATTTTCTATTCCGAATCTTCTCTGTTCAAACTTCAAAGCTTTGATTTGATATTAAGTGATTGCATTGCACTCATTATGAAATAGAAGAACTATAAGATTTAGATGTTTATTTTTGAATTATTGCAAAAATTTGCTATGGCATGACATATTTAAGAACATATTTAATCTTGCGAATATATTAATTATATTATTCCAAATGAAATCTGATACCAACATATAAATTGTGACTCAGCTCGGCAATGCTGCTGTTGCAATATCGCATCGAGTTTCCTATTTCGTTCCGTTCACCAACACACTTTATCACTAAATAAATGTTAGTACTGTATATGTAATGTATACTATACTAACTACTAACATCTTGTTAAAATGAACTAGTTCACGACCTATATGAAATACATGCACATACTGAAAATAATCTCTTTTTTTCTCAATATAAAAATATTAAATAGTAAAATATAAATAAATGGAAATATTACAATACTTATTGAATTAAGAATGTGGAAGAAAAAACAACTATGTTTATAATTTACACAAAACACATATCTAAAGAAATATAATTTCGTTCCACTCACCAACACACTTCATCACATAAATGTTAGTACTGCTATTGGTATTCTATATGTAATGTATACTATACTGCATCGTTTACGAACCGTTGTGATTCATGAACGGTTTAGTACACGACGGGTTCAGGACCTAGTACAAGTACATCAACAAGTACACGAACTAGGTCATAGTGACGTATAGGTCGTTGCAAAACATCGTCACAGTACACCCGTCATTTGATTGAACCGTTCAGAGTGAATGGCTCGCGAGTAAACTACACATCGCTATATGGGAGTCGATTTTATAACTTTTGATGTCGTGAGGATTAACTAACTATTCCTCAGTATTGCTTAACTTCGTCAGAAGCGGCTATTGACATTTCAATCAAGGGGGGCGCATTTCTTAAAAAATATTCAGGCAATGGCCTACCTAATTCTTTAATTTTTACTTCGTCCTCAAGAGAAAGTCTGCATAACTCTATTTTCAATAAAGAACTAACACTATTCATTTTTATGAAATTATTTTTATTAAATATATTCTTGGAGAAACACGTGGCAAAATCGTACATACGTAACTACACAGAACAATGCAACTGTCTTATCTGGCTATTCTATATCAATTTTCCTATATACTAGACTAGGCTTCTCTGTTGGGACGCTAAAGAATTGCGGCGCGGAATAGCTTAAAACAACGATATATTCTTAGCTGTAGAAGCAGCGTGACATCACAGTACCACAGCAACGCGGGCCACTAGTTTGTTTGCAGCGCATTCGATACGCGAACCAAAGAAACAGATGATATACTGCATACGGTCGCTCTCACTCTACCGCTTGCAAAAGATAGGATGAGTGCATGTGCATTTAACTCATACTTGCTCGCCGCCACACCGTGTTGTGTTGAGTGCTATCGCGACGCAAGCTTTATCTTTTAGGAAAAATAATGCCTAGTTAAAATATCGCAATACCATTATATATCTACGGAGATGCGGTCAATGTTCAATATGCAGCCGTGATGCCTCGAAAGAAACCGCCACTGAACTTCGTGCCATTCTATATCATGAAGTTGTGACCTATCGGCGTTATGATGGTTATGATTGTATTCACCTCCCTATATGTTTATTTGTACAAGGAACCGTGTATAAATGCAAAACTATAATCGGTACACAATAGTGAGAAATACTTTAATTGACTTTAGAGCGCAAATAGCTATCTCTCACTATAGTAAAGTTATAAAATCGACGCCCTGTAAAAGCAGCTTTACTCGTAGCTACACAATGCCTACGTTGTGGACCACCTTGAAGACATCACCATTGATTCAATTTTTCGTATCGTTTTTATTTATGAAGCACTTTTTCTCATCTATCTACTAATGTAATCTACTTTGTAATCTTTGTTTTTTTTTCAATGAATCAAAATTTAATGATATCCTAAAATTATGCTGAACATATTATTAGCTTCAATAGCCGTTATATTTTCGTATTATTGTAAAAGTATATATTAATTTTTAAAATAAAATGTACATACCAAAATTGTATTAAATCAGATTATTGATAAATAATGTTGTCATAATTTGTAAACGTATTAGCAGAAGTTAGAAGATACGCCTAATTGTTGCGTGGATTATTAGTAAAAAAAATAGTTACTGATCTATACAATTTGCTTAATAATTCTCAGGCCTCATAATTTCACAGAAGATTATATATAACTAAGCAAAATTCTGATAATTAAATAAACATATGAATCCTTTATTAACGAAATTGTTGGATTGATTATTGAAAGATAATATTATGTAATAGAATATTATATTAAATTTTCAACATGAACTTTTAACTGATACAAGGCAAGTATTTTTGACTGTCTTTCAAAATTTTGTTATAAAATTATACATATATAACCTTTGATTCAGAATTATAAGCTTTCCTCTGGTCAACAACTAGGAAGTGATTTGTTTCAATTTTTCAATTGATTCGTTGAATTTAATTATGAATTTGTTGTTGTTTCCCCAAACTCGATCTAAACTTGTTGAAAGTGCCGATTCATTGGTTCAAATACAGCGTGTAATAATGTCCTTTATTATGTTTCTAAGAATAGTTATAAGCGATTTTGTTTACTTTAAACGTTATTATTGTTTATAATTTTCTAACAATTCTCAGTCTTACAAGATTCAGTGTTACCCATTGTTAATGTTCACTTTAGTAATCGATCGAAGAAACATTCTTTAATGATGCATTAATAAAGTATAGTGGAGGAGGAATAGGTGAAATATGTCACCACTAACTTTTATAAAGTTTATATGTTGAAATTCATTTGGTATTTCAATTTTTGGAACTTTGTCATTTTTTATTATTTTATTATTTAAAACTTGTACTGATTCAATTTGCAAAAAGATCCAGGCTTAAATATAATAGAAAGTAAAAATTAAAATTAAAATTTTATGAATAAACGGCTTCAATGATTCTTTTAAAAAATTCACTTGTGTACAAATTTACATGTACCACGAAAATTTAAAAAATGTGCTTTGACTAAGATTTTAGAGGACAAATTATTTATTAATCAAAAAACCATATTATAATTGATGTGATTCAAGTTTTCTTTGTGATATACTTTGATAATGAGCTTCGCTCGAAACTACACGAAAAAAAAAATCAGTGCCTAACAATGAAATTTATTTATCATTAATAAATAATATTGTTCCGGAAACACTTTCTTTATTGCAAATAACTAACTGAAGGTGTGTTAAAATAAAGAAATAAGATTTTAACTAATACACCATTCTTGTAAAAATTATACTACGTGTAAACTGAAATAAATGTCATGGGAATAAATATTTCTTTGCTATAAAGCAGATAATTTTTTTCAGTGTATTCGTGTCAATAAAATATTTTCCGTGATATTAAAACAGTAGTTTTAATACGTATTTTATATTAAAAAAAAAACATATTTTCACATTTATCAAAAATATGTAGCTAATCGATTTTCAATTCATAATTATTTTAGCTATAAAAACTGCTATAACAAATTTATTAAAAAAAAGAAAAATAAGACAAGAATACGTCCTCAGTTCATTGATAGTTAAATTTCGCAATGCTTTATTAAACAGTATAACTCAATTACTATTTTTCTTCAACTTTTAATGTGCACCAAAACTTATATATCCTTGCATGAAACAAAGACAAAGAAATTGCTGAGAAAGCCTCACACAGCTCCAACATGCCGCTTTTTAAGGCCACCGAAATATTTTATTCATAATACGCGTAAATTGACGCAATTTTCGCATTAGCCGTAACATCAGATCTTCACTAATTTATCATTTGAATGACGCTGGAATGTGAACGTACTGGTAGGTGCTACCTAAGTACCACATCGCAAGTGCATTGTAAAAACTCTACAATTCTATATACAGGGTATATATATGCATTTTTAAATCATGTCGGTTTATGAGCTGTCATTCGGTTTATGCTTTTCTAGAAATTAATAAATTTTTAAAATATGTGATCTGTGCAAAGCTGTACAAAACTGATTTATAAATATATAATTTTAATTTAAATTGCAACTTTTCTATTTTATTAATGAGATAAATATATTAGTTAATAATTAGTTTTTAGTTTTGATTAGTTTAGTTAATGGTTAGATAAATATATTAGTTAATGACAAATAAATATTAATGATAAATATATATAAATATTTCAAAAAAATATATGCAATTGAGTATTTTTAAATGCATCAACCTATATTTTATTACAAGTCATCACAAAAATTTTATAATATTTCTACATAAATACTATATAATATATATATTAAGTACCCTTTTAAAATGATGGAATATAAATAAAAATAATGTAAACTTATTCAATAGCAACTAATATCAGTTAAATTTTAACTCCGTATTTATATCTTTTATTTTATTTTTTATAGAAATATAAAAAAAAAAACACATACTTCGCTATAACAAAACATATATAAAAAATTACCGCATTTTGGAAAGTTAATAATTATTGAAAGTTCAATACTAAATAATATATCGTTATATCAACTCAAGCCAGTAGCGATGTGTAGTTCACTCGCGAACCGTTCACTCTGAACGGTTCAATCAAATGACGGGCGTACTGTGACGATGTTTTGCAACGACCTATAGGTCACTATGACCTAGTTCGTGTACTTATTGATGTACTTGTACTACATCCTGAACCCGTCGTGTACTAAACCGTTCATGAATCACAACGGCTCGTAAACGATGCAGTATAGTATACATTACATATACAGTACTAACATTTATTTAGTGATAAAGTGTGTTGGTGAACGGAACGAAATAGGAACCTCGATGCGATATTGCAATAGCAGCATTACCGAGCTGAGTCACAATTTATATGTTGGTATCAGATTTCATTTGGAATAATATAATTAATATATTCGCAATATTAAATATGTTCTTAAATATGTCATGCCATAGCAAATTTTTGTAATAATTCAAAAATAAACATCTAAATCTTATAGTTCTTCTATTTCATACTGAGTGCAATGCAATCACTTAATATCAAATCAAAGCTTTGAAGTTTGAACAGAGAAGATTCGGAATAGAAAATATAAATTGTAACGCCATACAAAACGATTCTATCTAGTTCATTTTATTATAGTTTGTACATTTAATTTTCAAGTGTTAGTAAAGTAGTAAACATTTTCATCAGTAAGTACCAATAAGTATTTTAGAACTTCATACAAATACTAGTGAGTACCTAGAGAAGATTATATTTCTTTATATATATGTTTTGTTAAAATTATAAACATTGTTGTCTTTTCTTCCTCATTCCAAATTTAAAACAAGTATTGTAGTATTTCAATTTATTTATTTTTTACCATTTAAAATTTTTATATTCAGAAAAAAAGATGTAGTAGTTCACGACCTATAATTCGTGAACGGTACATTAAAATGAACCACGAACTAGGTCCTCAAAGTGACCTACAGTTTGCCATCGCTACAAGCCAAGATAAAAACTGTAGCATTCTATTTTTAATTAAAAATATATACAGGGTAGAACGGTACACATACAAAATATAACATACTGTATATGTAATATATATTACTGTTTAAAATCATTTCAGTTTTCATCATATTTCTACAGGCAAATAAATAATTATATAAAAAATTTATATAGCGTAGCGCGTTTTAAGTTGTATTCTTGAATTCAAATTTTCAGATTTATATTCTTGTTAGATTTTGTGTGAAATTCCGTACCATCTTAACTAGACCGCTCCTATATAAGCATTAATGAAGATGCTATGATGCTATAATACTTTTACAACAAATAGATAATAATATTCCCCAATTTTCTTTTTTATAGAAAGTAGCAATTTGTAATATGAGCAAATGGTAATTTTTCAAAGTACTTTTTTTTTCGGAGAATAAAATTAATACATTAATAAATTTGTTTTTTCATATCATAAATTGCGTACATTTTTTATTTCCATTATACTTGTAACAAAAAAAAAATGCGTTGCATTTCTTTGTAATGCTAAAGTAGAAAAATATTTAGTTACCAATACGATATAATTTGTTCGATGAATTTATTACGCAGATCTGGTTCATTAATTAGTTGTTTATTTAGAAAATCAATGGACATGTTAACAACAATGTTATACAACAAGGACGACTGTTCGTTCAATTACCGAAGGCCTAGACATTGACATTACGTTCATGCAATATGTATACACATGCATATACTGCATAGTGTAATCGAACGGATGATTGTAGTTATCGTAGTGAACTTGCACAACGGTGAACAGCGGCGAAACAAATTGTTGCTGTTGTTGTTGCTGTTGCTGCTCAGCAGATGACACACGATATATACACATAAGCTAAAAATTCGACTCATTTGGCCAATTATTAATGATAATATAATTCAGTTACGAAATAAATAATTAATTTACCGCGAAGAATGCCGTGCGTTTGTTGATCCGAAAACACAAGTTTAACAAACTGTCATTATTTATTATCAAGAATAGAATTAGTTTCAAAACTATTTCTTTTATTGTGCAATTAGTAAAATTCATATTGAAATTAAATAAAGATATTTGTATGCATCTTTTTCTCAGGAAAACGTCTTCATATTAATTATTGAACATGCGAGAATACATCAATATGTAAATTATTGGGAAAAAACGAAAATTTAGCTGAATAAACAATTATACCATAGAAAGTAAGGAATTTCATAAAATAATTAGGGAATCAATTATTGTTGGATGATAGGAATAAAATCGAAATGATAGGACAAACCAGGTATAGAATATCACCCAAATACCGTAACTTAAAACATTAAGTAGCTAGATGGCAGTTTTTATCATGTGCTACTGAAGATGAGGGCATAGTATTCGAAATGTGCATCTAGCTACTTAATGCTTTGAGTTACGGTATTTGGGTGATATTCTATACTATTATTTAACACCGTAGTGATAATTTTAAAATAGGATAAACCGATTAAATTCCATAAATCGAAATGAATCGATTTTGTTGCAATGACAATCATCTGCAATAATAATTCATAATGCTTTATTGGCAATTGATAATGTTCTATAAGAGTCATAGATAATGCCACAATATAGGACATTGGATAAATGGATGAAGCAGAAAATGAAGTAATATCCTTCATTGGGTTAACTGCGTTTTCATTTGATACAAAATCTCTATGCTGGAGCTTTATTGTTGTTATTCATTCGCTTTCCAGGACAAAAGCATTAGTAAATCCAATAAAAGAATCTTTGAAAGCGATTTGCTCTAATTCGGTGCTTTATTTTATTTTGTACAAAATAAAAATAATTGCGTAAGCCCACAATTGAAATGATTAATTTGTTCTGACATTTTCTATTCATATATTTGTACATCGACCCTGTTGGTTTTTCGATAATTAATAAAAAAACACACATCACACTATGTTTAATTGAAGTTCAATAATGTGCCTTCTTTAATATTATTAATTAAGTATTGTTCAATAATAATAAAATTGAATGTACAATAAAATTGGAATTTAGCATAATTGAAAAGTATATCTTTTATATAGTTTAAGTGCCCAATATTGATAATATGTGTTTTTAATGTTTTTATGAGCATAAAAAACCATTTATTTATTACAAATAAAGCGGTTTTATATTTTTAGTAATTCCAAAATAATTACATTTCATAAAATTTTGATGAGAAAACCTTGAGGTTTTTGAGGAGAAAAAAATTACAGAAGTAATTAGCACGATTCTTGCGAGCGTCCAGTTAAAACAAAGATAGACCGTAGAATGCTTGATCAATGCTTGTAGAGAAGCACGAAGCCTGCCGAACGACTTAACCAGCATCGTACCACTTTTGTGCCAAGCGTTAGTGAAACGGCAGAAAACTCCATACGAATACGATTAGCCTCCAAAAAAAATTAAGGCTACTGTACGGACTACGATTGTATCCCGGCTGTATAACATCTAACTTGTCCAGCTTCCTCTTGCAGATTTGAATAGATTTCGAGGCTACGTTGTCTTCACTTAAACGATTCCATTCTAAGGCAACACGATTTGTAAAGAAGACATTTCTTAGATCTATACGGGAGCGAATTATATCCAATTTAAAACTGTGACCTCGAAGATGTCGGTTCCTTGACTTTGTAAAAGGAAGATTATCTGGTTCTATAGTAACCATTTGAAGGATTCAATTAAGTCTCCACGCAGTCTTCCAGTCTCTAGTGATAGTATATTGTATATACGACAACTGGTAGAGCCCCCGAAAATGCTTTGTAGCGCTGCGTTGAATTCTTTCCAGTGTTAAAATATCTTTTATATATTGAGGAGACCAAACTACTGCAGTGTATTCCAAGCGGGAATGGACATACGCTTTGTAAAGATTCAGGGAGACATCGAGCGTAGGATTTGGGATAGCTTTAGTTATCAGATAATTCGTAGAATTTGCTGGTTTTACAATATTCAATACATAAGCATCCCACTTTAGCTTTATAGTTATAGTTACTCCAAGGTCTCTGTTTTCTGTCACAGCAGTCATTGGCTTATCGTCTATTGCATATTTGTACTTATGGTTATTCTCTCCTACGTGCAGTATCACGAATTTTTCGATATTAATACCCATCTTCGAAGCTTTGGACCAATCAGTCGATCCTTCTGCAGGATGGCAAAGCTGTGAAGAGGGTTATTGTAAATTTTTGTGTCGTCAGCGAATGAGGTTATTTTAGACTCGATAATGGAAGGCAGATCTGAAGTATATATATTAAAAAGCATTGGCCCCACTACGGAGCCTTGGACCACACCAGATTAAATTGTTAGAGGTAGTGACATAACATTCCTAACTTTCACCGTATATGTACGGTGAATTCCATTGCATAAAAAGCTTCTGTAGAAAGCAGTCTGACCATTTTGAATATTGATTATAGTTAGTAGTTAGACAAGATTTGAATAAACACGGAGAATGAATATAAATGGACAGACCCTTATCAATACTAACAATGTGATTTTATGATACATATGCCTATGTGAAGCTTCTCGCCAAAAAATGCATTTTAAATAATATTTAAAATGCCTTTTAAATATTATTTATAATATTAATAATTGTATACTAAACAGCTGTTTAGTATACAATCGCGAGAATCTGCTTGAAAATACACGTCAGTGTGTGCATTCGCAACCTGCAATATAAATTATTTATGTTTGTCCAACTTTAGATTAATTTGAAATATTATTTCGTTGTACTTTAGAATTTATTAGCTAATCAGTTTCTACTTGGATTTTATATCTACTTAATAGTTGAGGAACCCATTAATACGTAGTTAAGCAAATATAGTTAACAACAAGGCCTGTGCAATCTGCTTACTTTAGTGAGAAATTTGACATAGTCTCGGTAATTTCACAAAAATCATCAATACACTTTAATATGAATTATATATTACCGTTTCTTATAAATTAGAGTTGTATTATATTTATACTTTAATTATGCACCATTTCTTTTACTTGCTAAAATATATACATACTTATTGCGTCTTATTCATTCCATTTTTTTATTTTATTTTGCACCTTTTTATAGACTACAAAACGTTTTAAAGCATCTACAGATACAATGTAAAAAGGGAATTTGTAAAAATGGTAAAAATCAAAGTACACTCTTCATGGCACTTTAAAGGCGCCAGTCAGAGAAATAGATACTTTAATTTAATGTTTCCTACACGTGATAAGAAGCTATGAGTTAATAAAAAATAAATTTAATCTGAATTTTAATAATTCAACGAATTAATAACTCTACTCTTATTAGCATACGTATATATTTAATAACCACATGGCTAATGGCAACTGAACGTACTGGACATGTATTCTCGTGGAATGTAATAGAAAAAGTTCTATTTGTATTTCAGATTAACCTTAATTCGTATGTATAAATAAAATATATTCCATCGGTTGCCAATTAATATTCAAACAGCATGTATATAAAAATGTCTATAATTATACCATAAATTATTGTTATTCAAATTATAATTATGATCATTTATTATATCCAGCAGTTTCAGTCAGTCAGTATCAAAATACGTCTTGGTCTTTCTTCTGCTAACCGCCGTCCTTCTCACTATAAATTGAATAAATTATATTGATATGAGTTCAACTTTGATTTGAACTTGTATATGTAAGGCACCGTCATATCCACGTAATTTCTATCGGGAGCAGATGGTGAGAGTGCTGGTTTGGATCGAATATGGTTTTTAACATAATACGTGGATATCAGAATGTTCCCATTATAAACTTGTTGGAGTAAATGGAAGTGTCGGTTTTGAGAGTGCCATTTAGCAGAGTATTGGCGAATTGTTATAAATCTGCAGATTAACTGCACAAATAATGTACATTTGATATTACAAGAAAATAAATACTTTCTCAACAATGTCCACTAATAATCGCGCACTTCAAATACCGCACATACTGTAAATTGAACACGTATAATTATTTCTGTGTTAACTAACAATTCCATGATCATGCATCTTCGATACCTGCAATATTATGTATGTAGGTATATGCTTTAGATATCATTTAATGTATATAGTTTATTATCTTTTTTTTTATAAAAAAAATAATTTCCATGCCTTATTAGTCAGAATTAAACAATCAAAAAATGTATAACCAGTCATTTGAAAAAAGATATAACAACTTGTTGTGGGTCGCTCTCGTATTGAAAAGTAGTTGATATGGAGTCGATTTGAAACTTTTAATTGTAATGAAGTGCAAATTGGGAATGGGCTAACGTCAATGAATACTAACTATATAAAGAGGGCTAACGCTGTGTAATTTTTTCTGGCATATAAATTTCGACTGAGAGCGACGTCGACCTCTGTAGAGTTGATCAAAGAACTAATGATTGACAGAATTCTGCAGATTTTACTGCCGTACCTTGTAATTACGGCAGCCAGTGTTGTGACGTATTTTACTGACTTACTATCTTTATTTTCTTAATAGGATAGAGTGACATAGGGATTACATGTAGATTGGAGTAGCTACTTGTGCCGACATTTGGCCTCAACACTAGCTATAGCCTTGTGCAATATATTTTTCTTATTAATGAGTACCCGCAAATAGTGTCAATTGTATAAAAATATAAAATATATATAATATTATAACAATACCAAATATATATAATATAGAATATAAAAACCAATTCTATCGTTGCCCAAGAAAACAATTGTATCCTTACAATTATTTATGATAAAAAGCTGTTTATACTCGAATATCACTTTTAATCGTATATTCAATCATTACTGACTATAGAGAAAATGAACACCAACTGTAATCAATATTCATCGCTTAATTTCAATAAAATTCAAAAGAGTTGAGAGGATTTTTTAAATAAAGAAACAGCTGGGCCTCAGAAAATTATCGATATGTATCTCGATTGTAATCCAAGACCATTTACAGAGTTAAATATTTCAAACAGATAATCGGGTGCTAGTTTCGTATTTTATTGTATTAATATTCACGAAAAAAAAAGCCTAAATCATGCTTAAAGTTTGCCACGGGCTTACGGGCAACTATATATATAAATTGTATTGTACGGCATTATAATTCTGCACAGAATATCGTACACATGGCAGGCAACTGGGAACCATTCGTCTCTCGGTTTACTACTTCGTGTTTTCAGCTGTTTTGGTATACAAGGCGGGAAATTATTATTTGAATACGAGTATTTGAGCTTGAACAGCATTGAGTTGCTAGAAATACAAATTACTTCAAATATAAACTAATCTTTATTTTCAAAATATTTTTAATTGTGCATTGAGAAACCCTTACCATTGATTTCGTATGCCAAATAAATGCTTTGATAAATTGATTATTTGAATGATTAACACGAGCAGGATTTTACTAACAACTTAGTGTAAAAAACTGAGTTCATAGGGTCTTATGTATATATTATTCCTCTTCTATTCAATTCCTTTCATGAAATATATATCATTTTTCAGAAATCTAGACATTTCCTCTCAAAATGTTCTATTATGGATATAATTGGACAACTGTTTATAAATATATTTGGTTCATTTCATAATCTCTTAAGAAACGAATTGATATGGCTCTCAAATATTTATTACACATTTGCCACTAAACTTATTTTCTGTGTGCATCTTTTAGAACATAACATACTCATAAATATTACATAAATACCGCTTGACATCGCATTCTTATTCTCTTGTAATTTGATCACATACATTATGTTGCACAAACTAAACACACTTAGAATTTCTTACAACTTTTCTACAATGGTATACTACAGTAGGCAACCTAACCTACCGCACGCCTAGCGTGTAATACACGTGTAATGTGCAATAGCAACCCCTGGGGTTGCGGCCAACAATATCATCTGAGTCCTCAGTCAAATAAGTGCATATATTTCACTATATTTGTTAATATTGTACATATGGCAACGCTGTATTCATTTTCCTATTCACCACCACGAGCCAGCGCTGTATGGATGTTGTTTTCTAATGAGTAAGACTAGGACACCTAAAAATTGCTTTCTATCCTTTACGCCCATTTGGCCGTTTGCGTTAGCCTTCTTTATAGAGTTGGTATTCATTGCTAACGCCTATTATGTAACCATACCGGAAATAATCGAAATACTAAATTATCATTAAATAATCTACGTTATGCGGTGCAAACTGGTTCAATAGAATATTTCAGGTTTTTCCTTATTGGCATAATAATGGATTTAATTGATTATCTTATAATTATTTGATTTTAAGACTAAGTGGCGAAGATACTATTAATAAAATCTGAAAAATACTATGCACGCAAATTAAAAAGATTTTTCTTTTATTCATGAAGTATATATCTAAAAATCTATAAAATTCTGCAATATATAAATGAAATACTACAAATAAAATTCGGGTAATTTATATATATATATATTTGATTTTTCAGATTGATTTTTTGTGAAAATTACTGACGATATTAAGGTACGAGTTTTGAGCAAAATCTCTTGATTTTTATACATGATTTTCTAAGTTTATTTAACGAGTAAAAGATTTGCAATCTTAATTGTTGTAAAACAATCAGATTTCATAAAATATACATTAACTACTTTTTGATTGATTTGGTTTAATAGAGATGTGATTAAAGTATATATGCGTTTTTATTATGAAGTATGTAATAGCATATTTACATTATTATCATAAATTCCTCATAAGCCATCTTATTTCTTGCATCGAATTGTATATGCACTAGTTTCCATTCTTGGGTATTGTGACCTGTTTGTAATGTAGGCAAATATGCTCGTACTTGCGCTGCCTTGATTGAATAATGCATTTTATGCCATTTCACTCTCTTTGCTGGTAATGGTATGGTCATAATACTCTATATCGCATTCATTTATACATATTCGCTTGTGAATAACTCATTTACGAATACTGATCATAGATCATAGACAGATATCAATCTGGAATTACTAATACGATAGTCTATTCATATAAGCACAACTTTCTTATATCATCAACAATAAAGAACAAAGGAAAATGCTACTTCTTTATGATTTCTTATGGGCTTTATAGTTGCCCATTTTAACAGGAATGAAAATATCGATTTATATATCCCATAATGAAATGCGTGTGATTATTTATTCGATTTTTAAGAATGTAATTTATTTTTTTGATGATTAATGAAACATCAGAAATATGAAATAAATTAAGTAAATTGCCGAAATAAGAGAATGCTTATTGATACTCTCCTCTTTTGGTAAACAGCGCAATTAGCCTCTTTTACGGTAATTTAAGACTAATGCTTAAGAGCTGATAGCCAAGATATAACTTCAATTATGAACGAACAGCTTCTTTTATTTTTAATAAATCATAGTCATTTGCACTTAGTTGGCCGTACTTTATTTTTTTATTTTTAATCCGAGTTTAATACCAATACTCTGTAATTGCGCTTTTTGATTGGTATCACTGATTAAAAATATGATATTCTTTATCTTTGTTTTATGGTATCCTTAAAAATAACTGTAGTTTCCTTACATTGTAATGTAATTCAACTGATTATTGCTTGGAAAATCATATAATTTTTGCATATTATGGCTATATTTATTTTACCCTCACTTAAGCATATTATTTATTAACACTATGATAAATATAGTTTATATGCAGACAAACATACTCAGTCAAATTTTTGTACTGATGGTTCATTAATAATTGACAAAAATTAATTTAATGCTCGTTTTATTTACAATAATATTTATTAATTATTATTTTCGTTTTTATTCAAATTATCAAATACATATATTCCAATAGACTTTATTCATCAGTAGTCTAAACATTTTTAATCGTTGACAGTTTTCAAAACAATATTTTCTCTTAGTGCTGATTTACTACATTTTATATGTTACTTTATGATTATATTTATTTAAAATACTATCTAAACCACGGGCAATTATAGGATCAAATGGTAATTTAACAAATTTTGGAGTTGAATTATTACTTTGTTCTAAACTACTAATATTTCTGATATCTCTCGTTCTTGTAAATGTTCTTAATATTTGCTAATTTTCTAGGAAATCCCAAAGATTTGATTAATTTCAATAAAAAATCAGGTATTTATAAAATATCTTCTTCTAGTTGTCCTAAAAGTATATATAGGACAAACACGTAGACCAATTGAAACTAGATTTAAGGAGCATTTAGCTCATTTCGGTTAAATAAAAAAGATTTAAGTGCTGTAGCCGAGCATATTATTGAATCAGGTCATCCTATTCAAATTAGTTCATTTAAATTACTTAAAAGTGTTTTGAATTATTCAGAGTTAAATGCTTATGAAAGTATATACATGCATAAATCTAAATCAAATTTAATGAATTTAGATTTGGGCCTAATTTCATCTTGTCTATTTAATTTATTTAATAAGAACTATTTTAAATTTATTTTTATTTGATTTATTTTGAGTTATTTTAGGTTTGACAAACCAATGTTTATTGTTGTTACTTGTCAGTTTCGTTAATTATTAATTTTTGGGGGCCATTTTTATATGGGAGCATAGCCTTCGAAATGTACATCTAGCTACTTAATGCTTTAAGTTACGGTATTTGGGTGATATTCTATACTATTATTTAACACCGTAGTGATCATTTAAAAAACTACGTATATAGGCTATATATATATATATATATATATGTGTGTGTGTGTGTGTGTTGGGGGGGGGGGGGGATACAATTTAAAAGGGATAATCAAATATATTTAGAAAGCAACGATTAAGTGTATCAATATGTTATTAATTAAAGCAAGTGACGACTTCTAAAAAAACATTTAAAAAAATATTATTAATATAGAAATTGATAAAAGAGAGGATATATTGATATATTAGATTTTGATATTTAAAAGTAAAGTTACCATAAGAAAAATTAAAATAAGTTACAAGTTATAATAAGTAATATAACAAACTAAATATTAATATATAAAATGTAAGATAGCGCAGCGTAGATATTATAATATTGACTGGGTATTAGGTGAAGATTATTCAAAACATATATGTGGTGTGTATTGTACGGCTGTGAGACTTGAACTAAGGAAATAAATTGAAGCATTTAAAATAAGATGAGGATTGGGTGGGCAGATGGAGTAACAAATGAAGCCGTGCTAGAATTAGTAGAAGAGAAGAGAAGAGAAGAGAAGAGAAGAGAAGAGAAGAGAAGAGAAGAGAAGAGAAGAGAAGAGAAGAGAAAGAGAAGAGAAGAGAAGAGAAGAGAAGAGAAGAGAAGAGAAGAGAAGAGAAGAGAAGAGAAGAGAAGAGAAGAGAAGAGAAGAGAAGAGAAGAGAAGAGAAGAGAAGAGAAGAGAAGAGAAGAGAAGAGAAGAGAAGAGAAGAGAAGAGAAGAGAAGAGAAGAGAAGAGAAGAGAAGAGAAGAGAAGAGAAGAGAAGAGAAGAGAAGAGAAGAGAAGAGAAGAGAAGAGAAGAGAAGAGAAGAGAAGAGAAGAGAAGAGAAGAGAAGAGAAGAGAAGAGAAGAGAAGAGAAGAGAAGAGAAGAGAAGAATTTGGAGAGTATTACAATGTAGAAGGGATAGACTAGTCCAGTGGTGGCAATCAGTCATTCTTATTTCTTGAACCGTCTTTTATGAAATTCATTTCGGAAAACAATGACTCACAAGCATAAGTAGAAGAGAAATTTGTTAATATAGCGATCGCTAATTTTTTAAAACAAATAAAAGTTTCAGGAATAGTATTCCTGAAACGCCCAATTTTCAATTATTTCCAACTCATTTCTCAAATCGACAAACTTTTATTTCCATATAGAACTGGATTGAAAATCGATTAATTGCATTTCTATATCCTCCAAGTTCAGCGATTTGAAAATCTCCAAATTGAGTTTATCCAATTGATTTTGTATCTGGATGTAAAATAAATTTTGATTTTGCTGCAAATTGCCTGAACTGTGTAAATCTCGAAGAAAATTCGTCAATTATCGATTTAATAACAGCAAAAACTCTTGTGTCAATTTAGCTTAATCTGGCTTTGCATGAGAATCTAGATCTGCTAAGAATTTTTTTATAGTTGAAAAATATTTGTTGGTGTTAGAAATAAAATCACGGTTGAAAATTTGTCATTTAGCATCGAATGCTTTGATCAAATCAAACATGACAACAACTGTCTTATTAACACATTGCAGTTTCACATTTAAATCATTTAAATCTGAACACATATCAGTAATAAACATTAATTTGGAAAGCCATTCGACATCCATTAATTGATTATATTTTTCAATGATTTTCTCGTCTGAAAAAAAAGTCGTAGCTTCATCTAAACACTCAACGAATCTTTGAAGAACTTTTCCTCGGCTTAACCATCGGACGTTGTTGTACATAAGTAAACTGAGTTTACCTCATTCAATAATTCTAGAAATGTTCGTTAATTTAAAGCGCGTGCACATATAAAAATTGACTAATTTAAAGCGTTGGAAATAATGATCTGTAAATAGATCGTGCCAGAGGTAGATCATATAGATCGTGCCAGAGGTAGATCATATAGATCATGCCTGGACTCGTAGATCATATTTTTAGACACGGATGTGTTATGCAACTGTAATACAAGGTAAGGTAGATGGAAAGGAAGGGGTACGTAGACCTAGATTAGCGTATGTGGGTCATATAGTGTTGGAATGAATAGCTGTAGGAAAATGAAGGAGTTGGCTCAAAAAAAATAACATCGTATAGCTTCCGACCAATCTTTTTGATTGATAAGACTACTATCTAACTAATTTACTTACGTTTTAAGTGAGAAAAAACATAAAAGCGTACTACCCTGATTATTTTAATTTGTTAATCGTTTGTGCACAACAGTTCATGGGCTTATGATAGTGTTGCAGTAGATACCGTGGCAAATGATGACGTTTTATATACAGTGCATTCAATCACACCGCATTGCTACCCGCGAGTCTGTCGGTGTTCCATCATATAAAATACCTAAATACTTTGACCAACCAAGGGAGTCGGCATGGAAACTTAGAGACTTACTGTCATATATATATAATGCAGACAAGCGAGCATATATTGGAATGTTGTGCTGTTAAATTTTAAAGCGAACTTATGACGGCGACGTTCGTTCGCCATTACAAATTTCAATAATGGGTTTTTGCAAATGAATATTATGCATCTAGATGTTTCTATACATACATAAGCAAATACAGACCAACCCATAAATAACATCTCACAATATGATCGCTAAATTTCACCGTGTACTTTTAATTCGCACAACTTTTATTAAGTATCAACAACATTAATTCACGGATATGAATGAATTCGTGAAGAGCTCCGATTTTTACTATTTAATATTAAGATTCAACGAACAGGAAGTGACGTAGAGTTAAATAAAGATTAGTTAAAAAATAGGATGATTAATATATTCTTTATAATGATTTCGCGGTGCAAAATACATACAGCTTATTTATTTATTTTCAATTATTTTCTCTGCCATAAAAGCGATTGTGGGAGTTAATATTTGGTGCAGGTTGTATGTTATTGTCTATAGTTAAAGTCTACGTGTTTGTAACAATAAATTGACCGCCGTAAATGTTATACGACTTTATATGCGTGTACTATAGCAAATAGGTATACAGAAATAAAGTGGTAACTCACCAGTAACAATAGGAAAACTACGCTTATTTCTATAATTTATGTTATTGTTTTCGTATTTTTTCTTCGACACTGACCGTTAATATTATTGTATAATCCTTGAAGGGTCTGTGCATAATCCTGTAGAGATTTAATCGGAAATACGCTTGAGTATTGGTATTTCAAATTCAAACATTTCTTTATTACAGAAACATATTATAATACATTAATTAGCAATTATAATACATAATTTTTAATAGAGTCGGAAAAGATATAGCATAATTAATTTTTATATTTAAATGATAAATAAAAATTTATTTATTCTTATTATATTTATACGTTCACAGGGAAGTTAGGGCGATATATTTTCGAAAAAAAAATCCGTAAAATTTTATGGTTCTAGCTTAAGGCTGCGCTAAAGGTACAAAAAATTTTTCAGAGATAATTTTGAGAAAACGACTGGGAATATGCCAACAATATTTTGTGGCTATATTTCCAATTACTGTATCTAGGGAATAGGCGGCTCACTTTTTCAAAAAAAAAAAATTTCTAACAAATTTTTTTTTAAAACTATTTAATTTTGTTTGAAAATTATAAAAGTATTGCGTTGTCTTAAGATGGAAGCAATAAGATAGATCGTTTTTGTATCTTATCATTATCTTTTAAAATAAGGGGGATATTATCCCATAAATTTAACATGGTAATATTTCAGAGATAATTTTGAGAAAACGACTGGGAATATGCCAACAATTTTTGTGGCTATATTTCCAATTATGGTATCTAGGGAATAGGAATATCTATCACTTTTTTGAGTATTATTAATTTATATTGTTTTAAAAGATTTAAAGCTCATATTATATGCCATTTTTTAAATACTTCTGTCATGTTGACTTATTTATTTAATAGTGTATATCAATCACGATTCGTGACAGAGGTATTATATTTAGTTTTTATCTTGTGCTACTGAAGATGGGGGTATAGCCTTCGAAATGTACATCTAGCTACTTAATGCTTTAAGTTACGGTATTTGGGTGATATTCTATACTATAATTCTATATACATTAGCGATTTGTAGTTCACTCCCGAACCGTTCACTCTGAACGTTTCAATCAAATGACGGGCGTACTGTGACGATGTTTTGCAACGACCTATAGGTCACTATGACCTAGTTCGTGAACTATGAACTACATGGTGAACGGTGTACGTATTGATGTACTTGTACTAGGTCCTGAATCCGTCGTGTACTAAACCGTTCATGAATCACAACGACTCGTAAACGATGCATTATAGTATACATTACATATACAGTACTAACATTTATTTAGTGATGAAGTGTGTTGGTGAACGGAACGAAATAGGAAACTCGATGCAATATTGCAACAGCAGCTTTGCCGAGCTGAGTCACAATTTATATGTTTGTACCAGATTTTATTTGGAATAATATAACTAATATATTCGCAAGATTAAATATGTTCCTAAATATGTCATGCCATAGCAAATTTTTGCAATAATGCAAAAATAAACATCTAAATCTTATAGTTCTTCTATTTCATACTGAGTGCAATGCTGCAATCACTTAATATCAAATCAAAGCTTTGAAGTTTGAACAGAGAAGATTCGGAATAGAAAATATAAATTATAACGCCAAACAAAACGATTCTATCTAGTTCATTTTATTATAGATTTAAAATTAAATTTTCAAGTGTTAGTAAAGTAGTAAACATTTTCATCAGTAACTACCAATAAGTATTTTAGAACTTCATATAAATAATCGTGAGTAGCTAGAGAAGATTATATTTCTTTATATATATGTTTTGTATAAATTATAAACATTGTTGTCTTTTCTTCCTCATTCCTAATTCAAAATAAGTATTGTAGTATTTCAATTTATTTATTTTTTACCATTTAATATTTTTATATTGAGAAAAAAAGAGATTATTTTCAGTATGTGCATGTATTTCGTATAGGTCGTGAACTAGTTCATTTTTAAAAGATGTAGTAGTTCACGACCTATAGTTCGTGAACGGTACATTGAAATGAACTACTAACTACGAACCAGGTCCTCAAAGTGACCTACTGTTTGCCATCTCTAATATTCATACATATTTCGAATGTATATTTCATATATAATACTCGTGAAACAATTTTTAAACATGAAAACTCGTTAAGATTGCATTGGACCAGCACATAGAATATAAATCGCAGATGAACGATTCATAGACTTGTTATAGCAAAATAATCCTCGTTCATTATAATTCTATATACCTTAATTTTTCAATATTTATATATTCAATTTTCTTGAATTACTTCTAGAAGAATTTCAAGAAATAGAACTTCCGCTATAGCATATTTGTGAAAAATTAAAATGTTTACTACTAATAATTTTTCAATATTCTTCTTTCATGGAAATATAGTGCTGTGTGACAAATGTGAAATATAAGTTTCTTAATCTTCCCAGTTATAATTTATTTATTATAAAGCACAAATTACCTTTAAAGAAATTTGCCATACTACATGATTAGGTTAATAGCTAAGTAATTTATGAAAATGTAATACACAATTACTTAAGTGAGTTGCTTATTGCGACACATTATTAGATTTTCACAAATAACTTTGTAAAAATGTAGGTTATTAAATGTTCAGAAAATTTCATAAGTACATTGCTTTGCTATATAACAATAATAGTGTCTTTCATTTTGTTCCTTACCTAAAGTTTTTAGATTAAAAAATTATTAACTTTGCACAGTTTTTATAATAAAAGTATACTGAAGAACACAACTGAAACCTACGGTTAATCAACGTCTAAGATCTTGCACACGGCTCAAATTTTAATTCATTTTCAATCGATTTAACATGTCTTATTGTTTGATCATATGGCAACGATGTAGAATGTATACGGGGAAAGGGAGTAGTTAGTTCTTGGTTGTTTTTCGTCATTATGCACGTAGACTATATTTGTTGTTTATAGCTGCGAGACATAAAAACAAGTTACTAAATACTTATAAGAGTACAAGTGCGTACAGTAAGCTGTATATAGTCTGTTGCGAAGTCTGCGACTTTTGTTTAGAAATTTCTGGTTCTTATTTCTTAACTGATCCTAGCTAAGTCTGGCAGTAAATCCAAAATATTGCCTAATAACTAAAAAACGGAGTACATGCAAAATGAAAATATATTTTGTACAGTTCCGATTTTCTTTGTAAATTTTTGATGATAAAATTTTTATGATGCACTTATTTACTATTCCACTGGATATCCAAGTAAGAAAACTGGTTATAATTTCAGACTGAAACCGTTCCTATTTAATATTCTTCTCATAAAGTGATTATTGAATCAATTAATTATATTAATTATTTAGAAAATATCCGTCCATTTCAATCAAATAGATTTCACGTTAATACTTGACCAAAAATTACGACATCTAATGATAAAAAAATTCAATAATTAATTTCAGGGTACATTTTATTTAATTGTATAAAAAACAATTTAAAAACAATAAAACTTTATTCATTTCCAGAAGTACCCGGAAATTTTGTCCACTTTTTTTACATCCACATAACGTTTAAAAGTAGACTTTGATTTGATTCAGCTGTTAAATAATTATATAGAATATCACCAAAATACCGTAACTCGAAGCATTTAATATCCATATGCGCGTTTCGAAGGCTATGCTATCATCTACAATAGAAGATATAACTAAATAAAATATCACTGTCACTGCATCTATCATATGTTTCTTACTTCAGTTCAAAAACATAAACTTTAGTAAGATGATGTCGATATTAATATAAAACAAAAACAGAACAGGAAATTATATTAACATAGATTTTTCATATATTCTTCAGAATTATTACTGTTAGATATGTCAAATTCCTAAGTTTTTTAATTCGGGAGTTTTCCTTTTTAATTTAATATTTCTTTTGAATACATACGAATAATTTTTTTTTCGTTTGATTATAAGTTTGTACATTGACGTTCGCTTTTTATAAAAAAAAATTTTTTTTTTATAGAATCCAAAATCACAATGCCTGGAGAATATAAAAAGACATTCCTATAACAGACATAAATAGAAATATATAATACATTTTAAAAAGTAATACTTTAGATTTTATAAATTATCACTACGGTGTTAAATAATAGTACAGAATAATACCGTAACTTAAAGCATTAAGTAGATAGATGTACATTTCGGAGGCTATGCCCCCATCTTCAGTAGCACAAGATAAAAACTAAATAAAATACCTCTGTTACGAATTGTGATTGATATACTATTAAATAAATAAGCCAACATGACAGAAGAACTTCAAAAATTGCATAATATGACCTATAAATCTTTTAAAACAATATATTTTAATAATTTTGATTTTAATAATCCACGCTTTTTTCCATCCACGGTTTTCCAAAGATACCCAAATGACATTAGAGATGGATATGGGTATAAATACAAAATTAAATAAAAAACTAGAATATATATGTGTGTGTGTGTGTGTGTGTGTGTGTGTGTGTGGCATTCGAACAAAAAATATGGAACAAAATATTGTGCAAATGAATAAATTGTATAAAATGTCCTTAATATCATCCTTTCATGATGAATTACCTAAGTGTAATTTCCTGGCCACTAAAAGGACCATTAATGTGCTTCAACAAAATCCTTGTTTCATCTCTGTCACCCCAGGTTCTCTATGTCATTTAGACATTTCCGTGAAATATTCATCACGTAAATTATAAAATTTGAACATGTGGTCCTTAATACTGTCCTTTGATGAAGCAATTTCTTAAGCTGATTGTCTTGAACATTAACAGGACATGAATGTTCTTCAACAAAATCCTTGTTTTATCTCTATCACCCCATGTTAAAAGTTATAAATTTTCAACAAACGATTATTTGTTCAAAATTTATAATTTTCTAGAATATTGCACGAAAGTATCCATTTGACATAGTGAAGCGAGAATGACAGAGATAAAACAGGGATTTTGTTGATGGACATTAATGTCCTTTTAGTACCCAAGAAGTTCCACTTAGGTAATTCATCATGAAAAGGGGATATTAAGGACATTTTATACAATTTAATTATTTGCTTCGTTTTTTATCCATATTTTTGTACTAATGCCACTATATATGTATATATCTATTTTAAAAATATATTTTGTATTTATTTATCTTGATTTATTATTTTATGTAAGGTACCCATCTCTAATGTCATTCGGGTATCTTCGTAAAACCGTAGATGAAAAAAGGCATGGATAATTTCACACACAAACAAAAATGGAATTATATGATGTTAATACAAAAAATATACACCAAAATATGTTCCTATACGAAATTAAATTAATGCCGTAGTAAATAGTCTCAGCTATTTTAACAATATTTGAACTTTTCAAAGCACCTGGCCATATCCTAATCTAAAAATATACTAATATATCATCATATGCCTGAAAACATAAATAAACTCGTATAAATTATAACATGTAAAAATTGTAACTTTATAAATTAGAAAATATTTTATTAAAACCAGTTCGATTTTCATTGAAATTCAAAATGAGTAAAAATAAAATTGAACTCCGAAAATAAATTGATTTATGTTAATTAATTATCCTTGCACAATCCTTGCAATTATCCTTGCATTTTCAGTTGAATCGCATAAATATATTCTACGTAAATTGAAAAAAAAACGTAATTACAGCCACCTAAAGTAACATCTCGGCTGTACCGGTAAATTATTTTTCTGTACCGGTAAAAAATATTTTTGAACTTTTTTGTCCACATGTCCTTTCGTATTGACCAATACTATTGATATAAGATAACTTCACACATGGCAATCAATTTTTATTTAATTCCTGTCTGAATAGTTTCGTAAAAATAAAGTAACTCTATAGTTCCACTTCTTCGAAGTTAACGACAAAAATTACTACAATTAAACTAGAAGAAGTTCTCGACAACTCGCAAAAATTCCATGACTTTTTTCCGAAGATTTTGTGATGATAAATTTCATATAAAAATTATATAATAATAAAAATAAATCATTTATTTTCCCAATAAAATAAAATAAACATTTCTAGTACAGCCAAGATAATTAGTTAAAACATTTAGTGGAAAAAAGGGCCAGCATTCAGTTCATCTGACAAATAGTTCTTCCATGAAGTCAAAC